>CM062297.1:213050023-213700802 GCA_031216915.1 Pictodentalium vernedei | reverse complement strand
TCGGATTGACAACTGATTAATTTCACACCTGTGTCGCATCTTATAGACAGAATTCCTAAATTTATTTTGGAAAACTCATTCTTTCACATCAAATATAATTATGGTAAGGCAGTGAATTGAAAAGAAAATCAGAATATATCTACCAAAGAAGAAATATAATAATTGTTTGGAAAACATAAAAACTCAAAATCTGCCTGATTTGACTTTGTTAAGTCCACCGGTGCCAAGCCCGGGCAAAGGATGAGGGGAGCTTAAAATTTATTGCTAATTTTTTTTTTTTAATTTAAATAAAAAAAAACGGGATGGGGGTGTATGTAGAAGACATCACCGCGAAGCGGTTACTGTATCATGGAACCATCTTCCTGGAAAGAGCCTGGGGTGTCCCCCTCATTGGAGAGAGTCAGTGTGGGGCGGGGGGGCCCGGATTTTTTTCTCGGGTCGCATTTCTAGGAGAGTATGGGTAGGGTTGTCCCCAATGTCGTAGCCACATGGGGCTGGGGGGGCACTTACCCCCTCCCCAAAATCTAGCTGTGTCCCCTTCCAAATGTTTTCCGCCAGTAGACTTAGATTTTAAAATTTTCTTGGGGGAGAACACCCCCCCCCCCCCGAAAAGAAATTCCTGGAGAAGGACCCCCCAGCACCCCGCCTTTCGCGCATCTGATGGCTATACCCCCCCCCCCACCCCCAGTTATCGCCCCACCCCCCTGGAAACTTTTTCCTGGCTACGCGCCTGGTTGTCCTCTCTAGTTAGTGGGAGCCCGCGTTGGTGGAGGGTGAGCTTGTTCGGGGAAAGTGTTCAGGAAAGCTTAAACTGGGTTTTAATGACTTATCCCCAAGATATTTTAAGATCTTTAGATTATTATCATTATGTGGGTGTACAATATGCTACATGTATCCGAGTCTTGCTCCGCTTTCTGAGGGTAGATCACGGTTTGTCCCAGACTCGTCCTCGGAATCCAAAGCGAGAGTTTGATGCATGTTTGTCAATCCAAATAATGGCTATAATCTTTATTTATCACTAAAATACTCATCAGACGTGGATACAATTTTACACACGATTAAAATAGGCGCTTGCCATCCTCTTAAACCTAAATTTCGCTGTTTTCCTCAGCGACATTCTTCCTCAGAGAGACAGCTAATTGGTTTCACACCTTTGTCGCATCTTGTCGACAGCTTCAAGCAGGCTACAACTTTACGAACACAAGAATTTCGCGCCGTCGTACATTTTATAAACCTTATTAATCATCAAAATACTCATCAGAAGAGAATAAAATTTTACAAACGAATAATATATACCCACATATACCTGCATATGCACCCTCAACCATATTTAACTTGTATTTCCTATTATTTTCTCTTCTGTTCGTTTATGTTCGTTTATGTTCGTTTGTGTTCGTTAAATAGTAGGACCCGTGACAGCGGACTGATTATATGCCATTGTACATCAATATACTTAGTCCAATAATATTAGCCTTCGCCTGTGCTCCGAATTTATTATTTTTTGATTTTTAATATGTCACACCGTCGACGGTGCGACATATTAAAAATCAAAAAATAATAAATTCGGAGCACAGGCGAAGGCTAATATTATTGGACTACAATATACTGAGTCAAAAAAGAAAGCATAATAAACTTTGAGGAGCAATTTTTTTTAGTATTATCGACTTTAATCCCAAACAAATTATTGTAAATTCATATGTCGAGCCCAGCTATATGAATTTGCATAATTCCGTGTTCTTACTGTTGCGAGCGTCATGTCAGGACGTCGCAATTCAGACATGGGGTGAAATGAAATGTTCACACATGCAGTCAATAGCGTGTATGGGGTCCCACTAAATACCGAATCTGGCTTGCAATACCCAATCTGACACTCCAAAATATAATTATATATATTTTTCACTTAAGGGCCCATATAAGTAATCAAATTTTGTTTATTTTGAAAATTCTAACCTCTGATATTCCTTCAATTCAAATTAAATATGCACAAAATGTACATCAAAATGAAGGTTGGGATGTATAGAACACGAAACACATGTGTAATCAACTCATAGAGTCGACTCTAGACAACACTAGTCCTGGAAGTCTGCTGCCGTATTCGCACCAGAACTGATAATTTAATAATATTTCACGAAAACAGCTTGTGGCCAAATGTGTTTTCCATATCCAAGAACAAAGCTAGGGGATCAAAAACTTCAAAACACGGCTACAGAGCTGAATGGGGGGAAATTCCCAAGCCATTGCTTTTGTTTACGTATGAGCATACCTTCGATTTCCGGTCGACGTCATCGGACGGAAAAAGCATGTAAAAACAACGCCGTCTAAAATCAAACAATGAAAAAGATCGCCGTCATACAGTATACGGTTATCAGATAGAGATTACACAGTTGCCATATTCAATGCACAGTATCATGACACCTGTTGAAATTTCTTAGAGTTACGATTTTGTTTTTCGATGGAAATTCGTGGTATCAAGTGATTTGCGCATATCTGTCGAGCATGGAAACCATCTTCAATAAAAAATGCAGACAGTGTTGTCCTTTTCCAATATACAGTCCTGTCGCTGCACTCGAAAGTGTTTTGAATGCCTAGCTTTTTGTTATTGAATATCTGAAGCACATTCGGCCACGAGTTGTTCCTGCGAAATATTATTTTATTTTCAGTTCTGGTGCGAATACAATAGCAGACTTCCAGGAACCAGTGGTGCCTGCTGTCAACTCTATGAGTTGATTACATATGTTTTTCGTGTTCTATACATCCCATCCTTTATTTTGATGTATAATTTGTGTATATTTAATCTGAATTTAAGGAATATAAGAGGTGAGAATTTCAAAATAAACAAAATTCCATTACTTTTTTACCCCCTTAAACAGATAAATACTCAAGGAAACAACAACAAACTGAAAACATTATCGTCTGCACTCGAGGTCGAGGTCCGAACCGTCAGACTCGAGGTCCGAATTGTCCACGTAGAGGTCCGAGCCGTTTAACACTGGAGGTCTGAATCGTCCAAGGTCCTAATCGTCCAAGGTTCGAATCCCGCGCAAACCAAATGGATCTGGTTGGATAGACTGTCGGTTCATCGAAATTCCCTTTGTGTGGACTGTCAGTGGTAGTCCACACAGAGGGCATTTCGATAAACCAGCAGGCTAGTCTGCCACTGATCGGCCAGGTGCAAGGAACCGCATTCTTTCGGTTCGAAAAATCGAACTTTCCTCCCATATGGCCGAACTATGGTCGAATGGATGAGTCCGGACCCCCTTTGCTGCAACCATCTTTGCTAATGAGCGACAGAGAGATACAAAAATGCCATCGAAAATGTCCTCCATGTGGACAGCAATTGATCGCTTAGATGCAAGTAAGTAGCGTTCTTTCGGTTCGAAAAATCAAAAAATTGCCCGAGCCCTGAGCCCCCTTGGTTCGTTTCCTGTCAACTTGTTTTGGTCTTGTCCGCCCCTGACCCATGCTACACAATGACATTTCGATAGGTGGAATTTGAGAGTTGATTACTTTTTTAATCCAATAGCGCGAATGATGGGACAATTCAGTTTTGTTACCTCCCTTATATCATATAATGCTTCGAATTTGAAAGCCGATTTACCAATAAACACAAATCTTGCAACACAATTGTCGATTTTCGATAAATAACTAAGAAATATTGTCACCAAACATGTCGATTTAGTTACATCGGACAGAAATGTATACACCTCCCGAGTTTGAATCGTAGCGGCTGGGGAGATGGGGCACGTCACTCACGACAAACAGAATTCATGACAAACAGGATAATTTCTGCAGATGAAACGCTAAATGAACGAAATAACCATTAATAGCAGTTTTTAAGGCCTTGCCAATTTATCCATCGGCAAATTGCCACGTCTTTTAAAACGCTATAAATGATTCCTTTCTACCATTTAAATCAGCAAGTAACTATTAAAAACTGAAAAAAACGCACTGGCACAGATGGTTATTTAAAAATATTTTCTACTTTTTGTATGCCACTTGGTAATGGTATTTTGCGACCAGTGTGCGGTGCCGAAGGATTAACCCTTTACCCAACGTAACGGCCGAAACCGGCCAGCGCTATTCTCAAAAATCGCCAATTAATTTTCATGATTTTTTCATTTTTGTCTCCAAAACATAGGTTATGACCCCTCATTGGAACGAGCTCGTCGAGCTCGTTCCAACGAGGGGTCACAACCTATGTTTTGGAGACAAAAAATAGTTATTAAAGAATTTTTTTTTTTTGCAAGTGTCGTCTGCTTTTCATGTTAGGTAAAGGGTTAAATGTCTAATCCGCGCAGTGTCCAGTCAAAGCTGGGCTTTTGATCAGGAACTGCCTCGACAGAGCAAGTTAAAAAAGGATTTCGCCCCCCACCCCCCCCCCCCCCCACCCCACTGGTCTACAAACATCCGAAAAGTATTTTATTTATTTCTTATATTTTTTCCGAATATTCGAGATAATTGAATTTGAAACATATAGGTGATGCTGGCTGATGGACTACCTAAGGACTGGGGCGGTCCCAGGTCATAACAGCGCTGAATTCTTTACAGAATCCTTATAACTTGAGACCTTGTATGCAGGGCCGAATCTACAATGTCGGAGGATTTCCACGGGATGCCCCCTTGACACTGTCTGTCAGAAGGTTTTGTTGTCTGTCAGGAAAATTGTTGGTCGCACGAGCACCAACATTTTCTCCCAATTTGAAAAAAAATGTTGACCATTTGACGAAAACACAATCATTGTGCAAAAAATTGCTTATGTTTATTGTGCTCGCCCACATCTTGTTGCTGACAATGTGTCTGCATACCACGCTTGGTGAAAATTGACGTTCCTTCGAGTCTCAAAATGTCACCTAATAGCGCAATTTTGGGCTTATTTTTTTCAACAATCTTTGCGCGGGTGTCCAGGCTTGGGCCTCCCCAAATCAAGATTTCGATCTTCGGGATATGCATGCGGCATAAAAATGCCACCCCGGTCCATTGTTGATGCTTTCCTCAACTTATAATTTATTGGCACAAAACAGACTCGGAGTCAAGGAAATTGCGGTTTTTTGTCTCGAATTTCATATTCCGCCCCCCCCCCCACACCTTTGGCGAGAATTTAAATTCACTTGTTCTTCAAATTAGAAATATGAAAAACAACAAATATAAAATATAACCTACTTATTTATTATTTATTTATTTGTGTTTAATCCTTTACCTCACGTTATGGCAAAAACCGGCCAGCGCTATTCTCAAAAATCGCCAATTAATTTTCATTATTTTTTCATTTTTTGTCTCCAAAACATAGGTTATGACCCCTAATTGGAACGAGCTCGTCGAGCTCGTTCCAACGAGGGGTCACAACCTATGTTTTGGAGACAAAAAATGAAAAAAAATAGTTTTTCAAGAATTTTTTTTTTTGCAAGTGTCGTCTGCTTTTCATGTTAGGTAAAGGGTTAAATGTCTAATCCGTGCAGTGTCCAGTCAAAGCTGGGCTTTTGACCAGGAACTGCCTCGACAGAGCAAGTTAAAAAAGGATTTCGCCCCCCCCCCCACCCCACTGGTCTACAAACATCCGAAAAGTATTTTATTTATTTCTTATATTTTTTCCGAATATTCGAGATAATTGAATTTGAAACATATAGGTGATGCTGGCTGATGGACTACCTAAGGACTGGGGCGGTCCCAGGTCATAACAGCGCTGAATTCTTTACAGAATCCTTATAACTTGATACCTTGTATGCAGGCCCGAATCTACAATGTCGGAGGGTTTCCACGGGATGCCCCCTTGACACTGTCTGTCAGAAAGTTTTGTTGTCTGTCCGAAAAAATGTTGGTCGCACGAGCACCAACATTTTCTCCCAATTTGAAAAAAAATGTTGACCATTTGACGAAAACACAATCATTATGCAAAAAATTGCTTATGTTTATTGTGCTCGCCCACATCTTGTTGCTGACAACGTGTCTGCATACCACGCTTGGTGAAAATTGACGTTCCTTCGAGTCTCAAAATGTCACCTAATAGCGCAATTTTGGGCTTATTTTTTTCAACAATCTTTGCGCGGGTGTCCAGGCTTGGGCCTCCTCAAATCAAGATTTCGATCTTCGGGAAATGCATGTTGCATAAAAATGCCACCCCGGTCCATTGTTGATGCTTTCCTCAACTTATAATTTATTGGCACAAAACAGACTCGGAGTCAAGGAAATTGCGGTTTTTTGTCTCGAATTTCATATTCCGCCCCCCCCCCCACCCCCCTACCTTTGGCGAGAATTTAAATTCACTTGTTCTTCAAATTAGAAATATGAAAAACAACAAATATAAAATATAACCTACTTATTTATTATTTATTTATTTGTGTTTAACCCTTTACCTCACGTAATGGCAAAAACCGGCCAGCGCTATTCTCAAAAATCGCCAATTAATTTTCATTATTTTTTTCATTTTTTGTCTCAAAAACATAGGTTATGACCCCTCGTTGGAACGAGCTCGTTCCAATGATGGGTCATAACCTATGTTTTTGAGACAAAAAATGAAAATAATAGTTATTCAAGAATTTTTTTTGCAAGTGTCGTCTGCTTTTCATGTTAGGTAAAGGGTTAAGGTCGTTTTCAGTATATTTGGCTACATCGTGACCGCGGCGTAGGTATGAAGTTAAGTTTAGCCAATTGTTTATACATCTGCTGCCCACTTTAGAGGACGTCCTCCCCCATGTGTTGGTTCCGGGTCCTATTTTACCAGTAAAACTGCCAGAACGTGTTAACCACTCTAAACACGCAATGGTCCACTTCCCGGGGTTTCCACTGGTGATATAATCCGGTGCTTCATTAATAAAATTTTTAATCTGATAATTAGTTTTTGGAATCTTATTTTATTGGGTCTGCAAATATTGGCCACCCGTGGAATGTGATCCGCCCACGTCGGTCGTACTAACTCTTAATGCTGGTACCAGTCTCAAATAAATTGCATCGTTTTATTCTACGCACTGTAGTTAGTTATTGCTATTAATTACACGCTGTAAATCAATTGGTACACCCAGCTACGAGAAAACGGTAATTATCCAATCAACAGGACCCAATTTTGACGACATAAATTCACAATTGCTTTACCGCACTAGCCTGGGGAAATGGATGATAGCTTGGAGGAAAATAGGATGTAACACACGGAGGCTGGCATGTACGTTACAAAATTGGAGGAAAGTCGCCTTGCCTCTCCACAATCTAGCCAAGCAAGGGCGTATCGAATTGGGTGGCGATGGAGCCTTCTTCCCCATTAATTTTTTCGGTCTCGCTCTAGCTGATAATTTCCAATTGCTGCCGCTAACCCTTTGCCCAACGTAACGACAAAAACCGGCCAGCGCTATTCACAAAAATCGCCATTAAAGTTTTAGTATGTTGTCATTGTTTGCCTCAAAAACATAGCTTATGACACCTCTTTGAAACGAGCTTGTTCCAATGAGGGGGCATAAGCTGTGCGTTTGACGCAAAAATAAACAAAAATAGTTACCAAGAACAGAGACTGAACAGACCATTTGTCCCTAGTTGTATACAAACTGATTTTGAGATTGCTGCTATTCATGCGATTACAAGCGAATTTTCAGATGCAGAGGTTAAAGGTTGTTTTTTCCATTTCTGTCAAGACATTTGGCGCACAAACCCAAGAGCTTGGCTTGTCTGCACAATATAGGGAAGACATAGCTATCCAGTCCTGGATTAGAAGAGCCGCTGGACTTGCTCTTCTTTCACCAACCATTGTCCAAAAAACATGGATAGAGGCCATGGAGTCAACCCCAGGAGTACCTGGAGCAATAGATTTTAATGACTACATGTATATGGTCACAACATGGGTTGATGATGATGCAAGATTCCAAATCCCTCTTTGGAATCACGATCAGACAACGGGTCCCAGGACCAACAACCGCCTAAAAGGGTTCCACAATCGCCTGAATGGGACATTGCCTCACAGACACCCAAATATCTACAGGTTTGTGGAAGTAATAAAGAAAATTGAAAATGCTGATAGAGCAAAAATCGCACAAATACATTTCGGTGCAGCTCCACCATGCAGGAGAAGGGTCTAAACGTCTTCAACGTCTAAAGCAAATGATGGTTGAAGGACAAAAATCGCCTCTTGAATTTCTGGATGCAGCAGGACATCTTCTAAGACTAGCACAACCCTTTTACCCAAAGAGGACAACACACGACACTTTCAAGAAAATTTCTTGAATAATTGAACATTTTAATTTTCTGTCTTAACCCTTTACCCAACGAATCGCCCACATCCGCCCGCGTAATATGCAAATTCAGCAGTTGAAAAAATATTATTTTTCAAAAAATTTCAACAAAACCATTTCATGTGACCCCTCGTTGGAACGAGCTCGTCGAGCTCGTTCCAACGAGGGCTCACATGATATGGTTTTGTTGAAATTTTTTGAAAAATTTGAAAAAATGATTTTTAAAATAATAAAGTTTGATATCGTCTGCGTTGGGTAAAGGGTTAAAAACGTAGTTGATGAACCCTCAATGGAACGAGCTCAATGATCTCGGTCCAGTGGGAGGTCATAACCTTTGTTTTTGAGGAAGAAATTGAAAATGTACAATTTAAATATTTTTGGAAATAATGCAGGCCGTTCTTGCCATTTTGTTGGGTAAAGGGATAAAAGAGTGAACTATTGTTTATTTTGTGTTTTTTATGTATCTGTATTATGTTTGTGTATGTATGCTTTTGAAGTTTATATTTTATGTAAATTTCTTGTAATGCAAAAACTCGCCTATAGATTAGTGTTTTATGCTTCTGTAATGTGATTGTGCATTGTGTATATTTTTATATGCTTTTAAAAAGTTTCATGTAATTTCTTGTTGTCTTAGTTTGTTACCAAATTTTGACATGCTTTATATTTTGCATTTTTGTGTGATTGAAATGAATATGGATTGAATTTGAAATAGCAATAGCAAGAGTTAGTGTTTTTATTGTCCATTTTTCACAGATTAGAATAATGGGTAACTAGCAGGGGATAAGCTGTTCACTAACATGAAAAGCAGAAGATGACACTTCCCAAAAAATTCTTGAATAACTATAATTTTTTTCATTTTGTGTCTCAAAAGCATAGGTTATGACCCCTCATTGGAACGAGCTCGGCGAGCTCGTTCCAATGAGGGATCATAACCTATGTTGTTGAGACAAAAAATGGGAGCGCGGTGGCTCAGTAGGTAGAGGTGCATGCTGCAAGCCGAGAGGTCCTCGGTTCGAATCCCACCTGCGGCAACCGCGTTGTGTCCTTGGACAAGACACTTCATCTCCATTGCCCGCGTGGGGGCACGATGACGCCGTGTACTAAGGCGTACTGCACGTCGATGGTACGCATGTCTTCAATCAATCTAACCCTGTCTGTGCTGCAGTGCTGAGTTACGATGTTGGGGAGCTGGCAGCTGCTCGTCGTTGCTCGGTGGTTCTCTCCGGGTACTCCGGCTTCCTCCACCCGTAAAACTGTCACGGTCATGATTAGCCATTGTGCATAAATATGTGACCTTAAACATCAATAAATATAAATAAATATGAGACAAAAAATGAAAAAATAATGAAAATTATTTTAGCAGTTATGTTGGGTAAAGGGTTAAGCTGTGTAAGTTATGGGATGTCTAAGTTTTGGGAGGATACCACACAGATCACCATTCGGCTTTGTTGTTTTCATTTGTCAAATGAATGGGGGCACGGTGGCGTTGTGTACTAAGGCGTACCGCACGTCGATGATGCACTTGTCTTCAACCAATGCTAACCCTGCTTGTGTGGAGTTAGTATGTTGGGGAGCTGACAGTTGCTCGCCGTTGCTCGGTGGTTCTCTCCGGGTACTCCGGCTTCCTCCACCCGTAAAACTGTCACGGTCATGATTAGCCATTGTGCATAAATATGTGACCTTAAACACCAATAAATAAATAAATAAATAAATAAATAAATAAATAAATAAATAAATAAATAAATAAAATAAATAAATATTGTCAAATGAATTCACAAGGTTAACTATGTTGTATTTTCAATCGCCAAATTTCTTAAGATCCTGTCGGGGAGACGGGGACGCTAATATTGTGGTCATAACCTTTGTTTTTGAGGTATTGTGTATTGTGTTTTCAGGGTTGATTATGATTCAGTGAACAGAGATGATTATGATTGAACAGGGCTGATTATGATTCAATGAATTTGGATGAAATTTATGGGAGTTATCATTGGCGAAAGACATGAACATCAGAACAGCAAAACCACACCCAGCAGTAAACTACACACAGCAGTATTCCAACAGTTGACACACAGTCAACAAGTTCATCTAAACAGCTTTGCATTGACAGTCACACTGAAATCATACCCGAACTTTCATATCAATCACACAAAGGAACTAAACAAGTGTTAATGTGAACGCAACTTTGAAAACTTGTTTCCACTGTTCAAAGCAATTATACAATCATTCAATCGGAAGCGCGGTGGCTCAGTGGTAGACTGTTGGATTTCTGTTCTGGAGGTCCCGAGTGCGATCGCCGCCCGGGACGACGCGCATTGTGTCCTTGGGCAAGGCACTTTATCCCGGTTGCCTACATGGAGGCACGATGACGTCGAGTACTAAGGCGTACTGAACGTCGATGGTGCGCATGTCTTCAACCGCTGTAACCTCGCTTGAGTGGAGCTTGAACAGACTTACAATGTTGAGGAGCTGACAGTTGCTCGTCGATGCTCGGTGGGTCTCTCTGGGTACTCTGGTTTCCTCCGCCCGTAAAACTTTCACGGTCACGATTAACCATTGTGCATAAGTATGTGACCTTAAACATCAATAAATCAATCAATCAATCTTTATTGTACGATTACACCATTATGGTCACGTGTACAGTAGAATAATACAGTAACATACAGTTAAAACTAGAAGTCCTGTCACGAAAGGTGCGCTTATCTAGGCTTAATTGCGCGTAGGAATTGCGCGCAATTGCCATATCGAATAGCATCCGAAGCACGGCAGGTTCTCCTGGCTACTCATAGCAAACACAGGCAATGTTTCTGCCAATGGATCTCCGGGTTACCCGGAAGTCCATTGGCTGAAACACTGCTTGTGCACATGCCGTATGTACAGAATTTGATAGCCTTACTATGATCATAACGCGTAGATTAACGCGCAGGTCGACGTGCTATTTGTGCGCATTTCATGACAGGACTTCTATAGTTTTAACTGTAATCTTTGATTTCAAACCAAAGGTTTCAACAATATTTTATGCACACGTGCGCACTCCACCCCACCCCACCCCCCCCCCCCCCCACACACACACACAATATATATATATATATATATATTTGTGTGAATTTTCCTGTTACCCAGTTCTTCATCACCATTATTATTTATTAGGCGGAGCTGTCGACTTGGGGTTGGCAGACTCCCTTTTTCTGTAACCTATGGTACACAAAATGCGCCACATTACTCAGGGATTATACAACTACTTGGTTACCAGTTTGTCCTCCACTGGTCTCAGGGAGAGAACTTTTCAAGCGTTTGATCGTGAGAAAAAGTTTCATCACGACCGGTGCGCCCGCTCGACGGACAGACGGTCAGGCGGGCCAGCACGGCCAGCCTAACTGATGAAGAGATAAACTCAACTTCTTCCCATTCGGTGGCAGCTAAAATTATCACTCCATGAACCGTAATTTGGAACACCAGAAGCAATTAGGGGCGAGCTTGGGGTGGATGAGGATCAAGGACAGGATAGACTTATTGAAAGTCGGTTATCTTAAATATTTGGTAAATCTCCCCGACAGCCGATGGTGTAAAGTAATGTTCCAGAGTATTTTCAACGCTAATACCAAGACAGGGTGTATGGTCCAAGTGAGGGAGCTAATAGAGAACTACTCATTGGAGATCTCGAACCTAGACGTAGGGGCAACCCAGGGTAAAAAAAAATGTCAGAGAAAGAGTCATGGAGGATGGTAACCTTAATTGGGGAGAGGGGGCAAATTTAAGAGGCCTTTGGGTGGCCTGCGTGTCAAAGAGAAGCCTCGTTTTGAGGAGTACCTTGGTGGCACCTTTGGGCCGTTTGGGGGTCACTGTTGTCCAAGCTGAGGTCGCGGTCCCTGTAGTTGAGGGGAAAAACAGTGAAAAGGAGTGTCAAATGCGTAATTTAGGCGCGGTGGAGACCCTGGGTCACTTTCTTCTAAAATGCCCAAAACACCAGTCTAAAAGAATAAGATTCTCTGGGGGCATAATGGGGAAGAGGGATGGAAGAATGAAGGACATGCGGTTAGTGAGTGACTCTAGGATAGGGTTAATATGCTAACCGGAGAGAATGAGAAAATGGGACAAAGGAAGTCATCAAGCAGTTTGTCTCCGAGTGTTGGGAGGAGAGAAGAAGCGTGGGAATAGAGAAGAAGTTGGGAGCACAGGGTTAACCAAGGCCTTCTCACCCGAGAACCGCGACAAATCAGCGGCCGGCCAAAATATTATTATAATTAGGAACAGGGTACCTGTTTAAATTAACTCTAAACATATGCATAAAGTGCAGAATGGCTTACTACTAAAACACTGTCACTCGAGGAGTAGTGTTCCCAACTGACAAAAAAAAATTATTTGTGAAAAAGTATAATCGAACGACAAGCAATGTGTCAGCCAATGGATCTCCGGGGTAACCCCGGAGGTCCAATGCCTGAAACTTTGCCAGTTTTTCTCGCGCTTTCGCAAAACTAGGCATTATCTTTGGAATCAACAGCTGTTGTTTAGTTGAAAATTACACCCCACGAGTGTTTTATTGGTAATCCAGGGGGCGCGGTGGCGTTGTGGTAACCGATTCTCGTCAAATCACCGAAGTTACGCAGCGTCGAGCCCGGTTAGTCCTCTGATGGGTGACCATCTGAGCGATCAATTCGGACTCCCGCGTTGTGTCCTTGGGCAAGGCAATTAACCCCGATTGTCCACATGGGGGCACGATGACGCCGAGTACTAAGGCGTACTGCACGTCGATGGTGCGCATGTCTTCAACCAATCCAACCCTGCCTGTGCTGTAGTGCGGAGTTACGATGTTGGGGAGCTGGCAGCTGCTCGTAGTTGCTCGGTGGTTCTCTCCAGGTACTCCGGCTTCCTCTACCCGGATAAATGTCACGGTCATGAATAGCTATTGTGCATAAGTATGTGACCTTAAACATCAATAAATAATAATAATAAATAATATTGATAATCCCCAGTTCGGGTACTGCACGATAATCACAAATTTTATTTATTCCTATTTATGCAGGTTTTTGACAACAAATCTTGGAAGGCTATAAAAAGCAGCGTTAAAAAAAATTGGCTGGGGCTGGGTTCGAATTGTCAAGTTGTGTGGCAAACGCCTAAAATAAACTAAGACTCCTTTAATCCTATCTGAGCTCGTCTGTATTAGTACTGAAATGGTTAACCGGATAACCGGTTTGAAACCGGTTACCTACCTACCCGATTAAAAAAAACGTCAACCGGTTATCCGAAATATATACAGTGATCGTCATTCCACGGTTAAAACGTAATAAATCTTCCTTTCTCCTTTGTGATAGATTCCACCTCGAAGCAGCGCTGTATATATTGAGAAATAATCGACTTCTGCGTTCAAGACTTCGTTAATGATCGGTAAATTCCGTGAGTTCTGAGTATCCGCAGAAACTATTCCGTAGTATGTATACAAACGAACGTTGTCGAGTACTCGACAACGTTCGTTTGTATACACACTACGGAATAGTTTCTGGGAATACTGCTTTCCAATTCCAAAAGTTTTGATATCAGATTCGGTGAAATAATGGCTACGGTTAACCGGATATTATCCGGTTACAGTTCTCGGTTAGTCGGTTGTGAAAATGAGCCAACCGTTTCAGCCTTAGTCTGTATTTGTTTTTTATTTTTATAATTTCTTTTTCTTTTATTAACCCTTTCATAATTTTGTGCGTCTTCTGACGCATGAAATCAAACAGCGCCTTGATACTTTTGTATGTCTTATGACGTACGAAATCAAACAGCACGCTGATACTTTGTGGCCATTTGTTTTATTATTATTTCGGTTTTTAAAGTTTTAACCTCAATTCATATTTTCTCCCGAATAGTGCCCAGTGACAACCGTCGAGCCAAATGTTATCGCAGCTTAAAATACCAATATAATCCTGCTGTCAAGACTTCTTATTGGTTGAGTGCTAGAAGCCACTATCAGGGCTTTCAAAAAATGAGGATACCAGAGCAAAAGCCAACACTTTCCTTGCTTATATTTCATATTCACTCAAACACAAATAATATTTTGTTTATATAAATTTGTTTATTACAAATAATTGGAGAGTGCCTATGGGCACTCTTCAATAATTTGTAATAAAACAAGTTCTGAATAACAATTCAGACCACCAAAAATAATCTAGCCCTCAACCAGATAATCACTAATGTGAAAAATATCTTGTTATTTTCACTTTCCGACGTTTGACGTCGCATTTTGTAAAACGTTGAAGAAACTGAATTCCCCGTGACGTTTGAACGTCAGAATAATTAAAGTCTCAAAGGGTTAAAATGATAATAATTCACCGTGAATTATTATCTTTTTAACCCTTTACCTAACATGAAAAGCAGACGACACTTGCGAAAAAAATTCTTGAATAACTCATTTTTTTCATTTTTTTTGTCTCATAAACATAGGTTATGACCCTCGTTCCAATGAGGGGCCATAACCTATGTTTTTGAGACAAAAATAATGAAAAAAATAATGAAAATTAATAGGCTATTTTTAAGAATATCGCTGGCCGGTTTTTGCCGTTACGTTGTGTAAAGGGTTAATACAAAAACAAGAAATGAAAACCATAGCGCTCAAATATAATCGAAGTCACAACAACCTTGTGTCAGGGCGTCTTAGTGGCCGTGGAGAATTAAACTGCATGTGTTCTGCACATTTCTGATAAACGTTACGCGTCCATTTGTAACACGTCCAAAATACCGCATCTCCATGGATTATCTGCACTCTTTGGGAAAGGGTCCTGGGCCCATGCCTTTGGGAAAATTTGCGTTATGGGGCTCCACTTCGGAATTTAATTTGGAGGAGAAAAAACAAAGACTAAGAAATTTTACAATCGAATTGAACAGAGAACACTAGGAACCGACCGATACCTGAGCAACTGCATGTATACTACAAGTAAGTTGGGCAACAAACAGTCACATGTAATCATGTTCACGCTGTCTTTCAGTCTGTAGCCTTTATTAAATTATTTTCATACTATTAAAGATCTTGTCATTTGCCTTTGAATTTAGGGACTTCGTTAGGCAAACAACTAAAACGTAATGTTCAATTGGTGTCCTGAACTTGGTGATCATAAGGCCTCAGAAAACCAATGGTTTTCTGAGGCCTTATGACTACCCCATTTCAGGGCACCAGATGTGCATTAAATTTTTGAGTAAGATTGGAAACTTCTGGGTTAAGAATTGGGAAAAATCATGCTCAAATATCATTGAGAAAGGGTCCCTTAAACGGCTCATGTAGAAACCCAAAAACATCCGTCTCATTTCTAGTACTGAAATGGTTAACCGGATAACCGGTTTGAAACCGGTAACCTACCTAACCGATTAAAAAAACGTCAACCGGTTATCCGAAATATCGATAGTGATCGCCATTCCACGGTTAAAACATAGTAAATCTGCCGCTTCTCCTTTGGGATAGATTACACCTCGAAGCAGTGCTGTGTATATTGAGAAATAATCGTCTTTGGCGTTCAAGACTTCGTTAATGATCGGCAATTTCCGTGAGTTCTGAGTAACCGCAGAAACTATTCCGTAGTATGTGTACAAACGAATGTTGTCGAGTACTCGATAACGTTCGTTTGTTTACACTACGGAATCGTTTCTGAGAATACCGTTTTCCAATTCCTATAGTTTTGATTCCAGATTCGGTAAAATAATGTCTACGGTTAACCGGATATTATCCGGTTATAGTTCTCGATTAGTCAGTTGTGGTCTCGTTACAGTTATTCAGGTGAAAATGTCGGCTTTTCAAGAAATGTGCAGCTTCTGATTAACACGGCCGAGGATATTTCGCATTTAAATTACCTCCCCTATTCACAATACTCACAATGTATATAGTTTCTGGAAGCTCTGAATATGGCCCTTTCTGGAAAGAACTGTACACACAAAAATCTTACAATATTACTCAAATACACTCAGCTGAATGACACAGTTGATGGCTAAAAACATGGCTCAAAATGGTCAAAATTTTCTCATTTTGGGGATAAATCTCCAATTTTCGTGCATCGATAATGATAAAACAGTGTTATAGGAATTCCCCATTCCTCCACTGAGGATTTTACAGCATAACATGATCATTCTGACAAATTAAAAACATATGGGTTTCTTATTCATTTTTTCAGAAGGCTTTCTCAAAGCAAATTTACACAAAAATTGTCCCATTTGTAAACTGAAAATTGTCAGGTCCCAAACAGGTCTGGGTTAGTCATTTAACACTTCCATGTGACCTTGACTCCCCAATTGAAATGCACTTGACAATACACAGTGTGAGTCAAGACCATCAACAGATTATTTTGGCCATATCACCATTAATGAGAATTATTTACTAAATCCACACCACCATAAACTAAAACTATAGCTCAAAATAGCCATTCCAATAACCTCGGAAATGACCTTTTAATAGGAAACGAGACCTGTGAAAATGAGCCAACCGGTTCAGCCCTACTCTTTTCGTCTCATTTCGATTTCATGGATAATATAAATGCCGATAATTATTCTCGAATAGCATCCGAAGAATGCTTTCCAAGAATCGATATCCATAAGAGGGATCTCAGTGTGGGATTATTATAATCCCTGATGGGTACGGGTGTGGGATGGGAAAATCTCACAGAGGGCAAGATATTTGGGCCAGACACGAGGCTTGCCGAGTGTCTGGACCAAATATCTTGTCCCGAGGGTGAGATTTTCCCATCCCACACCCGTACCCATCAGGGATTATTTTTCTCCCCCCCCCCCCCCCCCCCACCAGGCCACCATACAGCGGTTACGTTAGGCAGAGGTAATCGGCGGTCACGTGCTGATATAATCAACTCATTTGGTATTCGTTGTTTAGAAAAACTAATGACACCATCAGAAAGAACATGCAAAAGTTATGTACATACCAAAGGTATATACCACGAAATCAATTAGGAACGGTGGCATCTTGGGGTTTAAAGAGTTTTAGAGTATCAAACTTTGATCACACGGCATTCTGATGACGTCAATATGAATTAGTTGGTAGCAAGAAACTGATACGATATGCATAACGTCATAATAACGTTATAAATGTTTAACGTCACGTGGGTGGGGTGGGATACATCTGTCTCTCCCTGCTATCTCACACTGGACAGACGTATGTTACACATACAGTGGGGGGAGAAAACAGGCAGGCAGCCAATCTGGTTATCTGGTCATGAGTTCTGAGTATCCCCTAATGGCATATATGTTACCTTATTAGAATAGTTAATGATGTGCAATGTATTCTGAATAAAGTTATCTATATATTTATTGGTGTTTATGGTCACTTTCAGCATCTTTCAGCATCGTTGGCTATATCATAATCACAATGTAGGTATGAAGTCAACTTCAGCCAATCGTTATTACATATGCTGCCCGCTTTAGAGGACTTCCACCCGAGCCGTTTGTTCTGGTCACGTTACCAGAAAAGCAGAGCTTGTTTACCGCAGTAAACAAGCACTGTGCGACTTCCTGGGGTTCCCTTGGGAGACAGTATCCGAGAGACGAGAGAGGACAATTCTTGAGGCTATCATACAGTTTGTTTTCGATCGCGTAGTAATTATGGACGTAGCCAGGCTAAATGTGATTGGAAGGACAAAATATTTTTTCTGCTGACGTATAAATGAGACAGGGGTTAAATTCGTTTGCAAACACAGTGAGCTACTCTATTTTACTGGGTATTTTACTACAGTCAAACGGCACTTGCACCGTGTTCGATTATGTAACACGGCATCACAACGCCAAGATTGTTGACTACAGTTAACACTAGAAACCCTGTCATGAAATGCGCACAAATAGCACGTCGGTCTGCGCTTTAATCTTCGCGTTATGACCATAGTAAGGCTATCAAATTCTACACATATGGCCTGTGCACATGCAATGTTTCGACCAATGGACCTCCGGGTAACCCGGAGGCCCATTGGCAGATACATTGCCTGTGTTTGCTATGAGTAATCCGGAGAACCTGTCGTGCTTTGGATGCCATACGATATGGCATGCAATTGCGCGCAGTTAAGCCCAGATAAGCGCACAGTTCGTGACAGTACTTCTAGTTTTAACTGTAATGAATAATATAAAAATAATGACTGGGCTTGAGGGAAACAACCATTACCTCAGGCACAGGATATCACAATTTATTATTTTAATTATTGTTTTTAACCCTTTACCTAACATGAAAAGCAGACGACACTTGCAAAAAAAATTATTACTAATTTTTTTCATTTTTTGTCTCAAAAACATATGTTATGACCCGTCGTTGGAACGAGCTCGACGAGCTCGTTCCAACGAGTGGTCATAACCTATGTTTTTGAGACAAAAAATGAAAAAATAATGAAAATTAATTGGCGATTTTTGTGAATAGCGCTGGCCGGTTTTTGCTGTAACGTTGGGTAAAGGGTTAAACATTTCTTCAAAACTTTCAACGAAACCAGGGCCGGTGGAAGCAGCAAAGGGCGAGGGGGCGAAACTGTCTGATAAGGGCAAGTGCACGTATATCGCCTAAAAATTGGGAGGGGACGCCGCAGATGCCAAAGGCATCTGCCGAGCGCCGAAGACACGAGGTATTAAAGGGGGTCTTGGTGGTATTAGAGGGGGTCTTGGTGGTTCTCCCCCCAGGAAACTTTTTTAATGGAGCTCTCAAATTGTGCATTCTGGTGGCTTTTGGACTGAAATTCCTCTTGTATTTTATAATAGAAAAAAAATGATTTTTTTACAGCATGTTGTAATTTTTTTTAAAGCTGAGCCATATACCCTTAAACGTAATATATGTAGGAAAAGAATATTATTTTCCTGCATATATTACATTTGTTGTGTTTTTTAATATGAATGGACAATGGTAAACTGGTCGGCAAATGACGGCGATGACACTACGTACCGTTTCCACCTCCATCAGCGGTTGATACCCGTATGACCTTTACGGCCGTACCAAAAGGCCCCTGCCCTACTGGTCGGACCCTGGGACAGTTGCCCTGTTTACCCACCCCCTCTCGGTGCTAGTATAAGTCTTGGATTATCTAGTGCCATAGGTTTCGAACCAGTTTTGTTGTCGGCAAACTCGGCTTTTGGTCATCTCACAAATAAAACAGTTAGGCTGAGCAGGTGGGCAGAATTTGTTGATACATAGGCCTACTCTTCCTTGAATGCCATGCCCATGGGCAGTAAATGTATACATGTACATCCATGCAGGAGAATTGGTTATTCAAAGATACAGCTGAATAATAGGCTGATTAGTATGATCCTGGTTCTATACTGATGGCTGATCAATTACAATGCTAATTTTTGATTTTTGGGCACTTTCGCCCCTCGTCGAGCTCGTTCCAATGAGGGGTCATAAACTCTGTTTTTCAGACAGAAAATGAAAAAAAGTAGTTATTCAAGAATTTTATTTGCAAGTGTCGTCTGCTTTTCATGTTAGGCCTAAAAAAAAGTTGTTTGTTTCCGCTAACGGATATTCCACAGGTAGGGTAGGTAGGGATTACATTTTATTTTATTTTATTTTTTTATTTTTTATGTTTGGTCAGGATTTATTAACTTTCCTCCCACTTTCTCCAAGGACCTAGATTCCAGTTCATTCAACACATGGGGAATAAATTGGAGGTCTCATGTAACTTAAAAACAAATTTATTCTGTCTCAATGAAACATGTTTTATGTTATATTGTTTTTAATAAAAACAAGGTTACATTTGTCATGCCATTTAATTATTGTGTGCAATTAGTCCTTCCCATATGGTTTGGCTACAACAGGCAAAAGCCCATACTGCAGTTCTGACTTATTATTGTAACAATTTTATACATCTTCTTTAAAGAGATTTCCACTCTCCCCTGAGATCACACTGAGCGTAGCGGTCAGCATCACCAAGGGATACCACACAGGCAAACCCATGGATATATTTCACCAAATCCTTTTCCAGAGGCTCTGACACCCTAGTTTCTGGGTATGTTTTAGATTTCTGGGGAATGTGCAGGTGTGTGAAAATTAAAATTCTGTATGCCCAGTAACCCAAAAAAGTTTTAGCAAAATCTTTTTGCTTAACCATTTTTAGTTTGCTCAAAGCCGTTTTTTGGAGCAAATTATTCTTCACTGCAAAAGAAAAATGATTAATAAAGATATACATTCTTCTCAGGGTGAAATAACCAGTAAAACAAAGGAAATATTGATGAGAAATTGGACCTTCCCTATAGGATAATATGAAGACCCAAGGGCTAATAGGATACCAATATGGATATATACCACCACTACCATATCACCCCCACCACCATACGATAAGTCCGACACTACCTGACCCGAATAACGTTATATCGGTATGTATGTACTGGACAATAACAGTGGTCAATGTCTCTATGACGTCGCGTGCGTATCATGATGTCAATAGCAACGTCAATCGTTTCGCGGAAAAAAACTTTCAAGAAAACCCAATTTTCCCATCATCTTTCCACCACTCACCCATAATATATACCCATAGCCATGTGTTTACCTACATCACTATACATATCATAGCATACCATATAGGCAGTAGGGACACCATTTGGCGGATCTAGCTGCAAGGAGCCGTACTTTTGCTCCCCCAAAAGTTGCTCCCCCAAAGCTCCGGTTCCTATGGGAATTTAACACTAGCTGCTCCACCAAAGCTCCGGGTAATCAGGCACGATTCATACGTGCTATATATACTACTCGTAATATATCCCTATCCAGAAGATACATATTTTATCATTTTGCACTTATACACTGTTCCTTGAGAGTGTAGGTTGTCTCAGATAGTAGAACTTTCCATCGCTAGGGTAAACTATAGAACAGGCTGAACAGCCTGTAATAAAATGTACCATTAGTCAACACTTCACCCTTAATAACACCAGACTGTTGTCTCATTATTGCCAGATTTCTGTAACAATCTGATATATAATAAAGAAAATGCGTTATTATTTCGGGCAAAAAAACAAAATAACACTAAACTGAACATTAATTAACCATGGCCCTATCATATACTCTACTCAAAAAGTACAGATACATCACCTCCGGTTTGTTTTGATCAAAACAAAACAGAAGATAACATTTTCCCATAGGCGATCCTGTTTTGTCTAGATTGTGGTAATCAATTTTGCCAGAAACTGTCGCTTCAGGCAACACATTCGAAATTTGTTTTTGGGAAAAAAAACCGAAATCTGTTACACAGAAGTTGTAGAAAAATTATGTTTGTATTTATGTTCGGCCATAAATGAAAATCCAACGAAAAAAGTCTCTAAATTAGGTTTTAATACATTTAAGTTTTATGTGAAAAAGGGAGACACTAATCGGCCGAAAAGCTACCGGTGAGCATAACACACGCACACAAACTCGCGCCTGATCTCCCATACATACAGGCGCCGTTTAGCGGAGATAGTTGCATACTAGTGACATATAGTATAGTCCAGCTTGTATTGTTGCAAGTGCTGAAAGGGTTAAAGGGTTTTCTTGATCGATTAATCACATGGATTAACCTTGGTTAACAGACTAATTACTTGCCCTAATAGGCAGAACAATAACTTATTTATTTATTATTTATTTATTTAGTGGTGTTTAAGGTCACATACTTATGCACAATGGCTAATCACGACCGTGACAGTTTTACAGGTTGGGGAAGCCGGAGTACCCGGAGAGAACCACCGAGCAACGACGAGCAGCGCCAGCTCCCCAGGATCGTAATTCTGCACTGCAGTACAGGCAGGGTTAGATTGGTTGGAGACATGCGCACCATCGACGTGCAGTACGCCTTAGTACACGGCGTTATCGTGCGGTGCCCCCATGTGGACAATCGGGGTTAAGCGCCTTGCCCAAGGACACAACGTGGGAGTCCGAATCGATCGCTCAAACGGTCACCCATCCAAGGTCTAACCGGGCTCAGCGTTGCTTAACTTCGGTGATCTGACGAGAACCGGTTACCGCAACGCCACAGCCCCCAGCTGAATTACCTTGCCGTTGATGAGTTACAGCATTAATCCTTTACTCAAAGTAACGGACAAAACCGGCAAGCGCCGTATACAAAAATATGTCAGCACGTAAGTTGCGGCGAGCAAGTCAGATTCCACAATGTACGACCACGCCACAAACAGGTTTAGTTTGCATTAGTTGAAGACAAGTGCACCATAGACGTACAATACGACTTTGTACACAGCACCACCGTGCCCTACAACTTGTGGCAAATTGCAAAACATTGTTTCCACATCATTGTTGGTTGCCTGTTCAGGCAGCCAACAATGATGTAAAAGCATTGCCCATGATAAATGCAGCCAATTTAACTGGGTGCGTTAAGAAAGAATACACTTGTGGAAAGTTTTTTCGGGGTAATGTGGGAAAGGCTGTTTGGAGCTGCATGGGGACGAATGGATTGAAAAAATGTGTAGCTATTACAGTTGGAAAATTGTGTTAACCCTTTACCTAACATGAAAAGCAGACGACACTTGCAAGCACAATTCTTCAATAGCTATTCTTTTTTACTGGGATTTCCGAGTTTGATTATAAACGATAACTTAACAAGTGATGGGGATTTCATTGTTTTTTTAACCTTTTACCTGCCATGAAAAGCAGACGACACTTGCAAAAAAAATTCTTGAGTAACTATTATTTTCATTTTTTGTCTCAAAAACATAGGTTATACCTCTCATTGGAATGAGCTCGTTCCAAAGAGGGGTCATAACCTATGTTTTTGAGACAAAAAATAATAAAAATTAATTGGCGATTTTTTTGAATAACGCTGGCCGATTTTGGCCGTTACGTTGGGTAGAGGGTTAAAGAATGTGTTAAATAATAAGTATGTTTCCATACAAAATTTTCAGTACAGTGATCAAAATGCGGACAGAGAATTCCATCCGGATCGCGACTGGGTCGCGATCCTGGTGAAATTCTTCACCTGTTTTCCTCACCACAAGAAAAGCTGTTCGTTTTTCTGGATGACTAGGGCTATCCTGATTTCGCAATATTCTATTTAGGAAAGATCAAACCACTACTATGCGTCGCGATCGAATCGTGACCGGATCGCGAAAAGATCGATTTTGTGAGCGGAGTTCTGTTCTGTATGCCGGCGTTACTGCTTAAACCTACCTGTAAACGTGACATAGCACTGGAAGTGGATCCACCCAAATTTTATGTGATGAACTGATGGTCAGTCCTTGCAATTTGTATGGGGATTAGGCTGATTAACCCCAAGATCCCCCCCCCCCCCCCCGTAACTTACTTCATGGGGCCTATCAGTAGGCCATGCGAGACTAACATTTCATCATGATGTTAAAACAATTACCCCGAAAATTTAAAGTAGGTCCAAATAATCCCTTCTATGTGGCCTTTGGTCGGCAACGACATTATAACAGAATACAAGGTTTTGGATGTTGAAGTAACAGCTGGTGTTTTTGTTGGTTTTGCGGGGTATTTTTAACCCTTTACCCAACGTGACGGCCAAAACCGGCCAGCGCTATTCTAAAAAATCACCAATTAATTTTCAAAATATTTTCATTTTTTGTCTCAAAAACATAGGTTATGACCCCTCGTTGGAACGAGCTCGTCGAGCTCGTTCCAACGAGGGGTCATAACCTATGTTTTTGAGACAAAAAGTGAAAAAATTTAGTTATTCAAGAATTTTTTTTGCAAGTGTCGTCTGCTTTTCATGTTAGGTAAAGGGTTAACTGAAATGTTATAAACGGTGGCTACGAGTCAAAATATCGATGGCTCTTGGTAGTGATTTCGAAGGTTACTAGTACCCCGCGGTCTAAAAAGCACAGTTGTCTTAAATGTCTTTCACGCAACTGAACGCAATAATTTTGTCGTACACTGTCCTACAGGCAAATTAAGTGTAACGGAATCTACATGTGGATGATGAATGGGGACATTGATGGACGGATGCAGATGTACATGCACAGGTGGTGTGACACAGGAGTGCGAACAATACGGTGATAAATACTGAGAAATCCAGGTTATACAAGGATTCTACGCAGTATGTCTCATTATATTATTAAGGTTTGTCAATAAACATTATTCATGTGAAATCGATAAACCCTGCGGAAATTTTCTACAATACACAAGGGTGTTTCCGATTGAGAAAATGTAATCCCCCACAAGGCTGCATCCAGGATTTTTCAGGATGGGTAATAGTTCAGGTTTTACGGACCATCAATGACGGAAGGTCACACTCGAGTTCCGCAGGCAAAAGATGGAGAGAGCACGAGAGTCGGTTGGGGTCCGAGGACCTTCCACCAAGAAATGCTTTGAAATTTCATGCCAATAAAAGTGAACTTGTGACCCCAATTCTCCTTTGGGGAATTTGAATGAGTAAATTTTATTGACTGAAATAAAATCCTGCTGGTTTTATTTTCAGTATTACTAGGGTACCTTAACCCATGTCTAACCATCCCAAAGGCCGCAATATAATTTTCACCAAACACGAAAAGCAGACGACACTTGCAAATGAAATTCTTGAATAATTAAGCTTTTTAATTTTTTTACGTCAAAAACATAGCTTACGGCCTCTCATTGGAACGAACTCAACGAGCTCGTTTCAATGAGGTGTCATTGGCTATGTTTTTGAGACAAAAAATTAAAAATTAATGAAACTTGAATGGTGATTTTTGCGAATAGCGCTGGTCTGCTTTGGCTGTTACGTTGGGTAATGGGTTGAAATATAAATCATATTACGGCCTTTAGGTCTAAATTTGGACAAATGTTTACTATGAGCAAATCTTCTTTTCAAATTGTGGGTCGGGGAGTCATATTATCAATACACCCTTGCCCTTAAACCAGAAAATATGCATTATAAAATTGCATGAACTTTTTCACATCATCAAATGGGTCTATTACAACAATGAATTATTTTTCGGTTTTCGGGATTTTTTCTAAATTTAGAAATCCGGTCCTGGGGAAAGAAAAGAAACATACGTGTGATGGAAGGTAGGGGTGGACACTAGATGCTCTCCCAAGAGCTGGTACGTGAACATAAACGATGGGTGTTGGGAAGTTGGGAAGATTGTGGATGAATCATAGGCAAGGTTTTTCATGGGGGGAATGTGAAGGGGGGGGGGGGGGGGGGCGAAACTGAACTGGTTAACCCTTTGAACCCGACAGACCGCTTTACCGGACCAGGAGCATGATACGTCAAAATTTCATTAAGAGGGATGGCTGTTAAAACAATGTGTGAGTTGACCAATCAATATTTTCAACGTGCAGCCCAAAGGCTGAACGTTGAAAATATTAATTAGTCTACCCCCAAATAATGAATATCGGCTCTTCCAGTTGCTGTCATTGAACTTACATGGACTATACCACCAGTGTAGACAGGGTTAATTAATTAAATTACTTTGCGTTATAACAAACATTGTGCTGCTTGAAACTTCGGTATTTTGACATGAGTGTGCAGAGAGTGAAAAATCTTAGGAACAATGTACTGACAAACTAGTTTTCAAACAACTTTTTGAGTTGAAGTGACCAAATTCAATATAGTGAAATATAATTTGCTTCAAATTGCTTCTTCCAAAATGGATAAAGATCCGGAAAATTCCTGTACATATAATTAGTATGTAAATTTTAATCTTTAAAGCTCGTGCCGAAATATCAAAATAAGGTAAATTGATATTATTAAGCGCCTTTAGTTTATTTAATTAGTACATGTACGTAGTAACATCGAGAAACCTTATTATCCCTTTATCCAACATTTATTATTTTAATTACTTCTTTTTTTTATTTTCAAAAACTTTTCAACAAAACCATATCATGTGATACCTCATTGGAACGAGCTCATCCAGATCGTTCCAATGAGGGGTCACATGATATAGTTTTGTTGAAATATTTTGATTTTTTTTTTTTTCAGCTGCTCAGTTTACAAATTGCACGTGCGTTTGCGGGCGATTCGTTAGGTAAAGGGTTATGTTGGTTTCGAAACAAGACTCTGTACTTAGTACATAAAAAGACATGGGTCGTGAATTTGTTGTTGGACGACTTCTTATTGTTCAAATCGATAAGTCCGCTTAGGTGTATAATAATTCACTCACCTGCAATGAACAAAACAGCACAAAAAATGCTTTTTCGAAGCATTGTTTTGTTGATAGTGTGTATATCCGAAATTTGATCTCTTATCTTCTATTTTATGTATTCTTTGTAATGATAAAAACCGTCAGATTACTCCAAGTCTGTGCTAACGAGTGTAGATATAACGAACTCTTCCGAAAGATATTCACCTGTGTACCTGAAGAAATAATTTATTTCATATATGGGGAATGTCACGCTCGTGATTATAATTTCCAAATTGAACCAATCGAATAGCTGGGACACTTTTGCGTCACAGGCACGTGGATTTTTACGAATTGCGGAGCATGCGTGAGTAATACAAGCTTTCCTTCCCGATATATAAGGTGCCACGCCCTTAGAAATGAACATTGTCACGATCTATTATTGTTCATTCATAAATTGGTTGGGAATGTTCAGTTGGTAAAGGGCCGTGTTCGGAAAATTAGTTGAAACTGAAAAACATCACGCCGTGCGTAGGTAATATTATTATTCATTAGCCCATGACACCAAGAGAATAAATTGAAGTGTCAACGCCCTAAACAGTCCCCATTAACAGGTTATTCTGTGTGTTTATTTGATGAGGTCTGAAGAGGATCGAAAGCGTTTTTCGACAAATTTGGACTTAATTATGTATCCAACGCACATCAGGAGTAATATAAAAATATACCACTGTTAAAGTCACAATATATTATTGTTCGACATAAGTTCGCAATAGTGCTATCAAAACGATTAAAATTGCTCTATAGTGAGTAGGACCACTTGACGAATTGGGAAAGGAATGCTAACATGTTTTTAATAAATTAATTGGGATAGGGAAAAAATAAAAATATAAATAACAAACAGGGAAATTTGTTTCGATCACAAAAAGCAAAGCGTTGTTGGTGTAAGTCGGAGGCAAAGGAAGAAAGATGAACGTGCGTGTGTCCGTGAGGGTAGGGCAGGGACCGACCTGGGCATGCGCCAGTGCGTATTTGGTTCTGAAACATCAGGACCTGGCTCTTAAATCTCAGAAACAGGCTTCTCGGTTGGCGCGTAACTTCTCAGATCATATTTTGATATTCTTTCGATGGATAATCGAGAGAGACACTCTTACATGTATTATATATATGATTATCATTTATCATTGTTGTAGAGTGCTTAAGTTATACTTCAAGTCTTAATTACCAAGCATTAATCTTCACTGTGGTTTCTGATCAAGTCTTGGCTGCCTAAATAGGCAGCCAAGACTTGATCAGAAACCACAGTGAAGATTAATGTTTGCTACAGTGTACTAAATGAAAATGATGAGAGCTATTACATACTTGCAGTGCGTGTTACAAACAGCAGTGTGACTCCGTAAATTGAAATCTGGCGCATAAATTGAAAAACTAGGCTCCGAGGCTAGAGCGTATTTTAAATCGTCCTGATCGGTCCCTGGTAGGGGGCAGTGGGGCACTAATGAATCTAGTGACATCATCACGGGGTCGAGTAATGCCGCAGCGCTAGAAGCAATCAGGGGTGAGCTTGGGTGGATCAGGATGAAGGACAGGATAGACCTATTGAAACTCGGTTATCTTAATTATTTGGTAAAGCTCAACGACAGCCGATGGTGTAAAGTAATGTTCATGAGAATTTTCAACTCAAATATCAAGACGGGGTGGATGGTCGAAGTGAGGAGCTAGTAGAGAACTACTCATTGGAGATCTCGGACCTAGACGTTGGGACAAACCAGGGTAAAAAAAATCGTCAGGGAAAGGGTCATGGAGGACTGTAACCGTAATTTGCGAGAGGTGATCAAATCAAAGAGATCTTTGGGTGGCCTGCGTGATAAAGAGAAGCCTCGTTGACCTCGTTCCAGTGAGGGTTCATAAGCTAAGTTTTCACCGAGAAAATGAAATAAAATTGTTATTTACGAATTTTGTTTGCAAGTGTCGTCTGCCTTTCGTGTTATGTAAAGGGTTTAGGTTGTTGTTATTTTTATCGGATTTTAGGTTGCTCGGTAAGGAATTTCAAAGTGTTGGGACTGCAACAGAAAAAACCACGCCACCTGCTGTGGCACGTTTAAATGAAATTTACATTTGCTGAGAAAAAGAAAATGAAATGGTTCAGATTTTCTTCCTAAAAAATATAGCTTATGAGCCCTCATTTGAACGAACTCGTTCCAATGAGAGGCTCATAACATATGTTGTTTAGACAAAAAATGAAAAATAATAAAGCACTGGTGGTTTAGATCATTACGCTGGGTAAAGGGTTAACCCTTTACCCAACGTAACGGCAAAAACCGACCAACGCTATTTACAACAACAAAAAAGAGAAAAAAACACCATTCAATTTTCATTAGTATTTTTCTTTTATGTGTCGCAAAAACATAACTTATGATCCCCATTTGAACGAGCACAACGAGCTCGTTCCAATTAGAATCGAAAGCTATGTCTTTAAAACAAAAAATTAAAAAAATAGTTATTCGAGAATTTTGTTTGCAAGTGTCGCCCGCCTGCTTTTCATGTTAACCCCTTACCCAACGAATCGTACGCATCCGCCCGCGTAATATGCAAATTCAGCAGTTGAAAAAATATTATTTTTCGAACAATTTCAACAAAACCATATCATGTGACCCCTCTTTGGAACGAGCTCGTTCCAAAGAGGGGTCACATGACATGGTTTTGTTGAAATTTTTTGAAAAAATTGTAAAAATGATATTTAAAATTAGGGGATAACTATGTTGTATTTGATTGTTTGGGGCCGTAAATGATGGTTTTACTGTCGCAAATTGAGTTTTGCCGGCGACGCGTTAGCGGAGCCGGTAAAACGGATATTTGCGACAGTAAAACCATCGTTTACGGCCCCAAACAATCAAATACAACATAGTTATCCCCATTCTAATATAATTCGGCTGAAAACGGAGATAGATTTGATCTCCCAACTGTAAAACAACGTCTTGTTGAAGACAATATTGCCAACAATTTAAAACTAAAAATACAGTCTTCGTGACGTCATTTGGGAGTTCCGAACCAAATCACGAAATATATTTTACGCTGCCACAATACAAATAATTCCAAACGTTTAAGTCATTTTATCACAAATAACAAAATATATTTATATTTGTACTGACAACATTCATCATGTTTAAATGTTTGTGACAATCTGAAAACAAAATACGCCGGCTGCTTTCTCTATTCAAAGTTTAGAGTTCACCTTGTGATGTTTCAGTCGGCGTCGGAAAGCACTCGAGGATTTCCCATTAAAGTTAAAAAATTGATATCTTTGATTGGAAGCCCTTGTTTATAGTTACTTATGGTTATAGAACAGTTGTTCATTTCAAACTGTTTCTGGGAAGTGATGTCTTGTGGAATTGGGCTACTGCTATTGACATAATTGTTACAGAACGAACAGTTCACCTCTCTTGAGCAGTGGTGAATGCGTTTCTGTAGTGTAGCTGTACACACAATTAAAATTATTATTGCCAGTTGTCGGAATTTTGTTTTTCTATTTCGCACATAGCGTCCATAAATTCTTCATCGTACGAAAAATGGCTATTTATAAATTATAATATTTTCATATCGCTCACTGCTTCCACACGGTTTCCGTTAAGACCGTCGAAATCAGTTTTTTAACACTCATTTCATTACTCAGCAGTCTCTGCCAAACCCCTATTCCACATTAATATTAAAGTTTCCAACTTCATCCGTATTAAATACATTTAATTACAAGAAAGATAGAGAACGTTTTTACAGCAAGTCAACGCGTTCACAGCGTTTGTTTACATTGGATACGGTAGTCAATGACTCCAAATGGAACGAAAATAGAACGCCCACGAATACATCTTGACTTCCTAAAATAGTTTTCGACAACATAAAATTTGCGACAGGTTACGCTGATTTTACTGTCGCAAATTTTATTGATTAACCAATCAAATTTCGAGATTTATAGTAATTGTATTAGAATAATAAATATTGGAATCGTCTGCGTTGGGTAAAGGGTTAAGCGACTCAGAGAAAATAGAATAATAAAACAGACCCTAAATAAAAAACAAAATACCACCAGACGACCTTATTTTTCGAACTACAGTCATGTAACTTGAACCAACCCATTTACTTTTTCGCATTAGGCCTTGGAAAATTAAGTTCAAATCAGATGAATTTAGCACAAAACACTTCACTGAAATAATGAACAACGTTAAGAGAGTTGTTATTTTCCAATGCAAGTAGAAACCCCTTTATCTTAACAAAAACTAGAAACTCGGTTTGGTTTCGGTTCGGTTTTGGACGAAAAAACTCGGTTTTCGGTTTCGGGTTTTGGAACACAATACACATTTTCCATATCTTATGTATTAAACTGGGACAGGTATGTGTGTCGGGGGGGGGGGGGGGGGGGGGGTGGGCTCAAACATTTAGTTACAAAGATGCCGCTTGAGACGGAAACTTTATGATTCCACCGTCCTGTTAGATTCGATTTTCGTTTCCATTCACAGCACTGACGTGTTGGTTGACGTCAAAACATGATTTATTAACTGGTTGAGTGCTGGGAGCCCATACTTGGTCTTTACTCTAAAGTGCATGTACTGCAACACAAAGGCTTCAAACTCTATGGATGTCAACAGATCATTGAAAACAACAATTTTAATATATATATATAAAAAATAAAAAATGGTAATTTGTGACTTACATGAAATCGAATGAATTAGATAAACAAAACGTCACTCATACCCCACCCACACAACTTTTGAGTCATTTGCGGGCCCGCATCCTCCGTTGTCGCTGGTTTCCCTTCCTGGTCGCTGGTGTTTGATCCTTGGTCGCCTTTTCACTTCACTCCTTCACGGTTGTCGGACGGCCACTGACGCATTGTCACTTTATCGGACTCCTTTCTTCTAACATTTGACGGAATGTCACTCTATACCACAGCCGTGGCACGGCACCATAAAGTGTTGTCACTTCACTATATCACATTACCACCAACAAGTGACGAAATGTCACTCTACGACTGTCGTCGCATTGCTACTAGCTTATTGTCACTTTACTGGACGCTTTTCCCTCAAGCAGTCTCACCAATGGGTTAAATGCCCCCTCCATTGATCACAGAATAATGTTCATACAGACAAAGCCTACTCTGCCTACATATGGCTTGTCTTCTACAACAGATAAAGCCGTTTACCAAATGCAAATGGCTCTCCGTGCTCGTACTTCGTGTTTCTGATCCTATTCTCATATATAGCCACCGACTTGGCTCGTGACTGTACCTATTCTAAATATGAGTTCTGTGGCTCCGCTACATCACAAAGTGCCTATACTTTCGCACCGATTCGGCACCTCCTCCAACCTATAGCATGGGACCTCCCCAGCTCCCACGACCCACAGTGTTACACGCCTTCAGACTGGAAAATTTCAACGAGAGAGGTTTAGCGCACCGAAGGTGCGTCGGGTCGATGTGGGGTTCGTCGAACCCCTTGCGACCCCTTTTAAATTTGGCAGCAAGTACATGCCAGCCTAAGGTAGTGAGCTCTGGAGTACTGAAGGCTGCCATTCTCCACCAGGGCCGCTTGGGTTGAATGGAGTGTCGCTATCATATATATATAGAGTTACCATTGACACATTGAATGAAAATTTCGAGAAATCACCCGATTTTTATTTCGATAACCAGAACATTAATTCTCATCTTAATTTCTTCTTTTGAACTTGGCCACTTAGATCTATCTTAATTGAATATTCACTTTTAAGTTCATTTGAAGGTCACGCATTTTGCGATGTGCTGACATTTGTGACAGACCAGGTGGGTAACCTGGATGTGTGTTCAGAACCTGTAGGATGTATTGTTTTTTCAACAATTACCTATTAACTGGACATAATTACTTCGATAGTGACAGCAGGGGTAAACTGGTCTCTCTTACTTCTTTAATCAGTTATCAGATAGCTCCTCAATGAGTTCTCCAGCGTGCGATAATAGACATAAAATTTCACGCTTAACCCTTTACCTATTACGAAAAGCAGACGACACTTGCAAAACAATTCTTGAATAACAAATTTTTTTCATTTTTTGTCTCAAAAACATAGCTTATGACCCCTCATTGGAACGAGCTCGTCGAGGGGTCATAACTTATGTTTTTGAGACAAAAAATGAAAAAATAATGAAAATTAATTTGCGATTTTTGAGACTAGCGTTGGCCAGTTTTGACCGTTACGTTGGGTAAAGGGTTAATTAATTAGCAGTGCATGAGCTATTGCTGGTATGTTTGAGTGACAAATCCGATATCGGGGTCCGTCATATACCTATCTTTATGCTTTATATTTAACCCAGTGAGAAAGATTATCGAAAATATATACACCTTTAAACAAACAAAAAATCGCAAGTTTAAGCTATCGCCTTGTCGCCGTCATTCCACCTGCGGCAACCGCGTTGTGTCCTTGGGCAAGACGCTTCATCTCCATTGCCCGCGTGGGGGGCACGATGACGCCGTGTACTAAGGCGTACTGCACGTCGATGGTACACATGTCTTCAACCAATCTAACCCTGCCTGTGCTGCAGTGCGGAGTTACGATGTTGGGGAGCTGGCAGCTGCTCGTCGTTGCTCGGTGGTTCTCTCCGGGTACTCCGGCTTCCTCCACCCGTAAAACTGTCACGGTCATGATTAGCCCTTGTGCATAAATATGTGACCTTAAACATCAATAAATAAATAAATAAATGTCGCCGTCATTTAATTTTTTAATCTAAATGATTTGCTCTGTATGGATTTTCCTTATTACAGTTTATGGGAGAGTGCCTATAGGCGAAGGAGGAGATGAGGGCACACCAAATCTGATTAACCGTCCGAAAGCTTATAAGCAGCCCAAGACGCATGACTTCGAAGGCCGCTAATATGATGGGGGTTGTCAATCATATCCGGCGGGCCCGTTAATAAACCACAACGTCGGACAAAATCATGTTATGAAGTACTATTATTACCAATGCTACCAGTTAAACACAATCACTGGGAGGTCTCTGAAATGAAATTGTACAGTGGAAATCAAATGCAAAAGCATTACTTTTAATAACCCTAAAGCGGCCCATACACTATCAATATTATTGACAATAATATTGAGTAAATAATATTGACAATATATTTTTTTGCCACAAACTACTCAATAGTTTCCTCAATATTTTCGGTCATTTCTTCGTCTGCCACCGCGCTATAAACATGGACCCAGTTGTGGGTTTAGGCGTGGTACTGGCCCTGGGTAACGAAAAACAAAATAAAAAGAAATGGTGGACTAAACGATGGTTTTTAGAAAGACACACATTTGGTCATGGTGCCCTTATGGAGGAACTCCGGATTAATCAACCTGATGATTTCAGAAACTTTCTTCGAATGGATGAAGATTCATTTAAAGAGCTGCTACGGTTGGTTACACCTTTAATAGAGAAAAAAGACACAAAGATGCGCGATGCAATACCACCGATGGAACGATTATCAGCCACATTGCGTTTTTTGGCAGCTGGAAATACATTTGAAGACCTGAAATTCCTCAATATTGCGTAATATTATTGACGGAACCCACACACTATCAATATTATTGACGGTCGTAAAATATTGAAGAAAATATTTCAGAGATCACAGATATTCGTCAATAATATTGATCAATCTTCAATATCTCCCACACACTGGCAATAATATTGTCAATACCGTTTATTGACAATATTATTGTCAATAATATTGATAGTGTATGGGCCGCTTAAACCAGTGAACCCTAAACAAAGGCCGCTTTTCCATTCCAGGAACATGTCAGATACGTGTGGCCACTATTTCACCAAGTTTGATTACAGCTTAAATAAAATGCATCTTGGGGGGGGGGGGGGGGGGGGGGGGGGCTACAAGCATTATTATATACTTTATGAATAACCACATTTCTATTGGCTTGATTTTGGCTTGTGACTGGTAATCAAAAGTCCATGCACATCGGCTTTCCAGTGAATATCAACTTTCTAAATATAGGTTTTGGAAATCGCCTCTCTAGTTCTATTTCAATCGACGTTATTTCTATAACATTGTTTATTTTTATGTTATTCTGCAGATGATAACTATTTTATTGTTAAAAAAAAAGTTTTTCTGGTTGCTATAATTGAACTTTTAATTGACAAATAGAAGGTTGTTTTTTTTTAGGATGATGTATATAATAAAACAGTTACGGGCTGTTAGCCGAGGTCAGTATAAGTTTTTTAGGTTCATATCACATCATATTCACCACCACAAAAGTCCATAATTGTATAATATTTTCAACGAAAATAATATAATATTAAATGGCCTACCCTTTGGTAATGAATATTGACTCTTCCAGTTGCTGTCACAGATCTGACACCATCATCGTTCAAAGCATTAAATATGAATATCAATCGTTAGTTCCACTGCAGTTGGGCGGCCAGTACGTTCCGACAGATGAGCTACAAACAAGGAAACAAGCTCTTAATATGACTCATGAATGTGCATGAGACATTCATAAGTACGTTCGTACGACATTCCTATGAAGAATCTAAGTTAATGCCATAACTGTTTCACAAAACAATAGGCTACTTATGTCATTTTGATACTGTCCAACTTAAAAGACCATGTTACGACAACTTTATGAATATTACGAAATACAGTTCGGTTAGAAAAATGTGCCCGCGAAACAAAACTATATGCTTTTGAGCGTGTGGGTGCGTGGGTTGGCTGCAAAACAGAAACACTGCAGTTACACAATATCCTTACTCCATCCTGGAGTGCGTTTTAAGTTTAAAATGATTGTTTATTAAAAAATGTTATTGACGAATTATGTTTCAAGGTGTGTATTTGACGATTGCGGGGCGTAAACTCTGGTTTTACTGTCGCAAATATCCGTTTCAATTTACCGAGTAGCCGGATATCTTCCCTCCCTGGACACCCCCCCCCCCCCCGGGTGGTAAGATATCCCAGGATATCTTCCCCACCCTGGACATCCCCTATTTTTTTAAAAGTATTCATTTAATTTGTTTTTTTACTACTACTTCACAGAATTTTATTACATTTGATATTAAACAGCTAAATCCTTGTATGAAATTACAAACATAACAAAATGTGGAATAAGTAAGGGAGAGAAATACGTGGAATGAATTTTAGAAACAGTTCATCTTGCTCCTCACCCTCGAATCTTAAAAAAAACGTGACAAAGGTTCTAAGATGGGCTGTTTCTAATTTATAAGTGTACAAATATTAGTACATTCCAAAATTTGTTTTCACGGTTGATAAATATTTTGACAAGGTGAGGGGAAGATGTCCAGGCCTGGACATCCTCCACCCCCCCCCCCCCCCTCACCATGCCAAAATCTGAAACACTGTTACAAAGATTATAAGATTGGCTAATTCTAATTGAGTAGATAAGATTTAGTAGGGTGTCGTCTACAGTGCACTTTCGCCTACAAAACATTCAGGTAAAAGTGTAGTTATCTTCAGGGCAAAAGTCACCTGTGCGGTTTCTTGATGCAGCTGGCTACCTGGTAAAATTGGGATGTTAACTTAAACCTTGCAAACATGAATATTATTGGAACCGGCTCAGTGAGCCGGTTCCAATAATACTCGTATTTGTATGTTTTTATTGAGAGAGAGAGAGAGAGAGAGAGAGAGAGAGAGAGAGAGAGAGAGAGAGAGTAAATTGTATCGAAATTTGACAATAAAACCTATGAATATGAATATTATTGGACCCCCCTCTCTCGCTCTCTCTCTCTCTCTCTCACACACACACACACACACACACACACACACACAAACGGTCAGTCGATTTTATTGTGGGTAGAGCAGGCAATTAGCTACTAATCCCTATACCTTAGTTAGTGCACTTTCGCCTACACTTTTACCTGATAATTTTTGTAGGCGAATGTGCACTGTAGGCGAAAGTACACTGAACCTTTAGTAGTATCTCAATAATTAATAGTGTTCAACCGATGATCGGAACCGGCCGCCACAATCGGCCGATTATGGGCAATCGGATGACAACGGCAACGGCTCCTGGAATATCGGTTCAACCGATTGTTGCCAAGCATTTTGAGATCATTCATTAACCGCATTTTGTTATCTTCTGCAATTGTTCACATTGTTAATGTAAAATAATGCCAATAATACCATTCAATAAAGTTGAGAAACAACCACAATGTGTATTCTCAATCTCTCTAGAAGCCCATTTACGGGGCATACAAGTTAAACGACATGCAAAGCTTACAACTGAGCGAAAACGCTAGCTCATACCGGAAAAATGATGGTTATACTCCATTGACTCGGGCAGAAGTAAAATTACCAGTCGCACGCACTTGGGCGGTAAACGTGGCTCTGAGAGCCACGTTTACCGCCCAAGTGTGCGCGACTGGTAATTTTATTTCGATCCCAGGCAACGAAGTTTAACAATGAAAAATGTTCAGTTTAATTAATGTTGTTCTTTCGAGCCTCGACTTGTCGTAGTGCACGGTATTACAATTGGAATCGGCATCGGAATTGGCCGATTGTGAGCTCAAATAACCGGTAATCGGTCAACGACCATTTTTGGTAATCGGTTGAACACTAATAATTAATAATAGACTAAATTGCTGAGTTCAATAAAGAACGAAACCGGTCAGGCAACATGGCTATCACAAAGGGTATAGCCAAGCTATTCACTCTCTCGGGCTCCACCAAGAGCTTTTTATTTTATTTAATGGTATTTCATTAAAATAAATACAGATCTTCCTTTTTTCATGACCGTGATATATTTTCACAATGTAGTGGAGTGCCGGGGGAAAACCTGGCCTGGACATCTCCCCCCACCCACCCCACCCTGTGAAAATCTATAAAAAAAAATTCAGAGGTTTTTGAATGGTTGAGGGGGAGGATAATCAGGCTAGGACATATTCCCCTCCACCCCCTTCCATTTTTGTCCAAAACATTGCTGTAAAGTTCTGAGATTGTCTATTTTTGATTCACTACTCTCGTTATTTAACAGTATACGATTGGAAGGTTTTTTGTCTTCCAAGTTTTCTGTATCATATTTTGACATGATTGGGGGAGGAAGATAACCAGGCCTGGATATCTCCCCTGCCACCTTGTCAAAGTCCTGTAGGCATTCATACGACCTTTACAACCACTGTTTGTTATGGTTGGGTGAGAGTGTAAATAAAACGTATTTATTATTTTCAAGTGGTTGCTATTGATTTTGAATGGGTGAGCTGGAAGATAGTCAGGCCAGGACATCTTCCCCCCCCCCCCCCACCCCCCTTCCATGTTTTTGTTCCAAACATTGCTGCAAATATTCTAAGATTGTCTATTTCTGATTCACTGACTGCTCTCGTTATTAAACAGTACAACATGAGAAGAATTCTTTTCCTTCCAATTTTGACATTGGTAGGGGTCTGGGGGAGATAACCAGGCCTGGATATCCCCCCCCCCCCCGCCATATTTTCAAAGTCCTGTAGACATTCACACGTCCTTTACAACCATTGTTTGGACTTTGTTATGGTTGGGTGAGAGTGTAAACAAAATCCATTTATTTATTTTTCAAATGTTTGCTATGGGAATGGAGTGAAGGGGAAGATAATCATATTTTGACATGAACTTAAATGGAAATGTATTAATGTATGTATTCAAGAGTTTGTACAAGTTTTTCAATGTTAATGTGATGAAAATTCAGTAAATAAATGTTATGTTATAAGTAGTTTTATTTTAATTTTTTTTTGGTGGTGGGGGGGGGGGGGTTCCGGGGGGGGGGGCATCCTAGGGTAACTTCTGCCCTGAGAGGGGGGATATCCTAGGGCATCTTCCCCATGGGAAGATATCCGGGAAAGTGAGGGGGAGTGGATATCGTGGAACACCGGGGTCGCTGACGCGTCACCGGTTGAATTCAATTTATGACAGTCAAATACAGCAAGTTATACTTAATTTTAATATACCCAACGCTCCACAGGCAGTGTGTGCCGAAAAGCGACTCGGTTTTCATGTCTATGAGAGACTGTCATGTGGATGGAGCATGTCTAGCCATAAGGTAAGCGAGGTTTGGTTCTCTATAAGCTTAATACCATCCATAATCCTGTAGACTGAATACATACACATAACGAAAATCAAAATCTTCGAGTTTACGAGGTTCGGTCTTACAAGCGCCACAGCATTATCTCTGTTGCTTCGTAATTGCTATTAATGTTGTCATTTGGGGCCAGTTTCACTGATTTGTACAATGGCATATTTTCATCTCTACGCATGTTTTGAAGGACCATCGTGGAAATCACCATCTTGCAACATCTTTCTGGGTTAAATACCCAGAATGTTCATAAGGGTGTTAATGAAACTGGGCCCAGATTTACAGAAGTCGAACGGCCACGTGGCTATCACCTGTCCGGTCTATGGATAAATTAATTTAGGAACTTGCAAGTAGTCACACAGAAGTTGGGACATGTAGTTTAGGAGGTCATGTGACTGTAATAATCTTCGACCGTGTATAATCTCTCCATGGCAATTGACATGTCGAAAACACACCGAAATGAAATTTGTTTACACAATGCCACGGAATTTCGATCGAAGAGGAATGCTGGAAACTATCGCTCGATGTCAGTCACGCGACGTAACGTGTTGGGCTGTAATTGAGAAGCAAAAGTTCTCATGAACGGTCCAAAAGATCTGTCGCGCTTTACACATTTTTAACCCTTTACCCAAAGCAGACGATATCAACATTTATTATTTTAAATATCATTTTTTCAAATTTTTCAAAAAAATTCAACAAAACCATATCATGTGACCCTTCGTTGGAACGAGCTCGACGAGCTCGTTCCAACGAGTGGTCACATGATATGGTTTTGTTGAAACTTTTTGAAAAATAATATTTTTTCTACTGCTGAATTTGCATATTACGCGGGCATGTGCGGCCGATTCGTTGGGTAAAGGGTTAAAGTTCGAGTAAAACTCTGTTAATGTACTAGAAACGCACTGCAAAGTGGTAACAATAACCTTTCAACTAACATGGGTGAATGGCCGGTCAGCGCGTTGAACTTGTTCCAACGAGAGGTCATAAGTTAGGGGGGATGAAAATGTGTAATTATTCCAGACTTCGTTTTTTACAAGTGTAGTCTGCTATATACATGTTCAGCAAAAGGTTAACCCTTTACCCAACGCAGACGATATCAAAATTTATTATTTTAAATATCATTTTTTAAAATTTTTCAAAAAATTTCAACAAAACCATATCACGTGACCCCTCGTTGGAACGAGCTCATTGAGCTCGTTCCAATGACTGGTCATTTGATATGATTTTGTTGAAATATTTTTACAAATTTAATTTTTTCAACTGTTCAATTTGCATATTACGCGGGCGGATGCGGGCGATTCGTTAGGTAAGGGGTTAAATAATAGACCAGTGGTAAGTAAAAGTGTATTAAAAAACGGCCACGGGTAATTTTTATTCATCAAAAGTGTGTATATATGTTTGGGGTGTGGGGTAAAATTTGTGATCTGAAAGAGTATCTTAATAAACAAGAATTCTCGTGACCACGAATTCAAGAAGAATCGCTCACAATTCCTAGTGTATTTCCGAGTAGCAGAGTCTTCCTGCGTAATAAAAAACATGAAAATTTGCCCTATGAGTCAGAGTGAAAACAGATTTAGATACAGTTTTAGTATCCTGCCAAATTTAAAATGAGATCCGATGGATGGAAATGGTTAACTTAATCCTAGAAGGTAACACTCGCAACCCAAAGGTCTTGAATAAATTTAAAAAATGCATTTTTATTCACCTGAAAGACACACCTGTACCCTATGATGGGTCATTAGACCCAGGGATGGCGTCTCCCCGACGCGGGGACCATGATCCCGAATTTTAAGAGAGCCACCCGGAACCAACTGGGCCGATCATGGTTCGGTCCTATGGGAGAAATGTTTGTTTAATTTTTGAAAAAGTCGCAACATATACGTGATTCTGGAAGCTTTGAGAGAATCAAAAACTAAACGTGAAAAAATGTCACATGGCTTGTGGAACTAGATTGTAGAGTGTGAAAAACAGGTTTCCCCATGACGCCTGTTTTTGGTACCCTAGTTCAACATGCTACGAATTTTAAAAGTACGACAAAACTCACAACAGAGACAACATGCATGTCGACCAGATCTAGAAAGTTGTTGGTAGGAGTACTAGGGACAAAAATAGAAGTCTCAGAATGTAATTAACTCTGACTATGTCCATCAGGTTATTCCTATTGTGTACGTGTATCGGGTCTTCGGGAGTATTATCTCTATCTTCGTGGTGTTTGCATAATTGTATCTCCCTGACGAATTTGGCGGATTTTTCCGACAAGGGGGAGGGTGGGTGCGGCGGGAGGTGTTAACCCTCCCCGGTGGGATGGGGGTAACCCATCTTGGCCCCCTCTGCTTGACGCCACCCTTGATTGGAACGAGCCTTCCTAAGGAAATGTCATAAGCTTTGGTTTGGGCCAAAAATTTAGCAAATAATATAAACTTGAATGGCCAGTTTGTGAAATAGCGCTGACCTATTAATATTATGGCCATTACCATAGGTAAAGGGCTATTTTTAAAACAAGAAATAACCTGTTTCCTGGCCGCACCAGTGGGTGGCAAAGCAATGTGTGTGTGTGTGGGGGGGGGGGGGGGGGGACTTCATGGACCCCCAAATTACATCCCTCCAATAAAATCCCGAATTCTACGATCTGGATGGAACGTCTAGTGAATTAGAGATGACATTCCAGGCTTGACGTTCTTTCGAACCTCAAAATATATCCAGAAAGCGTCGTAAAAATTTCTCAGGAGAGAAAATGTTCAAAATTTCCCAGGCCTAGATCTCCCCTGGAGAGCTTTTGACAATGACTTGCGGGAAAAAGCCCTGCCTGGCACCATACAAGTTTACTTTTTGCCGAATGAGCGGCGAAGATGGCACAGAAATGTCAGAAATGCCATCGAAATGTTCTCTACGTGTACTGCCAATGGCATTGGTCGCCCAGATGCAAAGAAACAAGGTCCTTTCAGTTCGTAAAATCACAACTGTTTCTGGGTTCCCCCCCCCCCCCCCCCTCCAGGTTAACGAAGATTACACGATTCCACAACTATAACTTCAGTATAAGCCATCCCCGTGACCCGTGTTAGTTTAGGAGTTTTACACTAAAATATTAGGTTGTCTTTTCACAATCAACATTCAGGTCACGCTCCCAGCAAACGTATCAATATCATAACTTATCAATCCCATTACTCATTAGCACACTCTTGTGGTCACGGGAACATTATAACGTATCACGTTCGTGGGTCGGAAAAGCTATCCTTCGGGTCAAAAGGTTAAGTTTTAAGAAGATTCTCTTTTTAAAAAGTGAAACATTGGAAGGTTGAAAAGTTGATAAAAACAAAATAAACGCGCACACCCAAATGGCCAAAAGCAAAATGACAGCGCACTGAGCGCAAGGTGGAAAAATTTGTGGAAATTAATAAACATACATGCACCTTTATTTGGAACCGGAGAGTAATACTATTAGTAATCTAGTATCAGTAGCACTGCTATTAGTATTACAAATAATACTATTACTATTAGCTTTACTAGTCTTAAATCGACTATGTCATGTCTGTAGACACTAAGACAGTCAGGGACCGACCTGGGCATGCGCCAGTGGGTATTTGGTTCTGAAACATCAGGACCTGGCTCTTAAATCTCAGAAATAGGCTTCTCAGTTGGCGCGTAACTTCTCAGATCATATTTTGATATTCTTTCGATGGATAATCGAGAGAGACACTCTTACATGTATTATAGATATGATTATCATTTATCATTGTTGTAGAGTGCTTAAGTTAATACTTCAAGTCTTAATTACCAAGCATTAATCTTCACTGTGGTTTCTGATCAAGTCTTGGCTGCCTAAATAGGCAGCCAAGACTTGATCAGAAACCACAGTGAAGATTAATGTTTGCTATAGTGTACTAATTTGTGTGTTACAAACAGCAGTGTGACTCCGTAAATTGAAATCTGGCGCATGAATTGAAAAAATAGGCTCCGAGGCTAGAGCGTATTTTAAATAGTCCTGATCGGTCCCTGACTATTACTATTAGCTTTACTAGTCTTAAATCGACTATGTCATGTCTGTAGACACTAAGACAGTACAGTACTGCACTGTACTGTAGTGGAGCCCACTGCCTCTAGTCTTGCAAGTTGTAAAAAAGATGATTGTAAAAATTAGTATGTTATTAGAATAATATGATTTTTGAACTATTTCTAATAGTACAGTGTAGTACTGTACACAGGCAATCATTTGCAATTTTCACCAAAATTGCCTAATATGATCTATACGAATATAATCAACGGAGATTGGCAATCAAATCTAAGCTTCATTGAAATTGCTTCATTGAAATCATTGCATATGAATAATGAAAGTACTTGCCCAGACACACTTTGGTAACTTTTTTTTTTAGGACGGGTCACCTAGAAAGGCTGTTTAGTTCGTTCGCACATGAATAACATAAGTAACACGTGTTGCAACGTCATCATATATATGACGCAAATGTCGTAAGTGTTCATCTGCAGACAAAGAACCTACCGCCACCCAGTTCATCATAAAAAAGAATCTGCCGCCACCCTATTTATCACTGACAAGTTTCAGTGTTTACTTAGTGGTTAAAGATTTTTTTTTCTGGTTTCTGTGTTTGGTTAATACTAGTGCTTGGTGACATTTCAGCGTCTAAGGCTATATTGTAGGGATAACAGATGACTGAACAAGACGTATTTTCCAAACGCGAGTGAAATTGAACGAAGGTGAATAAAAGTTGAACTCCAAACTTGTATGGAATTCATTTTTCAGTTTCAAAGTGGAGAAATTGGTACATACAGTAGAAGAATCAGACCACAGATAAGCGAACTTACTAGTCCACTTATATAACTAGACTCAGCCATACTCTAGTTTATAACTGGTTTACCTGTCCACCCCTGTTTTACCGAGTGCATGTTTCTCAATGATTGTTGTTGGTATTCCATTTTTAAAGTATGGAGTAGACAATTAATATTTTCAATAAGCAGCCTTGGAGCTGCATGTTGACGACGTTTATTACCTCGCGCGTTACTTTCATTGAGTGCCCCTGATCATTGTATAATTTTTTAGTTTCCTCGCCCATTTTCGTGCTATCCGCGTGATTCGCATGTAGGGGCCTGTGGATATTCGTTATTGGTGGAAAAATCGATTCGAAACGTATATTTGTGTCGAATTAGGAGAATATATAATTTCAGAATACGGTAAACAAGAGCAATGAAATATTTTTTTATATATATATACACGTAGAATTTAATTAAACACACCATGTTTTTTTCGCAGTGGTGTTAATAGAATCTCTCATTACTTTCATGCTATCTTTCAGATAGCCAAAAGTGAATGTTTGTGGAAAGAATGGTCTATTGACAAATGAAAGGCAACACAATGATGAACATATGCAGTATTTTAATGGCGCTAATTACACATATCTGTCACTAATGTTTTTGATGGAAAAATGTTCTCTCGACAAGTATGGTGCCGCAATGGTCCATGATGAAACAATGCCGGTAATTACTGACAAAAATGTAACTTGTGATCTCCTGAACACAATCGCAATGTCTGACGTCAGTAGCGAGTGTATCCACCACGTGCCCGGTTGACAGCCCGAACCCTCCTCCTAATGCTACCAGTGAGCCTTCTGGTACGATCCAGAGGTAACTGCTGCCACACCTCGTGCAATGCAGCTTGCAAATCAGCCAAATTCTATACAGGCGGATCCCTTGCTTGCACACGATGTCCACGAACGCCACAGATGTGTTCTAAGGGATTCACATCGGGGCTCACTGCAGGCCAAGGTAGTGTAGTAATAAAGAATGCTCTCACAGCATGGGAACGATCATCGATGTGGCCTTGCATTGTTTTCCACGAATGCATGGAGAGTAGCCAACGGGTGGTTGTCAAAATGAGGCACGACGAAAGGATCGTCAATGTCCCGGATGTACTGATGACCATTGAGATTCCCACGTACAGTCACCATATCAAGTTTACAATCATGAGCGAGGCATCCCCAAATCATTACCGATCCTCCACCATAAGGAACCGTAGGTCTGATGTTCCTGGGCACGTAAGCAGTATTTGTATGCATCCGCACTCTCATGTGACGTGAAGCAGGGACCTACTCTCGTCTGACCAATGGACTCTCCTCTACGTCCCGAGATTCCAATGTTGTCGTGCCATACACCACTCCAAACGTCGTCTTTGATGCTGATCGGACAGAGCTGGACGCTTGATAACCCTTCTGGGCCTCATACCCAGTGCTTTGAGACGGTTTCGGACAGTTTTGTTACACAAACGCCTGTTTGAGAGTCAAAGGCGTTTCAAAGCCCCACTGGAAACAAACGCTTCACACCTAATGAGGCGTGCCGGATTCCGATCTTCCCGATGAGAGGTATTTCGGGGTTGTCCAGGCCTTGGTCGGTCCTTAACATCCTTGGTTTGTTGATGTTTTCGGACAAGTCTGCTGATGACAGAAAGACAATAGCCAAGTTGCCTTCCAATAGCTTTGAATGACAGGCCTGTTGCATGCGTGCCAACGATTTGCCATCTTAGTGCCTCGGACAGTCTCCTCCTTGCCATGTCATGTTTTATACCCAGATATTGCATGTTGATGATAGTGCTTTTTGTGACATTCGTGAGAAGCATGCTTCACGTGGACGAGAGGATTTGTTTGGGATACGTTATCAACCAGAAACATCATGTTTCACTAGATGAAATGTACTGCCAGACAAAGCAATCATTAAAACATAATAATCAGTAACAGCAATTTCACTGTCATGAAACATTTCAGGAGGTGCTTAATTAAGTTCCGGGTGTATATATATAATCGCAATTGACTGATATCCCAACTATATCATCAAGGCATGCCTTCAACAGAGGCATGCCGCCATCATGTAGTTGGAATAATGTATCGGTCGGGACTTGAGCCATCACAGTCGGGACAAATGAGCCTTAAACCCCCACTTCATCTTCACGGAGCCCATTGCCTCAAAATGCCGCATGGGTCACACAATCTGAAACCGGTAATCTATATTGGGGAAGGGGCGACTACGTGTCATCATTTTTAAAGGATACCAGCATATGTCGCAGGAATATCGCGGAGGTTAAAGGCTTTGTGGGAGAGGAGAGTTCACTTTGCAGTGATGGGAATCCAGCGACCTTTCTCTGATACAATTTGAAAATTACGAACTTTTTTGTGCTTGATAGCGTAACGTCAGTTATTACTAAATGTGGTATATTATCTGAAATTGCATTAGTTGACGCTCCATGCAAATTGTGTAATTCCGAATTCAGATGGTAATTGGGTAAAACCCCATCATTTGAGTCACGCCACTGGACTGTTTGCTGTAGATAACCACCGACTGAAAATAATCACTTAGCGAGCTAGCTTGGTTCTATTATTGCATTGAAGTGGAAGGACCACTTTAGCATTCGTCATCTTAACATCCAGGGCAGCGATTGTTTTAAAATATTGTCGGCCGTTGTCGAAAATCGAAATTAAGATGGATGTAAAACGAACAGTGAAAAGGTTTGTCATTATAGTTCACCATGTTGGGCACAAGTGTATATTGGCCTATAACGGGTGGGGTCTATTCAGAAGAGTCCTCTGGCATATGATACCTAATGGGCTATAAATGGAAACTGCTGAAGATCTGTTTTACGGGCAACTGTTGAGGTTTTTCATCAGGATTTGGGCCCTGTAAGGTTTTAAATGACTAACACAGAGTGCTATACCCCTGATCACGTGTCCTCGTATATTTTTAATTCTTCCAGAGTGTTCTCTGATAGAGAGGAATGATCCTTATGATACTATTTTACTTCTTTACCTTATCTGCTTGCTACCAAATTCCGTCTTTACCTTTGTTTGTTGACGGTCGGACTCCACATTTTCGCCAACATCGTCCTTCATGTGTACATTTCCGACGATTCTCTTCTGCCTATGCCACTCTCGAATAGGCTATTCGGCCTGGCCTCGTACTTCATCATTCTGTTAAGTGTTTAGTTTATTCAAGAAATTTTGGGCTTCTCGTGATTACCTCTGTCTCTGTATGTAACTCACTTCTCTTCACAACTGACTGAATCGACCAATCAGATCATTCAATCAGGATCAAACAACCAGTCACGTGGAATCTTTCGACATGGCTCACCTATCACTGTTTGGCGGATTACGACACGTGCCAGTTCATCTATTATTTATTTATTTATTGGTGTTTATGGTCATATACTTATGCACAATGGCAAATCATGACCGTGACAGTTTTACGGGTGGAGGAAGCCAGGGTACCCGGAGAGAACCACTGAGCAACGACGAGCAGCTGCCAGCTCCCCAACATCGTAACACCGCACTGCAGCACAGGCAGGGTTAGATTGGTTGAAGACATGCGTACCATCGGCGTGCAGTACGCCTTAGTACACGGCGTCATCGTGCCCTCATGTGGACAATCGGGATTAAGTGCCTTGCCCAAGGACACAACGCGGGAGTCGGAATCGATCGTTCATTGGTGTTTATGGTCATATACTTATATGCACAATGGCAAATCATGACCGTGACAGTTTTACGGGTGGAGGAAGCCGGGGTACCCGGAGAGAACCCCCGAGCAACGACGAGCAGCTGCCAGCTCCTCAACATCGTAACACCGCACTGCAGCCACAACTCTCATCAGATAGCTATCCCACGGCAACAATCCTCTGAAATATTTCTTTCTATAGTGTAATCACCATGCCATGGGTATCCTCCATTATCGAGATGAGTTGAAGAGCTGCACGAGGAGTCATTCTTTCCAGTGACTGTCGAAAGCTCATTTGGTCGATAAGATTCGAGTTGTCGAAGCAGAGCCTGTTCCAATCACTACTTGATTTACTTTTGGACTCTTTCGTAGAAACTGTGAAGGGAATGGCGTGGCCTAGGAGCGAATAACCAGATGAGCAGAATTTATGATATAGGAAAGATAGAAGTTTATTATAGGACCCGTCATAGGCGAAAATCGAGGATTTTTGGAGTCTTGTGGATATGTCGGATTCTATTTTGGTACTCTCGGGTAATTGCCGGGTCGTTTCTGGAAATTCGAACACGCTATTAGAACATACCTCCACCTGGTTAGAGACCTTTAGGTCCCATAGCAACCATGTGTCATCAAAGATAGTCTTGACGGGTCCGTTTTGTTATTTCAAGTTCATGTCTTGTCTATTTCAGTAATTAAACATACTCTCATAAAATCGAACACACACACACTCTCTCTGTTAGATGTAGCTCGACCTCCTAGTAACCACTTATCACCATAGAAACCAAGATGGCGGAATCCAGCATAGAAACTGTTCGACGCAAAACGTCTCACTCCACAACTATCGCTTCTCATTGACCCCATCCATCAACTTGATGATGACTTAACAACATGACCACTCATATGCGCTACCATGGCAACCCACGTGATGCCCTCAGTGTACCATGGTATGACGTGACTTTTGAGGTACAGCAAATAATTCAAATAATGCCAAAAATAGTGGTCACTGGGCAAGAATAGACCACACTCCTGGGGCGTGTGAACTATTCTTCCTCGAGGGCCCACTATTTTTATCCCCACATTTTCCAAAATGTAGGGATATTGTCGTGATCTCTGCCTGTCCCGCCTGTACGGGTAAAAAAATTAAAATAAATAACACGTTGTTCACCCAAACAGTTCAGCTGCTTCACTTAACATTTCTTTATTCATTTCAGCGAGTTAAAGGGGAGCGCGGTGCCACATTGATTGGATTGTCGAACTTGTGACTGTGGGGTCAAAGGTTCGAGCCGGGTCCGTGTCACTCACGTTGTGGCCATCAGCAAGACACTTAATCCCGATTGCTTATGTGGGAACACGGTGGCAAAGTGTGCTAAGACGTTTGGGACACGCCGATGATCCACTCGTCTTCAACAATGCTAACTTAGGTTAGTACGTTGGAGAGCCTGTTAGTTGCTCGCCGCTGTGTCTGTAGTTCTATCCCAGTACTCCGGCTTCCTCCACCCTCGGGTTCAACTGCCCGATACGATATGACCCTGGCTGTTGAAAGGTTCGAAAACCCCAATAAATAAATAAATAAATAAATAAATAAATAAATAAATAAATAAATAAATAAATAAATAAATAAATAACAGTGAGTTCAAGTCTAGTAAAAGCAATATACAGCAAAAGCAAATCACTCCGCCCACCAGAGATCGTACATGTTGGTCTGCGATTTATAACCCTATATCTTAAAGAGTGACACTTCTCGTAATCACATACCTTCGATGTCTAGTGGTGATTTGCTATTGTGGTCAATCGGTTATGATTCGGTCATCTCTCGTGGTTAACCGTTAAAAATGTCAAATCGTCTCAACACCAGTCGGATGGCGGAGGGCGGGTGTTGAATATCGCATCAACAAAGTTTCTACAGAATAGTCCAACTTGCAGTGCAATCTTTGTATGGTGAATGTATTCACATGTAGAAATATCAATATGGTCAAGTGTATTTTCGCACTGGACGAGAATAATCCGCCAATTATGCAAGAACCTCGGTATCTTTTCTGCAACTTTATGCTGCAGTACAGCAGAAAAATAAAGATTTGCAAAATCAATGGAAACGGCAATGGAGGGTTTAATATATCAACGATTGACACAGAGCGCGGGCACTTGAAAGTGAATTAATCAGATGAAAGCATTTCCGATAATTTCAATGGAAAAAAAATATTACATAATGTAACTTTTGTCGAGGCAATTTGGTTGCATTTTGTAACAATTATTACATTTTGCAGCGTTGTTCCAGCCCATTTAGTTGCATTTTGTAACAATTATTACACTTTGCAACGTTTTTCCTGTCCATGGAGTTGCATTTTTTTGAGAAAAGTTAAAAAATGTACGAAACCCGCTCAAATACGCGTAGAAGTGCACATAATATACAGTCGTAGAATCATAAAGACACAAATTTATTTTAACCCTTTACCCAACGCAGACGATATCAAAATTTATTAAATACAGGATTTTAAAATTTTTCAAAAATTTCAACAAAACCATATCATGTGACCCCCTCATTGGAACGAGCTCCATGAGCTCGTTCCAATGAGGGGTCACATGATATGGTTTTGTTGAATATTTTGAAAAATTAAATTTTTTAACTGATCAATTTGCATATTAGGCGGGCGGATGAGGGCGATTCGTTAGGCAAAGGGTTAATATTTCGTCGCCTGAGTGCTAGACTATCCTATGTCCCATATGGGACATAGGACAGTCTAGTACTCAGGCGACGATTTATATTATAACAAGAATTAGTTTCTGATTGTCAGCTTGAAAAAAAAAGTTTATTGCCTTTTGCAACGTTTTTCCCGTCCATGCAGTTGCATTTTGTAATAATTATTACATTTTGCAACGTTTTTTCAAAGTGGGTTGTGACAAAGGCTCCTAGGGGTTTTAAATCGAAACGTTGAAAGTGGGCTCATACGTTCCAGTAGAGTATCTAGATGTGCATGAAGGCTTTGGATTTTTTATTTCGGACCCATTTGGTGCCCGTAGCGCCACTTTTGTCGTTAGAGAATCGGTTTCCGGCGAACGGTCCGAGGGGTTTTAATTCAAAATGTTGAAATGTTGTCCATATGTTCCGGTAGGGTGTCGAGATGTGCATAAAGGTTTCAGATTTTCGGCCCCATGTTCAGGTAGGGTCTCTAGGAGTGCATAAAGGTTTCGGAGTTTTGATTCGGCACCATGTGGCACCCGTAGCGACACATTTGTCATTAGAGAATCAGTTTCCCGCGAAAGGCTCCCGGTGGGTTTAATTCAAAACATTGAAAGTGTGTTCATCTGTTCACGTAGTGTCTTTAGATGTGCATAAAGGCTTCGGATTTTTTTTAGTAATGCTATTTGCTTGTTACTGTCACTATCATATTTAAAATGCAATGCTTTTTTCAAATATTATACTTTAATTATTATTGAACCATATAGTTAATTTGAACCCCAGCGTATATCCATTCCTGTACTTTGAACAAAATTTTTCATCACTTACAATCAAGGATGTGAAATGGGGTAAACAGTTGAGGGCTTTGCACACACAAGCAATATTGTTTATGCATCATCTCAGATGGAGAATCAAATCTCGGATGGAGAATCTTCAGCAGGAAATAAATAATATTGTTGTTTATCAATCAATTTATTGTGCCATATGGAACGCGGTGGCTCAGTAGGTAGAGAAGCAGGCTGCAAGCCTAGAGGTCATCGGTTCGAATCCCACCTGCGGCTACCGCGTTGTGTCCTCAGGCAAGATACTTCATCCCAACTGACCACGTGGAGCACAGTCGCGTTATGTACTAAGGCGAACTGCACGTCGATGGTGCACTTGCCTTCAACCAATGCTAACCCTGCTTGTGTGGAGTTAGTTAGTTTGGGAATCTGACAGTTGCTCGTCGTTGCTCGGTGGTTCTCTCCGGGTACTCCGGCTTCCCCTCCCGTAAAACTGTCCGACACGAGGTAATCCTGGCTGTCGAACGTGTCGTTAAACCCCGTTAAACAGTAAATAAATAAATAATGTGTCATATAATACCTTTTCATTTCTGTCTGTGTCAAGCATTAACCAATAATCAAGAATGTAAATGCGAGGATATACTATAGTGTGCTTTGCACACAAATGACACCGTCTAGTTTGGCATATAGTCAACGGCATGCTCTGCAATAACTATACTAATATATCAACCAAACAGAGGAGGAATCTTGCTACCCATCAGGATTCTAATCCCAAGTACACTACTGTCAAGGAATTTGACAAAGAAAACCCTTTTCATCCTTGGACGTAGAAATAAAGAAACAGAATTTTGGGACAAAATCTCGTTTAAAACTTACGCTGCCGAAGGCGACTATTGTCTCCTATTATATAATGATTGTCTGTACGTTCTAGTATGCGCAGGTCTTGACTACCATCTGATTCTAAATTTTGGAAATGGCTCAGAGAGCTTTTTCCAACAATTAATCAGGTGATAGAGTCTCAAGTATGTCATAAATCTTATTAAACTTCCTCTCAGACAGGCGTACCTAGAGGTCCCCCAAATATGGCTAAAGTGGGCGTGGTAGTAAAAGCGTTAACCCTTTACCTAACATGAAAAGCAGACGACACTTGCAAAATTTTTTTTTGAATAACTCTTATTTCCAATGAGGGATCATAACCTATGTTTTGGAGACAAAAAATGAAAAAATAATGAAAATTAATTGGCGATTTTTGAGAATAGCGTTGGCCGGTTTTGGCCGGTTTTGGCCGTTACGTTAGATAAAGGGTTTAAAGGACGCGTTGTGTTCCGTCAGTCAAACGTTCTAGAATATTCCACGTCTATTTTTAGAGAGTGTATAGTGGACGGGAATTTTGCACGATTATTTCTAGAGCCCTCGATAGGCGACAGTATTGGAAATAGCATTGTACCTCTCAGCCAGTCAGAGGAAGGTGAAATAACGTGACCTATAACTTATATATTTCTAAAGACGATTAAACTCCTGTAATTGAACTTGCTATCTCTCAACAGTAAATTTATTTCTCGGAATTATTCAGTCACTTATTATTTCCACCCTTTTAAAAAGTCTGTGTAAAATTCTTATTTTAACCCTTTACCCAACGGAGACGATATCAAAATTTATTATTTTAAATATCATTTTTTCAAATTTTTCAAAAAATTTCAACAAAACCATATCATGTGACCCCTCGTTGGAAAGAGCTCGACGAGCTCGTTCCAAAGAGGGGGCACATGATATGGTTTTGTTGAAATTTTTTGAAAAATAATATTTTTTCAACTGCTGAATTTGCATATTACGCGGGCGGATGAGGCTGATTCGTTGGGTAAAGGGTTAAATACATTTATATTTATGGCAGCCATATTGACAGCCATTTCGGGTAGGTATCAATTTGGACAGAGTTATTCTTGCCCCCACTAATCTCTTTCGATGCAATAATAAAAATAAGAGGTTATACCAAATTCTAGCAGAAGCATGTGAGATATATCACTGAGGAATGGGGCTTCATTGGAAATCTATGATTTTCTGGTGACTATTTTGTATTCCATTTCGGACAGAGGTGCGCGGTTGCTCAATGGTTACGGCATTGAATTTCAAATCGAAACGTCCACGGTTCGATCCCCGCCTGGGGCAACAGAACGGTTGTGTGCTTGGGCAAGACACTTAATCCCAATTGCCCACGTGGGGGCGCGGTGGCCATGTGTACTGAGGCGTACTGCAAGTTGATGGTAAACTTGGTACCTTAATGAGTCTGACATTACTCTCCGCTGTTCAGTGATTCTTTCCAGGTACTCCAGCTTCCTCCACCTGTAAAACTATCCGACACGGAGTGACCCCGCCTCTTAAAAGTGTCGTTAATCCCCAATAAATAAATAATAACAAATTGGACATGTACATGACTTTAAGCGTTGCCAAACAGATTTTCGAAGGAATGTTGATTTCCCACCAAATAGTAACCAGCTTTCTTATTTGACAAGGGGTTCGAATTCGTTTCCGTTACTTTTCTCTTACAAAGCCATCGATTGACTGAGGGATGCTTCTTTCGCTTTTCTCTTTTTCTTCGTCGGTGGCTATTCTCTCGTGATGGTATAATTTGAGAAGGGAATCCACGTCCAAGAAAAGTTCAGCGACTCCTTTGAGAAGGTTGCACTTGGCGGTAAACTGAATGCAGCCACACTGGACGTGGATACTCCTGTCCAATAAGGGTAATTGCCCTTAGCAACGTCAAAGTCCTATTTGTTTCTTTTTGCATAAGTGAGAATGAAAAACTGGAAGCTGTTTTGAAAAAGAAAAGAAAACAAAAAAAAAACAACCCAAAACAACCACAAAAAGAAGAAGAAAAAAACCCAAACAAAACGAATGAAAACATGTAATATTGTAAATAGTTCGTGATGAAACTGTAAATATACAATTAGCCTTAAGCTAGAAATGGAAACGCCAAAATCGTTACACGAAATAATGAAGACGGACATCATTTATGGGCTCGCGGGCTTACGTGACTAAATGGCCATTTTGTCATTTGTTTCTGTTTGCATGTTAATTATATACTAATGATGTTATTTATAATCCTTGCCAGTACATTCACAAAAGTAACTGACAAGTATTATGGTATGGGCGTGTATGTAATATTACTTAAGCTGCAAAAACATTGATATATCTTAATATTTTGTGCTCAATCAGTTAACCCGTAAACTAAGACAACAGGGTTATCTCCCAACCATAATTCCACTTTCAGTAACTCTTTTTCGGTTTTTGCCCCTAAAATATAGCATAAGACCCCTCATTGGAACGAGCACCTCGTGCTCGTTCCAGTAAAGGATCAGAGAGCTTTGGTTTGGAGCTAACAGATGAAACTATTTGGTTATATCCAGGGCGTCATGCTAGGGAAAAATCGGGAGGGGGGGGGGGGGGGTAGGTAACACCATCTAAGCGGAGCGCCATCATCGGTTGGCGTGTAGCGTGCCCCGAAATTTTGGCAAAAAGTGCCTCCCAGATTGCCGGAAATGGCACCTCCCAGGCCTTCACCGAAAATATTTGGGCATTGCACCGCTGGCATGACGCCACTGGTTATATCAGATTTGTTTTTGCACGTGTCGTCTGCCAAGCGTAAGGGGTGGCGATTTAAATGTCAGAAGTCCACATTCTGATTTTGTAGTGAAGTGTTGTAGGCTCGTAATGAGACACTTCAAACGACTATCAGAAAATATGATATATGAACAACAAAGTAATCTTGTTGGCTGTACGAATTCTAATACCGTTTTTTATGCCGACAACCGTATTCTTTGTGGTCCAAAACAATACTTCATGAAGGATTAAGTAACAGTATTGATCCTCCTGATAATAATTCCACGATGTTTCAAAAAAAGAGAAATAAAGTTCACGCATCAACGCCACAACGCGTGGTTTCAACCCCTAAATTACTAATGATGAGATAGGCATAGTCTGTGAATCTGTAATTCTTTACTGAATCTTATCTATAGTTATTTTTGCAGCGTAAATCTTATCTCATCTTATGTCAGTTATTCGAAAACCATTATTGGTAAAAGTGTTTTTATCCCAAAAATGTATGTATGTTCATTCGAACAACAAAAGCCTTGGATAATTTTTTGCTTTATTCACCTAGTCGGGTGATAAATTTTCCCCATAGGTTTAACACTGAAAGAATTTATTCCAACAGTAGAGACGGACTTGTTGACCTCTACCGCATTCGAGTAGTATAAGTAGCAGTTCAATTGTTGTTTTCTTTAAACCTGTTTGAAAGTATTACACAATGCCAGTAGAAACACTACACATTGTTCATTTAATAAAGTATTTTTGCAAGTTTAGCTCAGGTTTGTAGGGGGATTATTTCTAGACATAAATGTATCACTGCGCCTTTTTTATTTTGGGCAGTTTTGCTTGTCTTCGAATTGGACCTATGTGCTCCTCACTTCTCGCAATGTTTTGTAAAGAGTAACAGTACGATTTATGGGATAAACAAAATAAACGTATAGTGTTTTCAAGTAAAAAATTTATTCTACTCGTAGAATCAAGAATGAAACCGACTCGCCAGAGGCTCTTCGGTTTCATTCTCAATTCAACGAGTAAAATATTTTTTTTTTACTTGAAAACAGTATACGTAGATTTCGTTACAAAATTCGACTGGTGGCTAAAGAGAGTGGACCAGACAATGCGCAGAAGATAGACTGGTATCAAGCGGATATTCGTACATTTCGTTGTATGATATTTGAATATGGCGTAGCACGAAAGGTCAGCATCAGGTGCTTAAAAAATATAAGATAGGATAAGACATAGAGAGAAATCGGTTGACTGGACTGGTTACTTGAAATAATTCATGAGAGAGGAGTGTTTTACAATATAGTCCCTCGCCTCGAATTGATTATTTCACTTAACCAGTCCAGTCAAGCGATTACTCTGTTTATTACTTTTCATTATTAACGATAATTATAATATTTAACCCTTTACCTAACGTAACGGCAAAAAACGGCCAGCGCTATTCTCAAAACTCTTCAATTAATTTTTATTATTTTTTCATTTCCTGTCTCTAAAACATAGGTTATGACCCCCTCATTGGAACAAGCTCGTAGAGCTCGTTCCAATGAGGGGTCATAACCTATGTTTGTGAGACAAAAAATGAAAAAAATAGTTATTCAAGAATTTTTTTTGCAAGTGTCGTTGGCTTTTCATGTTAGGTAAAGGGTTTAAAAAAAACAAACAATGAACTCCCCATTACACCCACGGCAAAGCGTCTTCTTTTGTGCGCACGGATACATGACACAATTGTTGGTTGCATAATTCACTTGTGAAGTTATCGTTTATAATCAAACCCGGAATAATATAATTCCCGATTAATCAGATTACAATTGTTAAATCGTGGATGTTGCGACACCATTTTAATTTGGAATACAATGCGTGCGTTGCGCTTACAATGGAAATTAAGTGACTGATTGTTTTGTTAACAGCCCAGGTGAAGAAGACCTGATTACCCTCGCCAACAACGCTGAACGATAGAAAAGTCAAATGTAAGGACAACAATAGCATAAGTTAATTCGAGTCATCTACGATCTGTTTTCTTGTGGGCCAGAATATGTGTTATAAACAGATCTACCACAATGTAATTTGAACATCTTTACAACCAAATCACTGTGCCCTGAGTTCCAGTTGGCACATAGAACACATTGGAACTCAGGGGACGAAATGGCAATGGAAATGTCCTGCAAGTTATTGTAAGTGGTTAAACTGTGGAATTCGTTCGCAAATAAATGCCATGAACTTTCGATGAAAGTTATACCCAGAACAGACAAAGAAACCATGTAATTCATCTCCAACTGTCTTCATAAAAAGCAATTTTGCCTTCTGCATTTTTACCTTAACCCTTTACCTAACGTAACGGCCAAAACCGGCCAGCGCTATTCTCAAAAATCGCCAATTAATTTTCATTATTTTTTTCATTTTTTGTCTCAAAAACATAGGTTATGACCCCTCGTTGGAACGAGCTCGTCGAGCTCGTTCCAACGAGGGGTCATAACCTATGTTTTTGAGACAAAAAATGAAAAAAATTAGTTATTCAAGAATTATTTTTGCAAGTGTCGTCTGCTTTTCGTGTTAGGTAAAGGGTTAAGTCTCTAATCGTGATAGAAATGGTGTAATGAGTTAAGTTGAAGTTTGCAAGCCGTCCCTTGTAGTAGAAAATGAACGAGATTGCCTATATATTAAATGCAGGGAATATTTATTTATTTATTTATTGGTGTTTAAGGTTACATACTTATGCACAATGGCTAATCATGACCATGGCAGTGGAGGAACCCGGAGTACCCGGAGAGAACCACCGAGCAACGGCGAGCAACTGTCACCTTCCCAACATACTAAACATACTAACTCCCCACAAGCAAGGTTAGCATTGGTTGAAGACAAGTGCACCATCGACGTGCAGTACGCCTTAGTACACACCACCACCGTGCCTCCACGTGGGCAATGGGGGTGAAGTGCCTTGCCCAAGGACACAACGCGGTTACCACAGGTGGGATTCGAACCGAGGACCCCTCGGCCTGCAGCCTGCACCTCTACCTACTGAGCCACAATGCAGGGATTACCTTCTATTTCAGGAAATGTGGTATTATCAACTGCCAGCAAGTTGGATATGTCATCTATGATTAAATTTAAGAGTAGAGTGCTTAAAGTATTTCCTTGCATTACACCGACGGAGTTGGAAAATTTCAGTGATACTATTTTGCCAGCCTTCACCTGCAACGTTTTAAGGGTGAATATTTCTTTCATTGGGCGGTACAAATGTCCAACTACACCTTTTTCGATTAAATTTAGGAATAAGGCTTTACTCCACACTCTATAGAAGGCTTTATTAAAATTAGTGTTCAACCAATTAAAATGGCCGCTAACTGATTACCGGTTCTTGGAGCTCACAATCGGCCGATTCCAATTGTAATACTGTGCAATACTAGAAACGCCGAGGCTCGAAAGAACTATATTAAACTAAAAACATTTTCCACAGTGTTAAACTTCGTTGACTCGGGTCGCAGTAAAATTACCAGTCGTGCACACTTGGGCGGTACACGTGGCTCTAAGAGCCATATCGTCTTAAAGTTTACTACATCAATTGCTTCCCAAAATGCATCGGGTTACCATGGTGGGGGCTATCAAGCTTTCTTATAGATATAAGATTTATTTATTTAATGTCTTAAGTAACAAGCAGCTTTTGAATAATAACCTTTTTTAATATACGCTAAACGATAGATTATCGAAGAAATTGCGGGAAGATAGAAATCGTATTCCCCACTGTGAAGAGATAGAAATTTTCTCTTTCACGCTACCACTCAAAATGGCCGCTTTCAAGGCATCACTTCAAGGTGAATACGGGTCAAATTGTCACTGGAAATGATCAATTTTCGGTATCCATTCGAAAACATTAGATATCCTCTATAAATTCAGACTTACGCTTTTTAAAAAATGTTCCATACCTTCGTTTGCAAACATTGCATCTATCTCGCACTGTGGGGGGTCATCGTGTTATTTTTTTCAAATGAGTACCGTTTGTCTACAAGATGCTTTTTCATTTCGTGGCACGTCTTATTGAACCATGATTTTGAGGATTTCCCTGATTACTTTTTGAAGTTATTTTTTGTTTTCAAACACTTCGTGGAAACACTGTGCAGGATGTCTTGGAAATCCTGCAGTCCGTCTAGTGGGTTTCGAAATTATTTTTGCACAAATTGCCTATAGTTGTTTCGTGTGTACTGAACATGTGTACATATGCTCTAAAATCAGTTGCGTTAAAATCAATTCAAATCAACTGATTGATATGGGTAATGTTTAACCCAACTTATTTTAGAGTGTTCTTTTCATTGGCAAGTTCGTCCCAAATAACCTTTGCGGGAAGCGGTTTGCCTGTATGTTTGCCGTTTTTCTATTTTATAATAGAGATTTAAGACGTACCAAATCAGGCAATGGTCTAAAAACTGCTACGGTCATTCACCTTAAAAAGTGAATGTACTACACTCTAAATCGGTTGGGTTAAAAATCAACCCAAATCGACTGGGTTGAGTGAATATGAACCCAATTTGGGTTCACATTCACTCAACCCAGTCGATTTGGGTTGATTTTTAACCCAACCGATTTTAGAGTGTACATGTATGAGAGACTCGACCACAATAGAACAATCACCATCCGACCTTCTATTATACTGATATGAAATGAACTCGCCAAATATGTTCTGACCCTCCTTCCATTTAGAATTTTCACTCTAGACTGTATACACAGATCTTGTAAGTTCCATCCTTGAGTATCCATCAAAGTCGCGTCCCTATTCTGACGTGCTTGACGGTTACCAGGCAGGTAGGACGCATACAGTGGCAGATGGTCTGCTTCCTTGTCGGCTGGCGTAAAATGGACATCATGTCGCGTTCTGTAATTGAAATCCCTTGAAGAATAATGAGACCAAGAGAGCTGTAATTCAGTATCTCTTTGGCGATTATTTCAAGGGAATCAAAATTAGGAGCTCCAAGAGAGAAGGCGATATTAGCAAGAAAACACTTCACGGCTTCACACAAGTAAATATCCATGTCGGAATTGAAGAAAAACTTAATCCAGTGTAAGTCATGTGGCGTCTTCACTCCCATGCCTCACACGCATTGTACCTATAGCATTAATCAGTTACGGACGCAAACTAGCACCCCATTCTTGAGCTTTGAAGAAAAGGACCAGAAAACTCGTGTATCCAGTGGAGACATGGACACGAGACGATAGTGCCTTGACAGCCGGTGGATACTATCCACCGGCTGTCAAGGCACTATCATCTCGTGTCCATGTCTCAATAAGCCCGATAATATCGAACCTCCTCGCGGAATTGAGTAAGCTCGGCTTTTTTTCTTTCTGTTCTGTTTTGTATATTTTATTTTCTTTTGTTGGTATGAACGACTAGTTTTTGTAGTTCACCGTGCACTTATTGTAACGACGACGGGGTTTTCATAATTTTCTTCTGATTCCTGGTCTGATCACTTGGGGGTCTCAACAAACTCACATCACCCGGAAAGCTTTGTGGATATGTTGTCATTTGCCGCTATTTCCATCAAATTCACAATTTGGCTTTTAACCCTTTACCCAACGTAACGGCCAAAACCGGTCAGCGCTATTCTCAAAAATCGCCAATTCATTTTCAAAATATTTTCATTTTTTGTCTCAAAAACATAGGTTATGACCCCTCGTTGGAACGAGCTCGTCCAGCTCGTTCCAACGAGGGGTCATAACCTATGTTTTTGAGACAAAAAATGAAAAAAATGAGTTATTCAAGAATTTTTTTTGCAAGTGTCGTCTGCTTTTCGTGTTAGGTAAAGGGTTAAACTGGTATTATCATTATTCATTTAATTCTTCTCGCGTGTACGTGACAACCGTTACGTATGTCTAGCTCCTTATCAACCGATAAAGAATCCTGTGTGTTCGGAAAGGCACTACCATCTCGTGTCCATGAGATTGAGAGAGAGAGAGAGAGAGAGAGAGAGAGAGAGAATCGACCACTGTGTTACAGAGACGGTTAAAACAGTTTTGCATATTCTTTCCGCTTTCCTACCAACACCCACCACTGTATTCTAGACTGCACCTCAGAAGAAATCAGCGACTTCAAATTTCTCGGATGCCATAGAATTAAGAAAGGACGCTGGTTTTGTTTACATTGGCATGGCGGGGGTTCGAACCCACGCTGAGAGAGTTTCCTTCGGCACCAACCGCCTAGCGAAACTATACTGAACCACGCACACCACTCGGCCACCGACTGACCCCAAAAAGGGAATGCTAGTTAACCAAGCATATACGAGGCCAGTACAGAACACACAATTATTTAATTATTCATCAGAAAGTTGCATCTAAGTACTTAATTCTACGAACTGCACCTCAGTAGAAATCAGCGACACACTTAGTCTTGTCTTTTTCAAATTTCTCGGATGCCAAGGAATTAAGAAAGGACGCTGGTTTTGGTTTTGCTGGGTTTTTCCATAGACGAATATCTGTGACATCCGCGTTCGTACTTATCTCAAATCAACCAACTGAACTTACAACGCCGAAAGTGGTCCGTTGAGGAAAAATTAGGTTCCCGGCTGGTATTCTGCTACGGAACCGGGACCCTTTGGTAGCCTCTGGTATTTGGTTGTGCTTGGTTGTCTCTGGTATGGTCTCTGAACGTATCAAGGCGCCATTCATTTGCTTCTGTAAAAGAAAAATGCCGAATTTTTCAAACTGCTACATTGAGTGCCTCGTTCCCAATACCTTCACTTTGTTTTCATCACATATTGTGATAGCGTGATTCACTTGCGGAATACCCTTCACTCTGGTCATTGGTGGAGGGGATGTTGCTTATTGTTTAGCACAGTGGATATTAGATCAAAGATCGAAAGTAGTAGGACATGTACCCAGACGAGCCTCATTTGCAGGACCCAGGCAGGGCTCTGGAAGTGACGTGATGGTCACGTAACCCAGCGATGTCATGTGGGTTGGTCTTGGTAGCTCGCATGGGCGGCAATGTAGTGATGTCCTTACCATAGTGACACGCGGTGTCAGTGCGTATGCGTTTCCATCGTCCATTTTGTCAACTGGCGGCCGCCATCTTAGTTTCTGTGGTGGCTCGTGTTTCTATTGTGACCCCAAACCCTCTAATAGAAAAGGGTATGTGCGTAGGTTGTGTTTCATTCAAAGAGTGTAAATATAATTACAGCAAACATCCCGACAATTTCCCCTGAAACTACTGTATACCAACAGATAGACACACGGTGGATGCTTGTGTGCTAGCGCCCAATGTGCGCACAACACATGCATCACACAAGCACAAACATGTACTAGTATAAGGCACATGGTACCTAAATGGTTCACATACAGCTCCTAAATCCTGTATGGCTCCTGTATGATTCCGATATCATATATGGCTCACCATTCCTGAATGACCCTATACAGCTCCTATCTGATTCTTAGCACCTTTTCAGCTGCTGGCTACCAGACCTCACCATGACATTCGTGGCTCCTATCTAGACCACCGCTACTGACTTGTTCATAGTCACCTTCTGTTCTATGATCAGCTTCTACTGTATTAAACCCAATACCATGGTCTTCTTCTAGCCTTGCACCATTTTACCATTACCACTGACTTGCAGCTCTACTGCATGATTGTTAGATATGTCTGCACTTGTCTGTCTCGACGTCTTTAATAAGTTCAGTCAAATCGTTTTATTCATTAAAACCTATATCAATCTATTCAATTGCTTGAACTAGTGCATACTAGGGTACCTTACATTTAAGAAACAGTCTGTTCATCGTACAGAGATGTGCTTTTGTGTTGATGCACAATGTATAACAATGTGTAACAATGTATGCACATAACATGCAGCACATAGGCACATACTGTATGCTAGAGCAAAATGGGCACACAGCACATGTCCACAAACACGTATTGGCTCCTATAATGCTCCACATTCATGTACGGCTCATATATAGCTCTTAGCTCCTGTATGGCTCCCATTTCCTGTATGACGCATATGCAGCTCATATCTGATTCGTAGCAATTGTTTGGCTGTTGGCTTCTAGACCACACCATGGCATTCGTGACACCTAGATCATCACTACTGACTTGTTCATAGTCATCATCAGCCGCCCTATAAACAGTTTTCACTTCACCCATCACTATAGTCTTCTACTACCCTTTGCACCCTTGTACCATTACTACTAACTTTTAGCTCTACTGCAGGCTTGCTAGCTGTGCCTGCCCATCCCCGCCCCTAAAAAAGAAATTTCAGGTTGAGGCGTTTTTATGTGGATTAGAGTCTCAAATATCGATAGTTTCCGGACCGTAAAATCTTTTCTAAAAGTGAACTTTTGAAAAAAAGTGCGTAAGCTGCCCCTCACCCCCCCCCCCCCCCCCCCCAACCTCATGACAAGAAGGCATCCCCCTCGCACCCCGCATCCGGCTCCCTCGCTTTTGGGGACTATCACGTGGTGTACCGCTTTTTGTGTTGCTGCAGGATACGAATGGAACATCACGTGGGTAGAAAGAGAAAAAAATAGGACCCATAATCAGTTCTCATATTGGGCAAAATAATTTTAAATAATTGGCTAAACTTTACTTTATTCGTTCGTTGTGGTCACCATACAGGGACGTGGTGACAGGAAGGGGGGGGGGGGGGGGGTGACCCCTAATCCTGGCCAAAATTTCCTACAGTTGGAAATTCGGAGGGCAAGTCATGAGTAGTTCGAAATTCCATCTATCTGGATTATAGAGGTTCTTTGGTGATGCTGATGTCTCCTTTACTTCCCAAAATTCTCGGTTTCAAATCGGAAAAAAATCTGTTGCTATTTACAACTACAGTGTACGCAATATCGAGCTTCATAAATATGCATGATGTCAATCGGTACGAGATTTCTGACGTTTACTTATCGTCATAAACAAATACTCGAAATGCACTTCAAGAAAATCACATCGTGTAAAATCGTCATCATATTCCATCATTCACAGTTACAAAAATGATGAAACATCGAAAATTGATCATTCCTGCATAAGATCTGATTTAATGTTAGGAGAGTGTGAATTACCCAAAGTTCTCAGCTTGAGCATTTGTTTAGAACATATTCAATTCCCAGAATAATACCAAATAATAATGAGTGTGTCGGCATTTCAGTTACTAGAATCAATTTTATGCCCGCTTTCATGGCTTCATTTTCAAACTTTTTCTCGGTAGTGAATTTCCAACTAGGGGGAGGGACCCGGAGGGGGTTCCCCATTCCGGTCCCTCCGCGAGTTGGAAATTCACTATCCTACACCCCGACCCCCAGTTGGAAACCTCTAGCCACGTCCCTCTCACCATATGGCCACCGATGGTTTAAGTGACATTAAACACCAACAAAAAACAAACAAAGAATGGATTAGTGGTGGTAGTGGATTAAACTATGCCTCAACCAGACGTTCATAACTTTCCGCCCATTTGTTTTTTTTTTTTATTTCATATCTGGGATGACATTTGAGGAATGTGGACACGCATGAAATACAGCCAGTATCATTCTTTTTTTCAATACTTCTCTCCCATTTCAGAGAGTGACACTGTGAGTCGATAATTGTCTTCAAGCCGCCCACCACACAAAAGAAGACAAAAACTAAGGTCCCGCATTGTCTGAAAATCTTTTGTATGCCCATGTCACACGCTACTCCTCTAGTTGAGGTGTTGAATGTCCTCTAAAGTACATGAATGACTATATAGTGGTCTACGTTGTACATGGGCTGTAACACACAGAGCGTGAACGATGCAAGAAAGATAAATTCAAATTTTTCCATTGTCGTAGATTTGTTACAACTGAAGAGGGGGGGGGGGGGGTATGGAGGAGGGGGTTGTGGTCGGGGGCCGGTGGTCTTCAAAGGGTGGCCCTAGAATATTGCTGTTAAGGAGGCCTGTGGACCCCGACAGGAGGCCTGGAGTGTTCCCCAACAAGCTCACCGGGAAGGAGGGGTTAGATCTTCGTTCTTAGGGCCTTTATCCCCCTGGCGCCAGCCGTGAATGGTTTGTGAAGTCCGCAGTCAGTAGATATTCTGTTCTTGAGAGTTGATACTATAAATAATGTACACGTTTTTTTTTTTTTTTTGCATTGTATGGTAATTACGTATAGTGTATTGAGATCGCATGTAACCGGATGGTTCAGCTAAGCCAGCAGAATTTGCAGTTAAAAAGTCAGCCTATCGAGGTGTACAGTTGGACATGCAAACCGCAGATCTTATTACAGATATTTAGAGAATATTACTTGGTTAGTTTCATATCGGTCGAAATATCAGCCCGAGGTAACTTCATATCAGCCCGAGACCGAAGGTCGAAGGCTGATGTGAGGTTACCGAGGGCTAATATTTCGGCTGATATGAAACTAACCAAGTAATAGCCGCTTTATTCTTTAACCCTTTACCTAACGTAACGGCCAAAACCTGCCAGCGCTATTCTCAAAAATCGCCAATTAATTTTCAATATTTTTTTCATTTTTTGTCTCAAAAACATAGGTTATGACCCCTCGTTGGAACGAGCTCGTCGAGCTCGTTCCAACGAGGGGTCATAACCTATGTTTTTGAGACAAAAAATGAAAAAAATTAGTTATTCAAGAATTATTTTTGCAAGTGTCGTCTGCTTTTCAGGTTAGGTAAAAGGTTAAACCAAAACTAATACGGTACTTACAAAATGTTCTCAGATCTGTTCCAGTTTTCGGACATTGTTATTGTTTCTCATTTTTTCACAGAGTATGAGGTTTTCTGTTCAGTTATAACTTATAATCCGAACGCCTCGGCTTCCCCACTGGGGAAGCCGCGACGTTCGGATAGCTGAACTACCTTTTCTCCAACTTTGATGATGCTTACGACTCTCGAATGTTAGTTTGCGTTGGATTTTCTGCACAACTATCTTTTTTCTTCTCTTCCTCCATCAACTACTCACCCATTTTCGTCATTAATGCCTCGTCATTCAAACACTCCGCTTCAAACCAAACCCGGAAACACCAATTGTCCTGATTGCGTTCGATGAGTACGGTTATTTATTTATTTATTGGGATTTTAACGACACTTTCGACAGCCAGGGTCACCTCGTGTAGGACAGTTTTATGGGTGGAGGAAGCCGGAGTATTCGGAGAGAACCAACGAGCAACTGCCAGGCACTCCTCAACATACTAACTCAGGGACCGATCAGGACTATTTAAAATACGCTCTAGCCTCGGAGCCTATTTTTTCAATTCATGCGCCAGATTTCAATTTACGGAGTCACACTGCTGTTTGTAACACACACTGCAAGTATGTAATAGCTCTCATCATTTTCATTGAGTACACTGTTGCAAACATTAATCTTCGCTGTGGTTTCTGATCAAGTCTTGGCTGCCTATTTAAGCAGCCAAGACTTGATCAGAAACCACAGTGAAGATTAATGCTTGGTAATTAAGACTTGAAGTATTAACTTAAGCACTCTACAACAATGATAAATGATAATCATATATATAATACATGTAAGAGTGTCTCTCTCGATTATCGATCGAAAGAATATCAAAATATGATCTGAGAAGTTACGCGCCAACTGAGAAGCCTATTTCTGAGATTTAAGAGCCAGGCCCTGATGTTTCAGAACCAAATACGCACTGGCGCATGCCCAGGTCGGTCCCTGCTAACTGCACACAAGCAAGGCTAGCATTGGTTGAAGACAAGTGCATCATCGACGTGCAGTACGCCTTAGTACACAACGTCACCGTGCCCTCCCCCCCTCCCCCACGTGGGCAATTGGGGCGAAGTGTCTTGCCTAAGGACACAATGCGGTTGCCACAGGTGAGATTCTAACCCAGGATCTATCGTTTTGCAGCCTGCAGATGAGTACGGTTACAGGTTTCGATGTAAACGTTTTGATTGCGCCTTGTTACTTCGTATCAATGGGAATAACTCTGACTTGGTTCATATCGATCAAGATGGGCGTCATATCAGACGAGTTTGAAGTGAAATCAGTTGATAATTAACAATTCTGGGAAAGAAAATAATATCAGATAAATAATGTTTCGTATTTTCCGAAGTAATTGTTCTTTATATCGAAAGATTATTTCCAAATGAAACAAAATACTGCGTTTCGATTGGCTGAGAGGTACGGTGTAACTTGCAATCCACACGTGTCTTTTCTACACCGTGGTTAATCACGGTGTAAAAATAAGAACACACATTAGCAGGCTATATGTCCAAAAAAGTACCCATTTTTAATTATTAATTCATACCATCTGCTCGGTTATGTTAGAAAGGGAAAAAATACAGGAAATTTAATATTTATGTGTAATAAAATATTACAGATATGGATGTCATTGGAATTGGCTCACTGAGCCATTTCCATTGACATCCATATTTGTCTGGTTTTATTAAAAAACTTACAAAGTACAAATTTTCTGTCAGGTTTTTCCCACAATTTTAGGTTAAAGTATTAAGTACACCAAAGTTCTTGGAAATAAATCCGTTGTCCTTTTGTTTTCCAGGGTGTATGGGAGTTTACACCGGTCTAGGAACTAATCCACCCTTAGGCTTCGCCTCAGGGTGTATGGGTTCCCAAACCGGTGTAAATTCCCATACACCCTGGAAAACACAAGGATGACTAATAATATTTCCAAATATATATTTGTTATTTCGTATTATTATTTTGTTATTGCGAAATAAAACAAGAACGAAGTGTCTTGCTCCCCGGGTTCCATACTAACCGGAGTGTCGGAATTTATCTTATTTTTAAGATGCAAATAATTTTATTGTAATGACATTACGTGATGATTCAGCGGGCAATATATGAGATAAAGAAATTCGAAACGCATCGTCTGTCACACACCCGTGGGAAAGATATGAATAGCCTTTATATATTTTGGAAGATCATTTTTTACGTCGATAATTACATCACGTGCTTTGCACACGAAACTACAGTGGAGTCGGTTTTCATAGTCATAAAATATTAAATGTAAATACGATATCTTAAATCATTATTCAAATTACATTTAACTGGATTTGATCTTTCAAAAAATATTTAAATAGCGTTGTCTTCGAGGTTGTATTTCGTGTTGAACGATATAAATTTATCAGAAGTCGATAATATGCTTTCTGTTGTTGTTTTTTGCTTTCCTTTTTTTAATAAATCTAACAATAGAAAAACTAATTCAGATGAGTAAGTTTTTTTGAGAACTCACTGGTAACCTAACAAAATTAAATGCAGCCCGAATTGATCTGAAGAGAAGGAGGTTTATGGCGAATCCTAGTCAATTCGTGACCTGCTCAATTCGCAACCTGGTCATTTCTATCGTGCTCACTCCGTGAACTGGTCATTTAGTAACTAAACGGACCTAAATATATATGAGTGTCGTTCTCAGCTGTCTGAACTCCCCGTGAGACTGTCGTCACAATGGCCGTGCAGGGGTGGGCGAAACGATTTTGAAAGTGATGGGAGTGGGAGGCTGGATCGGGCGACGGATGGTCGTCGGTATGACGAGCCGACCATGGTTGGGCCCGTGGTACGAAAATGTTAAATTCCAGGGTCCCAAAACCCCCATTTCCATGCATCTGAGCGGATATTTTGAGATTTTTCAGATGTTTTTGAAAGATTTCATACTTTGAGAGCCGTTGAAAAACGTCGATAAAGCATGCAGGTGAGATCTATTTATCCCCTTTGGTCGTAACGACCAAAGCTGAAAAATAGACCTCACCCGTATGCTTTACCAGACGTTAACAGTAATTATACTGTCTGTGGATTATCTTGTCGGGGAGTGGGCGGATTTGGCACTTGTTTGTCTGTATCTGTACGATCTATTTCAGTTAACCGATTTTTTAACAGACTGCATACATTTTAGCGTTTTGCTGCTACTTACTACAAAAAATGATCCGAAATCCATCGAAACTGAACCAGTAGGAGAGAAACATAGCTCGCGAAAATATGGGGGAGGCTCTGGATCCGCTTCATGTTTCACCAGTCATTGGTTGTGTTAAAATATATGCATACAAAAAAACAAGGCCCGGCAAAAAATGTGTGTGTGTGTTGGGGGGGGGGGGGGGGGCTAAAGCCCCCCAGCCCCCCGGTTCTGCCGTCCCTCCCGTAAATCCGTGGGGGGAGGGGTGGAAGTTGTGTCACCTCTTCAATATTTGCTCAGAGAAAAACTTCGCCGGGCACCCGTCGAGCTACAGTATCGTCCCCTAAGTTCCAATGTGTTCTATGTACCTACTGGCACATAGAACACCTTGGAACTCAGGGGACGTACTGTTATAATTTGTACTGTACAATGATCGACCAAGAAACATGACACAAAAGCCCAGCGTAACTCCAATTGATGTGTTTGCCCGACGTAAATTGCTGTTGATGCACAGCAATAGTTTTTTTTCGCTTGCCCTATTGTGAATATACCCCTGATATGTCAAATTTGTTATTTGATGCCCGACAGTCAGGGAGCAACCTATCAGTACATCTTCGATTCCCGAACTGGGCATGAAACTGATTACCTGTTTTAGAGACTCGCGTGCAATTGGGGTCTGGGATAAATAGCGGAGATAAAAATGCGAACGCTACTTGCTTGTAGAAGGAGCAATCCTAAACATAATATAACTCTTTGTGGGGGCAAGTTCGGTCTGACCAATATGGTTAAAATGCATGCATAAAACAATGCCTTTCTCTCAAACGTTTAGAAAAATGCAGGTCATCAAGCTATAGTAATCTGATGACCGAAAATGCACGCTATAATATTAATATGCTGTTTCATATTGGTCGAAATAGCAGCCCGGGGTAAGAGTTTGTTACACCCTTCCAATATTCTAGACAAGTTACGGACCCAGGAGCCATTATTACATATCTTAATTGTCTGTTGGGGATTCACATTTTCATAGTCAGTCATTCAGCATAATACCACCAGTTACGCCGCAGCGACTTCCACCATGATTGTTATCACGGCATTCTGTACATTTCCATTCGATAGCTGACATTGTTCCCACTGTAGTTTGTACTCCCCTCTGAAAATTTTAGCATCACATTTTCGATGCTGTAATGGTCTCATCTGTCCCATAAACAGAGCATCTTGGCGCGGGCTTACGATGTATCGGCATGCAATACAATTGCATGTAGACATAAAATTATTGAATACAGACAACTGTCAAGTATCACAATGTCTGCATTGGGCTTACTTATATATGATGACTCTTAACCCTTTTCCCAACGTAACGGCCAAAACCGGCCAACGCCATTCCTCAAAATCGCCAAGTAATTTTCATTATTTTTTTCAGTTTTTTCTCAAAAACATAGGTTATGACCCCTCATTGGAACGAGGTCGTCGAGCTCATTCCAATGAGGGGTCACATAACCTATGTTTTTGAGACAAAAAATGAAAAACATTAGTTATTCAAGAATTTTTTTCCAAGTGTCGTCTGCTTTTCATTTTAGGTAAAGGGCAGGGACGCCGGAGCCGTCCCGACCAATGTCGGGGCCAAAAATTTGCCGATCATGACATTTTTGTGATCGACATTCAGTCGAACGTCATTCATATCAAATAACTAGGCTATGATTTTTTTAATTTTGTTCTGCGTATATCCGAAAATAATGCGCACATAGATCGTCTTGTTTCTTTAATATTGGGCACACAATGGCGGCTATTAATGAGGAGTTAACGTAAGATGAGGAGATTTGGGGGGGCTACTTCTTTAGTATCCCAACTGCTTCCATAGTAAAGAAGTAGCCTCAAAATTGGTCTGAGAGAGGTCATTTTTCAAACATTTTTGGGGGGTAGGGCCGGATTTACGAATTGGCAGACTGGACGGACGCCCAGTGCCCCACATTTTTGGGGGCTCCCACATTAAAGTTCGTCTTTCGTGGAACATAATATGACAAAATTTTGTCATATTATGTTCCTCGAAAGACGAACTGCAAGCACTGTCATTTTTTCTCTCCTCCACATAATGGATGGCAACAATTCGAAAAAAACAGGGATCTGGGTGTTATGGTCGACCCAATGTTTGGGCCGCTCCGGCACCCCTGAAGGGTTAAACAAACAGTGAATGCTCGTCATTAGTACATAAAAGTGATAACATCGTGAAACAGCAACTAGGTGAAAATGGTTAACATAATCGCGAATATTTTTCGTGTCTAAAACTATCTGGCTGTAGGATGAAATTATTGCGAAGCCTTTCCTTAGACGCAAAGGCAACAGTTACTATAGCCAATATTACACCCGTCCATCCTCCAAAACTTCTATGTCCCCTGAGCACTCACGTGCGGATTACCCTTTTGCAAATCGAATAATAATATGTATTGACGTCAGTAGAGGAGATCAGCATTTCCCATCTTGGACACGCGTGACCCTCACGTGACATTTGATTCGAAAACAAATCAAACGTGGAAAACGAGCTCTACTTTACTGGCAAAATAGAACTCGACAACCTACGTCTGAGGTGGATGTCCTGTAAAGGGGGATACATGATTATGTTTAAACGGTTGGCTAAATTTGACTTTATACCTATGATATAGCCTTAGGTGCTGAAAGTGACCTAAAACACAATAAATAAATAAAACATATTGCGGAATCAATGTGCTATTTTTTTCAGAATCAGGTTATGGTTTTTTGTTTTACAATATACTACAGTGTGCAAAATTTGACGAGAACTCCCAGTTCGTTCGCGTGGTGATTAACCCTTTACCTAACATGAAAAGCAGACGACACATGCAAAAGCAAAAAAAAATTCTTGAATAACTATTTTTTTTCATTTTTTGTCTCAAAAACATAGGTTATGACCCCTCGTTGGAACGAGCTCGACGACCTCGTTCCAACGAGGGGTCATAACCTATGTTTTTGAGACAAAAAATGAAAAAAAATAATGAAAATTAATTGGCGATTTTTGAGAATAGCGCTGGCCGGTTTTGGCCGTTACGTTAGGTAAAGGGTTAAGCAAATTAAGATACGAACGGCTGGCCGGTTAGCCAAAAATTGCACCTTGAATGGTAAGGTCTGAGTCACTTAACTGGTAGAGTGCTAATTTTTTTCTCAGCCTCAAGATTTGTTCACACATTTTTGTCGTGTTACAATTAATGGGAGAGTGCCTATAGGCGCTTTCCCATAAATTGTAACAATGCAAATTGATGGAGATGAAGTAATTTTACTTTCAAGATAATACGAAACACATCCATAGAATATGAAGCCTTTAATTTTAGGTACCTGCAGTTCAGAACAAAGTCCAAATATGGGCTTCTAGCACCCTACCAGTTAACCAGCCTTTCTTGCGAATTGATAGATTTTTTGACTTTTGCCTTGACAGGCTATATATTTCAATTCCACGCAATATATGAATACTTGATAATAATAAAAAGGGAGTTTCCCAAGAATTTTTTATACAGCCGACCGTTCGGTTAGCCATCTCCATACCACGTGAACGTCCAGTCCGTTAGAGTCATTTTTGAAATTTTGCACACTGAATTTTACCCTTTATGGAAATGAAAAAGTGCCATTCCGGTTATTGGTCTTCCTGTAGCTGGTTAGCTAACTGAGTCAGCAAAGTCATCACATTAGTGACTGGCTAGCCATCTTATTTTCGTGGCGGCTAGATCAGCTTAAAGTTTTGTGCAATAAGCATTTGCACCGCAAAGTCCGATGCGGACTGTTGGGCCTCTTATTTTGGATATCGCGGAGGTCTGTAGTGCTCGTTTCGGGCTGTTGGGTCCTAGCATGTCTTATTATAGTGTAGGATACGTGTTAATTAAGTAACAAGTTGGGGAACCCATGACAATAAATTTTCAAGAACTCTTTATTTTGAACTATAATCCTGACTGAATATTAATCCAACTACATCACGAAGAAGAAGGCATGCCTTTATGATGCAGTTGGAATATTTTATCAGTCCGGACATGAGCCTTCATAGTCGAGGCAAATCAAGTCATCTTCACGACGCCCCTGCATACCATGAGGGTATGCATGCATGCTCCGTGACTTTGAGGCATCGGTTATGCCAAAAGAGAGTCTCGCACTAACATACTATATATATTTTCAAATCTAGAATATTCTCGCGGCTACTCGGCTACAATTTTAATGACAACTGGCTAGAAAAGAAATTAACGACTGGCTGTGGCACGGGGGTGGGAGGTGCATATGGCCAAGGGCATTGGAAACATCCGAGGGCATGTGTGCAGGGGTATCAAAAAGGACTCTCTACTCTGAGTATTAATTAAGACCTGGAGTTTACAATGTATCATAAATTGTGATGGGACACTCAATAGTATTGATACTATCGTCCCTGAAGCATTGCAGATGGTACATTGTTCCACTCTAGGGACGATATAAAGCTTTAGAAATCACCCCACTGATTATATAGCTTCTTTGTTTGGTGAAGATCGCTCAAACTCCGTCATCAGACTAGTACTGAAATGGTTAACCGGATAACCGGTTTTGAAACAGGTTGCCTATCTAACCGATTAAAAAAACGTCAACCGGTTATCCGAAATATCGATAGTGATCGTCTCGTCATTCCACGGACAAAACGTAGTAAATCTGCCGGTTCTCCTTTGGGATAGATTACACCTCGAAGAAGCGCTGTATATATTGAGAAATAATCGACTTTGGCGTTCAAGACTTCGTTAATGATCGGCAATTTCCGTGAGTTTTGAGTAACCGCAGAAACTATTCCGTACTGCTTTCCAATTCCTATAGTTTTTATCCCAGATTCGGTGAAATAATGGCTATTATCCGGTTATAGTTCTCAGTTAGTCGGTTGTGAAAATGAGCCAGCCGTTTCAGCCCTACATTAAACCCGATATTCCCCTCCCACGTTATTGACATCGGCATATGTAAAATACGTTTTCAACGAATACTGAAAAAGTGTCTCAGTTGCATTTCCGGGAAAGTAAAGTCTAGTGCCTTTAGGTAAAAAGGGCACTCGCTGCCACCTTTGCGTCCCTAACATATGCGAAAGGAAAACAGCTGCCCCCCCCCCCTCTCCCCGATTCGGTGCCCTTGCGTGTGGCGAAACTGCGGAGTCTAACAAGCATTCTCAGACCGGATAGGCATATTTAGAAAGTTGAAATTAATTAACAGGAAGAAACTGTTTCATCCAGTTAATGTAAGCAACATCGTTATCTCCGATTTACTGGTAGTGTCCATAACGCTACGCCTCACCTCAGGCCAAGCTGTTCTCGCTCTTCTAAAATTTCAAAAGTAAGATGCAACGTATATCACAATTTCTACTGCACGGAGTGCACGCCTCAGTCATACCTGGGCTTACTAAAAGTTTAGGTATGCTTGGGGTCTGGCATAGTATAGGTCTCACACTTCGGGGCAATTCAGCCGGACATCGGTGCCGAACCTTGGAAGTGACGTCATACCGCAGTGCATTCTGGATGTCACCCGTGTTGTAATCATGGTGATGGGCGGTGTTAGTGCGTAAGCGCAGCACGTGTTGTGGTAATACGTGTTTCCGTCGTCGATTTTGTTTATAGGAGCCTTAGGAGGCCGCCACATTGGTGCGTCCATAGCGTTACATAGTTATTGTACTACTGAAACAATCCTAGAATAAGTGGGGAGTGTCTTTTAGGGATGTATTCGAATCGATGGGAATATTTCTAATTACCGAAATAAAACCGACAATGATTAAATTACGGAAACGGAGCCGACAAGTCCCTCATCTTTCATTCGGCCGCTCTTAAAGTAAATAAAGCCTAAAGACCATTAATATTGTGTGAATGGTTGTTCAGAGTTTGTGTTCGATTATATGGGAGAATGCTCAAGTAGAGTGGAAGAGCTCCAAACGTCGAGAAATGTCGGCGTTTGGTACTATTTTTAACATTTCTGACCTGTTCTAACCAGACCAGGACACGGTTATACTTCTGTTTTATAAGTTCTGAAGTGCACCAGTAGCGCAGGAGAACCATCCACTTGCACAGTATTATATTCGCTACTTCAAATAGTACCGCTGTCTTCCATAGTGTCTTCTAATTACTTTCTCCTATCAGGTACACTGCTGACCACTGCCAGGATAGATCCCTACACTGTAAAAAATACCCGTATTTTTTTACGGTCATATGACTGGCAGCTAGTTTCCAGGCATATGACCGTAAGCATTACGGCAAACCATAAACAAAAATTAACTGTCATTTGTCGTATATACCCGTAATTTTTTCACGGTTTGCCGTTATTTGTAAGTTCATATGCCTGGAAACTAGCTGCCACTCATATGACCGCAAACAATTTCAACCATCATTTGCCTTATTTTCCCGTAAAAATTACCATGAAAATAATTAAGGTCAAAATGACCGGAGGCAGATTTCCGGCCACATGGCTCTTAATCAACTCAAATCTCAAAACCATAATTTAATTCCAGCCATCATTAACCGCATTTTCCCTTGAACCAATAAAAGCATACGAGTATGTCAGCCTTAGCGGAGATCCGTGGCCACAAGTCATAAGATCCGTCGAATATCGGTGACGCAGTACGAACAGTCTGCTATTCTACATGATTACCGAAACAATTATACGCATAAAAAATTGACGTTATTTCATTTTCATGTCCAAGACTGAAATGAACATGATTCACTTAGCCACAAACTTTCAAATTGATAGTAATACGTTGTGTTTCATATTCAAAAGCATCGGGCGTCCTTCTTGGAAATGGCGACTTCCAGAGTGGCATTTGGCAAGGCCGATCCCATAATTCACCATTTTTACCACCGTGCGTCGTAATTGGACAGAGTGACGGGAGAAATACGTTCATTGGATCAAATTCGCGGGTTCTTCTACGGCAACACAGTTAACCCTTTACCCAACGTAACGGCAAAAACCGAGAAAGCGCTATTCTCAAAAATCACCAATTAATTTTCAATATATTTTCATTTTTTGTCTCAAAAAACATAGGTTCTGACCCCTCGTTGGAACGAGCTCGTCGAGCTCGTTCCAACGAGGGGTCATAACCTATGTTTTGGAGACAAAAAATGAAAAAAATGAGTTATTCAAGAATTTTTGTTGCAAGTGTCGTCTGCTTTAATTTACGGCCTCGAGACCATTGTATTTGACAGTCATCTAACAGTAGTTAACCGTAGAATTACGGTAATGTTTTACAGTGATGTGCTTTTTCGAACACTACTACAGCTAATAACACCACAGGTCTCTTCAATTGGTGGTTGGTCCCACGAATACAGTCGAATGGAGACTACCTGGTCTTACTTTCTAAAATCAGTTGGGTTAAAAATCAACCCAAATCAACGGGGTTGAGTGAATATGAATCCAGTTGGGTTCATAGTAACACAACCCAGTTAATTTGGGTTATTTTAAGTCAACTGATTTGATAGTGTAGATCGAAAACGTTGGTTTGTATGCCATTATCTTTCAGAAGTCCTAGCCCTCATACCCCATACGATAAAAGAGGGATGCCTAAGAGGCTATTAGGAGTTATGATACAGGCGTGGCCGTTCAGTACACGCGTGAGTAGACGAGGAAGTGATGTTAGACCCCAATGAGGTATTTCTCATAATCCTAATATTCCCTCATACTACAAAAAAGTGAAGTTTACAAGCACTGGCAGACCATAGAAAGGAATTCTATGGGTGTAATTTTGCGGAACGTGACCGTTCAATTTTCAATTGAGGGCTACACGAGAAATACCTCTTTGATGTACAACCTGTATGTAGTGAAGATCAAATCATTACGTACGCGACTGCTTTGCAACACAACAACGAGCGGACATGAATTTTGTGTGTTGCGTTCGGAACAAAAATGTACCTGACGACCTCCCTGCCATGTCGACTATCAAATAGTTAAATGCCTTGCTGTGCTATTTCTGACGTACATAATTGTTCTAAATATCGAGCCACCTCCTTTACTGATGGGTGTGGTACCCATTTTGAACAGTTGGGGACGCAGCATGATCAACTTAGGGTACGGCACGTGCAAATCAAATAATTTGCGCCTCGAGTATTACATGCATATTTTACGTGTCTGTAAACACATTTCGAAAATGTTCTGCGTTTCTGAACTATAATCTCGACTGAATAATATTTCAACTTCTTCCCCAGGACGTGCCTTCGATGACGGCATGCCTCGACAGGGCAGCGGAACGATTTTCAAAGTGGGGGTCGGGGGGCTGGATAAGGTGTTGGATGGTCGTCGGTATGAACATTTTAAATTCCAGGTTCCCAAAACCCCCATTTCCATGCATCTGAGCGGATATTTTGAGATTTTTCAGGAGATGTTTTTGAAAGATTTCACACTTATAGAGCCGTTAAAAAACGTCGGTAAAGCATACAGGTGAGGTCTATTTATCATCTTTGGTCGTAACGACCAAAGCTGATAAATAGACCTCACCTATTTGCTTTAACAGACGTTTACAGCAATTATATTGTCTGTGGATTATCTTGTCTGTGGATGGATTTGGTACTTGTATGTCTGTAAGATTACGATCTTCTTCAGATCGTATACATTTTAGCGTTTGCTACCACTTACTGTTAATTTTTAACCCGACTGATTTTAGAGTGTATCTCAGAGATACGTATTGTGAGACCACTGAGATGACTGATATCAAGTGAAATTCTAGCGAAAAGGTTCGAACAGCTTCGAAGGAAAGCGAATCGTGCTGCCGATTTCGAATCGAACCGAATATCAACTTAAGATTTGAAATCGAATCGAATCTCGAAGCTTCATATAGGGCCCAATTTGAAAGGGTGATTGTTCACCACAATACCATGGAACAAATTGTTTCAACAACATAATCTCTTTGCATGGCCTCTGTGTTCAGCATTTAAGGTTGCAATACACTAAATGGAGGCAAAAACGCCCTCTAATGGATGTTACATCGACATTTAGTGGAGCATAAAACGAAGGAGATCAGCTGACTGGAGCAATATTTATTTTTATTTGAAATCCTCAATAAAAATGCCACCGTGTCTATTTTAGGAACGACTGAAAATATTTGTACTGGCTGTTCATTCAAAATTGTGAGAGTTGAAATATAAGGTGAGTAGGTGGGGGGGGGGGGGGGGGGGGGGGGGGTGCAAGTAAAATATGCCTTTTCAACTGAGCATGAGATTGGACGGTAGTTGGGGAATCGCCAAATTTGAACACAGAAAACACACGGTAACATATATTTTTTTCCTGTTCACTTTTTTAATGAGATGATATACTGAGTGGATTCAGATCTGTCCCCCCCCCCCCCCCCCCCCAATGGCCTTGATGAGCTTAGGAGACAGAAAATTGTTAACACTACCGCCAATGCAAATCGTTTTGTGTATTGCAACCTTAAGAAAATAAGGAAGGACAATGCAAAGGTGCTGCAAACTCATTGACCTATTAATTGATTTCACCAACCTATATTGCCGAGAAGTAATTTTCCGATCAGAGTTAGACGCAAAATATCCTGTAAAACATCATCACCACTTGTAGCACGAAACAGTCCTCTGCATCGCTAATATTCGTCGGAATTTTTCCGGGGTGGAGATGGGGTGTGGGCAAAAGCACCAAACTCGCCTGCCATCATTACCCCCCCCCCCCCCCCCCCCCCCCACACACACACACACTTTTGTAATAAAACCACTTTTGTAATAAACTAACCATTATTGCAATAAACTCATTTCGGTGATAAATCACGCATTCCATTTTATTGTCGGGCATTGGGGTGGGGTGAGGGACTAGTTTACCAAAACATGTTTGTGTGTCGTTCAATGGAATAACGTGTCCATTCCATTCACCCTGTTGAAACTTGGAAGTGACTGAAGAAGTAAGTAACCACTTTTGCAATAAACTTTATTACAAAAGTGGTTATCGCGTACCAACCACTTTTGTAATAAAACCACTTTTGTAATTAAACTAACCATTATTGTAATACACCTATTTTTGTGATGAATCACGGACATCCATTTTATAGCCGGACGGTGTGTTTGTTTGGGGAGGGGGTAGCACAAAGTAGCGTCAAAGCTATTCCCAAATTTGGTGGGCGCTAAAATCTTACTGCGCACGGATGGATGGGGAAAAGCTGGGGTTGACGTCTATCGTTTTTTGATATGTCTGCCCGAATTCCTCCTACGGGCGCAGTTTTTCTAAAACCCCGTAGTTTTCTATCGATCTTGTTGGCCCTTTTATAGGTCGGGTTGAATTCTTCCGCACAATGTTAACCCCAAATGAGGCGAGAAAATTAGAAATTCTATTACACACTATTGGCTGGTGTTAGTAAATTATCACAATACAGGTGGGCGTGCATCAGCCACCAACATCGCTGAAGTTAAGCTCCGTTGAACCCGGTTAGTCTGTTAATGGGGTGACCATTCAGTGATTGATTCGGATTAACACTTCGTGCCCTTGGGCAAGGTACCTTTACCTCGACTGCTCGCATGTGCAGCGGGTGGGGAAGCTGACGGTGTGCTGAGATGGACTGGTGTGCACGAGTCTTAACCTTAATTATCTTGACTGCGTAGTACTGATGTACAGTGCGTAGTGCAGTCTTGGATTATGTGACGTTGAAGAGATTATAGGGTCTCGTCGCTGCTTGTTGGTTCTCTTCTAGTACATCGGCTTCGTCCACTCATAAAACTGTCACCGACACAAAATGACTCAGACTATATAAGTGTCGTTAAATGTCAATAAATAAATAAATAAACAACTAGACCCACTGAAAACCCCTTTTCGTCGTATAGAACAATGAATGCTGTGAACATGAGCACTTTGCGCGCAAAATCATATGTCTCAAAATGAAGCTTATGAAAATGAGTTCAATGTGTGCAAAAATCATATGTATCATAGTCTCATTTCGATATTTTTGGATTCACCGAGTCACTAACTAGGACTCATTAAATGGATTCTAAGGGAAAATCATTTTACATACAGGCACTTTCTGCTTTCAATGGAGATAACTCTTGTTATTTTTTTAAACAATAAACAGAGAGGGAAAATGGAAGGAGAGGAGCTTCCGCCGCTTCTGGCGCCCCTAGGCCCCCGGTCTCTGCTACCCGATCGCCCCTGCCCCTTGCCATCCTTACCCCAAGAGCCTCTGGTTCCATGCCGCCCCTGCCACCTCACACCAGAGCTCCTGGTCCTCTTTGCTCCTGCCGCCGCCGTCCATCGTATCTGGAAGACGCGATACTTTCAGAAAAATTTCTATCCATGGATAGTTTTTTAGACATTATCAAGCTGTTTTGGGTAATTCTATATCTAATATCGATCGTTTGGGGTAATTCCATGTTTTCCCCAAAACACGCTCCGTCCAAACATTGGATCCGGAACATTTCCACGTCCCAGCTACAAGATTAACATGGTTACCAGAGTAAAATCCACTAAAATACACGAAAGTCGGGTACATTTGTGTAATTCTGTATTACCGGAACATACTCCCATCGAATCAAACATACCCTCAAAACATACCCCCGATCTTATACCAAGAGGTAAGGTTTCGTCACCAGGCAATCACGTGACACTTGAGAAACCAAGATGGCGCCCCTATACACAAAATGGACGACCAAAACACGTGTCCCCATATACACCCAAGCTGCGCAGAGGATTCGAATCTCGTATCGCTATGGAAATGACGTCACAACATAATCACGCACATTGGTTACATGTCAGCACAACATGGGCGCCCGCAGTCACGAGACATGGCGTCACTTCCGAGGTCCATCTGAATTACAAGAGGGTGCCTTTGGCTGGTGTACTGCTCTACTAAACGGCTGCTCTTACGGATGTGGTAGCAGGTCTGCCTCTGCAACCGTGAAAAGGGGCTCACATCATATCACCTCTGACACCTGAATCTAAACATTTGCCTTTTTTTTTTTTGAATGAACATAACAAATATAACAAATATCGAGTATTCAGTAGTAAACTCAACTCAACTGCACGTTATCCCTCTGGTCTTGTCTCCCCGCGTGCCACAAGACAACAAGTAAAACATGCCCCTTAGCTTTTTTGGTACACGAAAGAATGGCGCAACTTGGACGCTGGTGATAAACTGGATTCAACTTTGATCCCTTTGCATCCATGAAAAGGATTCATTACTGGTCCGATTGCTCGCTCTGAAACGGAGTAATAAATTACGTGCAGTCGCACACGTAATCTTATCAAACATCTGAGTCTGAACTTTCATGAACCTAATTTGACAATATAACAATTTATTTATTTATTTATTTATTGGTGTTTAAGGTCACATACTTATGCACAATGGCTAATCGTGACCGTGACAGTTTTACGGGTGGAGGAAGCCGGAGTACCCGGAGAGAACCACCGAGCAACGACGAGCAGCTGTCAGCTCCCCAACATCGTAACTCTGAACTCTGTACCGCAGCACAGGCAGGGTTAGATTGGTTGAAGACATGCGCACCATCGACGTGCAGTACGCCTCAGTACACAGCGTCATCGTGCCCCCATGTAGGCAATCGGGGTGAAGTGTCTTGCCCAAGGACACAACGCGGTTGCCGCAGGTGGGATTCGAACCGAGGACCTCTCGGTTTGCAGCCTGCACCCTCTACCAACTGAGCCACCGCGAATATAACAATTGACAACGGGCCGATTGTTATATTGCCATACCGGAAGGATGAGTGTTTCAGTTGACAATATAACAGTTGGCAAATGTATAGTAGTGCAAAAAAAAATTTATTTTCTCTGATCTCGTCCTTCCACATAACACGAAACAAGTTACGCATGCCCCTGATCTTGTGCTGCATGGACGGACTGCGCAACGGTTTAACTTATCCGTAGCAATAATCGTGTCTGAACTTTCATCGTTCTTGAAAAGAAATAACCTGCTTAATGCAGAATAGTAACAGTGACCACTCATGATCAATCTGACGCGACCCCTCCATGTGTTATCAACCAACTGAAAATCTTGCTTTATATGGGACATTGACCCCCGAATGCAAAGTGGATAAGCGCATCAAAACCCGTGACCAGATGTAAAAAAAGATGTTCATTCTATTTTAGGTTAATATTATTAAACGAAACAACCTATTATGCAGAAAATTTATTACATTATCGGTTGCTTTGGATGACAAACCTAACCTATTGTGCAACAAATTTATTACATTATCGGTTACGTTGAATGACAAACCTAACCTATTATACAATAAAGGTGTCTTCCCACTAGACCAATTCCCTTTAGACCAATTCCCTTTAGGCCAATTCCCAAAAGACCAATTCCCCTTAGACCAACTACATACTGTTATTGATTAAGGGTTGATTAAGGATAATTGAGAAAACATTTATTTGTTGACAAGCACTTTATTTGATAAAAAATATAATAAAAAGAATCACAGTCTTTGAAAGTGTGTGATTACTTTAACAATTGTTATGAAAAATCTGCCCAACATTTATAAAATATCAACAAGCCAGAAAATAAGCAGACTATCATCTGAAAAATGACGTCCCCAGAGGGTGAATTTTGTGATGCTACCCTGCACAGCAGGGTAGCATCACAAAATTTACCCTCTGTGAACCTCAACCTGAATCGGGGCCCCAAGCCATGTCCGGAAGCCCCAATCCTTTCCGGGCGCAATCTACACACCCAGGCCGAATTTCGACCCGATCAGCCTCGTCGTTTTCGAGTCTATGGAGGACAAACCAACAAACAAAGAAACAAACAAGATTACTCAAATATATGAAGAGAGAATAGATTTTATCAAAAGTGGGCATTTTACCAAAAGTGGTGATCTTGTTCGTTTTATCAAAAGTGGCCGTTTCTTTTACATCAAAAGTGGTCGATTTTATATCAAAAGTGCCTGGCTGCATCAAAAGTGGGCGATTTTTACACAAAAGTGGCAAGCTACATCAAAAGTGGTAAATATATCAAAAGTGGGCGCAGCACATGTTTAGGTAAACTAGTCACTCACCCCATCCCCAATGTCCGACTACAAAATGGACAACCGTGATTTATCACCGAAATGAGTTTATATGGACGTCCGTGATTTATCACCGAAATGAGTTTATTACACTAATGGTTATTTTGTTACCAAAAGTGGTTTTATTACAAAAGTGGTTGGTACGCGATAACCACTTTTGTAATAAATTTTATTGCAAAAGTGGTTGTATTACAAAAGTGGTTGGTACACACCACCCATGCTAATTCCAGTTTCACTAGTCACTACTACCACAGAAAGCAAATTTAAAATTTCACAAGCAATATGGTCACTGAGCTCAGGGTCTCTAGCGGCTAGCCCCGTGCAGTGTCCAGTACAGAATTCTCGCACCCGTTTCTGTTTTAGAACAAAAGTTCTTACTGGGTAATATTCCAACTACATCACCAGGGCATGCATTAAACAAAGGCATGCCTTGGTGATGTAGTGGGACTATTGTATCAGTCGGAACTTCGAGACGCCTATATTTGATTTGACGTTCGGTTTGATTTCTAATAATACACTCGATTCGATTCGATTCGATTCGATTCGTTTCGAAAGTATGCGATTCGCAGGGCCCTACTTTCAAAATATAGTAGAATCCTCTTAACTGGGAGAGTGCTAAATTATTTTTGGTAATGATAATTTGTTCACATGTCTTTGCCTTGTTCCAATTTATGGGAGAGTGCCCATTGGCACTCTCCCATAAATTCTAACAAGGCAAATCTATACAGACTATGTAATTTTCCTTCAAAGATACTATGAATCATATCTGCTGACCATGAAGCCTTTAAGTTACGGTACCTGGATTTGTGATTAAAGCCCAGATATGGGCTTCCAGCACTCTACCAGTTAATTGAATATCCATTTTGCCAGTGAAAATTATTCAGTTAACAGGAGTATACAATTAACAGGGATTTGGTCAGTTTCCTGTGTTCTTGATGTAAACTGAGCATTTATTCTATTATATCTTGTTTGACAGAGCTCATAGTGCTCTGTCAAACAAGATATAATAAAATAAATGCCTGTATTGGATGTAGTGAGGCCAAAAAGGTTGATGAATAAGGGGAATTTGGTGCGTGTCACAGTAATTTTTTCGACATATTATAAAAATGTATATACAATTAACAGGATTTTACTCTACAACCCATATGCAATTAACAGATAAAATTTTTACTGATGGTATGGTAAATGGTTTTGTGTTTGAAAATTATATTCAGTTAACAGGGATATACAGTTAAGAGATTTCCAATTAAGTGGGCTCCACTGTACTCCAATACAAACTGTCAAACTAAGGTAAGTGGTAACTATCTCCAGATACTGGGGTAGGGGTCAGCGGCGGTGCCAGGAAATGTTTCATGGGGTTGGGGTAGGAGGCAGGTTCCCCTGAACTTCCCCATGAAGCGGGGGAGGGGGTCCGAGTTCGCAAGTGTACTTTTATAGAATTATAGAATTGCATTCAGATACCATTGACAAGCAGTCATAGGAGGATTGTTTGGGATTTTTTCAGGTGTGGGGTCGGGTGGGAGCAAGCCTGAAAAAAGCAATCTGTCATTCGCAGATTGAGGTCCCCAGATGGCGAATTTGCTGATGCTATCCCATACAGTCTGCCAGTGTATTCTCTGGGTACCCCTTGCCGTTTAGGTTTGAGACCTTGATTCAGATTGAGGTTCACAGAGGGTAATGCTTCCGACTCTTCTTAAGTCTACTCATCTATGCTTTTAGTGGGTTGTTCAAACAAGGAGTCTGCAGTCAACATCACCAGTCAGCACAACCGTGCCCCAGGAGGGAAATCGAGATTAAGCGTCTTGTCCAAGGACACAATGCATTCAATGTGGTCAATAATGAAAGTCGACCTTTATGTTTGATGTTCAATGCTTTAATCACTGAGCCATGATGATAACCCCACCCCCACACCCATATGCCATAGACTTTTGTCCCCTCAAATTAACCAAAAAGATTCAGCAGTCTGAATTTGGGATAAGCAGAATTTACACTCGACTATATGTAGTCCTGACAACTTATGCTCGGTATACAAGAAAGCGACCTGGCGCGGTAGCGCGGTTGTATTGCGATAACCGGTTCTCGCCAGATCATCGAAGTTAAGCAACGTCGAGACCGGTTAGTCCTTGGATGGGTGACCGTCTGAGCGATCGATTCGGACTCCCATCTTGTGTCCTTAGGCAAGGCACTTCACCCCGATTGTCCACATGGGGCTCGATGACGTCGTGTACTAAGACGTATACTGCACGGCGATGATGCGCAAGTCCTCAACCTGTGCTACAGTGCGGAGTTTCAATGTTGGGGAGCTGTCAGCTGCTCGTCGTGGCTCGGTGGTTCTTTCCGGGTACTCCAGCTTCCTCCACCCGTAAAACTGTCACCAACACGGCATGAGCATGGCTGTTAAAGAGTCGCTAAACCCTAATAAATAAATAAATAAATAAATAAATAAATAAATAACAAGGAAGCGACTGTGTATTCAATTTCCTTTCTATTGTATATATCTGTAAATCACCTTTTCATTGGGAATACTGCATAAAAGAATAATTAATAAACTATTTGCACTATCTGGAGCGCGACAAATTCATTGAAACAGAATTGAACGTTTTTGATCGAGTGATCTTATAATTCGGTCCAAGGGGATCATTTGAATATTGGATGACCTCAGGGAGATTCGACATTCTATAAGTAAAGGTGGCTAGGTGGGTATATTAAAGGGTGTCAAAAAAATCTCTATTTCTTGCGACAGCTCGTTTATTGAAGGGTGCTGGGAAGAATATTTCTCTTCATAATTCGTGCAAAAATAATTGCCAAGATCTCTTGCAGTATTTCTTTGTTTTCAAAACTGCTTCAATGTCTGACAATATTACATATACCATCCATAGAGACAATGCGTCACTCTTTAGTTTAAAATCGGTTCACATGCCGAAAACTACTTCTGCGGTGAGATCAGAAGCGACCCCGCAGAATTCGGAGATGCCAATCGTATGAGAGTGACAGGTCGAGCCCTATTTGCCGGATGTTATGCCAGATATGTAACGCCATATAGCCAGCGGTGCATTGTCGGTGTCACATCTGCTGTCGGTGTGGTGTGCGCGAACATCCATGTTCTGATGTTATTACCATGGTGATGGGTGGCGTCAGTGTGTATGTGTTGTTTGGGCGATGCGTGCCTCGCTGTACATTTTATTCCTTGGTGGTTTTGCATGGGGACATGTGGTTGCTATGAAGTCGAGTGACCTCTAACAAAGAGGGAGTGTGTTCTAGGGAGAGTGTTTTCTATTTAACCATTTGAATCCTCGTTTTCTGGAATGGTATTGCCTTTGTGTTCACTTACAGTGAGATAGACACCGAAGCCATGTAAATTCATTTTCGTGGCTGGCTGAAGGAATATATGGCTGTCTAGCCAGCTCAGCTGGCTAAGTTTTAACTTTAACGGCTGGCGGCTCATGGCGACTCGGCTGACTGAGAGGTGTAAAACACGGCTATCCCAGATTGGTGGAATGAAACAAAACTAAAATGCACTAGAAAGACAGATGTATAAATCTTACGAAGGTAGACTAATTGCAATTAGGGCAAGGGAATCGACATATGGAGACATTTTTCTAACGTTTAATCATTTTACTTAACGTAACCGTCAAAACCGGCCAGTGCGAAACTTTTTTTGAAAATATTTTCATTTTTGCTTCCAAAATATGGGTTATGACCCATCATTGGAACGAGGAGGTCGCGCTCGTTCCAATGAGGGGTCATAACCCATGTTTTGGAAGCAAAAAATGAAAATTGTTAGTTACAGGAGAATTTTTTTACGAGTGTCGTCTGCTACTGGCGTTAGGTGAAGAGTTAATTATGAAATTTTGACAATTTACACGGCTTAAGCCGGTGTAAAAGGAATGGAAGTCCGCAGGAACGTTAATCGCTCTGGACTATTATTCCGCGGAATTATAGTCCTAGGTCTAACATTTCTAGGAATAGTAGTCCGGCGGACTACTATTCCTAGAAATGTTAGACCTAGGACTATAATTCCGCGGAATTATAGTCCAGAGGGACTAATTTTCCTACGGACTTCCATTCCTGAAACACTGGAGCAAAATTTCGTGGCGGTTGATTTATAATACGGGTGGCTGACGAACAATGTGGCTGGCGGTGGCTTACGAAAAATATGGCTGGAGGCGGCGGCTCATGGCGGCGGCTTCGGGGTCTACAGTGAGATGGGTCAGTCCAATATCAATATACAGGAAGTATAACATAATAACTGCAGTCTGCAGCCGTCTGGCTGCAGACTGTAGTTATTATTTTATCATCAATCCCCATGTAGGCCTATAGACCTCTTACAATTGGACAAAAATGGGTCTAAATTATGCATTGGACCGGAAATTGGCGGCCACCATTCGATGGCACCTGTTACTCTGGAGACCAAAGGCCTATAATAAAGGGGGCGGGTGTTCTGTGGGTGTGTTCGATTTGATGTAAGTATATCGAAATGATGAACGATCCGATAACTTTTCCCAACATTTCCAAAACGGACCAGAAAACCTATTTGTGTCACTCGAATTCACAGAGACTCATCGATTCTGAATACCCCCCAGCCATTTACAGCCTATTATTAACTTATTACAAACGCTATTATGGTTACCCTGGCATTCTGTGTATCCCTTGCTACTCATAGCTATCTCCGAGTTTGTCCTTACTTCTAATCCGCCCCCCCCCCACCCCGACCAAGGCTCAATTCATTCAGTCAAACTGCCCCACCCCCGGCCTGTATCTGCCTATGCAGTCTCCTGCACAAACATAGGCGAGGCATCTATGAGATATGCGTATGTGCTCGGACGTCACATAATGTTTCTGAAGAAGTACTCGCGTTAGTTTGTCTGTCCTTTCGTATGTCTTTGTGTCCGTTCATCTTTACGTCCTTACGTGATCGCTTGTTCTGTTGGAAATGAAACGTCCTCAGTGTTTTATTTTTCAGTGTTGTTGTGATTCAGAAAATATGTATATGTTGAGGTTCGTTCGCTCCGGATAGATTACTCTAGTAATGTAGTTGTGACGGTCTACATCCATTTTGTTGATTTGAGAATAACAAACATAGGTTATGACCCCTCGTTGGAACGAGCTCGACGAGATCGTTCCAACGAGGGGCCATAACCTATGTTTTAGAGACAGAAAATGAAAAAATAATGAAAATTAATTGGCAAGTTTTGAGATTAGCGCTCGCCGTTTTTGGCCGTTACGTCAGATAAAGGGTTAAATAATATAATTATCGTTAATAATGAAAAGTAATAAACAGAGTAACCGCTTGACTGGACTGACTGGTTACGTGAAATAATTCATTCGAAGCGAGGAACTATGTTGTAACGGTATTAATTCTCAGGACAGACGAGTTGGAAGCAACTGAATACAGAAGTTAATAATTACTCATTGTAATCATCACGCCAACGAACTTATCTTTACATATTCAAGAGGGATGAAAAACATCTAAGTTCGGCAACTCAGGTTATAGCAGTGTTAATTTCTATTGCCTAACTGTCGTTTTTAAACATTAACCCTTTACCCAACGTAACAGCCAAAACCGGGCAGCGCTATTCTCAAAAATCGCCAATTAATTTACCTTATTTTTTTCATTTTTTGTCTCAAAAACATAGGTTATGACCCCTCGTTGGAACGATCTCGTCGAGCTCGTTCCAAAGAGGGGTCATAACCTATGTTTTTGAGACCAAAAAAAAAGAAGAAAAAAATTAGTTTTTCAAGAATTTTTTTTGCATATGTCGTCTGCTTTTCATGTTAGGGAAATGGTTAAAAGGAACAAAAATGCGTTAAATCAGATAATCCATTTTCTATTTCTGGAGATAACAACATCTCTATATTCTGCCAACAATGCTGATACTGCTGAAAAATGAGAGAAATATATAGTCAGTGGACTTCCACAATGCCCAGAGGTGGACTGGGTCAATAAAAGTTACCGGGAAATGGATCAAAGGGCCCCGGACCCGGAGAAATGTTTGATTTTTCGAACTGAACGAACGCTGCTTCCTTGCATCTCAGCGATCAATGGCAGTCCACAAACAGGACATTTCAATGGCATTTTTGGTTCATCTTCATCGCTCATTCGGCAAAAATGGTTGTACCGGAGGAGAACCCACCGGTAAGACCATAGTTTGGGCCAATGGGAGAAACTTTTGATTTTACAAACTAAAAGAGCACTCTTTACTTGCATCTGGGCGATCAATGGCCGAAAAGATTACTGATATTTATTTATTTATTGGTGCTTAATGCCACATCTGCATTGATGACTGCTGGTATATCGAAATGTCCTTTATTTGGACTGCCAATGCTTTATGTGGACTGCCAATGGTAGTCCACATAGAGAACATTTCGATATACCGGCAAACGCCGCTATCAGATCCATTTCGCCTTTTGGTCATTTTCACGAAATTCCAACACCAACAGGTGTTGTGCCACATCAATTTTGGGCTCCCTAGGTGCACCCAATACGGGTGTGTGTGTGTTTGTGGGGGGGGGGGGGGGGGGGGCGGGGGTGGCCACTAGGAATTTTCCTCGTGGACCATACGGCCAGTGTGCCTCTGACAATGTCGTATCTCGAATCTTCCAACTTTTCAGGAGAGACAAAAAATGAATAACTCCATTTTTGGGCGGGGAACACAACAGAGTAAATGTGGCTTCTCAAACAGAAATCCACATTCGTTGTTTCAGGTAACATTTGAAGTCTGTAAAATGTGTTTTCTGTGAGAAAAATAACATTTATATATATCTACAGGAGGTTATACGACATTTTTAGAGCTAACTTTCTGTAATGGAAATTGTAGCACGTACCAGATGCAAAACTGATCAAATCGGCCACAGACCACCATTTGCACGAGACTCACTGCGTGTGACGTAAGTTCAAGTAGAAAATCTAGTCTCACAAGAAAGTATATGATTACCAGCATATGATAATCGATGCCGGATGCAGGAATGCAGTAGCCGAGTTCGAACCCCAGTTTGGGGAAACGTAACGTAATGTAATGCCGGTGTGACAGGAATGATAGTCCGTAGGAAAATTAGTCCCTCTGGACTATTATTCCGCGGAATTATAGTCCTAGGTCTAACATTTCTAGGAATAGTAGTCCGGCGGACTACTGTTCCTAGAAATGTTAGACCTAGGACTATAATTCCGCGGAATAATAGTCCAGAGGGACTAACGTTCCTACGGACTATCATTCCTGTCACACCGGCTTGGGTTCAACCCACACTGCTCCTCCATAGTGCCATGTTCGGGGATGGTTCTATGCTCGTTCTATCGGGTGAGGTCTTAAATGGCAGTCCCATGTGCAGTAATTACTCTGCACGTTAAAGAACCCTATTGTGGCAATGGAGCTGCAGCTTGGCAAAATTACCAGACCCCCCATGTATATAGTGTATAAAGTGTGCTTCATTACTGCCAAGGTGATAGCTTGGATTTTCTATTTCTGTTGTTTACAAGTGTATATATTTTCGTTAATCTTTCTCAGTCGGGCTAAATGTAAAGAGTAAAGATAGGTATATGATGGACCCCGAAAACCGACTTGTCATTTCAACAGACCAGCAATAATTCAAGCGCTGCTAATTGAGCATGAAATTTAATGTCCATTACTGCGCACTTGTTGAACGCCACATGAGCTATCTGATAACTGATTAAAAGGAGTAAGAAAGACAGTGTTCTCCTGCAGTCATTATCTGTGTAATTACGGCCAGTTAATAGGTGATTGCTGTAAAAACAGTACATCGCATATATTCTGGACACACACCCACATTACGCAGCTTGCCTGTCACAGAATGGCAAAAGATACCAAAATGTGAGTCTCTCAAAGGAACTTTAAAGCGAATATTAAATTAAGATAGATCTAAGCGGCCAAGTTCAAGTGAAGTGATTAAACTGAGAATTAATGTTCTGGCTATGGAAATAAAAATCGGGGGGTTTCTCGAAAAATTAATTCCAGTCTGAAGGTACGTAAGACTGTGGGTCGTTGCGAGTAGATGGGGATGTGCCATGCTATAGGTTAGGGGAGGTGCCGCATTGGTGCGAAAGTATAGGCACGTTGTGACGTAGGGGAGCCACAGAGCTCATATTTAGAATAGGAACAGTCGCGGGCCAAGTCGGTGGCCATATACGAGAATAGTATCAGAAACACGAAGTACGAGCTCAGGGAGCTATTTGCATTTAGGTAAACGGCATTACCTGTTTTAGAAGGGAAGCCATACATTGGCAGAGTGGGCTTTGCCTGTATGAACATTATTCTGAGAAAAAGAGGGCGGAACGTTCAACTTCATTGGTGGCGACTGCTTGAGTGAAAAGCGACAAGTAAAGTGACAATAAGCTAGTGGCCGTGCGACGGTTGTGGCAGAGTGACAATCCGTCACTTGTTAGAGCAAAGGCGTCCGGATAAAGTGACAGTACGTTAATGGCCGTGTGACGGCCGCGAAAGGGTGAAGTGAAGAGGCGACCAAAGAACGATCACCAGCGACAAGGAGGAAAAACCAGCGACAGCAGAGTATGCGGGCCCTCAAGTGACCCAAAAACTATGTGGATAGGGGGTGATTGGCGTTTTATTTATCACATTCATTGGATTCCACGTAAGTCACAAATTACCATATTTATGTATATGTATATGTATTAAAATTGTTGTTTTCAGTGAACCCCTGTTGATTTATGCTTTTCGAGGAAAAGTTATTGATCCCTTCAGAATAAGAACTACCCCAAACAAAAGTGAAACGGACGGATTCGTCACGGTGAGACTTACGTTCACGGACGGATTCAGGCGACGCTCCTTGAGGTTTTGCTGAATACGCGGCGTGAATCTATTTCTTTCAGCAGCGACAAAGCTCGGTTTCCGACAGCTACCTGTAAAAGGCCCCCCGCCATCAGTCACCCAAGGTGCTCCGAAAAGTCAACGGAGGAATCAGGACCTTGAAGCGCACTGATCGCTCATCGACCGGAATAAAGCGGGTGTAAAAAACGAACTGCAGCACCGGTCCACACGAAATACACCTGAGATGATTTTGATGCTGCGTTCACACAGGGTGTCCAAAAAAAATGAACGGAGGAATTTCCAAACATAACATAACAATCGATATCCAGTCCAGACTAAAATGTAGCAGTTGTTGTCACACCCCTACGTACTCCCCTCATAGTAACACCCTTGGTTTCGAAGGGTTACGAAAAGATGCCGTAACTGTATCACAGCTGGTGTTTGGTGAAAGATAATACAAGTTCCACGTGACATGAAAGGCTTGGGGTATGAATAGTTTATTAATATTAGAACTTTGCTCAGACTGACGACTTATTGATTTTTGCAAAATTAATGTCATCACCTAATCATATCGATTCACATCAGCGCTATATTTCAGAATGCATACTCAATGTGCCTAATCGTTCAAAGTCAGCTTTTGATGCTGCAATATTATAAGTTGTTGTGATGAATTGACGGCTACGTGGTCTGAAGTTTGCAGTCAGGAGTTTATGTTCAACCGAGGCGCGGAGCGTCTCGGTTGAACATACGCTCCGGGTCACAAACCTCAGACCATATTACCGTCAATTCATCACAATAATGTATATGTTCCACTAAGACCCTCCCCATAGCCCCAAGCCCACATCGTGAAATAAACACGACAACTTTTAACGATAACAAGTTTAGTAGATAAACATCTCGTGTATCCGACGATGTCACTGGACAAGTAATCAATAAGTCAGATAATGGTCGAGGTCACTCAATTTTAGTTCAAATCATGAACCGATAAGAAATTTAAACAACACTTTATTCGGACACAGTGTGTTCACTTCCTGTTTGTGGTGAAGTCAAGTTTTGTATTGGGCACCCGCTGAACATTGGGGCATTTACTCTCTGTTGTGTGAAGTTATTGGATGTCCAGAGATCGAAATGCGAGAATAATTCGTTCAACAGTATGCACTTTAGATTTCCTAGCATTTTGAGTCTGATTTCAAATATTTCGCGCTGTGACGTCAAACGGTAATTGGAGCAATTACTCTCTGTTGTGTGAAGTTATTGGATGTCCAAGAGTCCGAAATCCGAGAATAATTTGTTCAGCAGTAAGCACTTTAGATTTCCTAGCATTTTGAGTCTGATTTCAAATATTTTACGCTGTGACGTCAAACGGTAACATGCTGCTGGAGCCGCAGACATAGAAAAAACTATGCGAACTCTCGTCCAATCAGAAGGCGAGGATTTTAGTCTTATTGGAACATATTATGTGACAGTGTCCAAATTATGCTGCATATTCATGTTCTGTTTCCTTCTTTATTTCAGGTTCGTTTTAGCACTCGCTTGTGCTGTCTTGGTTCTGGTTGTCGCAGGAAATTCTATTGTTTGAAGATTTGCTTTGTTTTTAACTCTAATGGTCGGGCATCAGTGTACAAAATTTCAAAAATGATTCTAACCGACCGACCGTTCACATGGTCCGGAGTTGGCTAACCGAACGCTCGGCTATGCAAAACCTCTCGGAAAACTGCTATTTTTAATCATTAACAAGTATTCATACAATACCTGTAATTGAAATATATATAGCCTCTCAACGCAAAAGTGTAAAAATATACCGGACACAAGAAAGGCTGGTTAACTGGTAGCGTGCTAGAAGCCCATATTCGGACTTTATTTTGAACTGCAGGTACCTAAAGTTGAAGACTTCATATTTCATGAATTTCCTTCTTATGATCCTGGAAGTAAAACTACTTCATTCCATCGATTTGCATTGTTACAATTTATTGGAGAGTGCCTATAGGCACTCTCCCATAAATTGTAACAAAACAAAAATGTGTGAATAAATCTTAAGGTTGAGAAAAAAATTTGCACTCTACCACTTAAGTTATTCAGACTTTACCATTCAAGATGCAACTTTTGACTAACTGATCATCCGTTCGCGTAGATTTAAATTTGCGTAACCACCACGCGAACGAAACGAGCGTTCTCGTCAAATTTTGCACACTGGACATTACAGCTAACTTTCTTTAGTGGGGGCATTCATTATTATTTGTTTAAAAAGATCTAAGTCATTCTGATGTGGTAAGAAATAGTTTCCTTTATTTATTTCGTATATTGATTGCAGTCCATCTGCAGGATGTTTGGCGCATTCGCTCCGATCACCTGCAGCTGGGTTTGCAATCTATCGATTCTACTTAATTACAATTCGTTTCAGAAATTGCTTCCACGCTATTATATTGGAATATCTTATTCCTATTTATAGTTTTACAGGGTCTGTAGTGTTGTCATTACTAATGATGATGATGTAACATCTTTTATTACTTTCCAGTGTGTGATTTACTGGGATTTCCAGGTTTGATTATAAACGATAACTTTACAAGTGAATTATGCAATCAACAGCTGTGTCGTGTATCCGTGCGCGCAAACGAAGACGCTTTTCCGTGGGTGTAATGGGGACTTCATTGTTTTTTTTGTTTTTTAACCCTTTACCTAACATGAAAATAAGACACTTGCAAAAAAAAAAATTCTTGAATAACTATTATTTTCATTTTTTGTTTCAAAAACATAGGTTATGACCCCTCATTGGAACGAGCTCGACGAGCTCGTTCCAATGAGGGGTCATAACCTATGTTTTAGAAACAAAAAATGAAAAAATAATGAAAATTAATTGGTGATTTTTGAGAATAGCGTTAACCGGTTTTGGACGTCACGTTAGGTAAAGGGTTAAATAATATAATTATCGTTAATAATGAAAAATAATAAACAGAGTAATCGCTTGACTGGACTGGTTACGTGAAATAATTCATTCGAGGCGAGGGACTATATTGTAAAACACTCGAGCGCATTCGTGCACTCGTGTTTGTACAACATCCCTCACCTCTCATGAATTATTTCACGTAACCAGTCCAGTCAAACGATTACTCTCTATATCTTTTCATCTGGGATATGTTGTGTAGTTTTAATGAATAAATATGTAGATTTGGAACCACCTCAACCATGATCTATTTTATTTTATCCTGAGATGGCTGCGATATATATTATTTTCATTAAAATCTTTCAAGCCTGTGCATATATGGGTGGTGGGGCGTACGTTATATACTCGGAGAACCGCATCAGCGGGAACACGTAGCTTAACATCTAATGATGTCATGCTGATTGTCATGGCACTGCGCATGAGTGGGCATGTTGTGTGTGGTGTCGATACAGGGACGCCACCATGAGGGCCAAATGACATTTTAATAACGTCATCAATTTCGTACTAATGGAAAAAAAATTTGGAAGGCTTCGAAAAAGTTTCCGGTAATTCCGGTAACGGGTCGAAGTTTGCCTGAAATATTTGACTAAACTGGGATGGGTTGGGTCTTTCCAAACAGTGATTTGATTAGAAACTAGAGTGGTCGAGTTTCCCGAATAAAATACCGCGAAATTAAGACCGCGTCATAAAAAATAAACGGATCCAGAATCTCAGATTCAGCATCCTTGCGCCTGTTTTTAATGTGATGTGATTCTTCTCTGTAGCGGGCACGCAAGCAGAGAGAGAATTCAGAAGGGATCGTCACCCAGTCGCAATCCGGTCAAAACTCTGTCTGTTTTGTGATCACCGCCCCGAAAGCAGTCGTCGAGTGTCAACTGTCTAAGTTCGGTGTCCTATTCAATGTTCCGGAACTATTTAACTTTTCACTTAACGAAAAAAACCATTTTCCCCAACTATTTCAACAAAACCTTATCATGCGACTCATCGTTGGAACGGGCTCTTAGAGCGTGTTCCAATGAGTGGGACACATGATATGTTTTTGTTGAAATATTTTGAAACGTTCGAAAAACACACACACACAAAAAAACAAAACAAATTCTGACATCGTGTGCGTTGGGTAAGAGGTTAAAAATGAACTCTAATGCACGACGTTCGTCTAAACTTTCGCCCTGTTGACTGTGTACAAATCTCGAATTAGGACTTACATTCTCCTCTTTCAAAAATCAAGTTCGTTAAGCTCGAAGAGTGCACTCCTAAAAGCTCTAACGCTACTAGTAATCACTAGCTGTTAATGTTCACCTTCTATGCATTCATGAAGGATGACTCTTTGGCAATACAATTTAATTTTCTTTAACCCTTGGAACCCTAATGGCATATTCTATACCAGTTCAGAGCCATCATCTGGTAGAGTCTATATTTGTTACTTGGGGGATGACTAGTCAACATTTTCAACGTGGAAACTTGATTGATCCACCACACAAATTCCCCGAGCAACTACCTACTTTATAAATTCAGGTCGTATCACGATCTTGGTCCGGAAAAGCGACCTTTAATGTTCAAAGGGTTAAAGCAGCCACAGAATTCCGAAGGGAAAGTGACCCAGTCGCAATCCGGTCAAAACTCTTGCTGTTTTGTGATTACCGCTCTGTAAGTAGTGGTCGAGAGTCATCTGCGACAGTCCAAGTTCGGTGTGCTATTCAATATTCCGGTGTGACAGGAATGGAAGTCCGTAGGAACGTTAGTCCCTCTGGACTATTATTCCGCGGAATTATAGTCCTAGGTCTAACATTTCTAGGAATAGTAGTCCGGCGGACTACTATTCCTAGAAATGTTAGACCTAGGACTATAATTCCGCGGAATAATAGTCCAGAGGGACTAATTTTCCTACGGACTTCCATTCCTGTCACACCGGAACTATTTAACATTTCACTGAACGAAACGGCCACATCCGCAGGCGTAATTTACAATCTGAGAGTCGAAAAAAAACATTTTCTCCAACTATTTCAACAAAACCATATCACGTGACCCATCGTTGGAACGAGCTAGTTCTAATGAGTTGGGCACATGATATGTTAAATATGGGTGACCAACGGTGCATTAGACTTTATCGGCATTCTCCATGTTTGGTCACGAGGAGTGGGAATACGTCACATTTATTCCAAGCGAAATTGGGATCCAGCGATGGTGGCTACCGTCAAACACTTCAGTCACTCATTTTTTCGTATGGCTTAATGAATTTATAGCGAGCGAAAGCGACCCGCAGGGTCGCGTGCAAGCGACCCGAAGGATGGCTTGCTTCGCAAGCTATTAGACAACACGTATGTACCGTTTGTATGAACTCAAAGCCAAGCTCATGTCAAAGGCATCAACTTCAAAATTTTTCAACGGAAGTGGTACACAAGGACGCTGACATGTTTGCGCATGGCGGAAATTGACATTCGCAATTCAAGAAATGATTTATTTACGTAGGAAGTAGTTAACGAGATGAGACTTCACGAGAATGACTCTGGCTGATTATATTTTTAGGGATTTTTCCCAAAGAAACCGGGGACAAATAGGGTTACATTGTTTCAAGGATACTCGGACGCTAGAACAAGTGATGGCTGTCCACCATTGCTTTCACCCTCATTTGGTCAAGGGATCCTTAATATATTGGGTGGGGGGGGGGGGGGGGAGTAGATGGGGGCTACTGGGTCACTGATTATGTCACGTTACATCCATAGCAAATAAAGCACACCCAAGTTTGACCAATTTTGATACATGGACCCAACATGCATTGCAAACGAAAACAGACAGGTCAAGGGTGTCCTCGCGTGACTTCCCTAGCAACCAGAGCGTCCCCTTAGCAACGGGCTAACTACTGGTCCGATTTTGACTAAATTCGGTACACGGATCCAAAATGCATTGCAAATAAAAACAGACATATCAATGTTGACGTCTCGTGACCTCCCTAGCAACCAGAGCGCGCCCTTAGCAACGGGCTAACTACTGGGACGATTTGGACCAAATTCGGTGTACGGACCCAGAATGCATTGCAAATGAACACAGACAGATCAATGATGACGTCACGCGACTTCCCTAGCAACCAGAGCGCCCCCTTAGGCCCCCTTAGCAACGGGCTAACTACTGGGCCGATTTTGACCAGATTTAGTATACGGACCCAAAATGCATTGCAAATGAAAACAGACAGATCAATGTGGACGTCACGTGACTTCTCTAGCAACCAAAACGCCCCCTTAGCAACGGGCTAACTACTGGGCCGATTTTGACCAAATTCGGTTTACGGGCCCAAAATGCATTGCAAATGAAAACAGACAGATCAAAGTTTACGTCTCGTGACTTCCCTGGCAACCAGAGTACCGCCTTAGCAACGGGCTAACTACCAAATTCGGTATACGGACCCATAATGCATTGGAAATTAAAACATACAGGTCACTGTTGATGTCACGTGACTTCCCTAGCAATTAGAGCGCCCCTTAGCAACGGGCTAACTACTGGGCCGATTTTGACCAAATTCGGTATACGGACCCAAAATGCATTGCAAATAAAAACAGGCAGGCTAATGTTGATGTCACGTCTTTTTTCCTCTTCCCTGACATGACCCAGAAGCACAGGATTAGCTGTTTCGTAATTACTCTCAGAATTATCTTTTGTGATAACTACAAACAATACCGGTACGTCGGTATTTTTTTCAGTGAAATTAATGAAAATGGCTTGTTGAAATTGGCACATAAAGCTCTAGGCCTATTTAATTCAAACGACAAGTCTGTGATGTCTTGTGAAGTGTGTATGTCTGTGCTGGCTTGTGTAGTTTGTGTGTCTTTTGGGCAAATCGCCCAAAAACCTGGTCCAAATCGTCCACAAACATGGTCCGAATCGTCCAATAGTCTGGTCCGAATCGGCCAGAAATATGGTCAGAATCGTCCATAGATCTGGGGCCGAAACGTCCTATATAAATATCTGGTCCGAATCATGAAACTACATTTGTGATACTCAGTCTTATTATTTTAAAGATGGTCTTTTCAGTAAAACTGCATTGGCATATTATCATCGTCCCTTTTTTGCACAGCACTGGTGTATTTTCTTGTTGTGGCTACTAACAATTGGAAATAGTAACAATAAATGCTACACGCTATTTGCGGAAAAATAAAAATGAACGCAGCAATTTCCGTAACTCCTCGGATAAATTCCGGAAAACAACGACGGCATAAATATATCTTCCAATCAAAGCAATGATCAAATTATCTTTCAATCAGAGCACTGGAAAATAATATCTTCCAATCAAAACGCAGATAAAAGTAGTTATCTCGAAATTTGGTTGGTCCCCTATTCTTTACCAGTAAAGGGAGGCCTACAGCACTTTAGGCCTAATGCATCACTTTCGCTCGCTTTTAGGTTTGCCTAAATTTCATATTATCAATGCATTTCGAATGTTGAACTTTCGAAATGATAGTTCAGGTTCGCTTTGCAAAATAACGAAGATATGCAACTCAATTCCGACTGTATGCAGTAAAATTTCAATGTGTTCTTAACCTAAAGTTTTATTTTCCTCTCGGATTTAACATATTATTGATAATATTCAAATTGATACTTACTATAAAAGTTAATTTCAACACGAATGATCAAGTCAATAATATACCAATATCTATTTATTTGACGAGTCGAGTTCAAGTCCGCCATTTTCTGACCAGGATTGTGTATGTCAATTATTCCAGTGTAATTTGTTTTGGAAACAAAGGTGACGTATGCCCCCCCCCCCCCCCCCCGCCCCACCCCACGTGATCCATCTCGAGGAATGCTGATATCCTATATTAAACTGTAATTGCTGCAGATGGACTGTTATTCACATAGGTTGTTCACACCGCCCTCTCTAGTCGGTATTCGAGACCACGTGTTAAAACTCTTTACCCAACGAATCGGCCACATCCGCCCGCGTAATATGCAAATTCAGCAGCTGAAAAAATACTCTTTTTGATAAAAATGTCCACAAAACCATATCATGTGACCCCTCTTTGGAACGAGCTCGTCGAACTCGTACCAATGAGGGGGTCACATGATATGGTTTTGTTGAAATGTTGTGAAAAACTTTAAAAAATGATATTTAAAATAATAAATTTTGATACCGTCTGCGTTGGGTAAAGGATTAAATATATTAACCAATGTTGAAAATAATAAAACTGTCGTCTGCACAAACGTTGATATGACTGCAATGATAGACTATAAATGGCGAGGACTTCGGTCGCACGCAAAGGGTACATTGTAATGTAAGCAAACTCTCTGAATTAAATAACAACAATTGAAATTAATTATCTGTCATCGCAGTATAAATATGGAATGTGCGTGCTCAGTTGTATGAAGCGCAAAATGCACTCCATACAACTTTACAGTTACACGCCCATTCCACATTCATACCTCGACAAAACGGTAGATAATTGAGTTCAATTCTTATATGCATTCCACACACTGTAGCTTAATAGATCATGACAGGTCGAATAACAAAAACACGAGTCAAGACCAGCAAGCGAGCACTTGCAAAGCTGGACAAAACGATGAAGTCTCACCTGTAACCCTACAGTTAAAAGTAGAAGTCCTGTCATGAAATGCGCACAAATAGCGCGTCGATCTGCGCGTTATTCTACGCGTTATGACCATAGTAAGGATATCAAATTCTGTACATATGGCCTGTGCACAAGCAATGTTTCAGCCAATGGACCTCCGGGGAACCCGGAGATCAATTGGCAGAAACATTGCCTGTGTTTGCTATATGAGGAACCTGGAGAACCTGCCGTGTTTTGGATGCCATTCGATATGGCAATTACGCGCAATTCCTACGCGCAATTAAGCATAGATAAGCGCACAGTTCCTGACAGCACTTCTAGTTTTAACTGTACATAAGTTTTAGATCGAACAGAGCTTGGAACATAGCAATACTATTGCAGTAATAGTTCATTGAGTTTTGAAAGTCAAGAGATATCCATTGCCGTCCAAATTAATACTAAAATAATCAGCAGTAGGTGAATAGTTTTAACGCGCCAAAGTTGTGGGTTGGATAACCACTTGCGACACCTTTAGCAGTTGCATGATAGCATCCAACGCCCAGAAGCCGAAAAGTAGAAAAAGTAAAGGAGCCAAGGAGCCGCCGAGACCCATTCAGCAGCCTCGATGGGCGATTTTGTGGGAGTTGTTGACTTCTGGCATGTATAATCTGCCAATTTGTTGTTATTGGTTACTGGACTGCTTCGCGGCCCTCATTGACAAGTTGTGTCTGTCCTCGACTGTGTTAGTTCAGTTGTAGTTCTAGGGGTGATGTCTTTTTTCTGGTCTTCAGGCAATTACAGTCTGCCACTTTGATCATTTTGTGTTACATCCCTAACTTTTATCGTCCTGACAATCTACTTTCGATGAGTTATCTCCCTTGAAATTATTAGATGAACGTGGAAGGTCTAATTAAGAAGCAGGTAATTGTTGAGAAAACGCATATGACATCAGTAGAAACTAAAGCCAAATTTCTTTTTGTTAGTTTTAATAAACGAAAACAACAGGCAGCTCTCGGGCTGTCTGTTGTTTTCGTTTATTGAAAGTTACAAAAGGAAACTTTTGCCTTTTATTGCTAGCTGATCAGAAGCAACTACTTCATAGATAATCCATTATTAAGAATATCCATCAGTATCACATCTACCAACATCAAATAAGTGTCTACTTTAGCTCTTTGTTTAGCGGATGTGTTTTTACAGTAATTTGTAAGTTTTGCTTCTTCCCAGGAAATTTCACCTTTAAATTAACGGAAAGGGCACTGTCTGTATTATATGTCACAATGCGCACACTGTTGATATAATGCATAGAAATAAAAGTTACAGAACTTCAAAAGGGGGTAAAAACCCCGTTTTCGTATTTTTAGATGGTTTTCAACAGACAATAATAGTTAAGCGTTCAAACTGATTTTTTAAAAATGCAAAAAGCCACTTCATGTTTTTTATACGACTCTACAGGAAAATGCCTGAAGATCGGGAAATGATGCGCACATCTATGATACATACTCGCTTATATTTCAAAAGTTCAATTTTTATGTGAATTGTCCATACCCATTGTGTTAAATGTACTGACAACATTAGTAAATTAACCCTTTATCCAACGTAACGGCTAAAACCGGTCAGCGCTATTCACAAAAGTCGCCAATTAATTTTCATTATTTTTTTATTTTTTGTCTCAAAAAGATTGGTTATTGTCCCTCTTTGGAACGAGCAACAAGAACGAAGTCATAACCAATGCTTTTGAGACAAAAATGAAAAAAAATTAGTTATTCAAGAATTTTGTTTGCAAGTGTCGTCTGCTTTTCGTGTTAGGTAAAGTGTTAAGGAGAGCTAACTTTCCTGCAAATCTCTTCCGAAGACGAAGATTGTTAGCCATGAGTAGTAGAAGATGTGGAGATCATACCTGTTTGGCCGGATCTCATGCCGGATCTCATGTGACGTTATAGTCACGTGACCCGGTGGCACCATGTTGTGTTGTCATGGTAACCCACGTGAGCGGCCATCTTGTGACGTCATTCCCATAGTGATACGCAGTGAGAGTGCGCATGCGCGGCGCGTGTTGTTAAGGTGATACGTGTTTCCGTCGTCCATTTTGTATACTGGAGGCCGCCATCTTGGTTTCTATGGTAGCACGTGGTTGCTATGTCACCCAATGGCTTACAAAAAGACAAGGGTATGTTCGGAGGGTATGTTCCTTTGTACAAGAGTAATTTCCAGATTCGCAGAATTACCGCAAACAACCCGACAAGTTGTATTATTTCGAATTCTTTCAGAATTCTCTGCTTCTTTCTATCTATGCAATAGTTTTCGTCTACCCGACCATGTTCTTTTGTCCTGGAGTATACTCCAGTAGAGTAGAAGAGCCTATCAGCTGGAACAGCTTTGCTTATTATTACTATATTTAGCTTTTCTGGTCTGTTTGTTATAGTATCCTATAAAAGGTATCCTCAAATAATACAATACCAGGTAATAGGTATCCTCAAATACCCGTATGTGCCACATTGTGCCTTTTCACTTAAGCACATATCGGCACATTCAGCATGTGCCTATGTGCTAGTGCACAATGTGTCACATTGCGCATTTTCTCATAAGCACATATGACAAAAAAAGGAATTCTCCATAAGGTATTCCCAATAGGTATTCTCATATAATACAATACCAGGTTATAGGTATCCTCAGCTATCCGTATGTGCCTTTGTGCTAGGGCACAATGTGCCACATTGTACCTTTTCACATCAGCACATATTGGCACAACCAGTATGTGCCTATGTGCTAGTGCACAATGTGTCACATTGTGCCTTTTCACATAAGCACATATGACAAAAAAGGGATTCTCCAGAAGGTATCCTCAAATAATACAATACCAGGTCTTAGGCACCCCTTTTTCTGAAATGAGGCTAAGAGGTGTATGTGTGAGTCACTCGAACGAGCAATTTCTCGATAGCACATTTGCTCGATGGGCTTCGAGTCGTTCAAGCAATGACTTTTCAGCAACTGCTCGATAGCTTATTGGCTTTGGGTAACGATAACGGATTTTTCTATTTAAGCTGGGCGACGCAAATAATTATTTGTTATATCTCCATTAACACAAAGTCTGTCTGTCTGTCGGTCTGTCGCAATGTCACTTGTTTTACACTAGCACTTAGAGATGGGCGGTTTTCCAATTCGGTTCCGATTTTCTGCTGCAAACCGGAAAACCAAACCTCAAAATCTGCCGAACGGTTTTACCGTGTAAGTGCATAACCACATCAAACTATCTTACTGGGAGAGAACTGTATTAGTGACCACTATGGAAGTCTGGTCACTTAGTCTACCCGGCAAAGGGGCGAATACACCCTGCTCTGATTGTCACCTTTCTCTCTTATTGACTCGTCCACCGGACGAGTCAATAAGGGAGGAAATGTGACAATGAGAACACAACGTAGATTAGATGAAGTTTATTCATTTGTTACCCTTATGTTTTTCTAACTGAATAAGCTTAGCAAGTGTTCCCCTAGAGCCTCTAAGAATAATCAAAGGGAAATAGGCTGAACCCAATGGAGATACTTACAGACGTTTTTTGGTGGTGAGTGGTGTGGAACAAAGTATTGCGGATTTTTTTCTAAATTAAGGATCCGAAGGTGTTATTTACATTATGTTCTAAACACATAGAAAAACCGAACTGAAGCCGAGGTTTTTTTCTGAAACCGAACCGAATCAGAAAGAGCAAAACCTCCCAGTTCTAATGATCAAGCGCTGAACCAACTGAGGCCGTGGCAGTGAGATGGCTCATTGGTTAGAGCATTGGACAGGCCGATCCCGACCCGTTCCATCTGCGCTATTTGCTTGGGGAAGACACTTATTCTCGACTACCAGCGTGGGACACGGCGGTGCTGTGTACTAAGGTTTACTGCACGTCGATGTGCACTTGCCGTCAACCGCCGCTAACATTGCTTGTGTCGGGTTAGTAAACTGGAGAGTTTGTTTATGAGTTACAGATCTTCCTTTGACCTGGGCTCATTTTAAGGGTTAAATCATTAGGTTCGTTTGTTTAGCTTGTGCATCGGGGTTCGAACCTCAACCGCACAGGTTAGATGGGAAAGCAACCAATGTAACAGGGTGTTATTTGCAGGTCTTTATATTCGTCCCGAAGCACGAAAATCAGTTTTGAATCTTGCGAACGGCTGCAATGAGAATCAATTAGGGCTGGTTGTTTTTTCGGTTTTCCAGTTCTGTTCCGGTTTTAGCGGCAAACCCGAAAACCGAACCACAAGAGCCAGCAAAAACCGACAGAACGGTTTATCTGTGTTTGTTCATAAACTGGTCAAACTATCTTACTGGGAAGGAACTAGACTAGTAACCACTATGGAAACTCGTCACTCTTCGACAAAATGGCGAATGCGTCGTGTTGTAATTGTCACATTTCTCCCTTTTTGACTCGTCCTCCGGAATGTGACGATGAGAACACAACGAAGATTAGATGAAATTTATTCATTTGTAATCTTAATTTATGGGTTTATTTCTGACTGAATAAGCTTCGCAACTGATCGCCTAGAACCTCTCAGAATTATCAAAGGGGAGTAAGATTGAACCCAATGGAGATACTTACAAACAGGGCTTTTTCCAAGTTAGGAATCCTGAGGTGTTATTTATTATCTATTCTTAACTCTTTACCTGTCATGAAAAGCAGACGACACTTGCAAATAAAATTCTTGAATAACTATTTTTTTCATTTTTGTCTCAAAAACATAGGTTATGACCCATCATTGGAACGAGCTCGGTCCAAAGAGGGGTCATAACCTATGTTTTTGAGACAAAAAATGAAAATATAATGAAAATAAATTGGCGATTTTTGAGAATAGCGCTGGCCGGTTTTGGACGTTATGTTGGGAAAAGGGTTAACACACGAAAAAAAAAACGAACCGAAACGTAGGTTCTTTCCTGAAACCTGAACCGATACCGAACCGAAACCGAATCTGAAAAATCAAAACCTTCCAGCTATATATCTGTCATAGACCCCCCCCCCCCCCCCCCACTCCCACCCACCCCGCAAAAAAAAAAAAATTCATATTCATATATTTACTTGGATTTAACTCTTTAGGGCCCAGTTCCAGTTTGAGTATGTTTGTTGTTTTTCCGTGTACAAGTACATGCGGAACACCCGTTCCAACATAAGGCTTTGCATAGTTTTGCTATAAGTAATAGTACCTTGGCAGTGGTTTCTAGTGGCGTCTTGTCTGCCTGTGCAAACAGCCAAGACGCCACTAGACACAGCTGCATAGTCATAGAATTGCCTTATTATGCAGTATTATGAGGGAGACAAGTGAGTAGAATTCCCTACGTCTTTAACGACCCTTTCAGAACCTATGACAAGAATAAAATGAACATTTTAAGACAATAGAAGTTGATTCTCATTGTTTTCCTTAAGAGAATCAATGGCGAGAATCGATTTTGATTCCCGCGTGAATTTTAAGCCCTGATTTGTAGTATAATATGAAGGAAGAAATTAAATGGATTTTGGATTTTAACCCTTTACCCAACGCAGACGATATCAAAATTTATAATTTTAAATATCATTTTTTTTAAATTTTTCAAAAAATTTCAACAAAACTATATCATATGACTCCTCGTTGGAACGAGCTCGACGAGCTCGTTCCAACGAGGGGTCACATGATATGGTTGTGTTGAAATTTTTTGAAAAATAATATTTTTTCAACTGCTGAATTTGCATATTACGCGGGCGGATGCGGGTGATTCGTTGAGTAAAGGGTTAACTGGAATCAAATCAAACTCACAGAAAATTTCAATTGCAATTTGAGTTGGTTTATTATAACTAAACAGGAAGTATCTTTAAGCCTCCGATGGTCAGGTCCACCCAATCGCGAGCTAGGAAGATTAGCGATCCCCAGATGTCCATTCGGGAGACCCCAGATGCACAAAAGTATACAACGTAGGGAAGATTCTTGGGAGTCTGGGTGAGCCCCCGCAGGACTGGGGATTCTTGCACACTGTTCTGTGGCACTGTTACACCTCTTTTCTCTTACTATGTTCTCAAAATGGAGTACTGTCTGTGGCCTATTTTTCAAAAGCCACCTTATTTATTTATTTATTTATTTATTTATTTATTTATTTATTTATTTATTTATTGGGGTTTAACGACACTTTCGACGGGCAGTATCACCTTATGCTGGACAGTTTTACGGGTAGATGAAGCCGGAGCACCCGAAGAGAACCACCGACCAGCGACTAGTGATGTCAGAGTCCTCAGCGTACCAACTCCTCGCAAGCAGGATTTGCATTGATTGAAGGCAAGTGCACCATCGACGTGTAGTACGCCTTAGTACACAACACCAAGGTGTCCCCACGTGGGCAATCGGGATTAAGTGCCTTGCCCAGGGACACAACCCAGTTTCCCCTGGTGGGGATCGAACCGTGTCCTTTTTGGTTTCAAGTCCAATAACAGAATTACTGAGCCACCGCGCACCATTCCAGCTTGGTATTATCGACTTATTTGGATTACCTTGCAATTGCATTTGTCTTTTGGAATCTGAAGCATTTTGCCCACCTCCCTCGTTTAGTTGTCAGAAAATATTATTTCACAGGTGTTGTTTCCCAGCTCAGTATTCTAAAGCAATTACTCCGTTGTACAAGCTAATAAATCAATGCCTGTATAATGACTTTTGGCCGTGGGCTATCTTTTACACATCAATAGACCTTATTAGCAATCCGCCATGACCGATATATCATGGAAAAAACATTACTGACGAATCGTCTGCTGAGTGCTAGAATGTTCTTTATCTATTGACTAAAGTGAAGTTTTTTATTTGATTGGTTGATAGATACGTGGTATGAGACCATATTCATTGAAACCCACGGTACGTCCACCCAGCCACTGACAAATTTCCCATACCCAGTGGAAGCCTCGTTCCGAAATCTACAAACTGTCCATACCCCGTAGAAGACTTGTCATTCCAGTTTTACAGTGTATATGTATTATATTTTAATTTTTTATCTCCAAAATATAGCTCATGATACCTTATTGGAATGAGCTTGTCGAGTACCCTCCAATGTGGGGTTCATAAGCTATGTTTTTGAGACAAAAAAGAAAAAAAGAAATCCAATATTTTTTTTATACTGGTCATATCGGCATATTTTCACAAAAACTCTTTTGCACAAAAATTCCACAGAAACCTGTATGGCTCAACAATGGAAGATAAAAGATCTCATGCTGTGTGTGTTCACACATGAAATAGATTGTACTTCTAAAACGGAAAGTCAATAGATAAATTCGTTACCCCGTGTCTGATCACGTGGTACGGGTTTTTACCTACCCGAAGCCAGCCGTATCCCATTCGGCCTCGTGGGATACGGCTGGCTTCGGGTAGGTAAAAACCCGTACCACGTGATCAGACACGGGGTAACTAATAATGTCCCATTGGGGACATAGACCATTCTAGCACCCAGGCGACGAAATATAAACAAATCCTGTCATGTTGTTTGAGCTTCTTTACAATTTATTCAAACTCAGACTGCCTGGTGAAATATCTGCGTGTGTGTGCGCGTGCGCGGATGTATGTTTATATAAGTGTACATTATTGCAAAGATTATTCAGTGCATTTGCATGTGCTATTTTGTTTGCGACTTTGTGTATGTATTTTTGAGAGTATTGTCACGTACATTTATTTTCATCCATCTGGCTGCCACTAATATGTTCAAACTTATTTGTTTTTTTTCTCTAACTGCCATACCTTTTCTTGTATACGGCAGCGTGGAAGCGACACTCTATGTTTTCCTACTATCTTGCTTAAACGAGATAGTTAAGTTGTTTAAACGAGATAGCTAAGTCGTTTAAACGAGATAGCTATCTCGTTTAAACGACTTAGCTATCTCGTTTAAACAACTTAGCTATCTCGTTTAAACGACTTAGCTATCTCGTTTAAACGACTTAGCTATCTCGTTTAAACGACTTAGCTATCTCGTTTAAACGACTTAGCTATCTCGTTTAAACAACTTAGCTATCTCGTTTAAACGACTTAGCTATCTCGTTTAAACGACTTAGCTATCTCGTTTAAACAAGATAGTAGGAAAACATAGTGTCGCTTCCACGCTGCCGTACTTGTATTATGGTTGAGCAAATAAAGTATTATTATTATTATCTCTCGAATTGAACTTCACAAACACGAAGGTAATTTTATAGTACTGTGGTTAGGGAACACGGTGGATCAGTGATTACGGAATTGGACTTCAAAACTAAGGGTCTACGGTTCAATCCCCAGCGGCAACTGCGTTGTGTCCTTGGTCAAGGCACTTGATCCCGATTGGCCCTGTGTACTAAGGCGATAGTGCACTTCCCTTCAACCAGTGCTAACCCTACTTGTGAGGAGTTTGTACGTTGAGGAGTCTCACATTGCTCGGTGGTTCTCTCCAGGTACTCCGGCTTCCTCTATCCTTAAAACTGTCCGACATGAGGTAACCTCGAATGTCGTTAAACTAGAGCTGTAGGTTAACCGAAACCGAACCGAGGTTTTTATTTTTTTTTTTAAAAACCGAAACCGAAACCGTCGACATCCCGTAATCTAAGGTTTTTCCTTTTTTATTAAATACTCTCTTGCTACAGAAATTCACAGAATGTAGCCATCCCAGAGTAGTGAGAGTGCCCAGACACTGCCAATGGCAGTGTCTGGGTACTCTCACTACTCTGGGAAGGCTACATTCTGTGAATTTCCGACATTTCAGTTTAGTTGTGTTTGCAGCTTTCCTCAAGTTGCTTGTAGGTGTCAGACCTCGAAAATGTGGCCAAGCACAATAAAAGTTCTTTATATTTAGGTAATTATTATATTGGCCTTCCTGATTCTTCATGTATTATAGCTTATTTCGGGCATTCTTTGAGTTTCACTCAATTTCACTGCCATTCAGTTATGACTCCGGACATAAGAATGAGTTTTATTGAATTTTATTTGTCCTCATGAACAATCCGAAAACCGAACCGAACCGAGGTTTTACCCCACCTGAAAAACCAAAACCGAAACCGAACAAGAAATTTAAAAACCTACAGCTCTACGTTAAACCACTGTTGGCCAAATGCAATATCAGATTCAGTGTCATCGTATGTCTTTTCCGATTGATGAGATTTTAGAGTGCTGCAGAAGAAACGGGAATATAATTTTGACCGGATCGCAACCCAGCTGCGCTTGTGATAACAGTGCACAGTATTTTAATATTTTGTTGAAAGGAATTGACGTGGTGCATCCCGTATTTACTTTCGCCGTCACGTAGTTGATTATCTGCTATTATCTAACCGGCCATGCATCGGTCATGGCTGATTGTAAATAAGGTTCACGGATTCGAACAGTTCCACCCACACTACCCAGTCAGCGGCCCTTATTGCTCTTTCCGGTAAACTATTGAATGGAACAGGCAGCACAAAGTGTCATTGCGTTCTGCTAAAAATGACACCAGGGGATATTTTCGCAAAATTCTGTTAGAAATGTTATGACCCAGACTTTCCCACACCTCATTTTAAAGGTGGTTGCCTCACAAAACGGGGTGAATTTTTCATATTGGATAGCTGCGTAGGGCTGCACGATATTCAAACATGAATACCGGTATCGGTATTCAAAAACATACCGCGGTATACCGGTATATCCAACATAGAACATAGGTACCACAATCGAGGCTTGAGGTATCACAGTCGGAACGAATCAGCATGCCTTGATGATGCAGTTCGAAAAACATTCACCCAACGCAGACGATATCAAAATTTATTATTTTAAAAGTCAGTTTATCAGATTTTTCCCAAAACTTCTACAAAATATCATGTGACCTCTCATTGAAACGAACTCAACGATCTCGTTGAAATTTTAAAAATTATTTTTTCAACTGGGGAATTTGTATATTACGTGGGCGCATGCAGACGATTCCTTGGGTGAAGGGACACTATTATTCATTCGGGGGCTACAGTTAAAAAAACTCAAGTCATCTTGAAAATTAAATTGTGGGTAAATAAATAATGACGATAAACCGATATTTTTGTAATTACAATGGTATTCAATCGATATTGGTTTGAATGCCGGCATATACCGGCTTATCTATGTACCGTGCAGCTCTATAGCTGCGAAGTATATTCTTCATTTGAACCCAGGTGCGGCTGTGTATCTCATAATCTTACCAAGCCATCTCAATGGCGTCGCCAGCTGATCGGGATGGTGTTGGCTGTGGAGTCTCGCTCCCCAAATTGACTCCGTCCCAATTAAGATCCTGAATTCTATGATCTGCTCTGTCCTCCGCATTTATCGAAAAAAAAACAAACTATGAACATGTCCAACGGTACAATTAACCCTTTACCCAACATAACGGCCAAAACCGGCCAGCGCTATTCTCAAAAATCGTCAATTAATTTTCAAAATATTTTCATTTTTTGTCTCAAAAACATAGGTTATAACCCCTCGTTGGAACGAGCTCGTCGAGCTCGTTCCAACGAGGGGTCATAACCTATGTTTTTGAGACAAAAAATGAAAAAAATTAGTTATTCAAGAATTTTTTTTTGCAAGTGTCGTCTGCTTTTCATGTTAGGTAAAGGGTTAAACTGTAATTGCTGCAGGGGAGCTGTTCTCTTCAGTATCTCGAAACCGCTTGTATTAGTCTGTATCAAAAATAATAAAACTGTCGTGTACACAAATATTGATAAGATTTAAGATTTATTCAAGCAATTAACACCAACAGAGAGGCAGATTGCGAAAACAAAACAACAACAATGACAGAATGAAGCATTCAAAAGAAAAAGATGTTAAAAGTACACAAAAATAAACTATATATATCAACATAAAGAACAATTATTTTATTTTCGTGGGCTCACCTCCCCAACGTTGAAAGAAGCGGCGCATTATGTTACAGATGGGATTACATAGCGGGGGATATTGCTTCGCATTATCAGGTTAAATTTTCCTTTTATATCCATATATTGAAAGTTTTTGGTCTCCTCGTTTATTTCTTTTAGGAGATTTTTCTCGTTTTGTCATACGCGATACACTCTATAACAAAGTCAAACTCGTCCTCAATCGCCCCTGAACCACAAACCTTACAAAGTCTGTCTTTGACCAGGCCAGGATCGATTAATAGACCGTGGTTACTGATTCGGAGTCCAGTGAAGACGTTTCTAGCTTCCCGAGAAGTGGCATCAGATATGTATCAAGTATGGCTCCAAAATGTAGTTGTCTTTAAATGTTCTGTATGTCCGTGATTCGTTTTTGCTATACCGCTTCTACCGCGGTCATCGTATAAATGCTTGAGAAGAAATTAGTTGTGTGTCTACTCCGAAGCTCTTTCAGCATGTGTCTGTTCTGGTGTTTACGACTGATATTAACGTTATCGGTGTCCAGTTGTGTAAGATTCTGCATTTTTTTTCGAGGGATTTTAAAAGTTCATAGTTATTCGCATCCGTGTATGCGTTGCCCAGTAAAGTTTGATAATTAAGCCATTGAGTTTAGTTTATGTGAGTATTGACGTGTCGTATAGTAGCGTCCATGGTGACTGGATATCTTCCTAATTCCGCACGTACCGCATGATTAGATGACTTTTTGCCCACTTCAAGTACCGGTGTGACAGGAATGGAAGTCCGTAGGAAAATTAGTTCCTCTGGACTATTATTCCGCGGAATTATAGTCCTAGGTCTAACATTTCTAGGAATAGTAGTCCGCCGGACTCGTTCCTTGAGGGGTCATAACCTATGTTTTTGAGACAAAAAATGAAAAAAATTAGTTATTGAAGAATTTTTTTTTGCAAGTGTCGTCTGCTTTTCATGTTAGGTAAAGGGTTAAAACTTTCTGTGAGCCCAATTATGTCAAATCTGTTCTCGTTCTTTTGGATATCACTCAAAACGTCGCAGAAGGAGTCCCAATGTGCATTAAGACTTCGGCAACTGAGGCCAAGCAGAGACACATTCCTGTTCAGAACGGAAATATTTTCTCGAAATGGCGAAGGTGAATAATAGTTACAGGAGTGTCTGTGCAGGAAGAAGGGTGTTTCAGATGCTTCTTCGGAATTATTATTTATATTATATAATCATCATACTTGGATGCAAAGTTGTTACTCCCCCCATCAAATATCTCATCCATCGAAAGTACTTCTTTGCCCGCCATGACTTGGGTGCATAAATAGTAATTGATTTTGAAACAAGGACTGTGGCAGCCTGCAGAGTGCACTCTTTTCAGTCAGCAACATTGTGTTGAGAAAAGTGAGAACAATAGAAAGTGTTCGCAGTGACAAAAAGAAAAATATAATTCTATTTGAGATCTAGCAGTGATCACGGTACACTTTCTAAGGAAGTGGATATGGTTAATTGTCGGAGAGGAGAGGGAAGTTCGGGGGCTGTATTGTATAAGATGTGCGTCTGTCAGCTATACTATGTGAAGCCGGGGTGGGGGCGTCCATTTAGTTCGCCCGTTCACGCCTTAGTCACAAACATCCACACATGCACGAACACACCTCACTTTTCTTCACCCCCCCCCCCCCATCATACACACATCCCACCCCGCACATACCCATGCCTTCAAACTTCAGTCTAATATATGCTCGCACAAATAGGAGAGAAGGCGTAATTCCATCGTGATTTGAGGATAATTTACTGCAGTATCAGGGAGGCTTCATTCTGATCATGGCGTATTTGAGGCGCCATACAAGTGACGGCAAATGACTGATTTGTCTTGACATTGTAAGAAATCAAATTTTGAAATATTTTCTCTCTTCCGTATTCCCCTTCCGTATCTATAGCAATCCTTTACATAGAGGCGATTTTAAAATTGGGCAAGGAATAACGCTCCTGGTGTCCTCTCAATCTCACAGGACATCAGCCGCCCACCTCCGAGCCATACTTCCACCACCTGCATGGCACCCTAAAAACGTCTGTTGAAGCGTATTCAAACACTATATCGGGTGTTTTCCTTTGTTGAATGGGCGTAATTCGTGTAGTCGTTATCGCTTTTTCTTTCTCTGGGTTTGCGACAAGTGCATTGTCACAAAGGAACTGGCCACGGTATGATGAACATCAGTTTTCTGACAGTACAGTTCGGTACGAGTGGAAAAATTACATTTTTACCCGATTTATTATTACAAAATTACAGACTTTTTTCTCCCGTTCGAGGACAGTCCCACATCAAGTGCTAACTATATAGAATCAGTGGCAGCGCCATGGAGGGGTATGTGCCGTACACACGCCAGCTGCAAACAACAAACAAGAGTTGGGGGTCCAAATTGCAACAAGGCATGCCGCGTTTAAACGGACTGAAACACAGTGCTTAAGAGTATTCGACGAATGCTAGAATCGAGAGCGTGCAAGGCATCCGTTTGGAATTCAGCCTATAGCAATTTTAAAAAATAAATAAAATTTCATGTTTTAGAAAAATTCTCAAAGGTATAACTCAATGAAATCATGCAAATATGAATATCATTGGAACCAGCTTGTTCAGCCGGTTCCTGTGATATCCATATTCGCATGATTTTGTTGCAAAACAGTTAAAATTTTTCTCAACTTAGGGAGAAGACCCCCCCCTCCTCCCACCCCAGCTCGGCGCTGCACAATCCCAAACTGTACCCCCTCACTTTTGTAACTCTGGCGCCACCACTGTGTATAGAATAGTAAAAACCGTCGAATATTTGTAATAATTTCACATGAAGGATATTTAATAAATTGAGAGCTCAGATTCATAAAGACGCCCATATAATTTACACGAGCTTGTCCTCTGATCTGATGTGGCGAAGAGATATTACAGTAATTCATAAGGTAGATTATAGGATTCACAGTTGGGCAATGTACAGCTGTATCCAACGTTCCCCCTGAGCTTCATATTGCAGGATGTAATATGCCGACACTATACCTTATGTTATTGATGGATGTACACATACAATGATCTGCTTTACAGGACACAGCGTAGGACTCGGGCTGAACGGCTCAGTCCCAGCTCCACACAGTAAGTTGTGGAACAACAGTATTCTATAAAAAATAACTTACTAATATACAATTCTGATCGAACATTAACCCTTTACCCAACGAATCGCCCGCATCCGGCCGCGTAATATGCAAATTCAGCAGTTGAAAAAATATTATTTTTCAAAATATTTCAACAAAACCATATCATGTGACCCGTCGAGCTCGTTCCAACGAGGGGTCACATGATATGGTTTTGTTGAAATTTTTTGAAACATTTGAAAAAATCATATTTAAAATAATAAATTTTGATATCGTCTGCGTTGGGTAAAGGGTTAATGTAAATTACAAAACAGGAACACTGTACACAAATGACTTAGTTACATACAGTTTTGACATTGTAAGAAATCAAATTTTGAAATATTTTCTCTCTTCATGACCAGACAGGGTTTTTTTTATTCATGAATGAGGTATCAATGCTTGTATAACTGACTTACTCGTGGGCCAGATAATTTCTGCAGATAGTATTGATTGAAATATCTAACATTACAGGATTGTCTGTATTGTTGGGGTTTTGATTTACAATTCAGGCTTGTTTCTGTGCTTACTGCCAACTGGAGCATTTGTGCTTTATATGACACAATGGGGGACTCAGGTTGAACGCGTCAGACTCAGCTCCACACAGGCCTGAAAATAAGCAGTCTGACATCTGCAAAATGAGATCCCCAGAGGGTGAATTTGATGATGCTATTCCATACAGAAGGCCAATTTATCCTCTGGGTACCTTTTTCTGTTTAGTTTTGGGACCCCGATTCAGAATGAGGTTCACAGAGGGTGAATTTAGTGATGCTACCCTGCTGTGCAGGGTAGCATCACGAAATTCACCCTCTGGGGACCTCATTTTGCAGATGACAGTCTGCTTATTTTCTGGCTTGGCTCCAGACAGTAAATTGTAAAACAACAATACTCTCCAAAAAGAAACTTATTTACATTCAGTTCTGATCGAAACTAATAATCAGTTTTCTCATTTATGTAACTGGGCAATTTCTGATTTCCATTCAGCCGAAACTCCACACAGTAAATTGTAAAACAGGACAAGTATACACAAAAGACTTCATTACGTACAGTAGTGATCGACTCTAATAACCAGACTTATCATTCATGTGACCAGACAGTTTTTTATGACTGAATTATGAATGGTTGTGTAACAAACTTACTCTTGCGCCAAATAATTTCTGCAGATTCTATTAAATGAATATCTGACATTACAGGATTAGCTGTATTGTTGGGGAACTATATTTACATAACAGGCTTGTTATATGTATATTGCCAACTGGGGTAATTGTGCTTTACAGGACACAATGTGGGACTCAGGCTGAACAGCTCAGCCTCAGCTCCACAGAGTAAACTGTAAAACAACAATACTCTCCAAAAAATAACTTAATTACATGCAGTTGTGATCGAAACTAACAACCAGTTTTCTGATTTATATGGCTGTTCAGTTTCTGGTTTCAATTCAGCCTTGTCTCCACGCAGTAAATTACAAAACAGGAATACTGTAGGCCTACACAAATGACTTAATCATATACATTTGTGATCGACTCTAATAACCAGACTTATCATTCATGTGACCAGACAGTTTTTTATGACTGAATTATGAAAGGTTGTGCAACTAACTTACTCTTGAGCCAAATAATTTCTGCAGATGCTATTAAATGAATATCAGACATTACAGGATTAGCTGTATTGTTGGGGAACTGATTTATATAACAGGCTTGTGTCTGTGTATATTGCCAACTGGGGTAATGTGTTTTACAGGACACAATGTGGGACTCAGGCTGAACAGCTCAGCCTCAGCTCCACACAGTAAATTGTAAAACAACAATACTCTCCAAAAATAACTTAATTGCATACATTTGTGATCGAAACTAGCAACCAGTTTTCTCATTTACATGGCTCGGCAGTTTCTTGTTTCAATTCAGCCTAGGCTCCACGCAGTAAATTGCAAAACAAGAATACTGTACACAAATGACTTAATTATATACTGGGGTAATTGTGTTTTACAGTACATAATGTGGGTCTCAAACTGAACAGCTCAGCCTTAGATCCACGCAGTAAATTGTAAAACAACAATACTCTCCAAAAGAAATAACTTCATAGCATACAGTTGTAATCGAAACTAATAAACAGTGTTCTCATTTATCTGACATTACAGGATTAGCTGTATTGTTGGGGAATTAATTTATATAACAGGCTTGTTTCTGTGTATATCGCCAACTGGGGTAATTGTGCTTTACAGGACACAATGTGAGACTCAGGCTGAACCGCTCAGCCTCAGCTCTACACACTAAATTGTTAAACAACAATACTCTCCAAAAAATAACTTGATTACATACAGTTGTGATGGAAATTAGCAACCAGTTTTCTCATTTATATGGTTGGGCAGTTTCTTGTCTCAATTCAGCCTGGGCTCTACGCAGTAAATTGCAAAACAGGAATACTGTACACAAATGACTTAATTATATACAGTTGTGATCGACTCTAATAACCAGACTTATCATTCATGTGACCAGACCGTTTTTTATGACTGAATTATGAATGGTTGTGTAACTAACTTACCATTGAGCCAAATAATTTCTGCAGATACTATTAAATGAATATCTGACATTACAGGATTATCTGTATTGTTGGGGAACTGATTTATATAACAGGCTTGTCCCTGTGTATATTGCCAACTGAGGTAATTGTGCTTTACAGTACACACTGTGGGACTCAGGCTGAACAGCTCAGCTTCATGTCCTTTCAAAGGACATACCAAACCAATAAATTATATTACGGACTTTCAGGCCATGTTTGGACTAGAAACTCGCCAGCTGCCGTCTATCTCATTAACTCTATACGTCTCTCTCTCTCTCTCTCACACACACACACACACACACACACACACACACACACACACACACACACACACACACACACACACACACACACACACACACACACACACATTAACTCTACGTCTCTGTCCCTGTCCCACCCGATGCCCCCTCTCTCCATTCCTCGCTCTCTCTCTCTCTCTCTCTCTCTCTCTCTCTCTCTCTCTCTCTCTCGAGAGAGAGAGAGAGAGAGAGAGAGAGAGAGAGAGAGAGATAGCTGTTTGGTTTGGTTTCCTCGAAGTGTACACACCCAGCAACAATCGCTGTTGTCATGTTATGAAGAATTCAAACCGAACAGTTTTTAGGTAGAACAGTACTAAGGACAGAGAGAGAGTTTGGTTAACAGTAGCTTTACCAATACATTTTTACACCATTAAAACACCACTTTCAGATGATCTGGCGGTCTTTCACGACTCATAAGAAGTGAACTGAAACCTAGATTTCTCTTTTTCTCTTTGCAGTTCATGTCATTGAAATCTTATTGGGAATTATAGCAGAAGAGGGTGGGGGGGGGGGGGGGGGTACCAAGACTCTTTACCCTTAAGATGCGAATGATGATTCCATCGTATGATTTGTCTATTCGTTCTATGGTCTCTAAATTCGAGAGAATTTCTCCTGTTTTGGATCCGTATTTAACAAAGTAATTCAGTTTACTAAAATTGACAAGAATGTGAAGTTTTCTCGACATTAAATGTAGGCCTATAGTAGTTTCAACCATAGCTTTGGGTATTGTTATTTCTAGCATCCAACACAGGATTATTATTATCCCTGGTGGGTGAGGGTGTGAGATGGGGAAATCTCACCCGAGGGTAAGATATTTGGGCCAGACATGAGGCTTGCCGAGTGTCTGGCCCAAATATCTTACCCTCGGGTGAGATTTCCCCATCTCTCACCCGCCCCCATCAGGAATAAATTCCCCGATAATTTTTCTCCCCCCCCCCCCCCACCAAAACAGCCTGACGTCATCAAATGTAATTCAGGGGAGCGTGCAGGTATATCGAACAATTTTATTGTCCATTTCTGAAAAAAACTAATTTTCTTATCGGAAAGTGTGCACAAACGTTCTGTATATACCACTGGTATATACTGCAAAATTAAAACAAAACGCCGGCAAGAGAGGGGTTAAAGATTTGTAGCGAAATGAACATTGACACATTCCGATGACATCATATTATGAATTCTGCAATGTATTCGCATAACTTTTCGACGGGAATTTCGTGCAAATCTCTCCACTCATAATGGCGTTCAACCAAAAATTCATACAAAAGAGTCAAGTGTCCTTTGGTTTTGCGGTCTGTGTTTTTATTTCTATTTTCTTCGACAAACGTTCGTCTGCTAATATTTCCGAAACGTGACAACATGTTGTTTGTTTACAGAAGAACGTGCGATGATTGAATAGTCCTGAGCTCATTAAATATGCTAATAAGCCAATATAGGTTGGTCACGTGGGTGGGGTGAGACAGGCATAGCTCTCCAGGCTGTGTTACACGACTTTGTATATGTCTCAGTACCTCAGTGGTGGGAGAAATAATATGAATTAGGTTAGGTCTAGAAGAGAACGCAGTCGCAAAGGAATCTACTGTATCGTAAAATTTAAAGAAAATGATTCTCGCTACCGCCGGTAGTTTTGTCAACTTTTGACACTGGCAGTAAACCTAAAGAGAAAAGATTCGTGATCAAAAGAAGGATTTTAAAATGTTTAAGCAACAAAAATCAATTTAATACTGAATTCTAGAAAGCCAGTGTTCAAGTTAAAAGAAATAATAACATCATTTATTCAGAAAGATTGACGCGGCCAACACATGGTGCGTCCTCTTGTTTTTGTTGCTATTTTTATTTTCAACTATCTCAGAATTCAATATCGAACGAAAAAATGGCCGCCCCCGATGGGCAAGCCGGAAAACACAATGTTCAGTTTGTTTGATATACTGTTTCATTGAAAATTGCGTGTTTCTCTACATACGCATGCGTGTTACCTATCGAGTTCGCTTCGTGAGCCGCGCTTCGCGCGGCTCTGACTGCGTTCTCTGTCAGTGGTGAGTCTCCTTCCATAACCGTGCCCTCTCCCATAAAGGCGATCGGAGCATGGCGCAAAATGCTTCCCACATCGCTGAGCATTGACGTGATCAACACCATGTACCTTCGTGGAGGTAGAAACAACATTACGGTTGAAACTAACGGATTTTTATAAAGTCGAGAAAATTGCAAATTTTGGCTCCATATTTAGCAAATTATTGTTACTATATAAGGAAGACCAAAATTTACAATTTTTTCAACCTTCCGTGGTGTGCTAAACCGTAGCTTTGCGCATTTTATTCCCACCCTCCCACCAGGATACCTGGGCCACTTTTGCACTCTAAAATCGGTTGGGTTGAAAATCAACCCAAGTCAACAGGGTTGAGTGTATATGAACCCAATTGTGTTCATATTCACTCAACCCAGTTCACCAGGGACTCTAAAATCAGTTAGGTTAAAGGTCAACCCAAATCAACTGTGTTGAGTGAATGTGAACCCAAGTGGGTGGCAATATTTCAACGGATTCAATAATATTAGATTCCAAACCCTAATTACAGGAATAGTCATCGAAAATTTAATTAATATATTACGACCAACCCACGGCGACTGTACTGTGGCACAATTATGTTCTTTGAGGATACATACATACACAGACAGACAAAGTATACATCCCAACCCCACTCCCCACATCGAAACACACGATCAACACATGAACGATAGCAAACATAAGTATCATATTGTTTACAGTTCAGACATACCGATTTTCCGTTCAACTGAACAGATCTGTGACCACTCAATTGCGTTACTACGCCCATCTTAAGTTTGAAAATCAGAAAGCTTTGCTCGGGTTCATACCCCAGCATGAAACGCATACGTTTAATGTTAATCTGCGTAATAAACACATTCTGAGTGACACCACACCCACGGAAAACGCCATGTATCTTCAAGTTATGCTGTTTTATCTCATTTCTGTGACTAATTTAAATGCGTCAAAGGTCCATATTGCTTCATTTAATACAATAAATACGGTATCGAGAAGGATTGGATAAAGAATTTTCATCACAATACAAGATGTGTTTTTCCTTGTAAATGCACACGAAAGTGGCCCATTTTCATATGTATTTACAGAAATAAAACTGAATTGAAGAAAGGCGTGATTACAAAATTAATTCAAAATATGAGAGTTAAGATTGTATTACAATATTAAATTTCACACCACTCCCATCACTGATAAACAGATAAAAAATCAACCGATCTTGTATGGTTTCCTCAAAGCACACTCTCCAAGTAACAATCGCTGTAGTCATGTCATGGGGGATTCAAACTGACACAGTTTATAAGTAGAACAGCACTAAGTGTCTTTAACCCTTAACCCAACGTAACGGCCAAAAATGGCCAGCGCTATTCACAAAAATCACCATCCAATTTTCATTATACTTTTCACCTTTTGTCTCAAAAACATAGCTTTTGACCCCTCATTGGAACGAGCTCAACGAGCCCGTTCCAATGAGGGTCATAGGCTATGTTTTTGACGCAAAAAAATGAAGAAAAAAAATAGTTATTCGAGAATTTTATTTGCAAGTGTCGTCTGCCTTTCGTGTGAGATAAAGGGTTAAATAGGCGACCATTATAATAGTTGTGTGAATGAAAATATGGCCTCATCATTTTAATTCAGGCACGTGGCCAGGATTCTATAATAATAAGAGGTGCACTAGCCAGTTTTGGAGGAGAGGGAGATTATATTTGAAGGGCCTTTGCGTGGCGTTTCGGGTGCCTCCTCTGGCCCTAACCAGGACCCTACGGTCGCCCCTTCCACTCCCCACCCCCGAAATATTCTGCAAAAATGTACTGCTCTAAGAGCGAATCTGAGGCAGTTGTAGCGATTGTAGACCCTATATCGGAGACCATTTTGGGGATGTATCTTGCGTGAAGATTGTACTGGGCGAATGTTTTTTTTTTTGCGGGGGGGGGGGGGGGGGGGGGGGCAGCGAAAATTGTAGGGTGGCCAAGGCCATCCGCAACAGCCCCCCTTTCGGCAACGCTACAGTTTTAATTTGAGCCCTCGCGAAATATCTTTGTGAACTACAGTACCTCACACAACTTTTTCTGCTCTAAAAATAGGACATGTTACCAATAAGGGAGAAGCAATAAAGAAAGCAATATATCGGTCACGCACACAATTTTTTCGGGGGATTCCCTGGATTCTCAACAGAAAAATCCCACCAGTCAACTACAGTTTCAGATTTTTATAGCTGAAATATTCAGAAAATGATATAAAAGTTCAAGAGGTTGCTTTAAATGTTTCTCAAAACCATTTCTGTTTTAAGACTCCTAAACATTACACAAGCTCTCATTTCATGTTATTTTGTCATTCCAGTAGCTTTTTTTGTCCGTGCAATAAATCATCGATTGGGAATTGCAGATATGTCTATTTGTTTCAACCAATCGCACACCCTAAAGTCGAATTAACTGTCCTTCCATTTTGCAAAATTTTATCAGGAATAGGGCAGTGAGAGCGGTGGCTCAGTGGTAGACTAATGGACTTCTATGCCAGAGGTCCCGAGTTCGATCCCCGTCCGGGACGACCCGCATTGGGTCCTTGGGCAAGGGACTTTATCCCGATTGCCTACACAGGGGCACGATGGCGCCGTGTACTAAGGCGTACTGCACGTCGATGGTGCGCATGTCTTCAACCGCTGTAACCCTGCTTGAGCGGAGCTTCAACAGAGTTAGAATATTGAGGAGCTGACAGCTGCTCATCAATGCTCGGTGGTTCTCTCAGGGTACTCCGGCTTCCTCCTCCTGTAAAACTGTCACGGTCACGATTAGCCATTGTGCATAAGTATGTGACCTTAAATACCAATAAATAAATAAATAAATCAAGAACAGACCAAACAAAAATGTGACTAGCTGTAAATTTTTCGATTAAATTTTTGGAGGGGGCGTCACCCCCTCCGCCCCCTGTACCTACGACACTGCTTAACACAAAATGACCAGTGGTGCGTCCATATCCATCTCCCCACTGTATTATCGAGATATGGTGTAAGGTGGTGCACTCGAGCTCTGTCAAACAAGATTGAATTATTTAAATTCCTGGTTTCATTTTGGAAACAATTGCTGCTCAGTATTTTTACATCGGTGTGCAGAATGTTGAACACTTTCTGCGTTTGACTGTATTCAGCGTAGTGTACCCAAGATACGTATAACTGCCTGTGAACGTATCACACAACAGCATGCATGCAGCCGTGTGGGGCACAGGAGTACCCTCCTCAAACCCCCCCAAACTGCCTCGAACCCGGCATAAGCTATGGCAGTTACTCTTTGCCAAGCCGGAACGCCCAGGCATTCCTATATCTTTCCACTTGTGTGCCGCCCACCAAACAAATGCCGGCTATACCCCCGAATGGTCAACAGATTGATAAGGATTATCAAAAAATAGGACTGTGGGAAAATATTACGGCTGAACCTCCCGACCATAACGGAATAAACATTATTACACGTCTGTTCTTCGAAGTCCCCATCTACAGCAACATTAAACCATGCGGAAAATGAAAATCTGCAGAAGGGAAGTCGTTGACGGACTATTTTTATATTGAAGAGAAATTTCCCTGGAATTTTCTACAAATCGTGCACCACAATTACAATCTGAGTCGCTATTTATTTATTTAATGGAGTTTAAGGTCACATACTTATGCACAATGGCCAATCATGACCGTGACAGTTTTACAGGTGGAGGAAGCCGGAGTACCCGGAGAGAACCACCGAGCCACGACGAGCAGTTGCCAGCTCCCCAACATCGTAACTCCACACTGCAGCACAGGCAGGGTTAGATTGGTTGAAGACATGCGCATCATCGACGTGCAGTGCGCCTTAGTACACGGCGTCATCGTGCCCCCAGGTGGACAATCGGGGTTAAGTGCCTTGCCCAAGGACACAACGTGGGAGTCCGAATCGATCTCTCAGATGGTCATCCATCCGAGGACAAACCGGGCTCGACGTTGCTTAACTTCGGTGATCTGATGAGAACCGGTTACCGCAACGCCACCGCGTCCCCATTTGAGTCGCTAACGATGACAAATTTGGTTGGCGATGAAATGCGTTCTTTTTGTTGATGGTTGTCAAATAAATTGCTGAGTATCCTTATAATAATTGTTTTTATAGACGTGAAGACGTGCATTAAACACAGAACGAGGAGCGTGTGCGAATGGGTTAATCGATATGGAAACGTGTTCCGGCGTGGAAGGATAGAACGAGAGGCCTGCGGGCCTCTCGTTCTGTCCTTCCACGCCGGCACTCGTGTCATATCTATTTACCCATTCACACGTGTGTGTCGTTCTGCGTATCTCCCATTTGCGATAGATAGAATTAAATGCAACGGTACCATGTGCACATCATCTCAATATTTATTGGATTAAATAGATTTAATCTTGACATGAAGTAAATATCACTGTCACGGGACACTGTAGAGATAATCCACAAGATTACAAATGGCCTAAAAAAATCTTCTTGTGACGCACAAACAATGATCGGATCATTATGTGCTGTTTTTTGATAAATGGAGTCGGGGGTTTGTCGTCCAACAGGGGTTAATTCCATATTACTTATTTGCTCTCTCTGTGGTGGTTGTCTCCACCAGTGATTAGAGTGTCAGGTAGCACGAGATCTAGTAACGGTTGATTGAATTGTTGTCAAGTTTCACTGAGGGAAATGCACACACCAGCGATTTCCTGAATCGATACAAGATTTCAGAGGTTGCATGATTTTGTCGTGTTGTGTATGAATTGAAGTGGGTGATCTGGACCGTCGAAAAAGTCAGTTCGAGATAGGATTTCACTGGGGTAGGTTGTTTAGCTTTTCTCTGGAAGGTTTGGGAAGAGCCGGCTGGTCATGAGTTTAAATAGTAATTCCTTGGAGTTCCGGAATGAGAAACTAAACACCGAATTCTCTGTGCCATTGGTGAGACTGGGATAGTTATTTAGGAATTTATTTGGTATTCTTTTTTCTCCGTTTGTCGGATCAATGGAATCAGAGTTAAGTAAGTTTTAGAGTAGTTTTTTTTCTCTGGAACTCCGGGAATATTTTTTTTGAAGAATTTCGCCTTCGACAAACTTTTGTCGAGTGTGAGTTCTTCTTGTTGGGTAGTCACCGAGTGTGCGGGGTGTCAGAGATGGCAGCGCGGAGGTGACTCCTTATTTATATGTGGAAGACTTCACACTCGACGAACTTTGGCTCTTCGAGGGTGAAAGCTTCTTACCTGTGTAGTCCTGACCATTACTATTGGGAGATGACATCTATGGAGGAATGTAGGTGATTCCTCATTTATATTTGGAAGACTTCACACTCGACGAACTCTGGTTCTTCGAGGGTGAAAGCTTCTTACTTGATTGAGGCCTGATTATTGATATTTGGTATGACACCTATGGAGGAGCAGCGGTAACTCCTCATTTATATTGGAAGACTTCACACTCGACGAACTTTGGTTCTTCGAGGGTGAAAGCTTCTTACTTGATTGAGGCCTGATTATTGATATTTGGTATGACACCTATGGAGGAGCAGCGGTGACTCCTCATTTATATTTGGAAGACTTCACACTCGACGAACTCTGGTTCTTCGAGGGTGAAAGCTTCTTACTTGATTGAGGCCTGATTATTAATATTTGGTATGACACCTATGGAGGAGCAGAGGTGACTCCTTATTTATGTGGAAGACTTCACACTCGACGAACTTTGGCTCTTCGAGGGTGAAAGCTTCTTACCTGTGTAGTCCTGACCATTACTATTGGGAGATGACATCTATGGAGGAATGTAGGTGATTCCTCATTTATATTTGGAAGACTTCACACTCGACGAACTCTGGTTCTTCGAGGGTGAAAGCTTCTTACTTGATTGAGGCCTGATTATTGATATTTGGTATGACACCTATGGAGGAGCAGCGGTAACTCCTCATTTATATTGGAAGACTTCACACTCGACGAACTTTGGCTCTTCGAGGGTGAAAGCTTCTTACCTGTGTAGTCCTGACCATTACTATTGGGAGATGACATCTATGGAGGAATGTAGGTGATTCCTCATTTATATTTGGAAGACTTCACACTCGATGAACTCTGGTTCTTCGAGGGTGAAAGCTTTTTACTTGATTGAGGCCTGATTATTGATATTTGGTATGACACCTATGGAGGAGCAGCGGTAACTCCTCATTTATATTGGAAGACTTCACACTCGACGAACTTTGGTTCTTCGAGGGTGAAAGCTTCTTACTTGATTGAGGCCTGATTATTGATATTTGGTATGACACCTATGGAGGAGCAGAGGTGACTCCTTATTTATATGTGGAAGACTTCACACTCGACGAACTTTGGCTCTTCGAGGGTGAAAGCTTCTTACCTGTGTAGTCCTGACCATTACTATTGGGAGATGACATCTATGGAGGAATGTAGGTGATTCCTCATTTATATTTGGAAGACTTCACACTCGACGAACTCTGGTTCTTCGAGGGTGGAAGCTTCTTATGACAGTTCCCTTTGGTCATTGGTACGTCCTCTATGGGAGAATAGTAGTCTCCTAATATTATATTAGAAAATCTGGGTGGCCTGGACATAATAAAAAGGGCCTTGTTTATCGGATTCTTGATATTTTTTTTTTCTCTAGCCTCCGAATTTCAGCCCAATTTAAGATAGTGAAACAAACGCTTTTTGGATATGTAATAATGTTTAATTTCATTCAATAAATTATACCATAACATTTCTTAGTGTTGAATTATTGTTACCTTGCTACATCTTGATGGTTTGTAGTTTTTAATTTCAGTCTAAAGGTGGGTCATCTACCCGAGAACTTTATGTGGGGCTCCGACCTACCCATTATAACTGCGATCCCTTTTCCTTATTTTAAAGCCCGGTCGGAAACGCAAATGTTAAATATCTCTTATAAAATAGTTCGACCATCTGGGGTGATGTGGTTTTAGAAACCGCACCGCCTCGGCTGATCGAACTGTTTTTGGGAGAGAGAAATTGAATCTAGACTCGTGTTGGGTTGGGGATAGTGGATTCGTCAGTTATTGGCGTCGCCGACAGGATATTTTATGATACCATAAGACTGATGTATAGAAATTTAATACAGGTAAATTGTTTAGTATTGGTTCAAATTTAATATGGCTACGGGAATTTCGGAAGGGCTGGATGAATACTTGGGGGCATCTAAAAAGTTAACTGATTTGGCTACAAATCCAGATATTAGCACACCAAGGAGATACCCCATGGCTGAGGCTCTAGATTTTTTTCAAGAAACACCAGAGGCCACTCCTACGTCTTTTAATGAAAATGTAGAAATTCAAGTGAGTGAAATTCCAAAACATAATGGTTTGGACAATGGAATTCATAAACAGGTAGGAAGTTCTGCGCGTGAATTTTGTAGAAGAAGAGCTTCGAGTGCCATTCCTAAGAAAGTTAAAACTCCTCTTGCGAGGGTCAGCTATCAAGATAAGGGTGATCGGGCGTTAGTGGCACCGGGTGCGGACCTTCCTGCTCTTAAGGAACGTCCATCCAAAAGTGGTGAACAATATAACGGGCCCAGAAAACCGGTGGTTACACCAGAAACATTTAATGGGTCCACCAATGTGGTTGATTGGGTGACGCATTTTGAAAAATGTGTAGAAATCAATGAATGGTCAGAGGTGGTGGCTTGTAGATTTTTGGTAGTTTCATTAAGAGGGGCCGCATTGCAATTTTACGAAGATCTAGATAGTAATGATAAGATTGGCCTAAAACAAATATTAAAAAGTTTGATAGATCGATTTGATCCCTTTAGAGGTACGGCAATTTATAGGTCACAATTGCGTTCAAGAAGGCGAACCGCTCGAGAAACACTCCCCGAGCTGGCTAGTAGTATACGTAGATTGGTAAAGAAAGCTTACCCTTCAGCCCCATCCATTTTAAGGGACGATTTGGCAAAAGAAGCTTTTGTTGAAGCCATAACGGATAAAGACGTTCGGATGCAGGTGTTGCGTGGAAAACCCGAGACGTTGGATGCCGCGGTTCGTTTGGCATTAGAGGAAGAATCATATAGGAGAGTGGAAGTTGCTTCCACTGTCCAACCTTCTGACAACGAAGCTGTTAATTCCGAGCAATTGGAATTATTAACTCAGACGCTGACTGATCTGCGGTTTCAGATTGATGATTTGCGCAAAGAACAAAGGGAAATGAGACGCGAATTTTTAGAACAATTGGGGAAGGAGGATGGAATTGACAAAATAGCGGAAATACAAAATACTCGGGAAGATTTTTCTCGTGGACGTGGTCGAGGAAATGTTCGTCGGAATTATGGGGGTCGAAGAGGTGGAAGGTGGAATAATAGGCAAGGTTTAAAAGAATAAGAGCTGGGGTTGGGGTCAAACCTCAGCTCCAACAGAATGGGGCCCACCCTGAGAAAAAGATTGGTCATTTTTTTCTTCCCTTAACCATTTGTGACAAAGAGGTAAAATTTTTGCTGGACACTGGATCAGCCATTAGCATATTAAGTACTAAGGTATTGGAAGAGGTATTTGGAAAGGATTCTTCAGAATTACAAGCAGCTCCTAGAGAGGTTTGTGGAGCTAGCGGACAACCCTTGCAGGTGCCAGGAGTTATCAACCTTCCCATTAATATAGGTAATAATAGTTTTGATCAAGAGTTTTATGTTGCCGAGTTATCATTTGAGGGAATATTGGGGGTTGATCTGATGACTGCCCTAGACTTAGACATTTATCTGGGGAGGAATTGTGTTAAATTAGCAGGAAAAGAAATTCCCCTAAATTTTGGCAATAACAACGATAGTAATGAGGTCATGCTTATTGAAAATGTAACTATACCTCCATCTTCCGAGATTATAATTAATGGTAAGGTAAGTAATGTTTCTCTTTTAGAGGGAATTTGTGAGGTAGATCAAAAATTTTCAGAAAAACATAATGGGATTATGGTTGGGCGAAGTTTTGTGGGTACTTCAAATGGAGATGTTGTGCCAATGAGGTTAGTAAATACCACCGGGGTACCCCAGTCCTTGAAAAAAGGTGAAACAGTGGCAGTATTCCAGCAAGGGGAGGTTCTGGGAAATAGTGTAATTCAAGAAAATGTAAAACAAGAAAATGTTGATAAGTATTCTCTCCAGCAAACAATTGATGAAACTGTTTTGACTACGGATCAGGTATTTCAAGTTAAAATGCTTCTTGATAGAAATGAGTCGGTTTTTATCCGCCATGATAAAGATTTAGGTCGAACAAGTATTATAAAACATGATATTGACACGGGTAAACATCCACCCATAAAACAAAGAGCCTATAGACTTCCTGTACATAAGCGACAGGAAGTTGATAGGCAGTTACAAGAAATGTTAGAACAGGGGATAATACAACCCTCGGATAGTCCGTGGGCGGCCCCCATTGTACTGGTTAAAAAAAAAGACGGTAGCCTACGCTTTTGTGTAGACTATCGTAAGTTAAATGCTGTAACTCGGAAGGATGCATATCCCTTGCCACGCATTGATGACAGCCTTGAAGGAATGCAGGGGGCCAGTTGGTTCTCTACATTAGATTTGGCTTCAGGGTATTGGCAGGTGGAGATGGCTTCCTCAGCTCAAGAAAAAACTGCCTTTAGTACAGGTAAAGGGCTTTATGAGTTCAAGGTACTCCCTTTCGGGCTTTCTGGGGCTCCCCATTCCTTTCAGAGGCTTATGGAGCTCGTTTTGAAGGGCCTTCATTGGAAGACCTGTCTGATATATCTGGATGACATAATTATTTATGCTAAAACTTTCCAAGAACATGTAGAAAGGTTGGAAGAGGTGTTCACAAAAATTAAGGAAGCTGGTTTGAAACTCAAGCCTTCTAAATGTGCTCTTTTTAGAAAACAGGTATCTTTTTTGGGCCATATCGTGTCCTCAGAGGGGATACGGGCTGACCCAGAAAAGATAGCTAGGATTAAGGATTGGCCGATTCCAGGATGTGTCAGAGATATACGCAGTTTTGTCGGTTTGTGTTCTTATTACAGAAAATTTATTTTGAACTTCTCAGATTTGGCTGGTCCCCTGTTGGAATTAACTAGAAAGAATGTAAAATTTGAGTGGAATAAGGCTAGAAAAGAATCTTTTGAAATTTTAAAGAATAAACTATGTGAGTCCAATCTTGGGATTTCCAAATTTTGAGCAAGAGTTTATTTTGGACACAGATGCGAGTGATCAGGCTAGTGGGGCTGTGTTGTCTCAGTTAGTTAACGGACAGGAGAAGGTAATTGCATATTTTAGTAAAGTGCATTCTCCTCCAGAACGTAATTATAGTGTCACTCGGAAAGAGCTATTGGCAGTTATTAAAAGCATTAAAAATTTTCGCCATTATTTGATAGGAAAACACTTTACTCTGCGCACCGATCATGGATCTTTGAGGTGGTTGTTTAATTTTAAAGAACCAACGGGGCAAGTGGCTCGTTGGCTGGAATATTTGAGTGGATTTGACTTTTCTATCATCCATCGTAGAGGAGAGCAACATAAGAATGCCGACGCCTTGAGTAGGATATCTTTGGAGACTAATGCTATTGATTTGTCTCCAGGAGGTGTAATTTCGGTTGATGATCAGATGAGTGATCCAATATTAAAGAAATTGTTTGAAAATAAAACAAGTGATTCTAAGCCGTCGGCTGAGCAAATGAAGGGTGAAGAATTAATATTTAAAAAATATGTAGCCCAATGGGAACAAATTGTTGTTAGGCAAGGTATGCTTTATCGAGAATGGTTGGAATTTGGAAAGGAAAATAAATTTTTGTGGATTGTTCCTGGGAAACTAAAACCTGAAATTTTAAAACATTGCCATGATTCCGTGGTGGGAGGCCATTTAGGTATGATGAAAACCTATTTGAAAATTAGGCAAAGATTTTTTTGGATTGGTCTAAAGAAGGATGTAGAACAGTGGGTGCAGACTTGTGAGGTGTGTCAACGTCGGAAAAGTCCCAACAAAGCGTTAAAGGCCCCCCTGGTTACCGACCGTGTTTCGGAACCGATGGAGAGGGTTGCACTTGATGTATTGGGTCCCCTACCGGAATCTGTGAGTGGAAACATTTACATTCTGGTTGTTTCTGACTATTTCTCTAAATGGACTGAAGCCTATGCCATGCCTAATCAGCGTGCAAGTACAATTGGAGAAATATTGGTTAAAGAGTGGATATCCCGTTTTGGTATGCCTAAGTTTATCCATTCTGATCAAGGGGCCAACTTTGAGTCTGAATTGTTTTTGGGAATCTGTAAATATTTTGAGATTTCCAAGACAAGAACATCTCCATATCACCCTCAGTCTGATGGCCAGGTTGAGCGCTTCAACAGAACATTGATAGCTATGCTAGCATGTTTTGTTGAAGATAATCATAACGACTGGGAATACTATCTACCTTTTGTTATGATGGCTTATCGTAGTGCTGTTCATGAGACCACGGGCCTTACTCCAAATATCCTTTTTGGGAAAGAAATCCGATTACCTATTGAATTTATGGCTGGTAAAGTTCCTGATAAGGATCTTAGTCGAGTTCAATATGTGATGGATTTGGAAAATAGAATGGCAACCATTTTCCAGTTTGTGAGCAGTAAGTGTGAAACTGCTATTAAACATAGGAAAAGGTTGTACGACCGTAGAGTTCATGGAAGACCTTATGAGGTTGGTGATAAAGTGTGGCTATATATTTCAAAAATAAAGCAAGGTCAAACCCCCAAATTTGCTAAATATTGGTTTGGGCCATTTGTGGTTAAAAAGCGACTCTCTGATGCAAATTATGTTATTTGTAGAGAGCATGGTGGTCGGCTGCAGGTGGTCCACTTTAATAGATTAAAAAAATGTTTTGAACGACCTAATATGGGAACAAGTGTAGATAATTCAGGAGATTCTGGTAGGTTACCTTTTTCGGAACTCATTGATCGGGAGGAAGATTCTGACCAGTCGGCTCAGGGCAGTTCCAGCAACTTAAACAATCCTGCCCCTAGCGGAGATCCTGTCACCCACCGGGGGCGAAGGGTCCGTCGTCCCCGCTGGTTGAACTCAAATGAGTACGATCTGTCTTAAAAAAAAAAAAAAAAGATTTGTATTTATTATTCTGGAATGACCCCGGTCTAAATTCGGTGATTTTATGATTTAAGATTTGGCTTAATGAATTCATTTGGCGAGAACTCTAGCTCACGAGCAAAGATAAGATTTGCTAAATTTTTGATGTGGTGCCCAGTGATCATGGGAAAATTGTTAAATTACCCGGAGTGTGCCTTATATGTCGATGCAAGGGTTAAATTATGTCTTCCATTTGGAAGTTGTAATTAATAGGCAAGGAGGAATGGTGCTGGGGATCCAAGGAAGGGTTAATGGGCGGAGACAAAATAAACTGCAAATTCATTTGAATTTGCTGTTCGATTCATTTGGAAACTTTTGAATCAGAATTGTTTAATTTTGACTTTCAAACAGTCATATATAGGACAAGTTGTAGGGTCATTGGACCGGTGGTTATGTCCTATGGTAGTGGATTGGATAAAGTAAAGATTGATAAATGATATAGTATTCTCATGGGTCACATAATGTAGGGAAAGGATGGAAATCAATTGATTCCATGGTTTCCCTTACGGGGTGTCGTAATGGAGGTGTTCCATTAGGAAAAATTGTGTAAACGAACACCCTAACTCAGCGCAATTCTAAAAATGTAAAAAAATTACCTTAGTAATCTCAAAAATACTAGCGCTATTTGTGTTTTGTAAATGTGACCCCTGGGAATTACACTTGGAAATGCTCGTGAGCGGGAGCATTATACGCTAGTGAAATTGAGCCAGTAGAAGAGTGATTCCAAATACGTCGTTTATTTTGGTGTGACTTGCATGGCGCGCATGTGGGATGGGCATTTGGGGTGGGGGTTAGGTATGATTGTGTCTGATGGGTGGTGGTTGATGTTGCTAGGGTAAGAATGGGTTTCGTAAGTAATTTATGATGGCGTCGCCAGTATGTAACTTTTCGTAAGTGATGTGTCCGTGGTAAATATGCAAGACCACCAGAAATTTACGACTTAAAAATTTGGATTGCTTGGAAACCTATTGGTTGCAGTTTGACTGAGTCACAGAAAGATTGTTTTTTTTTTTTTTAATACTGGAGGTCATTCCTTTCATGTAATGTAACTAATAAATTACATAAATTAATTTCAGCTGTTGGAAACAGAAAATTGCGAAATTTTGTATACTGCTGTGGTGTTCCTTTTTTTTGTTTTAGGTTGAGGGAGGTATTTGGTGGCGATGAATCCAGATGATACTGATGTTGTCCATTGACATTGAAATTATGTATGTGTGTCATGGTATTTGATGGCGATGAATCCAGACGATACTGATGTTTGTCCATTGACGGTGAAATTATGTATGTGTATCATGGTATTTGATGGCGATGAATCCAGACGATACTGGTAGTTGTCCAGTGACAGTGAAATTATGTATGTGTATCATGGTATTTGATGGCGATGAATCCAGACGATACTGATGTTGTCCATTGACATTGTATCATGGTATTTGATGGCGATGAATCCAGACGATACTGATGTTGTCCATTGACATTGAAATTATGTATGTGTATCATGGTATTTGATGGCGATGAATCCAGACGATACTGGTAGTTGTCCAGTGACAGTGAAATTATGTATGTGTATCATGGTATTTGATGGCGATGAATCCAGACGATACTGATGTTATCCATTGACATTGAAATTATGTATGTGTATCATGGTATTTGATGGCGATGAATCCAGATGATACTGATGTTTGTCCATTGACGGTGAAATTATGTATGTGTATCATGGTATTTGATGGCGATGAGTCCGGGCGGTACTGATGTTGTCCATTGACATTGAAATTATGTATGTGAGTCATGGTATTTAATGGCGATGAATCCAGATGATACTGATATTTGTCCATTGACATTGAAATTATGTGTGTGTATCATGGTATTTGATGGTGATGAAACCAGACGATATTGATGGTTGTCCAGTGACAGTGAAGTTGTGTAGGTGTATCATGGTATTTGATGGTTATGAGTTCAGACGATATTGACAGTTGTCCATTAACATTGACTCTTGAATGTGAATTGGTTCTTGTAAACCTTCCTAATTTAACTTTGCTTTTTAGGATTTAATTTTGACTCCTTAAAATGGAGGGTCTGGTGATTGGACACAGTTTTGTGGCGAGATTGTACCGATTTTTATTATTGTGCCCAGAAGTATGGCATTGTACCATACCGTTTGCCTCCGTGAAATTTGTTGGGATACCTGGGGGAAAGATTAGCCATTTGCAAAATATTAATGTCAGAGGGGCTAGATGGATAGTTCTTCAGATTGGGGGTAATGATATTGATTGCGTTACATTCTCTTTTGAATGTTTCCTGCGGGACCTCCGAGAATTGCTAAAGAAATGGAAGCTTGCTGGGGTGAAGAAAATAACATTAGGTAGTATATTTCCTAGAGTAAAGCCCCGAAATGTATCTTATGAGATTTATGAGTTTAGACATATGGCTGTCAATGATGCTTTTAAGGCTGTAGGTGATGAAGATATTTTATATTTTCACCATCGACAGGTTTATCCTCATCATTTTCTGTCAGATGGTGTACATCTCCGGCCGAATGCACAAAAGAATTTTTGGGATAGAATAAAAAGGAAAATTCACCAGATGTTGTAATTTAAAACCCCCTAGTCAGGGTGATTGGGAATGTGTTGATGGTTTATTAAGTGGGAAAGAAGTGATTAATGTGAAAGTTGGAGATATTTCACATTGACCTTGATGGCAATTGTTGGCTCTGTTGATGGTTCGATTGGGCATGGTATGGTGATTCCTTGTTGGGCTCACTATGCTGCCCAAGCGAAGCATTAATTGCAACTGTTTTGAATTGGAAATATGGAGTTGGCGATTGAGAAATAGAGTTCCGGGATTCATAAAAATATTGGATAATTGTTTTCTAATCTAGAATGATTCAAGCGCGCCAACAATAAATGGATCTTGTGGCTGTTGTCTGGGTTGTCGTGATGAAAAGGATACAGTAGTGTGCAGGGTTTCCAAGATAGTTTTTGGCGCTGCGAGCAGCATCATCTGGACGATGATAAAATTCATATGTAGTAAATTATGGGTAGTGTTCCAATGAAGTATGGTCCGTTTAATTGTTTTATAAATATATAAGTTATAGTGGTGGCTTTCTTCGGATCAGGGATTTAACTAATCCAGGCGGTAACATCTCTTATCGCATGTCAGTGATCGTGGCGGTAAGCGGTTTCAATTTTTATTGAAATTGGTCGGTGGTTGGATTTCTGTATCCCAGGCCTGCCTACCGCTGTATAAAACATAAAATGTGATGGCGGATTATTCCGTCAGATGTAGCACTTCCCATGCCTAAAGATTTAATCTAGATAGTAGGTATGAACAGATCGTACTCAATTTTTTTTTTCGGACCCATTTTTTTTTTGTGTAAATATAGTCATTATAAATCATTAATCATTTTTTTTTTATTTTTATTTTTATTAATAAGAAATCAAAAACACTATCTGAGCCATCCAAAAACGAGGACGTTTACCTTGGGGTGGGGGTAGTGTGCTGTTTTTTGATAAATGGAGTCGGGGGTTTGTCGTCCAACAGGGGTTAATTCCATATTACTTATTTGCTCTCTCTGTGGTGGTTGTCTCCACCAGTGATTAGAGTGTCAGGTAGCACGAGATCTAGTAACGGTTGATTGAATTGTTGTCAAGTTTCACTGAGGGAAATGCACACACCAGCGATTTCCTGAATCGATACAAGATTTCAGAGGTTGCATGATTTTTTCGTGTTGTGTATGAATTGAAGTGGGTGATCTGGACCGTCGAAAAAGTCAGTTCGAGATAGGATTTCACTGGGGTAGGTTGTTTAGCTTTTCTCTGGAAGGTTTGGGAAGAGCCGGCTGGTCATGAGTTTAAATAGTAATTCCTTGGAGTTCCGGAATGAGAAACTAAACACCGAATTCTCTGTGCCATTGGTGAGACTGGGATAGTTATTTAGGAATTTATTTGGTATTCTTTTTTCTCCGTTTGTCGGATCAATGGAATCAGAGTTAAGTAAGTTTTAGAGTAGTTTTTTTTCTCTGGAACTCCGGGAATATTTTTTTTGAAGAATTTCGCCTTCGACAAACTTTTGTCGAGTGTGAGTTCTTCTTGTTGGGTAGTCACCGAGTGTGCGGGGTGTCAGAGATGGCAGCGCGGAGGTGACTCCTTATTTATATGTGGAAGACTTCACACTCGACGAACTTTGGCTCTTCGAGGGTGAAAGCTTCTTACCTGTGTAGTCCTGACCATTACTATTGGGAGATGACATCTATGGAGGAATGTAGGTGATTCCTCATTTATATTTGGAAGACTTCACACTCGACGAACTCTGGTTCTTCGAGGGTGAAAGCTTCTTACTTGATTGAGGCCTGATTAATGATATTTGGTATGACACCTATGGAGGAGCAGCGGTAACTCCTCATTTATATTGGAAGACTTCACACTCGACGAACTTTGGTTCTTCGAGGGTGAAAGCTTCTTACTTGATTGAGGCCTGATTATTGATATTTGGTATGACACCTATGGAGGAGCAGCGGTGACTCCTCATTTATATTTGGAAGACTTCACACTCGACGAACTCTGGTTCTTCGAGGGTGAAAGCTTCTTACTTGATTGAGGCCTGATTATTAATATTTGGTATGACACCTATGGAGGAGCAGAGGTGACTCCTTATTTATATGTGGAAGACTTCACACTCGACGAACTTTGGCTCTTCGAGGGTGAAAGCTTCTTACCTGTGTAGTCCTGACCATTACTATTGGGAGATGACATCTATGGAGGAATGTAGGTGATTCCTCATTTATATTTGGAAGACTTCACACTCGACGAACTCTGGTTCTTCGAGGGTGAAAGCTTTTTACTTGATTGAGGCCTGATTATTGATATTTGGTATGACACCTATGGAGGAGCAGCGGTAACTCCTCATTTATATTGGAAGACTTCACACTCGACGAACTTTGGTTCTTCGAGGGTGAAAGCTTCTTACTTGATTGAGGCCTGATTATTGATATTTGGTATGACACCTATGGAGGAGCAGAGGTGACTCCTTATTTATGTGGAAGACTTCACACTCGACGAACTTTGGCTCTTCGAGGGTGAAAGCTTCTTACCTGTGTAGTCCTGACCATTACTATTGGGAGATGACATCTATGGAGGAATGTAGGTGATTCCTCATTTATATTTGGAAGACTTCACACTCGACGAACTCTGGTTCTTCGAGGGTGGAAGCTTCTTATGACAGTTCCCTTTGGTCATTGGTACGTCCTCTATGGGAGAATAGTAGTCTCCTAATATTATATTAGAAAATCTGGGTGGCCTGGACATAATAAAAAGGGCCTTGTTTATCGGATTCTTGATATTTTTTTTTTTCTCTAGCCTCCGAATTTCAGCCCAATTTAAGATAGTGAAACAAACGCTTTTTGGATATGTAATAATGTTTAATTTCATTCAATAAATTATACCATAACATTTCTTAGTGTTGAATTATTGTTACCTTGCTACATCTTGATGGTTTGTAGTTTTTAATTTCAGTCTAAAGGTGGGTCATCTACCCGAGAACTTTATGTGGGGCTCCGACCTACCCATTATAACTGCGATCCCTTTTCCTTATTTTAAAGCCCGGTCGGAAACGCAAATGTTAAATATCTCTTATAAAATAGTTCGACCATCTGGGGTGATGTGGTTTTAGAAACCGCACCGCCTCGGCTGATCGAACTGTTTTTGGGAGAGAGAAATTGAATCTAGACTCGTGTTGGGTTGGGGATAGTGGATTCGTCACAATTAACCCCTTGTCTACAGTACAGACGCCGTGAACTGGCTGTAATCCACGCATGGGCAGTGCTGTACAAAGTTTGCGTTTACAAGGTAATAAAAACCATCATCAGCAAGATTTCAGCCAATAAAGCACCGGGGTGTACCCTGTGCTTCATTATTTGAATTTCTGATTCTTATCCCTACAATTAGTGTTTTGAATCTAATATTATTGCCCACCCGTGGAAAATAACCAGTCCACGGCGGCTGTACTGTAACGTAACTGTAATGTCCGACCAGTGCAGCTTCCAAAAATCGCATTCACATTGTGTGTATATGTATATTTTCAGTTTTTGCCTTCAAGCCCGGGCTTAGATAAATAGTTTATTGAAACAAAATAGCACCTATAGTGATGCAAGTTACTAATGACAGAATATAAAAAAATGAGATATGTGTGATAGTTCTGAAAAGATTAACAAAACAATGTAACTAAAACAATCGAGTTAGAATAAAATCTCCTGATAGTGTGGATGCATAATTATCTATCCCGCCTTTTTGGCAGTTAGAATTGATTACTGTGGGATTTTTATTCTTCATAATGAACTCAAAGTGCTGGCGTTTGCTGGTTTTTATAATAATATCGAACAACTGCGTTCTAATGTTTTATAGGCTGGACAATCTATAATGAAATGCATCTCAGTTTCCACTTCGTCGACACAGGGGTTGATAATGTCTTCCCGTCTCAATACACAAATTGTGACTGCCTATTCTCCGCCCTGTAAACAATTTTATGATACCTAATTGGAATGGGCACAACGAGCCATATGTTTTTGCCTAAATGAATATGTTTAGATGTATACACTGTAAAGAGTTACCGTTAAAAGTAGGTTAAAACTAAAACTACCTCCCGGTACTTTTACCGTAAAATATTACGGTGAAAATACCGAGAAATGAAATTAATTTTGACAGAGCCGACCTGTTTTTTTTTTTGTTCGACCTTTGAGCAAAACCGAGGAACTATTATTTGACTGCGCTTCCTTATATGAGAAGATTGTTGATTTACCATATTTACCAGATAGGGCCCAGCGAAGCTTCGTGATTCATTTCGATGTCGAATCTTAAGTTGGTATTTGATTGAATTCTAAATCGGATGTCCGATTCGTTTTCTTTCGAATCTTTTCACGGGAATTCCGCTTTGTATCAGACATCTTAGTCGTCTTACAAAACGTATAGCTGAGATAGAAATTGTACAAAAATAATTTTGAAAATAAAGACTAAGAGTAGTTTCCGCTATATTACCGCAATAGAAAAAAAACCAGAATATGAACTCATGCAACCACCCATGCTAATTCCAGCTCCCCAAGTCACTACCACTGCTGAAAGCAAATTTAAAGTTCCCAAGCAATATCGACGATAAGCTCACGGTTACTTGCGGCTAGCCCCGTGCAGTACCCAGTACAGAATTCTCGCACCCACTTCCGCCAGTGTTTTTGAACAGAAATCTTTACTGGGTAATATTCCAACTACATCAATAAGGCATACCTTCGACGAGGGCATGCCTTAATGATGTGGTTGGAATATTTTATCAGTCGGGACTTTAAGACGCCTGTATTCGATTCGAGGTTTTGATTCCATTTCGAATAATAGACTCGATTCGATAAGAGATTCGACTCGAATCGAAAATATGTGATTAGCAGGGCTCTAATAGTAGATCAATTAATATATTTAACCTGCAGCAGTATGGCTGTGGGTTAAAGATAATATACACATTTCGCATAAAGAACGACGATTAATAAGAAGGTCGCAGTCAACAAATATATATCAGTAAGATCGGTTCAGAAAGCAGGACGTTAAAGTGTGGTGTTCCTCAGGGCTCAATTCTTGGACCACTCTTGTTTATTCTGCACACTTCTTCTCTGGGTCGCCTTCTTAAAAAGCATGGCATATCATATCATCTGTACGCAGACGACACCCAACTGTACCTCACATTCAACCCATCTGTTCCAAGTGACTCATTCACCGCAGTCAATAACATGGAAACTTGCATAAATCTTGTGCGGGAATGGATGATAGACTTTAAACTGAAAATGAATGACTCTAAAACTGAATTCTTAGTGATATCCGGGGTTCGCATGCCTACACCCCATGTTACATCAATTCTGGTTGGAAACAACATCACTATGAAAAGTGAATCGGCCAGGAATATTGGACTGATTATGGACTCAAATTTAAAACTAGACATCCATATCAATAAAATATGTCACAAATGCTACTGGCAGCTTCAAAATGTTGGAAGACTGCGACCTTATCTTAACCAGTCAGCACTTGAAAAACTTGTGCATACCTTCATCACCTCACAACTAGACTATTGTAATTCATTGTCAGTGGGGCTGTCCCAGTGCCTGATTCAGAAGCTTCAAAAAGTTCAGAATACTGCTGCTAGGATAATTACTGGTACCAAACGCTCTGAACACATAACACCTGTTTTAAGACAACTACATTGGCTTCCAGTTAAACAGAGAATTGATTTCAAAATATTGATCTTAGTATTCAAATGTATCCACAAACTGGCTCCAGTTTACCTGCAAGAGCTCCTCACTGTATATAAACCATCACGCAGTCTCAGATCTAAAAACCAAATTCAACTAGTTGTACCTTTTAGCAGTTCTAATCAGGCTCATGATCGTGTGTTCTCCATCGTGGGTCCCAGATTGTGGAATTCCCTGCCAATTAGTGTTAGAATTTCAGAAACTCTCGAGGTCTTCAAAAGAAATTTTAAAACTTTCCTATTCGCTGAAGCATTCTCCTGAACCTCTGTAAGAGGCAACCAAAACAGATGTGACTCTTTATTTCAGAAAAGTGTATTTATTTGTGTCAAGCGTTTTAGAGCACTATTTGTGGTTTTACGCTCTAGAAAATAAATTATTAAATTAATAAAAATTATGAATGGTTAATAGTAGTCGTAAATTCGTAGGGCGGTCCAAAACCCTTTTCGCAGAATTGACGACTATATGAGTCCGTTTGTGTTCGCAATTTTCTCGTCATGCGCGGCGACGAATGATTTGATTGCCAGTAAGAGGTGGAAAGTTAGGCTACATGGCGATGTCAGTTTAAGGACACAATCTTCGAGTGAACCCCCAGTTTAAGTGGAGGAGAATCAAACTTTTTGCAATATGATATACTGCGTGTTTTAATGAGAAATCGTATTCGTAATTACGGATAAGAAAAAACGACAGCTGATAGGAAGAACACAAATTCCAGTGAGGTAGTACCCCATTCGTAATTCTCGTTAGTCGCCGTTCATTGTGCGAAAGTTCTCTACTATTCATTCTGCCTTAAAAATGGACTCTTCTAAAATAAAGTAACTTTTGATATGTTCTTTGCCATTTGCAAAAGCAGGAATTAAAGAATTGAATGCGTTCGTTGTAAAGAAAACATTGCTACATGGACATTCCTCTGCCCAGTTTCATAGCAGTAATAGTCAAGCAAAATAACACCCACTGAGAGGCAGATTGCATAAAGAGTAAGCAGAGGTGTGATATGATTATAATAAACAAATAATAAACGAAACAGCTACTTTTGAAAAGTAAATAAAGCTAATGTATCATACATATAATTATATAAAATCAAAACCCCAGGTCAGTTTAATGACCTTTTAAAATGCAATTATTGCTTCTCTATTCCTGAAGAACAGCAGGATTTTGTTGCAAATAGTGTGACATAATGAGACCGTATTATTTTTCATAATAAATTCAAAGCGATCTTGTTTGCTTGCATTTGAGAAGTCTGCGTTGTTCCTGTTAATTATTGCAAACAACTGTCTCCTGATGTATATATAGGCCGGGCAGTCCATGACAAAATGCATCTCGGATTCCACATCGCCGGCGTCGTTACAAACATCAGAAGCATTGCCAATCCTATTTTCTAAAGGTAGTGGCGACTGTGCATGTCTCCCCTCTTCAGTTGCCAAATTATGATAACTAATCCGTAATCTCGTAAACATACTTTGCGCTTCTCTTGTTTTTGAGTAAGCCAAACAGGGCTCGAATTTAATGTCATTTTTGAAGGCGCGATAAGTACGCAATTTATTTTGACCGTTTTTTTTTGTCATTGTTAATGCATTCATTAAAACAGAGTGTGTAATCATTTGTTAAATTTTCAAGTAATTTACTGGATTTATTTCCGAGCATTACAGCCGATAGTATATTGTAACCTTCGAACATTTGACGGCATCCGCTTTATTCTGTCGTTAATTTATGCTCTTCCATTAAATCACGGAACAATGTTCCTGGAGTTGCACAATGAAGCCTGGCCATGAATTTGAACTTTTTGACGATGCATTCGAGGGAAAGTGGGAATCTGCCAAGTTCAGCTCGAACGGCATGCTTGGAAGAATTTTTATTAACGCCGAGTATCATTTTACAGAACTTGATGTGTACAGCCTCTGCGGGAAGTCTACCCCACTTTGCAAGTTGATACTCTGTATCCCATAGTTCACTACCATACAGCAATATGGGTTTTATTAAATGATCAAATAATTTGGACATCACAGCAGTGGACGGGAGGTGCTTACTATTAAAAGAATTGAAAAGACTCTAAAGTGCTTTCATCCCTTTTAGTTTTATAGTATTCTGTGCCTCTCCAAATTTTCCATTAGCGGAAAACTTTATGCCCAGATAAGAATAGCTTGGCACAATCTCCAACGTTTAGTCAGCTAATGTAAAAACTGGGAACCTTGAACCTTTTGGGAAAAAACACTAAACACTTAGTTTTCTCGGTGTTTACCCTCAGACGGTTATTCTTCGCGTATATTTCTAAATTTTCTAAACATGTTTGTAACCAGTTAGGCGTACTTAAGATGAAACTTTAAGCAGTGGCTGTCTTTACCGTAAAATATACGGTAAATTGCCAGGACTTCTATCGTAACGGGTGCTTTTACAGTGTATCAAAATATGTTTTTACAAGACTAGCGTCGTCCTCTAGTAGATTTGCCGTATATTTAATGACTGTACAGTTATACTTTTTGTAAGTTTGAAAATATAGGCATTGCGCCAATTTAATATTCGTGTTTTAAGAAAACACAGTGTCAACACGTTGGGAGGAGATGAGAGATCTATGGTCACCCTACATGTCGGTCATACTCAGAGAGGCACATAGGTCTCACCATCTCTCTGTGTGTTTTGGGGCAAATTCGGAATCTTTGATATTTAACCCCTTACCCAACGTAACGTCCAAAACCAGCCAGCGCTATTCTCAAAAATCGCCAAGTAATTTTCATTATATTTTTATTTTTTTTGTCTCAGAAACATAGGTTATAACCCCTCATTGGAACGAGCTCACCGAACTCGTTCCAACGAGGGGGTCATAACCTATGTTTTTGAGACAAAAGATGAGTGATTCAAGATTTATTTTTGCAAGTGTCTCCTGCTTTTCATGTTAGATAAACGGTTCAAAAGATAACCGATGCATGTGATCTGAATATGATTTACGGATAATAAAATAAGATTACAATTATACACAACATAAATCACCATGAATTTATCCTCCGCCTGAAAGTTCAAAGTCTCTTCGGGGCCCTGCGTTCTTTGTGTGATGCTGCCTGCTGTAGTCGCTCCGCTCCACAATGTATTGTCTATTTTCTCCTTCAAAGTATCAAAGCACTGCACGCAGCAGTTTCCATATTGACGCTAATTCTCCTCCTGTTTCACTAACTGCCACTGTCCGGCAACTTCTCTCGCGTTTTTACTGTCTATAACACTGTTAACTTTATGTCGTCAACCTACCATGCAGTTTCGGGACACTTCGGTGTCTCGTTCTTTATCAGCTACTCCCCATCAATCGCTGAAACATACAATGTTCATGTATGAGATTTGTCTAGCTTTCATTCAGCCCCCCCCCCCCCCCCTTCAACTGCATTATGCCGAACCGTCAAACTGCCACTATGGCTCTCAAAGCTCTTCCAACATTCGCTTCACGTAGCCTAATGATTATTATAGTTCTCTAATGGTCTCTCGCAAAATACAACTACTCTAAGGTTAACTTAGCCCAACAACGTTTTTTTAATGTTCACTTAACCTAACAACTGATTCCGATACCCATCACCAAATCAGCCCCTGGCTGGAGTTCAAATCTTTCCCTCAAGCGGACACTGACTACCCAATCTTTCCAGCTTTCTTAAACACCAAACAGAAACTTTCCAAAGGCGGTTGAGCAGTCCTTCAAGCGGACGCTGGCTACCCAATCTTTCCAGCTTTTATTAAACACCAACCAGAAATTTCCAAAAGGCGGTTGAGCAGACCCTCTTTTAAGAACGCAATATTTATTAATGGGGTCTTTCAGTCCCATTGAAACGAATAGAGTGAGATAGCGCCCCACTGCTTTCACTCACGTTTTCGGTTATGTTGATATAGCCGACTCGCCACGCCTGTTTGCATATCTGCAGGGTTCAGGGTGGTCACATGTTGCAGTCGAGACGTACACCCGTTGCTGCACAGATAAAATGTTGATCCCCCTAGGCAATATTTACCTATAATATCCATACCTATAATCTAATGACTCATCTTACCGGAATTAAAATGCACGATCGATCCTGACTCTAAAGCGTGTCTCATCTCATTTACAGAAAAATGGCTTCACAAGATGTGTACAACAGTTTTATGGGACATTTTCTTTTATGTTCATTTCTAAGACTGTGAATTAACAGTAGCCCAGCCCTTCATCCAATACAAGAACTTTAATACATCATGGGCATATAATGCCCTTATAGAAAAGGCCGCCAGAGGTGGTTGTTAGCTCGATAATATGTGAGTTGAAACAGACCCAGAAACAGGCCAGAAAATAAGCAGTCTGACATTTGCAGAATGAGGTCCCCAGAGTGGTGAATTAGATGATGCTATCCCTTACAATAGGCCAAATTGGGTACCTTTTTCTGTTTAGCTATGAGACCCTGATTCAGATTGAGGTTCACGGAGGGTAAATTTAGTGATGCTACCCTGCTGTGCAGAGTAGCATCACTAAATTCACCCTCTGGGGACCTCATTTTGCATATGTCAGTCTGCTTGTTTTCTGGCTTGCCGTGGGTATCTCATGGAGACCGAAATCTGTTCATGTGTCTGAATGTCGCATAAACAGTGTGCCAAAATAATCGAAAGTGCCAACTGGAAATCCCACTCCTGTATTTTGTTTTGTGTTTTTAGCTCGCCTGACTGAAAGTCAGGGTGAGCTTTTCTTATCACTCTTCGTCCGTCGTGTCCGTCGTCCGTCGAGTCCGTCGTCTGTCGTCCGTCGTCCGTCGTCCGTCGTCCTGCGTGAAGGTGGTGTTTGAGCCTCTCTCTCCTAAACCACAGGCCACATTTTAATTAAATTTCATGTAAGTAGTGGTTATATAGGGGCATTTTGATTTTTATCCAAAATAGGTTTCGGCTCATATTGAGCAGAGGTGTGGGGAAAAAATGGCCAAATTTTTTGAAAATCTTCTTCTAATGAACCAGCAGTAGCAGAGACTTGATATGTGGTATACAGAGTCCTTTTGAGGTTTAGAATCAAGTTTGTTCAAGAGAAGCTTGTCAGGCATTATTTGCCTTCGTTATGGGAGGGGCAAAAATTTTGGCCACGCCTAAAATTTCTATTTTCAGAACCGTGAGGTCGATTTGAACCAAATTTGATATGAGATGATAATGGGTCTTAAGTAGTTGATAGATGCAAAAAAATGCTCTCATTGCCCCGTGGGAACCTCGGGAGGTAAAAATAGGAAAAACCTTAAAACCGCCATATCTCCAAAACTACACGGCGCAGAGAATTCTTATTTTGTATAAAGCTTACTTTTATACCGTAGAATAGAATGGTTAAAAGAAATCCCTATCGGTTTGAACACAAGGAACTTTTTTCAGGTCTTTGAAAAAGAGCTGAGTCAGCACTTTTTAACACTGTAGGCAATGGGAAAAAGATTAAAAAATCTTCTTCTCCAGATCCAGCAGGCGGAATCTTTTTGATATTTGGTATGCAACATTGTAGGGTGGATCTGATTCAAGTTTGTTCAAATCGGCCCCCTGGGTTCATATTTGGGCTCAGTATAGGAGCCCGATTTCGAACTTAGTGCATTTCAGGCAAATTTCTTAAAAATCTTCTTCCCCAGATCCAGCAGGCAGAATCTTTTGATATTTGGTATGCAACATTGTAGGGTGGATCTGATTCAAATTTGTTCAAATCGGCCCCCTGGGTTCATATTTGGTCTCAGTATAGGAGCTCGATTTCGAACTTAGTGCATTTCAGGCAAATTTCTTAAAAAATCTTCTTCTCCAGATCCAGCAGGCAGAATCTTTTGATATTTGGTATGCAACATTGTGGGGTGGATCTGTTTGAAGTTTGTTCACATTGGCTCCCTGAATTCTTATTTGGGCTCACTATAGAAGCCCGAATTCGAACTTAGTGCATTTCAGGCAAATTTCTTCAAAAATCGTCTTCTCCAGATCCAGCAGGCAGAATCTTTTGATATTTGGCATGCAACATTGTGGGGTGGATCTGATTCAAGTTTGTTCAAATCGGCCCCCTGGGTTTATATTTGGGCTCAGTATAGAAGCTTGAATTCGAACTTAGTGCATTTCAGGCAAATTTCTTCAAAAATCTTCTTCTCCAGATCTAGCAGGCAGAATATTTTGATATTTGGTATGCAACATTGTGGGGTGGATCTGATTCAAGTTTGTTCAAATCGGCCCCCTGGATTCATATTTGGGCTCACTATAGAAGCCCGAATTCGAACTTAATGCATTTCTGGCAAATTTCTTAAAAAATCTTCTTCTCCAGATCCAGCAGGCAGAATCTTTTGATATTTGGTATGCAACATTGAGGGGTGGATCTGATTCAAAGTTGTTCAAATCGGCCCCCTGGATTCATATTTGGGCTCACTATAGAAGCTTGAATTCGAACTTAGTGCATTTCAGGCAAATTTCTTCAAAAATCTTCTTCTCCAGATCCAGCAGGCAGAATCTTTTGATATTTGGTATGCAACATTGTGGGGTGGATCTGATTCAAGTTTGTTCAAATCGCCCCCCCCCCCCCCCCCCCCCCCCCTGGATTCATATTTGGGCTCACTATAGATTTCCGAATTCGAACTTAGTGCATTTCAGGCAAATTTCTTAAAAATCTTCCAACCAGAAAATTTCTGCCCCTGATAAAAATCCAATTATAACATTCACGCTGTAAGGTGAATACAATTCTAGCAATAATGCTGAAAAGGTAGGAGGGGCACGTTGACAGCTGAGCCATGCGTCAAAACAATCAATGCGAGTGGAATTAGTCTTTACATTCAAGAGGGAGAGAAATGTACTGGTTTCGGCTTATGTAGTAACATGAACACACCCTACCCAATGCCACATTGTCCAATCTGAACGTTTTGTGAGCTCATAAGTGGCATTTGACACATCCTAACTAACTCCACATTGGTCAATACAATATTGGGTAGCTAACAAATGCTTGTGAACTTATGTCATTCCAAATCACGCACGCACACACACACGTACGCACGCATGCATACATGCAGGTCAATTCTAAGTGATGTCATGCCAGTTCAAATGTCAGAGTCAAGTAAATGCCAGGCCAATGCAAAGTGATGCCATTTAAAGGTAACTTAGTTAAAGATCAGAAAAACAATCGAGGCCATATCAAAGGTCAAGGCCAGATCGAGGTCAGATCAAGATCAGGTTATATTTCTGGCCAGAGGTCAGGCCAAAGGTCATGCTAAAGGTCGAGGTGATGTCAAACTGTGGGGAGTACTATTGGAGTGCCCCTGTCACTGTTCAAAAAAGGACACAGCTGTACCTCCCATGGTTTTACCTGATCTTGAGTTTTGACAATGAACAACAAAAGTCTACACCCAGTGAAAAACAATACATGACACATGGAAATGAGGAATAACGCAGAATGAAGTTAATGAGAAAATAACACCGTGATGGGTTCTTGTCAGAAGTTGATCGAACACGAAGGACTACGTAACAAAAACATTGCCTACATTAGTTTACTCTAATTACACTAAATTAACATGTCTTTATATTAAATCATCATTATCTATAAAACTCACCAGTTCTCTCTAATGAAGTTAGAAGTGATACATGGGCTTTTGGCAGAACACAAAGTGATTTAGTGGGGTGTTAATTTTTTCGGACAATAAAGGCAGGTTATGCACATTGTTACATGAATTTTATGTTCGCCAATTTTCTCAATAATGCGGTTTCGAGAACGCCACACTCCATTATCGGACCGCCATTTTATATGGCTTTTAACCCTTTACCCAACGTAACGTCAAAACCGGCCAGCGCTATTCTCAAAAATCGCCAATTAATTTTCATTATTATTTCATTTTTTGTCTCGAAAACATAGGTTATGACCCCTCGTTGGAACGAGCTCGTCGAGCTCGTTCCAACGAGCGGTCATAACCTATGTTTTCGAGACAAAAAAATGAAAAAAATTAGTTATTCAAGAATTTTTTTGCAAGTGTCGTCTGCTTTTCAAGTTAGGTAAAGGGTTAACCGGGTGTCATTAGCAGATTGTGAGTGTACCGTTCTTCACTAATAACTCATATACTCCTGACCATTGATGATGTCCCATAATGAAGATTAACATCTGAAAAAGAAAAGAATGTTTTCACTTTCATGATGAAAACCCGAGTACTGTAAAGCAGCCAGTCTCCCACTATAAAAAAAATTCTTAGAGGAGATTGTTTCTCTCTTTGACATGCCACTCGCTGATTCCACCCCAGATCCATTTGTAACCCAACCGAGGGAATTACAGCATAGGCTAGTACGTCGCCCGACATGAGGTATAGGAAGCGAGAAAAATGGTAGAGGAGACATGTACTCCAAAGTTTGTCTAGAAATAAGAGAGAGAGAGAAAGGGGGAGTGTGAGGGAGGGAGAGATGGAGAGAGAGAGAGAGAGAGACAGACAGACAGACAGACAGACAGACAGACAGACAGACAGTGGGGGGGGGGGGGGGGTGGTGGTGGTAGAAGTATTAGTCATGGCCATTCTTGAATTTCCATGACTAGAAAAGTTTATTCAATAAAACTGAAGTCACTATTTTAGTTGAATCTCCTTCAACTTTCACAAAAATCCATTCCATGAAAAACTGGGTCGAATGTTTTGATGTTACTAGTTGTGCGCGTTCGGCTTACGCTTTAATCATTTTCTGTGATACCTCATCAGAGATCTCTTGTGACATGATCTCTTCCAGAACCACAGAACGACAGATCCAAATGCCCCTAGTGACACCTGTGTGAGCAGCCATGTTGAGACATCCTTGACGTGATGATGGGTGGTGTTAGTACACACGCACATCGCGTGTTGTTAGGGTAAAACATGATTCCGTCGTCCATTTTGACCACTAGATTCCACTAACTTGGTTCATTCGATGGCACAAGGTTTCTAGGAACCTGGAGGCCTCTAATATCATGGGGTACTGTTTTACTTAATGGTATGTACCGGTAACAACTCGATAACTACAGAAAATTACCGAAGCGGACCCCCAAAACCTGTTTAACTCTTTACCCAACGCAAAGGCCAAAATCGGCCAGCGCTATTCTCAAAAATCGCCAATTAATTTTCAAAACATTTTCATTTTTTTGTCTCAAAAACATAGGTTATGACCCCTCGTTGGAACGAGCTCGTTGAGACAAAAAATGCAAAAAAATTAGTTATTCAAGAATTATTTTTGCAAGCGTCGCCTGCTTTTCATGTTAGGTAAACGGTTAAAAAGATAGCCGATGGGTGTGATCTGAATATGATTTACGGACAATAAAATAAGATTTTATGCGGTTGTTTATCACTTACCCAACGGAAGTACCCGGATGAAGCATAATTTACTCGGATGTAAAAACCTGTATGAAAAGTATTCTCAGATACCCAACAGGTATCCTCAAATTAGTATCCTGTAAAAGGTATCCTCGATAGGTATCCTCAAATAATACAATACCAGGCCATAGGTATCCTCAAATACCCGTATGTGTCTATGTGCTAGTGTCACATTGTGCCTTTTCACATAAGCACATATCGGCACATCCAGTATGTGCCTCTGTGCTAGTGCACACTGTGTCACATTGTACCTTTTCACATAAGCACATATGACAAAAAAGTGATTCTCCAGAAGGTATCCTGAAATAATATAATACCAGGTCTTAGGTACCCCCTTTTTCTGAAATGAGGCTAAGAGTTGTATGTGCGAGTCACTCGAACGAGCAATTGCCCGATAGCACATTTGCTCGATGGGCTTCGAGTCGTTCGAGCAATGACTTTTCAGCAACTGCTCGATAGCTTATTGGCTTTGGGAATGATGTAGACTTTTGTTATACAGAAGGGAGATGACTCCCCATACAGATTATGGGAAAGCAAGCAATCTGATTGGTTAGTTAGCGCCAGCAAAGTGAACTGATTGGTTGATCTAGATAAATGAAACAACAAGAGTACTCGGAACAGGGTCAGAACTAACAAGAACAGACCCGAACAGCTAAATAGAGTAATAATAAGCAAAGATGTTCCAGCTGAGAGACTCTTCTACTCTGCTGGGGTATACTTCAGGACAAAAGAACATGATCGGGTTGAGGAAAACTATTGCATAGATAGATAGAAGCAGAGAATTCTGAAAGAATTCGAAATAGTACAAGTTATCGGGTTGTTTGTGGTAATTCTACGAATCGGGAAATTACTCTTATTCAATCGAACAAACCCTCTGAACGTACCTCTATCCTATTATAAGCCTTTGGATAACATAGCAACCACGTGCTACCATAGAAACCAAGATGGCGGCCTTCAGTATACAAAATGGACGACGGAAACACGTATCACCTAACACCATGCATCACTATAGAGATGACGTCACAAGATGACCGCTCACGTGGGCTACCATGGCAACACATCATGGCGCCGCCGGGCCACGTGACATGACGTCACATCCTAGGTACCCCCACTGGGTCCCCCAATATGGACCGATCTCCACATCTATTACTCTGGTTGAAGGCAAGGGCGCCGTCGAGGTGCAGTACGCTCTAGTGCACAGCGCCATCTGACCCACACGTGGGCAGTCAGGATTAAGTGGCTTTCCCAAAGACACAACACTGTTACCCCAGGCGGGGACCGTACCGTGGACCTTTACGGTTGAAGTCCAATGACGTTAACACTGAGCCACCGTGCTCCCTCTAATGTCGATACATCCAACAACTGGTTTCTTTTCTTAGTAAGTTCGTCCAGAGAGCTCCCCAAGAACAGATAGCAAGTGTTGAATTTATCAACAGAGGAAAAATGGATCCAAAGTTTTCTCATGGTTATCCCATACTCCATGTCAGCTTGTAATGTATTTAAGATTCGGTGGGTGTCTTGTCATGATTAACTCAGAGAAAACAAAACATAATCCATTTTAACCTTTTACCTAACACACAAGAAAGACGACACTTGCAAACAAAATTCTTGAAAAAAAAAATTGTTGTTCTTGTTTGCATCAAAACGTTGTTATGATCCCCCATTGGCAAGAGCTCGCCATACAAAAAATGCTCAGTTCTGCTTGGTAACGCCAGTTTTACTGATTGATTTCTTTCGACGAATAACGGTGAACGATTTCGATGTAAACAAAATGTCTGCGCCTCGTAACAGGTGACAACTCTAACTTGTTTCAGATCGGCGTCATATTAGCCGGGGTTGAAGTCATGTAGGTCGGACTCGATAACGGACAGTTCTGGGAAAGAAAATCAGATTATTTTTCAATTGTTATCAAAACAAATGCATGGATTTCAGTAGGGTGTACTATCATGTGGTGAAATGGTGAACAAACACTAAACAAAATTATGTCATGCGAAGAACAAAATTTAAGAGTCATGTTCAGTAGAATTTTACCATCCGATAATAAAGAACCGGCAAGCATTTGGCGCATTTTATTTTATCATTACAACACCTGTGACACACAGCATATAAGAAAAAGTAGCATACCTAAAATTACGACAAAATAATCGAACATAAATTAAATTTCTAATTTCGCGTTTTTTGCTAGTCAGACTTGCCAGTAATTTCGCGACTAATTTGACACGAAGGTTGCGCAATGTATCCACATATGAATAGATTGACATGCGGCATATTTCCGCCAACATTAATAACAACAACTAACGCGCGATCTCGCAAAAGCGAGATCGCGCGTTATTGGTTGCTATTTATTTCGGTGGATTCTGTTAGGTTCCATTCTACAGTTTCGCATTATTGTGCAGGGATAAAATTCTAAACTTAGGCCATATGTTGAAACTAATGCCATGTAAATTGGAGATGTATTTTTAGTATCAGATATATGATTAGATTAGGTTATTTGTTGGACAAGAGAATTTAAAGTTTTGGTCTCCGCAACAGAGTTGGAGTCTAATGCATTGGGGTAAATCCCCAGAGGAATTATGGGAAACAGTGGCTTCGAAAAATTCACTTTTTTAACCCTTTACCTAACGTAACGGCCAAAACCGGCCAGCACTATTCTCCAAAATCGCCAATTAATTTTCATTATTTTTTTTCATTTTTTGTCTCAAAAACATAGGTTATGACCCCTCGTTGCAACGAGCTCGTCGAACTCGTTCCAACGAGGGGTCGGTCATAACCTATGTTTTTGAGACAAAAAATGAAAAAAATTAGTTATTCAAGAATTATTTTTGCAAGTGTCGTCTGCTTTTCAGGTTAGGTAAAGGGTTAAATGTCATTTTTACACGGAGTTGTTATCAGTCATGTAACTAAAATATGAGACAGGAGATGATATGCCACAGAAGTAGATAAGTGGGAGTAGTGGGGAAAATTCGGCTGTTGAGACTGCGGAGAGGCTAAAAATGATTGGTTTCGGCATTATTTCATGCAATTTTACAGGTTGGATCTTGCATTTGACAGTAAAGTGTTTCACTCACATTCAGATTATTTGTTTCTACTTAGCCAGATAGTGTTGTATGTTATTAGTGGATTTGGAAAATGTAATACATGTTATGGGTTTTATAACTAAGTTAAAGGGGGCGTGGTGGCTCAGTAGGTAGAGGTGCAGGCTGCAAGCCGAGAGGTCCTCGGTTCGAATCCCACGTGCGGCAACCGCGTTGTGTCCTTTGGCAAGACACTTTACCCCCATTGCCCACGTGGGGGCACGGTGGCGCTGTGTACTAAGGCGTACTGCACGTCGATGGTGCACTTGTCTTCAACCAATTCTAACCCTGCTTGTGTGGAGTTAGTATGTTGGGGAGCTGACAGTTGCTCGCCATTGCTCGTTAATTCTCTCCGGGTACTCCGGCTTCCTCCACCCGTAAAACTGTCATGGTCTTGATTAGCAGAAGTATGTGACCTTAAACACCAATAAATAAATAAATATAACTAAGTTAAAGAACATTCGCATTTGAAAAGAATGTATGGCATGTCATTTTTGGAAATGCCTGGAAAACTCTGGAGCGGATCCTTGAGGCCATTTTGCGTTCAGTGTCAACTCTTGAACCAGGAAGTTCTTTATTTGTGTTTGAGTTGTAAATACACAATTTTCAAACAAAGTTTTATTATTTCTGGCTTGTTTACAATTGTTAATGATAGTTAACCTTCAACACATGGTATCTTAGCACAACTGGAAGGCAAATAAATGGAAATTCTGAGAAATTTATTGGTGTAGCCTAATGTCGCAACTTTTGGAGTTTAGGTCAGATTGTCAAATACATCAAGGTAGAGTATTGCATTTCCTGAACACAGAGTTCTGACAATAGCGTGAGCATGATAGATATACGCAATTATGAACAACCTGGTTGTTATTATTCACCACAGAATTGCAGTCATGGTGCCCACTTTGTCAGTTTGGTCATTGTTGGCATCTCTATATGTTATCCGTCAATTATGCAGTTTACCTTTTTATATCTAGAAAGCAACACAACGCATATTCGAATAAAATATCGTCTTCGGGGGTTCTCTCTACGAAGATAAAATATCAATCTCGAACTTTTGTTTGGGCTGATATATGAGATGTATAAATGAGATAAAGAAAAACGAGAATTTTTCGAGAAGCAAGACAATATGATTTTTCACGGGGTGTACCTGAGCACTTCCTTTCAATAAATCGTTTGAGAAATATTGGATTTCAAACACAGACTGCCTGATTCATCTGGATTTTTACCTAACATGAAAAGCAGACGACACTTGCGAAAAAAAAATCTTGAATAACTATTTTTTTTCATTTTTTATCTCAAAAACATAGGTTATGACCCCTCATTGGAACGAGCTCGACGAGCTCGTTCCAATAAGGGGTCATAACCTATGTTTTTGAGACAAAAAATGAAAAAAATAATGAAAATTAATTGACGACTTTTGAGAATAGCGCTGGCCGGTTTTGGCCGTAACGTTGGGTAAAGGGTTAATACATTATTTTGTGATGATCCAGGTTGCGGAAATGGACATATGTTACCATCCAACCCACCCCTGGAAATCTCGGGAAGTGATGCAGTGTTAGTACACTGTAATAAACAAATTCAGATGTTTACTTATAAAATAAGACCTGGTCACCAACGCTTTGGTAGGGAGCGCGGTGGCTCAGTAGGTAGAGGTGCAGGCTGCAAGCCGAGAGGTCCCCGGTTCGAATCCCATCTGCGGCAACCGCGTTGTGTCCTTGGGCAAGACACTTCATCTCCACTGCCCGCGTGGGGGCACGATGACGCCGTGTACTGAGGCGTACTGCACGTCGATGGTACGCATGTCTTCAACCAATCTAACCCTGCCTGTGCTGCAGTGCGGAGTTACGATGTTGGGGAGCTGACAGCTGTCGTCATTACTCGGTGGTTCTCTCCGGGTACTCCGGCTTCCTCCACCCGTAAAACTGTCACGGTCATGATTAGCCATTGTGCATAAATATGTGACCTTAAACAACAATAAATAAATAAATAAATACCAACGCTTTGGTGAAGGTCATTTTAGTGGACATCGTATTAGACAAAGATAATTGGCTAAACATGACTTTATTCTTTCGTTGCGTTCATGAAATAGTCATAGATGCTGAACGTGACCTTTCGGAATAACGATGCAAAGGTCCTATTGCCGTGGGCTACGGGTACGGTCGATAAGAAATTCAACGGGAGCGCAGTGGCTCGATGGTTAAGGCAATGAACTTCAAATCGAAAAGGCCACGGTTCGATCTCCGCCAGGGGTAACTGCGTTGTATCCTATGGCAAGGCACGTTACCTCGAATGCCCACGATGCACGGCGGCGTTGTTTGCTAAGGCGTACTGCACGTCGATGGTGAATGGGTTAATCGATATCATCGGATATGGCACGTGTGCCGGCGTGAAAGGACAGAACGAGAGGCCCGCAGGCCCCTCATTCTATCCTTCCACGCCGGCACACGTTTCCATATCGATTAACCCATTCGCACACGCTCCTCGTTCTGTGTTTAATGCACGTCTTCGCGTCTATAAAAACAATTATTATAAGGATGCTCAGCAATTCATTTGACAACCATCAACAAAAAGAACGCATTTTATCGCCAACCAAATTTGTCGTTAGCGACTCAAATGGGGACGCGGTGGCGTTGCGGTAACCGGTTCTCGACAGATCAACGAAGTTAAGCAACGTCGAGCCCGGTTTGTCCTCGGATGGATGGCCGTCTGAGCGATCGATTCGGACTACCGGGTTGTGTCCTTGGGCAAGGCACTTAACCCCGATTGTCCACCTGGGGGCACGATTACGCAGTGTACTAAGGCGCACTGCACGTCGATGGTGCACATGTCTTCAACCAATGCTAATCCTGCTTGCGTGGAGTTAGTACGTTGGGGAGTCTGGCAGTTGCTCGCCGTCGCTCGGTGGTTCACTCCGGGTACTCCGACTTCCTCCACCCGTAAAACTGTCAGACACGTGGTGACCCTGTCTGTCGAAGTGTCGTTAATCCACAATAAATAAAAATATAAGTACAAATACTGGGAAAATTTTTTTTTTTAAACTACATGCCTACCAATGTTCGTTTTGTGACGTTCGAGTTAAACTTTTCAACGCCATAATTATACAAATGAATATCCAACAAATGTTGTTTGAAACAGTGTACGTGTCTATGATATAAAGTTTCAATAAGCAGCAACATTGTATTTTAGCGCATCTGAATGCGTTCATCGGGCGATTGGTTTAACATTCACACAGGTGAGGAAACAAGAAATGACATTCGTAACCTGTTTACTGGTTATGCCTAAGTTAACATTCGCAATCCATCGTGACCTATTTTCGCTAACTTGTCTCAAAATCGTATTGCATATCCTCTCACTTTTATAACAATTTATGGAAAAGCTACATTGATATCATGACGATTTTTATTGTGAACAGACCTGTACATTTTGAGTTTTTTGACCGTTCATTGCATACTGTTAACAGTTTGCATTCATTAAAAAAATATAATTGTATGTCCTATCAATATTTTAGTTCAGCGATCTCAACGTAGTGGCTACCTACCCGCCCACCACAGTGGGCGGGAAGGTAGCCAGTATGTTCAGATCGCCGTTGTAATCAATGTCTTTGTTTCAATCCGTTGAGTTGTGGACAACATGATCAACCAACAATGACAGAGGTCGTCCACTTTTCGATTCGGTTGACGGTAAAATTCTATCGCGAACGGTGTACAGGCTACGCATTTGAAACACCAGTAACCTCACCACAACCTGAATGACCGTTCTCGACTTATTTCCAGGTCTGATCTCTTCCTGTTCCCTGTGGGAAGGGCAATATCTAACCCCTCTCGCCCACGTGGCCCGAAAGCAGCTGCCTCCTCCTTGCCCATGCTTCCGTGCCTCGCGTGCGTAATTGGAATTTCGGAATTAAGTGTCTTGTCCACGGACACGACGCAGATGGTGCATTTTAGTGTCGAACTGTCCACTTTTCGGTTTAAAGTCCAATGCCCTAATCAAGAAGCAACTGTACTTCCTGTATCATATTTCATGAAACTTCGATGAAGGAATCTACCCAACCTTCCCAGGAACTCATTCTAAGCAAAGATGGGCGATATACCGAAAAACCGAACCGATACCGAAATTATGGCGATACCGAAAAACCGAAGGCATTGCTGAGATTTGATAGTAGTTGAGAGTTGTGGCCAAGTGGATAAGTGCTCTGGTCTCTCATGTCTGAGGTCCCGGGATCGATCATCGGTCTGGGAAAGTTCGAACACTCTCTGTCAGCATCAATTGTGGGTTGATGCTGTCACAGCGTACCGTCATATCGGATGGGGACGTAAAATGTCTGTCCTCTGTGCGGAGACACAGCCCGTGCAGGCTAAAGATCCATCAGTAGCATTCGAGAAGAGGAAGACCGCGACGTTGCCGCAACGATGGTCATCTCACACACATGCGCCATTGGGCCAAGGGGAGGCGTTTATAGAGGCTGCATAACTTGCTCGCCAATCCTCGTAAAACAAATAAGCTTAGAATAAGTGTTCATTTTCATGAAAGAAGTAACTGATTTTCTTTTCTGTCTTGTTAACCCTTAAGGGTTTGGGCAATTGTCCTGAATTACCACTAGACTATATCTTGAACATGTCCAGTTGCTTTGAAGTGATTTCTGTTCAAGACTTGGCTTTCAATTTAGGCAGCCAAGACTTGACTATAATCACTGCTCAAGTTATTTGTCTGTTGTCAGCAAGACCTTCTAATGATGACATGTTAAGGGCACATGCTCTGAAATCGCAAATAGTCTGAAAAAAGCCTTTATAGATTAAGGTCTGTCTAGAACAAGTCACAAAAGTTCTGTAGATCCGTTTTGTGTTGGAAAAGAATGTAAATGTTGAGCTCTTTGGCAATGGTGTGTTTGACACTGTGGTAGAATGATACAAAAACAACTTATTCTGTAGTTTCCTTGTATAAATTCCCTTTTGGTAGTATTATTCAAGTCAGATATCGAATACCGAACCGATACCGTGGTTTATCCCCATTTACACTTTACCCAACGTAACGGCCCAAACCGGCCAGTGCTATTCTCAAAAATCGCCAATTAGTTTTCATTATATTTTAATTTTTTTCTCAAAAACATAGGTTATGATCCCTCATTGGAACGAGCTCGTCGAGCACGTTCCAATGATGGGGTCATAACCTATATTTTTGAGACAAAAAATGAAAAAAAAATAGTTATTAAAGAATTTTGTTTACAAGAGCCGTCTGCTTTTCATGTTAGGTAAGGGGTTAAAATACTGAAACCGATATCGACCTCAAAATTCCAATACCGCCCATCTCTGATGCTAAGGGAAATGTTAAACTGTTTTATCCTCTCACAAATGGAGGAGGGCACTCACAATAACCAGATAACTTTATTGATTGCTTACAGAAAGTAACTTTCAACTCCTCATTGGTGAGGGATGAGAAACCACCATTCAACAAAATGCCACAATGTTTTGGATACAAGATTTTTCACGAAAATCCTCCATTAAGCAGAATTACGCTTTTGTGCATTTCGCCGGACAGAATCGGGATTTTTTTGTAAAATTTATAAAGGGTTTTGACGATAATGTCATCATTCGGGAAACTGTAATTAGGCGTGTATACCGTGCAAGGGCCATAAAACTGGACCTATACTGAGTCAAAAAAGAAAGTATAATAAACTTTGAGGAGCATTTTGTTAGTATTATCGACAATAATCCCCAATTGTAAATTCATATTTCATGTCTAGCTGTATGAACTGGCACAATTTCATGTTCTAACTGTTGCCAGCGTCACGTCAGGACGTCGCAATTCAGACATGGGGTGAAATGAAAAGCGTCAATAGCGTGTATGTCCACAGTTTCCTTCTTGGGTGGAAAGACATCGACGGCGCATGGACCTGATAAGTCTCTGGATGTCACCCTGTGGTATTGCGTTCCAATCCTGCCTTAGAGCATTACGTAATTCTCCTAACGTCTGAAGGTCATGAAGTCGTACCCGACGGTCCATTTGATCCCAAAGATCCTCGAATGGCGACAAATCTGGCGAAAGTGGGAGCCAGGGAAGAAGTTCACTGCTCTGCTCCTCATGAAAGCCACGGCAGATACGCGTCACGTCACATCGGGCATTGTCTTGTTGTTGTTGGAATAACTGCAACCCGAGGTTAGCGTTGAACAACTTGACAACAACAGCGTAAAGAATTTCGTTCCTATATCCTGTCAATTCAGATTACCATCGAGAAGAACAACTGCGTTCGATGGTGCAAGAAAATTCCTGTCCAAACCATTACACTACCCTCCGCCGAAACGGTCATATTTCCGCACGCAAGCATAAGAAAACCGTTCTCCTCGTCGGCGATACACTTTTGTCCTACCATCAGCGCGCCGTAGACAAAATCGTGATTTATCACTAAAAAGAACTGTGCTCCAATGCTGCTGAGTCCAACGAACACGCTGACGTACCCATTTCATTCTGAGGGTACGATGACGTTTGGTAAGGATTGATCCGTGGTATGGTTGCAGTGTTCAGCGAGAATGCTGCAGATGGTTTGTGCGCTGATTCTATTGTTAGTTCTACCAGGAGTAATTGCTGCTGTCCTCGTCGCCGAAAGGAAGCGACCCCGCAAGTGAGGCGTCCTGATGTGTCGTCCTGTGCAGAGGTCGTAACTCTTGGTCGACCCGAACGCGGTCGGTTGGCAGAAGATCCAGTTGTTTTATACCTTCCAATGAGACGGTAAATAGTGGTCACAGTGACTCCGAACTCAGCAGCGAGCTCATCTGGAGGTATCCCAGCCTCATGCATACCAATGGCACGCAACCTCTGATGTTCGGTTAACCTTGGCATTTTTTTAAGATGTCGGAAGATAAAAACTAGCGTGTTTTCTCAATAACCCGGGCTCTCTAGCACAACATAACACAAAGAAAATCGTCAGTCACCTATTCAATTTGACATTCTCGGGCAGCACGTGCTATTTTGAAATCCGTAGCAAAATTGTATACGGTTGGGTGGACAACAACAACAACATGTCATTAAACTCTTTGCACGACTACTTGTCCACAAACATGCAACATTAGAACTATTATATTTCATCCTTTATGCTGTTTTTCACATTCGTTTCTTCTATTATACTTTCTTTTTTGACTCAGTGTATAAAAAAATATTCTGCCAAGTATAATTGAATCGTGTGTAATCTAGTCGTATAGAACTGAACTTAGCTGCATGAAAAACTGTGATGCGAATATCGAGTAAAGACTGCCTAAAATGTTATATTTTGAAAAAGCTGCATATTGTGGGTACATTTTCTCTACTTGCGGACTTGCCTGTCTCCATGGGGAACTTATCTCCCTAGCTCCCCCCCCCCCCCCCAACACCTGAATCATTTTCTGGATCCGCCACTGAATACCTGCAAGTATACCCATGTGCTAGGAAAAGCCTCGAATGCTCAAACGATCTCCTAATACAAGAAAAACATGGTACGCCGTGTATTGTCTCCACCAAATCTGTTATATCAGAATCATGCCCTGTTTTTTAGGCTTTTTTCGAACAATAATACTGAGTGGAACGCGGTAACCTCAAGCTTCTATTAACCCTTTCCCCAACGAATCGACCGCATCCGCCCGCGTAATATGCAAATTCAGCATTTGAAAAAATATTATTTTTCAAAAAATTTCAACAAACCCATATCATGTGACCCCTCGTTGGAACGAGCTTGTCGAGGTCGTTCCAACGAGGGGTCACATGATATAGTTTTGTTGAAATTTTTAGAAAAATTAAAAAAAAAATGACATTTAAAATAATAAATTTTGATATCGTGTGCGTTGGGTAAAGGGTTAACGACACAGACACCTCGGCGATTTGAGTTTGGACTCCCACTTCCTCCCCCAGATCAACACTTCTTGATTCGCCTGGAAAAAGAGTGAATAAGTAAGGCCCTGGGAGTCTCAAATTTTGGGTCGAATCGAATCGGACAGAGAATTTCGAATCGAATCGAATCTCGAATCGAATCTCGAATCGAATCTCATAGCTCTTCAAGCTGTAAATATTCAACCTTCATACAAACCTTTTGTACTAATCTACTCATTTATTGTATTCAACGACGATACGTCGGGAGCGCGGTGGCTAAGTGGTTACGGCTTTGAACTTCAAACCGAGAGGTCCACGGTTCGATCCACTCAAGGGGTAACTGTGTTGCGTCCTTGGGCAAGGCACTTAGTCCCGATTGCCCACGTGGAGGTGGGGGCACGGTGGCAGTGTGTACTAAGGCCAACTGCATGTCGATGGTGCACCCGTCTTCAACCAATCCTAACCCTGCGTGTGTGTAGTACGTTGGGAAGTCTGACAGTTGCTCGCCGTATCTCGGGGGTTCTCTCTGGGTACTTCCTTCACCCGTAAAACTGTCCGACACGAGGTGACCCGGGCTGTCGAAAGTGTGATTAAACTCCAATAAATAAATAAATAAATAAAATAAATGAACAACGACGACTTGGCGGTTTGGGCAAGTGAGTAAAAAAGTGGAATAATCCAGAACGGACCTAAAGTAGGAATTTCGGAAACGGAATCACATTGAACTCTTCTTCTATCATCAGGTCTCCTGTACAGGAGACCTGCTGATCAAGAAGAATTCAAGAGGAGACACTTGGTAGGATTTTGTGAACATATCGACCATTTTGAAAAAAATCTGAATGTGTGAATACGTTTCTTATCTGAAGCACGATCACGGAACGGATGTGGGAGAGTTGGGGTTGGAGGCGATAGTCGAGCTGAGCTGTTTTGTTCTCATAATTTATCTTACAATCAACATGTATTTTGTCTGTATATTAACTCCGCAACTATCGTGTATCCGCCCCCCTGATACAGATGTTTGTATCAGGGGGTCGGATACAAGCACGTTCCTTTCGCGTGAGGTCCATTTTTTTTTTTTGTTTATCTGTACGAATAAATAGTTCGTTATATATTCGTCTACATTCTTGACTTATCCCCAATACATTGTAAGATAAAATGATTATTACCATTATGTGGATGTACAAAATATGTATCCGAGTCTCGCTCCGGGTTCTAAGGGAAGATCACGACTCGTCTTCGACTCGTCGTGATCTGCCCTTAGAACCCAGAGCTCGACTCGGATACATATTCTGTACATCCACATAATGGTAATAATCTCTACATATATACTGTACTTGTTCTGTATCATTCTTGCTTCTCTCCGAGCTTGATAAATACGGTGCATTTGCTTCGTACCATCAGAATGTTGCCATAGCAATATAAAATCAGTAACTTGATCACGAACGTCATGAAATGAAATAGTGTCAATACACCTGATTGTATAGAGGTTGGCTAAAAGTTCAACTTTCGTTCCGTGAACGATCTCTGTGGAAATCTGATTAGGAGATTTGTTTGCCGAAGCAGGTGCATAAAAGATTCGATTTGACATCAGTCCACGTGAACGTCTAGCTAATGATTTATTGACATTATTCCACATTACAATACATCCTGATTACCCTTTCACTTAACACTTTACGTAACAATAGCTATAGGGGTGACAACAGGATTTCCTCGACGCTGAGGGGTGGGGGGGGGGGGGGGGTATTATCCCCATCCGGGGGGGGGGGGGGGTAGAGGATCCTCGTACTCACCGGAACGACCATGGTTCGTTCCGATGGGAGAAATGTTGGTTTTAACTGGGAAAAGTCCCAATATCCCTGACTCTAGGGACCTTGAGAGAATTAAAACGAAGTGAAAAAAACTAGTGAAACTAGAGCACCAAAAACAGGTGTCAAGGCGATTCGCCATCATATCGGTTTTGATACGCTTGTTCCACAAGCCACAAACTTTATTTATTTATTTAAAAATAGGGGTTTACCGATACTTTCGCCATCCCGGTTTACCTCTTGTCGGACTGTTCTACGGGTGGAGGGAGCCGGAGATCCTACGGGATTAAGTGCCTTGCCCAAGGACACAGCACGGTCACCACAGGTGGGAATCGAATCGTGGACTTTTCGGTTTGAAGTCCAATGCCGTAACCACTAAGCCACTGCGCTCCACACAAACGTAATAAGTACGATATATACTATTAAAAAAGTAGGGGATATTTGATAAAAGTGAGATATAGGAAGAAATGTATTTTTATTACTTTCCAACGTGTGATTTACTGGGATTTCCGTGTTTGATTATAAACAATAACTTCACAATTGAATTATGCAATCAACGATTGTGTCATGTATCCGTGCGCGCAAGCGAAGACCCTTTGCCGTGGGAGTAATGGGGACGTCATTGTTTTTTTTTGTTTTTTGTTTTTGCTTTTTTTACCCTTTACCTAACAATAATTCATTCGAGGCGAGGGACTATATTGTAAAACACTCGTGCGCATTCGCGCACTCGTGTTTGTACAACGTCCCACGCCTCTCATGAATTATTTCACGTAACCAGTCCAGTAGCTGTAGAAGACATGGACGGTCAGCCAGAGAATTTACCACATTCAGCCCAAGACCTCAATATCTTGTAAATCCTCTTCGGTTCGCGAGACAAGCGGGAATCTGACGTGGCATACTCCTCACCAAACATTCAATATCAGCTTGCCTGATGTTATTCCATTCTTCCTACACTGCAGCGGCGAGTTCCTGGACATTGGTAGGGGGTTGTTGGAGTTGCCAAGCATAGCACAGACGTGCTCGATTGGTGAAAGGTCTGGACTTAGTGATGGCCAAAACTATGTAGAGATGTTCTGCTCATGGACGAACTCTGTGTGCTCTTGCATTGTCATCTTGGAAAATGAATCGACGGTTGTGACGTCGCGCAAATGACACCGCATGAGCTCCTAACATGCTGCCACGGTAGTACTGTCATGTGACACGCCCTTGGATGACATATAATGCTGTTCTGTTTGTCATGATTATGTCTCCCCACACCATAACTGATCCACCACCAAAACGATCGTGCTGCCTAACGGTTACGTCAATGTATCGTTCGTTCGTTCGTTCCGCGGCCGCCACACTCTGAACGCCTGTCGTGGAAGTCGAGAGTGTACGTCGATTCATCGGAAAACATGACGTTGCTCCACCGACGATTGTCCCAGCGCAGCCGTGCTCCACTCCAATCACGCCTGGCTGCGATGTGACGTTCAGTCAAACGTGGAATTATTCGAGGTCGTCGAGCGTACAAATTCCAGCTGTGTAGGCGATTTTGGATAGCCTGACCACTGACTCGCACATCTGTCGCTCGGTGCAGCTGCTTCCAATTTCTGGGGCACTTTGATGGCGTTTACGTAATGCTGTGGTTTAGATGAAACGATCCTGGTTAGCAGTTGTCGCCCTTGGACGACCTGACTGACATCTGTCATCAACATTGCCTGTCTGACGGTAGCGTGACCACAACCTGCTAATCACCAGTTGAGTATGGTTCAGAATTTGAGCCACTGCAGTCTGCCTGTTGCCAGCTTCCAGCATGCCAACAGTACGTAAACGTTCGTCACGTGTCAGTCTTCGAAAACCTCAAAAGTTACGTTTCGACCAGAAACTATTTTCATTATTTTTTCATTTTTTGTCTCAAAACATAGGTTATGACCCCTCATTGGAACGAGCTCGTCGAGCTCGTTCCAATGAGGGGTCATAACCTATATTTTTGAGACAAAAAATGAAAAAAATTAGTTATTCAAGATTTTTTTTTGCTAGTGTCGTCTGCTTTTTATGTTAGGTAAAGGGTTAATAGTATAAGTCACAACAAAGACTCGATGCATGTCAACCAGTGATTGTGAAGAACATTGCTGGTATCTGACTAAAAATATAACTCTCGCAAAGTATTTAACTCTGCCTTTGTCACGGTGATTATATTCCGATCGGGTTATTCTGATTGTGCACATGTATCGGATCTTCGGGAGTATTCTGTCTATCTTTTTGGTGTTTGCATAATTTAATCTCCTCGACGAATTTGGCCGATTTCACCGACGGGGGCGGGGCGGGTATCCCTCTACAACAGAGGCAGTATAGCCCCTTGAGACTGCCGGGTTCTTCTTGTTCTATTTTTATATAACATTCAAATGTTCTAGGTCCGTTAGTCAACATCGTTGCGGCCTTGAGCATGCCATTTAACCCTTTACCCAACGCAGACGATATCAAAATTTATTATTTTAAATATTTTTTTTAAATTTTCAAAACATTTCAACAAAACCATATCAAGCGACCCCTCATTGGAACGAGCTCGACGAACTCGTTCCAAAGAGGGTCACATAGTTTTGTTGAAATGTTTTGAAAAATGATGTTTTTTCAGCTGCTGAATTTGCATATTAAGCGGGCGGATACGGCCGATTCCTTGGGTAAAGGTTTAATCACGCTCAAGTTTGATGCAGCATGCGATGGTGTACTACATGTACGCTCTTCACTTTCTTTGGATGAATGCCAATCCAGCACGAAGAATGTCCGACTGTCACTTGCCGCTGAATACACGGCGGAGTCTCGTGATGTTCGGGGAACTCAGACTTCCTTCACCACGAAAGCTGTCAGTAATGACTCTTCATTCAACCTAACCAATGACATCTTGTTTGACACAGCCCACAGTTATATTAACCCCATGCACAAAACAGTCGATATCAAATATTTATTATTTTAAATATTATTTTTCCAAATTTTCTAAAAAAATTCAACAAAACCATATCATATGACTCCTCATTGAAACGAGCTCGACGAGCTTGTTCCTATGAGGGACCGCATGATAAAGTTTTGTTGAATTTTTTTTTAAAATATTTTTATCACTCGGAGGGATGCAGCCGGCTTAATAATAATAATAATATTAATAATAATAATGATAATAATAATAATAATAATAATAATAATAATAATAATAATAATAATTTCCAAATTATATCATGAAAATAAATCCTGCGACATATATTGATATTTGACAGAAGTTCGCAGAGAATTAATCCCTTCCATCTTGTTGGCACATAATCATGTCCAGGCTGGCCAAGGAAAAATATCCCTTGCCACCAAACTAAGTATTATTGGGAACCTTTTTACTAAATTTTCCCCTGTAAATGTATTGGAAACTTTTACAAATGATTTTCTGAATTAAATGTCCATGTTGTTTATCATATCGAGTCAAGGCTGATTCACAGCTGCTACGACCAGGTTTCATAGAACTTAACCTTTTACCCTAAGAAACGGTGAAAACCGGCCTGAGCTCTTCACAAAATTACCATTCAGTTGTCATTAGTTTTTAATTTTTTGCCTGTAAACATTTCTTATGACCCCTCATTGGAACGAGCTCGGTGAGGTCGTTCCAATGAGGGGTCATAAACTATGTTTTTTGATGCAAAAAATCAAAAAAAAATCAGTTACTCAATAATTTTGTCTGCAATTTTATGTTTGGTAAAGGGTTAGAAAAAGAACACTCGACGCGGGTTAACGTACCGTCAAAACCCACCAGTGCCATTCACAATGAAAGTGTCAATGACACTGTAGCTTAACTTGTGTGTTGTGTTTGATGAGAAGGATAATGTTCAATGTTTATGAAAGGATTATGAAATAAGACAAGAATTGTGATAATTGGGAATATGTTCATTTCTGTTCCCTGTGTGCTATGTTTATGATAAAAATAATATGAGGTGTACACTGTACTAAAGAGCTGAGGGGTGGGTTAATATGACCTCACAGTTAATGTATGTGGCCCTCACAGTTAACGTATACCAACAAAAGTTACCAAGTTACAGTGAAATTATTCCAAAACGAGTCATCCTATCAAGTTACATAAAAATCCCCTCATAAATATGACCTGTAGACTGTGCTAAATGTTTTCAGGCTTCGGGCCCCAGTAGCCGTCAGTTTCCCAATTGCGTCCAAAGGGGACGTTCTCATCTAGACATTATATGAAGTCAATCTACCAAGTTACAATGAAATCCCTTAATAAATATGACCTGTGCTAAAGGTTTTTGGGCTTGGGACTCTGGCAGCCATCATGGTTGAATGATCGCAACCAAAAGGGGATATTCTCATCTGGACACTATTTGGAGTCATCCTACCAAGCTACAATGAAATCCCTTCATAATTATGACCTGTAGACTGTTCTAAAGGTTTTCGGGCTTTGGGCCCCCGAAGCCATCACAGTTGCCCAATCGTGTCCAAAAGGGGACCTTCTCATCTAGACATTATATGAAGTCAACCTACCAAGTTACAATGAAACCCCTTCATAAATATAACCTGTAGACTGTGCTAAAGGTTTTCGGGCTTCGGGCTCGGGCAGCCATCATGGTTGAATGGTCGCAACCAAAGGGGACAATCTCATCTGGGCATCATCTGGAGTGATCCTGCGAAGTTACAATGAAATCCCTTCACAAATATGACCTGTAGACTGTGCTCAAGGTTTTCGGGCTTCAGGCACCTGTAGCCATCACATTTGACCAATCACGACCAAAAGGGGATGTCATCATCTAGGCATTATATGGAGTCACCTAACAGGTTACAATGAAATCCTTCTATAAATATAACCTTTTGCCTATGCTAAAGGTTTTTGGGCTCGGGCACCCATCAAGGCTGAATGATCACGGCCAAAATGGGACGTTCTCATCTAGACATTATTTGGAGTCATCCTACCAAGTTACAATGAAATCCCTTCATAAATATGACCTGTAGACAGTGCAAAAGGTTTTCGGGCTTCGGGCACCATTTGCCGTCAAAGTTGCCCAATCATGTCCAAAAGGGGACGTTCTCATCTAGACATTATATGAAGTCAACCTACCAAGTTACAATGAAATCCCTTCATAAATATGACCTGTAGACTGTGCTTAAGGTTTCGGGCTTCGGGCTCGGGCAGCCATCATGGTTGAATGATCGCAACCAAAGGGGACAATCTCATCTGGGCATCATCTGGAGTGATCCTACGAAGTTACAATGAATTCCCGTCATAAATATGACCTGCAGACTGTGCTCAAGGTTTTTGGGCTTCGAGCACTTGTAGCCATCACAGCTGACCAATCAGGACCAAAAGGGGATGTCATCATCTAGGCATTATATGGAGTCAACCTAATAGGTTACAATGAAATCCTTCCATAAATATGACCTTTTACCTATACTAAAGGTTTTTGGGCTCGGGCACCCATCAAGGCTGAATGATCACGATCAAAATGGGACGTTCTCATCGAGACATTATTTGGAGTCATCCTACCAAGTTACAATGAAATCCCCTCATAAATATAACCTGTAGACTGTGTTAAAGGTTTTAGGCTTCGGGCACCTTTAGCCATCACAGTAGCCCAAGCATGTCCAGAAGGGGACGTTCTCATCTAGACATTATATGAAGTTAACCTACCAAGTTACAATGAAATCCCTTCATAAATATGACCTGTAGACTGTGCTAAAGGTTTTCGGGCTTCGGGCTTGGGCAGCCATCATGGTTGAATGATCGCAACCAAAGGGGACAATCTCATTTGGGCATCATCTGGAGTGATCCTGCGAAGTTACAATGAAATCCCTTCATAAATATGACCTGTAGACTGTGCTCAAGGTTTTCGGGCTTCGGGCACCTGTAGCCATCACAGTTGACCAATCACGACCAAAAAGGGGATGTCATCATCTAGGCATTATATGGAGTCAACCTTACAGGTTACAATGAAATCCGTCTATAAATATAACCTTTTGCCTATGCTAAAGGTTTTTGGGCTCGAGCACCCATCAAGGCTGAATGATCATGGCCAAAATGGGATGTTCTAATCTAGACATTATTTGGAGTCATCCTACCAAGTTACAATGAAAGCTCCTCATAAATATGACCTGTAGACTGTGCTAAGGTTTTTGGGCTTCGGGCACCTTTAGCCGTCACAGTTGCCCAAATATGTCCAAAAGGGGACGTTCTCATCTAGACATTATATGAAGTTAACCTACCAAGTTACAATGAAATCCCTTCATAAATATGACCTGTAGACTGTGCTAAAGGTTTTCAGGCTTCGGGCTCGGGCAGCCATCATGGCTGAATGATCGCAACCATAGGGGACAATCTCATCTGGACATCATCTGGAGTGATCCTAAGAAGTTACAATGAAATCCCTTCATAAATATGACCTGTAGACTGTGCTCAGGGTTTTTCGGGCTTTGGGCACTAGTAGCCATCACAACTGACCAATCACGACCAAAAGGGGATGTCATCATCTAGGCATTACATGGAGTCAACCTAACAGGTTACAATGAAATCCTTCCATAAATATGACCTTTTGCCTATGCTAAAGGTTTTTGGGCTCGGGCACCCATCAAGGATGCATGATCGCGATCAAAATGGGACGTTCTCATCTAGACATTATTTGGAGTCATCCTACCAAGTTACAATGAAATCCCTTCATAAATATGACCTCTAGACTGTGCTAAAGGTTTTCGGGCTTTGGGCCCCTGTAGCCGTCACAGTTGCCCAATCACGCCCAAGAGATGTCTTTCTCATCTAGACATTGTATGAAGTCAACCCACCAAGTTACATTGAAATTCCTCAATAAATATGACCTGTAGACTGTCGTAAAGGTTTTCGGGTTTTGGGCTCGGGCAGTCGTCACGGTTGGCAGATCATGCCCAAATGGGGGAAATTCTCATCTAGACATCATAAGGAGTCATCCTACAAAGTTACAATGAAATCCCTCCACATTAAACATGACCTGCAGACTGTGCTAAAAGTTTTTGGGTTTCGGGCTTGGGCAGCCATCAAGGTTGATAGATCATGCCCAAAAGGGGACGTTCTCATCTAGGCATTATACAGGGGCATCCTACCAAGTTACAATGAAATCCCTTCATAAATACGACCTGTAGACTGTGCTAATGGTTTTGGGGTTTTGGGCTCGGGCAGCCATACCGGTTGCCCGATCGCGACCAAAAGGGGACGTTCTCATCTAGACATGACCCCAAACCTGCATATGAAATTTCGTGACGATCAGACAAGAACTGCGAGGTGTAGCCCGTGCTAAAGGAAAATGTGAACAGACGTCACAGACTCACAGACTAACAGACTTCCGCACGCGTGATGGCAATAGCTTATCTTGACTATGTCAAGTTAAGCTAAAAATGACCATTCGATTTTCATTATTTTTCTCATTTTTTGTCTCAAAAACATTGCTTATGACCACTCATTGAATTAGCCATTATGCAAAAATATGTGACCTTAAACACCAATAAATAAATAAATAAATACCACTCATTGGAACGAGCTCGTAGAATGCGTTCCAATTAGGGGTCATAAGCTATGTTTTTGACGCAGAAAAATGAAAAAAAAATAGTTATTCAAGAATTTTGTTTGCATGTGTGGCCTGCCTTTCCTGTTAGGTAAAGAGTGTGTTACTGTAACTTTGCGGTTGATAATCATACAATTAAATTTTCTGAGTAATGTAAACATGGTAATTACAGACCAGCTGGGACAAGTTGAATGCCATCGTATTGACCGATATTTATTTATTCTGTCATGCGTGCGTTCTGAACAAAACATTTAATTGAACGGCATATATATATATATATATATTGGAGAATATATTAAATGGATCGCAAATTGAATATTCCAGGAGAGAAGACAACTTGCATGGCCGTGATCATTGAAAACTAGGGGCGACGTGGCGTTGCAGTAACCGGTTCTCGTCAGATCACCGAAGTGAGGCAACGTCGAGCTCGGTTAGTCCTCGGATGGGTGACCGTCTGAGCGATCGATTAAGACTCCCGCGTTGTGTCCTTGGGCAAGGCACTTAACCCCGATTGTCCACATGGGGGCACGATGACGCCATGAAAGTAATAGGAGATGTGGAGATCGTCCCCGGTTGGCAGGATCTCATGCAGGATCTCATGTGACCTGGTGGCGCCATGTTTGGATTTCATGGTAACCCGCGTGAGCGGCCATCTTATGACCTCGTCTCCATAGTGATACGTAGTGTGAGTGCGAATGCGCAGCGCGTGTTGTTAGGGTGATACGTGTTTCTGTCGTCCATTTTGTATACTGGAGGCCGCCATCTTGGTTCCTATGGTAGCACGTGGTTGCTATGTGACCCAAAACCTTCTAACAAGACAGGGGTATATTCGGAGGATGTGTTCCTTTGTACAGGAGTAATTTCCCGATTCGTGTATTACCACAAACAAGCCGACAATCCCTCAAAATCACCGAAATTGACCTTTTTCCCCATTTTATCGGTATAGCACGTAGTGCTATAGTACCAAGGGTGTACCGGGGGTGTGTTCGACTGAATAGGAGTATTTTTCTGGCTTAGAATTCTCCCAGAATCCTCGTTTAATTAAATAAACCCGACAATTCCTCCAAATCACCAAAAAACGACCTTATTTCCCCATTTTATTGGTGTACCACGTAGTGCTATAGTACCAAGAGGCGTTCGATTGAATAGGAGTAATTTTCTGGCTTAGAATTTTTCCCAGAATTCTCGTTTAATTCGAAGAATTACCCAAATAGACCCGACCACCCTTACAAACCACCAAAATCTCCACCAAACCACCCAAACGGACATGTGAAGCCCCATTTTGGCATATAAAATAACACGTAATGCTATAGGACCGAGATATCTCCTTGGATATGTTCTATTGAATAGGGGTAATTTTCTGGCTTAGAATTCTCCCAGAATCCCATTTTTAATGCCTATTGCATATACTTCTCTATCACTAACAGTCTATCCAGTCCAAACTATCTCTGGTTCTCTCGTCCAAGTCTTATAATCACCAGTGCTTGATTTCCCATAATCTGTATGCAGAGTTATCCCCCTGTGTACAACAAACCCCATATCATTCCCAAAGCCAATAAGTCAAGAGAGTAATTGCTCCATGAGCAATTGCTCGAACGACTCGAAGCTCATCGAGCAAATGGGCCTTAGAGCAATTGCTCGATCGAGTGACTCGCACAAATTGCTCGAACGACTCGAATCCCATCGAGCAAATGAGCTAACGAGCAATTCCTCGTTCGAGTGACTCGCACATACTGCTCGACGACTCATTTCAGAAAAAAAGGGATTCATAGCCACAGGCGTTTTCAAAAAAGGGATTCCACAAATGGGATTCCCAAAAAGGGATTCCATAAGTGGGATTCCGTCTTATGTCGAGTGACTCGCACATATTGCTCGAATGACTCGAATCCCATCGAGCAAATGAGCTAACGAGCAATTGCTCGTTCGAGTGACGCCTCGAATGACTCTTGGACTCATTTGAGAAAAAAAGGGATTCCATAGACGCAGGCATTTTTGAAAAAAGAATTCTGTAAAATGGGATTCCTATTCAATACCATAAAATTTGGATTTCCTGATTTGAAAACGCCTGTGGCTATGAAATCCCTTTTTTCTGAAATGAGTCGTCGAGCAGTATGTGCGAGTCACTCGAACGAGCGCTTGCTCGATAGCTGATTCGAGTCGTTCGAGCAATTTGTGCGAGTCACTCGATCGAGCAATTGCTCTAAGGCTCATTTGCTCGATGAGCTTCGAGTCGTCCAAGCAATTGCTCATGGAACAATTACTCTCTTGGCTTATTGGCTTTGGGAATGATATGGGGGTTTGTTGTACACAGGGGAGATAACTCTGCATACAGATTATTTAATTTTTTGTCCATTCACAATTCCTTCATCCCCCCTGTCTCCTCTCGTTTTCACTCATTTCATCTCAACCTCTTCATATGTCTCCACTTCTTTTCTTTTCTGCCTACTTGTTTGCATTGATTAATATTCCACCCCGTCTTATACAAATTCTCTCACTCATTCTCTGTCCTCATTGAATCCATTGTTTTACAAGTCTTTTAATTATAAATTTATTTGTTCAATCATTCATCCAAGATACCATATCACTTTGATGTGATGTTAGGTAGGGTGATGTTGCACCCGACGTACTTGTATATAAACTACTGTGTTTTATCCTGTTTGTGCAGAATAATTTCGCTTCTAAACAAACTCCCAATTACATACTATCACTGCAACAGACTGTGACTAGAAATGAAAAAGAAATGTAGTTTCAACCCTTCCAACAGTTCGTCTATGTCTGGGACTTAACCTCCTTTTATCTTCATCTTGGAACAATATATTGTACTTATGTCTTGTATATTTGTCTAGCGAGAAAGGATGGTAGTTTGTTGATGAATTATGGCGGGTAACATCAACCTCGACGAGGTGCAGGTAGACGCAGAGTACGACTTTATACAGCTCTATAATGAGAAAATATGTTCCTTGGCAGAAAATGATGAACCCCCATATAAAAACCACGCAAGTGACTGCAACTACTTTTCGCCTAGTGACTTTCAGTCAATAGCTTGTAAAATAGACGCAGGATTCTCAATATTCCATCTCAATTGCCAAAGCCTGAAGGCCCATTGGGATTCCTTCCAAAACATGCTATATAACCTACAAACAGGAAAGAACTTCTTCGACATAATAGGACTTACCGAAATATTCCAAATTCCTCCAGAGATGTCGTTCACTCTGGTTGGCTATGCCCCGATTATTAAACGTATGAGACACGAGAATGGTGACGGTCGAGGAGGGGTTGGTCTATATATTAAAGAAGGAATACCCTATAGAGTTCGTAATGATATTTCGTTCATTATTCCCCATGTTTTCGAATCTCTGTTTATTGAAATTAAAGATTAATATCAACCCAGAATTTTTGGCATTATTTATAGACCCAACACTCCTCCTAAAGCCGACATCAACTTCTTATCAAAATTAAATGAAATAACGAATGTTCTAAATGCCGAAAATAAAAAAAGTTTATATTATGGGGGATCTTAATCTAGACCTTCTAAAAGCAACTACACACTCAAAAACGGAAGAATTTGTTAATCTCATGTTCAGTCAAGGCTTTCTGCCGTATATCACCAAGCCAACGAGAGTAACCTGTCGTTCTGCTAGTATGATAGATCATATCTTCTCCAATAACGTTTCACGAGCAGCATTACCTGGAATAGTCATATCTGACGTGTCAGATCATTTTGGTGTTTTTTTTATATTGAAGAAAAACCCAAACCAAAAGATACACCACACTTTACACTAAAAAGAATAATAAATGCAGAAAGACTTGTTGAATTCAAAACACTTATCCCGCAAAGTGATTTTAATCCTGTAATGCAGTCGAATTGTCCCAATGAGTCATCTGAAACCTTTCTAAACATCTATATGAAAGCATATGAAAAAGCATTCCCTCTCAAACGTGTTCGCCAGAACACAAAATTTATTAAAAAACAGCCCTGGATGACAAGGGGGCTTGTAATATCCTCCAATAATAAAGAAACATTCTACAAGAAAAAACTCCAAGCTCCCACTGAAAGGAACTCAGAAAACTACAAAAACTACTGTAAAAAAAAAAACAATGTAAAGCTACCTATTATAGAGATATCCTAAACGAAAACAAAAACAATATGCGAAGAACATGGCAGATTTTAAACGAAGCCATCAATAAAGGAAAACGTGAAGCCAGATTACCCTCGTTCTTCATCCAGGACAACACAGAGTTAAGCGAGCCCCATGACATCGCAGAAGAATTCAACGATTTCTTTATGAACATTGGAAAAAACACATCCGAACAGATTCAGAAAACTAATAAGTCCTACACAGATTACATGGAGAACAATGTCTCCAATAATCTTTATTTAATACCCACAAATCCCACAGAAGTCAACCGAGTAGTAAATAAAATGAAGCCAAAATTATCTAAAGACTGCGATGATATCACAACCTGTCTTCTTAAGCATACGATAACCGAAGTATTGGATCCTCTAACACATATAATTAACAACTCTTTCCTAAACGGCAAAGTACCAGACAGGATGAAGATCGCGAAGGTGATACCCATATTTAAAGCAGGTGACGAGCACAGCTTTACAAATTACAGACCTATCAGTATACTTCCGGTATTCTCAAAAGTAATGGAAAAACTCATGGAAGTGAGACTAACTAGTTTCCTTAATAGGTTTAATATTGTATACCCTCACCTATACGGGAACCGAAAGCGACATAGTACTATTCATCCAGTTATTCAGCTCCTTAAAAGCATCGCAATAGAAAATAATTAACAAGAAATGGTGCATCACCTTTGCACTGTTCCTGGATTTGTCAAAGGCCTTTGACACCATAAATCACGAAATACTATTAGGTAAACTGGAAAAATATGGTATCCGAGGTGTCACCAACAATAGGTTTAGAAGTTACTTGTCCAACAGGTTTCAATATGTTATGTACGGAACACACAAATCGGACTTAGCCAAACAAAGTTACGGTGTACCATAGGGCTCGATTTTAGGCCCTATTCTTTTTCTTTTATATATAAATGGTATAAGTAACTCAACATCGCTCAATCTTTTATCATTTGCCGATGACACAACTGCACACTGCCCAGGCTCCAACAATAATCCCATTACACCATATTTCAATGACGAGCTTCAGAAACTATTCGAATGGTGCTCTGTGAACCAGTTAATGCTGAATGCTAAGAAAACCTCGTACATCATACTTAATCCAAATAAAGGTAGGAACAATAATCTTTGTCAAGAGGTAAAAATAAATAACCAAAACATTAACAAGGTTGGGGTCACTGAAACAGAAAAATCTGTGAAATTCTTAGGAATTAGCATTGATGAACATGTATCCTATCGCACTTTACGAAGTGCGATCGGGGTTATGTTCGAAAATAACACGCGCAAACTATAGTCTCAACAAAGTTAAAAATATCCTCCCCCACGGAGCTCTGAAAACATTGTATTACGCCCTCATACATAGCCATTGGGTATACGGAATCCAGGCATGGGGCAACTCAAGAGCTATCAAAAAACTAGCTGTCCTGCTAAAACGTTCATTACGAATAATTAATAACAAAAAGTACAATTCTCATACAGATCCCCTGTTTAAAGAAAACCAAATACTCAAGGTTGATGATTTGTTTAGGCTACATGCACTACTGTTCGTGTTTGACTGGCAAAACGGCAGATTACAGGTTTCTTTCAATGATATATTTAAAATTACTGACAATCCATCTGGTAGGAGAACTAGACAGTCGGGCCTCCTATACATAGAAGAAACACGGACCCAAACTCTGGATAAATTTCCTTTATACTCCTTCCCGAAACCATGGAATGCTCTGGACCACACAATTCGTAATATTAGCGACAGGAGCATTCTTAAGAACAACTTAACTTCCACATTCAATTCCTCATATACCAGTTATGTCAGCTGCAACAATCCCTACTACCCCGATCGCACTTCGTAAACTTCGTAAATTTGGAAATTGTCAAACTCGTGGTCCGCGTCTAAATCTGGAATCCTCGTCTTGTGCAACCTGTCGCGCTTCCTCCTTACAGTGGTGCTATGTAAAATACTATATGGATACAATTAAGAACTTGCAAACAAAAGTCTAAACAAATAAATCATAACATTCGTCATCCTACGATGATGATGCAGCTAACGTAGACACCACGCCCAAACATCATGATCAACCTCTTTGTCGCAGTCTAAACGATATAAACTTCACGATGGGACTTGTCGCCGCCTTCATGTGTTATGATAAGTAGTTGAGAGAGTCCAAAAGGCAGGTTGCTTCTTGCCTACCTTGAAGCACCGTCTTTCCGCTGGCGAAAATGAAGCACCAATACTCTAATCCCAGAAAAGTAATGACTCGATCGTCATTCTCCATCATGTGTCACATAATTGTCTCTCAGTTCATTCTTTCAATCACAGTCTGTTTGCAATCACCCCATCTTCTTCCAGGGGGTGGCAGGTAATAGCCACTTCCCACGGTGTACTACTCATTACATTTGTGCAATATGTTTATTTGTAACCATTTTACATGTATGTGTACCGTGAATAAAGAATCTGAATCTGAATCTGAATCTGGGAAATCAAGCACTGGTGATTATAAGACTTGCACGAGAGAACCAGAGATAGTTTGGACTGGATAACCTGTTATTGATAGAGAAGCATATGCAATAGGCATTAAAAATGGGATTCTGGGAGAATTCTAAGCCAGAAAATTACTCCTATTCAATAGAACATATCCCAGGAGATATCTCGGTCCTATAGCATTACGTGCTATTTTATATGCCAACATGGGGCTTCACATGTCCGTTTGGGTGGTTTGGTGGAGATTTTGGTGGTTTGTAAGGGTGGTCGGGTCTATTTGGGTAATTCTTCGTTACATGAGAATTCTGGGAAAAATTCTAATCCAGAAAATTACTCCTATTCAATCGAACGCACCCCCGGTACCCCTTGGTACTATAGCACTACGTGCTACACTGATAAAATGGGGAAATAGAGTCGTTTTTGGTGATTTGGAGGGATTGTCGGGTTTATTTGTGTAATTAAACGAGGATTCTGGGAGAATTCTAAGCCAGGAAAATACTCATATTCAATCGAACACACCCCCGGTACCCCCTTGGTACTATAGCACTACATGCTATAACGATAAAATGGGGAAATAAAGTCAATTTCGGTGATTTGGAGGGATTGTCGGGTTGTTTGTGGTAATTCTACGAATAGGGAAATTACTCCTGTACAAAGGAACACATCCTCCGAATATACTCCTGTCTTGTTAGAAGGTTTTGGGTCACATAGCAACCACGTGCTACCATAGGAACCAAGACGGCGGCCTCCAGTATACAAAATGGACGACGGAAACACGTATCACCCTAACAACACGCGCTGCGCATGCGCACTCACACCACTTGTCACTATGGAGATGACGTCACAAGATGGCCGCTCACGCGGGTTACCATGACTACTAAACATGGCGCCACCAGGTCACGTGACTATGGCGTCACATGAAATTCTGCATGAGATCCTGCCAACCGGGGTCGATCTCCACATCTCCTACTACTCATGTACTAAGGGATACTGCACGTCGATGTTGCGCATGTCCTCAACAATCTAACCCAGCCTGTGGTGCAGTGCGGAGTTTGGGGAGCTGGCAGCTGCTCGTCGTTGCTCTGTGGTTCTCTCCTGGTACTAAAATTGTCACCGTCATGATTAGCCATTGTGCATAAGTATGTGACCTTAAACACCAATAAATAAATAAATAAATAAATAAATAAATAAATAAATAAATAAATAAATAAATAAATCATTGAAAACTAAACCTTTTAACTCCAACGTACTGTTCCGCCACGCGCATAACGCAATTCAAAAAGTTACACATATACCACGACGGGCCCAGGCACAGAAGCATTTATGTGTGTGTGTGGGTAGGATAAGAGGTAGGACCGAGCGTCGTCGCTAGTTGCCGAACCACACTCCGCACTACTTACGGGTCTTTGAATCAAAGTTCAGTAAAATAATTTATCCCCTAGCCATGTTGCCTTCCAAACCATTGACAAACCTTGTTATGGGATGCATAATATGCGGAGAAAATACTACCCCTATAACTCTCCCTGAGTGGAGTTTCCACCCAGACATTATTTCAAATTCTGTTAAAAACCCAACGGAGTACCAGCAAAGTTTCAGTTAACAGGCGTTCGGGTAGAACCGGGATACCCGGTGGCTAGAATATTTGTAGAACTCTACGAATCTCAGATTCTCGGTCGAATCGAATCCCAAGTTGAATCAGGCAGTGTATTTCGAATCGAATCAAATATTGGATGTATCTGCTCTCATGTTCTTTTCAACACCGACTCGTCTGGCCAGATCAATAAAAAGCGGAATATTTCAGAACGGAATAAAAGTAGTTACGGAAGCGGAACCTCAGGACTTCAACTATTTTTCTATCACCGGGGCTTTTTGCTTGCCGGTGCTTTTTCATATAGCAAGATTTCAGCAGTAAGATGGTATGGTGGTGGCAGAGACAGGGCAACATCTGCAGCTGAAGGCCGGTTTTTGATCATTCAGGCCCGTAGGAACTGCTTTGCAACAACAACTTAGCTTCGCAGTGACCTTCAGAATGCGTCGACGCAGACTATCCGGGCAAGGTTCCACGAAGATGGTCTCTGAGCGAGAAGACCATGTATTTGTATTTCGCTGTCCCAGAACCTCCACCAGACACGATATGAATGGGCCATAGACCATGTTGGATGTACCAGAGAAGATTGGCGAACTGTCCTTTTTACAGGAGAGTCAAGGTACTGCCTAGACGACACAGATAGGCGTTCTAGGGCATGAAGAAGACCAGGAGAGCGATTCCATGCAGCCAACATTGCTGGACATGACCGCTATGGTGGAGGGTCAATAATTGTCTGGGGCGGTATCAGCTGGGATGGACGTATACAGTGCTTTGTGTCCTTGATCGTGGTACATTGACTGCTCAGCGGTATATTGATGAGATCCTGGATGCCCACGTCAGATTGTATGCAGGTGCAGTGGGTGGTAGATTCATTCTGATGGACGATAATGCCCGTCCCCATGTTGCCTAGGCTGTCCTGGAGTACCAACATGGGAAGGGGATTGAGCGTATGGACTGGCCAGCAAGATCCCCTGACCTCAATCCAATCGAACGTGTCTAGAATGAGTTGCAGCTTGCAATTTCAGCCCATCCAGTCAAGCCAAGAAGTGTCCAGGAGCTTGGTGTCATGATGGTATAGAATGGAACAACATCCCACAAAAGACCATCAGGAGCCTGATTAAGAGCATGAGAAGGCGTTGTCAAGCTGTAATTAGCAGTAATGGGTCTCATACTCGATATTGAATCCATACCAGTTCGCTCCGTCAACTTTTTGGCAAATTTGAAAAAAATTCTCTTTTACCAATAATATCCATTTCCCATGGTTATCCTATTCAAAAGCTAACAAATAATGTCAAACACAAACAAAATCTTAATTTCTGTATTTAAATCATTAACGATATAATTAAATAAAAAATATATACACTTTTCAGAACAATATTTAAACTAAAACGTAAAACAGGCAGCTGGATATACTTGGTGCTTAGCAAACTTTGAGTAGTATACATTCTCTAGTAAGCAATAGATACATCATCATCAGCATTTTGCCAAAGCTCTCAAACACCCGGTCTAATTCAGTAAGGGTCGACGCTATTATGGACTGGAACCAGTCTTGCCCTTAAATAGTCCGTCGCGTATGTACAGATGCAATCAGCTGGAATATTTCAGTTGGTCGAAAAAGCGACCGAACGGTTCGCTTTTCCTACCAGCTGAATTATTCCACACGTTTGAATGTGAAAAACGTTGATAAAGATTCATGTTCATCTATTATGTTCATTATTAACCCTTTGAACCCTGGTGGGGGGGGGGGGGGTGGGGGGTGGGCGGTGGCGTTGCGGTAACCGGTTCTCGTCAGATCACCGAAGTTAAGCAACGTCGTGCCCGGTTAATCACTGGATGGGTGACGGTCTGAGCGATCAATTCGGAGTCCCGCGTTGTGTCCTTAGACAAGGCACTTAACCCCGATTGTCCACACGGGGGCACTATGACGCCGTGTACTAAGGCGTACTGCACGTCCATGGAGCGCATGTCTTCAACCAATCTACCCTGCCTGTTCTGCGGTGTGAAGTTACGATGTTATGGAGCTGGAAGCTGCTCGTCGTTGCTCGGTGGTTCTCTCCGGGTACTCCGGCTTTCTCCACCCGTAAAACTGTCACGGCCATGATTAGCCAATGTGTATAAGTATATGACCTTAAACACCAATAAATAAATAAATAAATAAATAAATAAATAAATAAATAAATAAATAAATAAATAAATAAATAAATAAATAAATTGAACTCTGGTGGTATCTTCCATGTCAGTTCCATGGTAGCAATAGGAAGAGTCCATATTTATTATTTGGGGGTAGACCAATTAATATTTTCAACGTGAAGCCTTAGGAAAATATTGATTGGTCTAAACCACACATTTACCCTGCAGTCCCCCCCCCCCCCCCCCCCCTCTTAATGGCGTTATGGCGTAGCTTGTGACCCGGTCGGAAAAACGGTCTCTGGAGTTCAAAGGGTTAAGTTCGTGGGACAAACAGAAGTGTGAACAGGGTTCAAGAAGAAAGGACTAAGTCTTTAAAGTACTTCTGATAGTACCAAATCATGGCATGCCATTATTGGGGCTCTCTCGGAGAGGTCCACAGGAAGTGGTGCCATTCTCCGGCGCTATCAAGCTTATTAACTACGATATCATTTTATTATTATGGTTGTCCCATAAGGTATGTTAACTTTTAGTTAGACTTAAAGGTATACTACCCCATATTATTTATTACTGAAGCCCCGAAAGGAAGAAAATGACTATCAGATTAAATTGCCTCTTAAGTCGACAAATTATCATCACACACTGTGGAATGGGCCATGATACTGAATAGATATTCGATATCTGGGAAAAGCTGATTGTTTAACAGAGCAAACAATTGTAAATAAGTCTACTGTCTGGAATCTGTTTTCAAACTAATATTTGGATGTGGGTTGAAGACAGCCTCATGGCTATGCCATTGCCCTTCAGTATCATGCCTACTGTCTCACCATTTCATGAGGTACAATCATTTATATCATGATTACCTGTTCTACAATATATAAAAAGCCTATGACATAAATTTTAGCTTTACACACCAACCGTGGTGAAAACGTGTGTCTGTGGTGAACACACCAGCAATGGGATTTCAATAGTTAAAATTTACACCTACAGTGGAAATAAATCCAAGCTGACCTTTGGTGACCTCGACCTGAATGCAAACTTGTCTAAATATATCAGTCGTCGCCTCGCGAAGGGTGAAATGAAAACGGCAATTATTTATTACGTTTTTACGTCAAGTTTACCTCATAAGATACCAAAACAAAAATTAACAAACACTCGTTGGCCCATGTTAATAAAGCACCCATAACTCGAAATAGTATGTTATTAAAATGAAAAAGGTCCCGTGCTTTAAAAGTGCGTTTCTTTTTCCATTTCATTTCAGAGATAAAATTGACAGCGGAAGTACCGCAAACCGGTGCTCACGTAAACAAAAACAGATTCGCGCATATGTAAGTCTGCTGCTCAGTAAAATCGAGAAAAAATAATAGCGACTCTTAATAATCTGACGATCATGATATAAATAAAATATACCCAAGGTAGCCTGGTGTGCCAAATGTTCACCACTCGTGGTGAACATTTGGTACACCAAGCTACTATGGGTATATTCTATATGTAAATCAGCATTCAAGTGGATATCGGATAGTAAGGAAAAGGCATTAATATCATTCAGTAGCCCTAACACAGCCAATCAGCTTAAACAATTTCGAACAAAATATTACCCCTTTGATAGGAGAGGTACCTAAGAAGCTGCTGAAGAGATAACCAATATTATAGGATATATCAATTCAGGTGCGTCGAAATGTATCCCATATGGCAAAAGAAGGAAAAAACCGAAACGCAAATGGTTTGACGCTGAATACAGTCATCTCAAACAAACACTGGAAGATATCGCCCGGAATATGAGATAAAAACCACAAAATAAGAGCCTGGTCATTAGTTACTTCACCTCAAAAAAGTATATAAAACGGTCACGTGATATAAATTCAAATTATCTTTAAGACACACGTGTGCGCAATTAGACAGGTTAGAGTCATCGGATCCTAAAGCTTACTGGAGAGTAATATATAGTATCAGAAAGAAAGAATTCACCTATCCCGATTTAACAGTCGCTTTTTTCAATACTCAATACTGCAAACCTGTCTTTGATAAATAGAGATTATTACCATTATGTGGATGTACAAAATATGTATCCGAGTCGAGCTCCGAGTTCTAAGGGCAGATTACGACGAGTCAAAGACGAGTCGTGATCCACCCTCAGAACCCGGAGCGAGACTCGGATACATATTTTGTACATCGACATAACGTTAATAATCATTTTATCTTACAATATATTGGGGATAAGTCAAGAATGTAGACGCATATTTTACGAACTATTTCTTCGTACGGATGAACAAAAAGAGAAAAAATGGAACTCACGCGAAAGGAACGTGCTTGTATCCGACCTCCTGATACAAACATCTGTATCAGGGGGTCGGATACACGACAGTTGCGGAGTTAATACAGACAAAATACATGTTGATTGTAAGATAAATACAGATTATCATGATAATGTGCATGTCCTGTGATTTGTATCAGATTCGAGGTGGTGTCGAGAATGGGATCTCAACGAGCCGGCTTTGCCGGCGAGTTGTGATCCCATTTTTGGACACCACCAAGAATCTGCAACAAATCACAGGACACGCACATTATCATGATAATTCATTTATCTAACAATTCTGTCACATAAACAGATTAAATCTTAACCCTTCACCGAACGTAAAAGGCCAAAACCGGCCAATGCTATTCTCAAAAAATCGCCAATTAATTTTCATTTTTTGTCTCAAAAACATAGGTTATGACCCCTCGTTGGAACGAGCTCGTCGAGCTCGTTCCAACGAGGGTTCATAGCCTATGTTTTTGAGACAAAAAATGAAAAAAAAATTAGTTATTCAAGAATTTTTTTTGCAAGTGTCGTCTGCTTTTCATGATAGGTAAAGGGTTAAATTATTTTCAAACATTTTTGGGACATAATGTTCGGTCGACCACTGAAACGCACATAGAATGTATCTATATGTGCCTGTTATGATAGCACGAAGCGCTACCGGAAACGAATCGTCTATATGATACGGAATCGGAACAAATTATGTGATACGTACCGTTTCTCGTGGTTTTCAGGCCAAAATCTATATGATTGTTAGATAAAAATAAGTATCAGTCACATAATAATTTAGAAGTGCGCATCCCACTGAATAATGATGAAATAACAGCTAACAAGATACTAAGTGCCAAAGGCGCGCCGTTAACATCACTTCACCACTCATGGTGAACATTTGGTACACCAAGCTACGATGGGTATATTCTCTATGTATTATACTTCAAATAAATCATTCATTCACTCATATTCTTTGAATCAACGCGAGAAGTGTTTCTCAAAGGAGACTTTAGTTGACCGAATCATTTTATAAATTTACCATATTGAATACGAACTCGCCAGAGTTGTAGTTTCATGATTACGCTGCATACTAAGTACCACGAACTGTGTTAATATCTTGATGAATCAAACACATGTTGATTAGAATAACTGTCTGTAACTGGAGCACGAAAGAATATCTGCATATCCCTGTGAGTGAAGGGACATAAGATTGTACCAACGGTCGTTTGCGCGCAAACTCCACAAAAGGTGGGTAAACAAAGTTAACAGCCAATAGCAACGTCGAAGTCCGAACAGATTTAGACTGGTGGCTTGAAAGTTTGCGTTTTGCCATCAAGGTTAACCCTTTACCTAACGAATCGCCCGCATCTGCCCACGCAATTTGCAAATTCAGCAGTTAACAGAAATAATTTTTTCAAAATATTTCATCAAAATCATATCATGTGACCCCTCACTGGAACGAGCCCATCGAGCTCCTTCCAATGAGGGGTCACATGATATGGTTTTTTTTATTTTTTTTTTTTTTAATTTTAAAAAATAGTAATTAAAATAATAAATTTTGATATCGTCTGCGTTGGGTAAAGGGTTAATATAACTATTGATCATTGTAGTACAGGGCACTGCTGGGAGTTATTACCCACACCACTAACAAAAAAGGTGCGGGGGATTTTGTATTAGAACATTTTGTCTTGAGGAAATTTGTCCTACACTCTTTCGATGCCAATTACTGATCAATCCACACATGGACATTGATGTCCACGTATGTGTTTACCAGGTAATAAAACTCATCAACAGCAAAATCTGAAGTTATGAATCACAGGGTTGTACCCGGTGCTTCATTAATTAAATTTCTGATGGGTATTCCTATAATTAGTGTTTGAAATCTAATGTTATTCATTATTGCGTCCGTGCAAATATTGCCCACCCGTGGAAAGTGACCAGTCTATGGCGGTCGCACTGTAGTTCTGTGCTACGCGAGTCGGACAAGCCCTGGCGAAAACGTCGCAATTCAATCTTCCCCTCCTCTGATAAAAATCTCGACAATTAGTTTCAAGATCAAACAGCGAACTTCCCACTACATGACGCTCGATAACGTGAACGCGGTTACGCTTTGACAGTACATTCACATCGTAACGGCTTTCTTTTTTTCGGACGTCATGGTGTTTAATCCTTTACCAAACATGAAAAGCAGACGACATTCGCAATTTGCAAAAAAAAAATTCTTGAATAACTAACTTTTTTCATTTTTTGTCTCAAAAACATAGGTTATGGCCCCTTTTTGGAACGAGCTCGATGAGCTCATTCCAATGAGGGGTCATAACCTATGTTTTTGAGACAATAAATGAAAAAATAATGAAAATTAATTGGCAATTTTTGAGAATAGCTCTGGCCGGTTTTGGCCGTTACGTTGGGTGAAGGGTTAACCCTTTGAGGCTTTAATTATCCTTGGACTTAGAAAGTCGTTATAATGACTTACGTAACTTGTTATACCGTTTTACTGAACTCGTTATAACGACTTACTAATTCGTTATAACGACTTTGCAAACTTGTTATAACGACGTAGTAAAGTTGTTATAAAACTTTAATAACGTTAGCTAACTCGTTGTAACAACTCGTTGTAACGACTTACCAACTCCTTATAACGACTTATAAATCTAGTTATAAGGACGATAAAGTCGTCATAACGACTTCCTAAGTCGTTGTAACGAATTTGTTATGTCATTATAACGAGTTAGTAAGTCGTTAAAGTCATTATAACGCCTTTAGAAGTCGTTATAACGAGTTTACTAAGTCGTTATAATGAGTTTCATAAGCCATTATAACGACTTTCTAGGTCGTTATAACGACTTCAATAAGTCATTATAATGTGTCACGTAAGTCATTATTATGATTTTCTAACTCGTTATAACGAGTTTCTAAGTCGTTATGACAACTTACTAAGTAAATGCATGGGAACAAATTTTGATAACCAAAAATAATTTAGCATCCACCTTTTAAACAAAAAGAACGTTTGTATTTCAACTTTTATTGTGACCCTCTGCCCCACACCGCCCCGCCCCACCCGATCTAACTCCGAGCCCGGGACACTAGTTCGAAACGGGACTTCCATTACTCGATTATCAAATCAATTGTCGTGAGGGAATACACGATCCGTTAACTGCTTGAAGGCAAGATTATTTTTGATGGTTTGAGTTTACTATTCAAAATTTGTTTTATTACAATTTATTGGAGAGATCCCAAATGAACTCACCAATAAATTGTTATTAAACAAATTGATATGAACAAAATATTATTTGTGTTTGAATGAATTCGAAACATGAGCAAGGAAAATATTGGCTTTTGCTCTGGTACCCTCATTTTATTGAAAGCCCTGATAGTGGCGTCTAGCACTCAAACAGTTAAAAGATCGAATCGATATCTGAAAACTCGTTCAAAAATGTTTTCCAACAGGAAAAAATAAAGTTCACCCTTGACATGAACACCTACCAGGGGGTTGTTTACTTGCGTATGGTGAACGCTTTGCTCCCAGATGACAAGTCTAATTCTGCAAAGAATACGATGTTGTGATGGCTGGAAATCACCTGGAAGTCACTGTCCATTTGTTTACTCCTTTTGGATTTATTTAGTGCACGGAATCATTATTTATTGATTTATTTATTGTTGTTTAACCCTTTACCTAACGTGAAAAGCAGACGACACTTGCAAAAAAAATTCTTGAATAACTAATTTTTTTCATTTTTTGTCTCAAAAACATAGGTTATGACCCCTCGTTGGAACGAGCTCGACGAGCTCGTTCCAACGAGGGGTCATAACCTATGTTTTTGAGACAAAAAATGAAAAAAATAGTGAAAATTAATTGGCGATTTTTGAGAATAGCGCTGGCCGGTTTTGGCCGTTACGTTGGGTAAAGGGTTAAGGTCATATACTCATGCACAATGGCTAATCGTGACCTTGGCAGTTTTACGGGTGGAGGAAGCTGGGGTACCCGAAGATAACCACCGAGCATCGACGAGCAACTATCAGCTCCTCAACATTCTAGCTCAAGCAGGGTTACAGCGGTTGAAGATATGTGCACCACCGACGTGCAGTACGCCTCAGTACACGGCGTCATCGTGCGCCCATGTAGGCAACCGGATAAAGTGCCTTTCCCAAGGACACAATGCGGGTCGCCCCGGACAGGGATCGAACTCGTGACCTCCAGCATAGAAGTCCAACAATCTACCACTGAGTCACCGCGCTCCCACACGGTAAGCATTTTGAAGATGAAATTGTTGAGGACTCCGAGCTGCAGATGGACTCTTGGCAAAGTAAACAATTTTGCACAGTGGTACACATATTCCAGATACCCGTGTGAGGTCACGCTCATCTTCGAAAACAATACATATGAATTCTCTCAGTTTACATCGGAATCCTCTTTGTTTTTCGTTTATTTCACAAAAATAAAGAACACCAGCGCCTGATACGAGAAAATTGCCATCTATGGTTGATTTGCTTCCACTTGGAAAAAACTGGTGTGCATGTAGAGTACAGTCGCTATGGACTGGTCATAATCCACGCGTGGGCATTGATGTCCATGGCATGCGTTTACCAGGTAATAAAAATCATCATCAGCAAATTTTTAGTTAATGAAGCACCGGGTTGTAACCGGTGCTTCATTAATTAAATTTTTAATGATTATTCCTATAATTAGTGTTTGCAAGCTAATATTATTGCGTTCGTGGGAATACTGTCACCCCGTGGAAAGTGACCAGTCCATGGTGGCCTTACTGTAGATGCCCCCCACAAAAGCGAAAACGATTCTAGAGAAAAAGAGGTCGGGTGATAGGTGCGGCCTGTATGGTCTGCAAATGGATTTGTTCACAATGTATATGCCAAATCCAAGATGGCCACTGCCGGCCATGTTTCTCTGCAAAATTCAGAAACATTTATAGCTCCCATCGTGACAAAGCTACATAAGAAATTTGAAAACGATTGGGTGAGAGATGCGGCCTGCAGGGTGTGCTAATGAATTCATATGCCGACTCCAGGATGGCTGCTGCCAGCCATAGTTTTGAACGAAATTCAGAAAATTTGATAGCTCCCATTCAGACATCACACCAAAGCTATATATGAAATTTGTAAAAGATTAAGGGACAGATGCGGTCTGCAGTGGGTGCTAATGAAATTGTTGACAATTTATATCCAAATCAAAGATAGCTGCTGGCGGCCGTGTTTTTCAACAAAATTCAGAAATATGCGATAGCTCCCATCTGGACATCACACCAAAGCTACATATGAAACTGTAGAGTGTGCTAATGGAATTGTTGATAATTTATGTGTCAAATCTAAGATGGCAGCTGGCGGACATGCTTTTCAACGAAATCTTGAAAAATTCGATAGCTCCCATTTACACACTGCCCCAAAGCCACATATCAAATCTGGGACTGATCGGATGAGAGCCACGGCTTGTAGGGTGTGCTAAAGGAATTATTGGACAATTTATATCCAAATCCAAGATGGCCATTGGCGGCCATATTTTTCAAAAAATTTCGAAAAATTCGATTGCTCCCATCGAGGCATTACTCCAAAGCCACGTATGAAATTTTTGAACTGATCGGGTGAGAGCGGTAGGGTGTGCTAAAGGAATTGTGGACGGATGGACGGACGGACGTTCTACCGCAGATGTACTTGTGAGGTAATTTTAGTGTTAGGTATGGGGAAAATTGCGCAACTCACAAGTGGGTTTTTCGCACCTCACAAGTTGAAAAAAACCTCACAAGTGGTTGGTGTACTAACGGTTTTATCCCCCAACTTCACAAGTAACGACTGTACACGGACGGTGACCTCGCAAGGCCATCTGCGGTGGCCCGGACATCCATACAGACGTACGGACGGACGACGGATCGCAACCCTTCCCAATAGCCCATACTTGACGTTGTCAAGTTGAGCTAAAAATCAAATTTCAAAAACAAATATAATGAAATTATGTACATTTCTTCCCGCCAGCGCTTTCACCGATCTTTTACACAATTTCGTTACTGTAAACTGTTATGTCAATGCACGAAGAAAGAAAATTTTAATCGATTCAATAAAATGATAGTTCACTGTTTTCCAAAGAATATATGCGTTGTCCGCAAACTGGTTCGTGATTAAGGTGACGTCAGAACTGACAAAGTGGATCACGTGAATGTGAATCACGTGCTGAAAATTCCATCGACTTTTTCCTGCGTGAAGAAATTGACGCGCCTGTGGCGAAATACTAGCATTTGTTCATTAATTTATATTTTTGGCGAGGTATAATTTATGAGAATTATTTGTTTACGATTCGAGATGACGTGTGGAAATGACGATTTTAATCATACATTATATATACATATCATTGGAGTGTTCTCACATGGACTCTCCAATAAATTGATTTCCTTGCAGTGCAGTACAGTACCTGGAGAGTGGACTGTAACTAAATCACCCGCGGAGTGGAGTTATCATCGAAGCTATAACTTTCAAATTGTGTACATATCGACAAAAAAACTAGCAATGTTTCAGCCAATGGACCTCCGGGTTTAACCCGGAGGTCCATTGGTTGAAACTTTGCTTGTACTAGTTATGCTTTGCAACAAATTTGCAGTTATTTCTTGGGTGGAATCTCCACTCTGCGGGTGACTTAGTGATAATACACTCTCCGCGTACTGTATGTAGAATCGATCAATTACTTGACAAAAAATAATAATAACTTAACTTAAAAGTTACTGAGAGAGAATTCCGTGTGATCGGTACCGATCTCGTACATGCTTGGTTAACTAGCATACCTTTTTGGGGGTCTGTCGGTGGCCGAGTGGTGTGCGTGGTTCAGTGCAGTTGCGGTTGGTGCCGTAGGAAACTCTCTCGACGTGGGTTCGAACCCCCGCCTTGCCATTATATATACATATATAAAACGCCTGGGTCTGGGCATGCCCCCGGCGGAAAATATACTCTCCTCACGGTCCTACCATCGCGAGAGGGACACCAACCTCATACCTTTCCCAACTCAAGGATTCGATCTTCGTGATATGCCCTAAATAAATTTACTTCATATCCCCCATGAAAAAGTCTATGTGCCACCCCCCCCCCCCCCCCCCCCACAAAAAAATAATAATAACAGTTACCTGGTTACGCGTCTGATGTACTCAAAGCAGGGCACGGTCTTGAAATCTTCGAGTCGGTGCCAAGATGAAGTTGAAAACAAGTGCTGAGAATATATATATATGCATGTCGATATGTCGAATGATCTCATTTGTTCAGAAAAAGCACTGGTAAACAATAAAAATAAAAGACACATATCAGGGGCGGCGGAATCGGGGGGGGGGGGGGGGGGGGGGGGGGGCTCCACGTTTTTTGCCGGGCCATGTTTTTTTGTATGCATATATTTTAACACAACAAATGACTGGTGAAACAAGAGGCCGTTCCAGAGCCAGCTATGTTTCTCTCGTACTGGTTCAGTTTCGATGGATTTCAGATCATTTTTGCAGTAAGTGGCAGCAAACGATAAAATGTATACAGTCTGTTAAAATATCGGTTATCTGAAATAGATCGTAATCTTACAGACACACAAGTACCAAATCCACCCTCAGACAAGATAATCCACAGACAGTATAATTGCTGTAAACGTCTGGTAAAGCATACAGGTGAAGTCTATTTATCAGCTTTGGACGTAACGACCAAAGCTGATAAATAGACCTCACCTGTATGCTTTACCAACGTTTTTTAAAGTGTGAAATCTTTCAAACACATCTCCTGCAAAATCTCAAAATATCCACTCAGATGCACGGAAATGGGGGTTTGGGGACCCTGGAATTTAAAATTTTCATCGCCCGATCCCCCCCCCCCCCCACACTTTGAAAATCGAAATCGATCCGCCGTCCCTGCATATAACGAACTGGTAGCATAGCTTGAATTACTCACAGCCCCCCCCCCCCCCCCCCCGCACCCACAAATAAACACCCTAACAGACACCTTTACACTCAACCACAAGCATTGAGGCTAGCAAACGAATCATCAAAAAGGTGTTCAGCATGAACATACTCTCCGATAAAGACAATTTAACAGCTGGTGAACGGAGAGCCCTCACGAAACTTCGAAAAAATAAGAAATTAGTAATTAAACCAGCCGACAAAGGTGGGTCGGTAGTTGTTCTATCTCGGGATAATTATATAAGGGAAGCCATGAGACAACTCAGCAATACTAAACATTATAAGAAAATAGATTCACTTATTTGGCCTAGTAATGTCGAAAAATTCGATAAGATCTTAAAGTTTCTCCTCGACGAAGGTCACATTACCAAAAAACAATTGAAATATTTAATAGCTAAGCTCAGTGCTCAAACAAGAACAATTTTATATCCTACCAAAGATCCACAAGGACCGTTCTTCATGGACGGATGACTTAACTCCACCCGGGAGGCCAATTGTATCAGATTGTAATTCGGAATCTTATGCGATCTCGGAATTAATTATCATCTGAAACCGATAGCAAATAGACATCCGAGCTATCTAAAAAATACACAGGATTTCCTGTCAAAAATTTCGAAATTGAAAATATCGAAAAATGCAATTCTGGCTACTTTGGATATCGACAGTATGTATACGAACATTGATATTGAAAAATATCCGGATGCGAAACGCCCGGATGAACAAATTTTGGATCTTTTAGAGCTGAGCTTAAAAGGTAATGACTTTCAATTCAATGGAGAATATTTTCTACAAATAATGGGTTGTCCTATGGGCAAAAGATTCAGTCCTAATTTTGCAAGCATTTATGTAGCGGAATGGGAGGAAAATGCCTTAAGCAAATGTGCAAAGCATCCTCTCGTATATCTCAGGTATTTAGATGACATTTTTATTATTTGGGAACATTCAAAAGAAGATTTTAATGAATTTTTAGAAATTTTGAACAATCACGATCCAAATATTAAATTGAAAGCTTCTATCAGTGAAAATTCTGTTGATTTTCTCCACGTGACCATGTATAAAGGCAAGCAATTTCAGGCGTCCGGTCATTTAGGTTATAAAGTGTATTTTAAACCAACTGATTCACATCAATTGTTGCACACAAAATCATTTCATCCTCAACATACATTTAAAGGTATCATCAAATCACAACTCATTCGTTTCCACCGCAATTCAAGTGATAAGGTAAATTTCTATGAGGCTTGTTCTACTCTATTTGGCGCCCTCAGATCGAGAGGATACTCGCTGCGCTTTTTGCGTACCTTAAAATCTCAAACTTTGAAAAAGCTCGAAAGTCCAGCTGAAACCTCTGATTTCGAACCACTGAAGATTGAACACAACAGACCCTTGCAGAATGGTAGTGGGGCGGTATTTAATAGCAAAAAGCCTCGTTGTAGACTGCATACTTTTATGCCTGACCAGAAAGAGGAATTTTCCTCCGAACAAACGAAAAATCATTATCAGATCCGTAACCCCCTCCATTGTGATTCACCAAACATTATTTACCTTATCACTTGTAAGCGATGTCGGAAACAGTACGTTGGTCAAAGTCAAAATCCTTTCCGAGAACGTGCTACTAGACACAAACAGGATATAAAACATAATGCTGATGCCCCAGTAGCACAACATTTTAACCTTCCTGGCCATTCTTTGGACGATTTCGAAATCCATCCTATTGAACAACCACCAATTAAAGACACATTAGAAGAAACGGATGAATTTAGAAAAAAACGTGAAGCTTTTTGGATCAATACGCTTCAAACCCTCTGGTCATTTGGTATGAACATATCAGAGGGCGAATGCGAAAGGAGGTCCATCATTCCTTTCACTTTAACGTACAACAGAATGAATATCGAAATAGCAAAAATGTTAAAAGATGAATTCAATTTTACCAATGCTAAATTAAATGAACCTTTGAATCTTCGACCTGTCATCGCCTATAAGAAAAACAAAAGCTTGCGTAACATCCTTGTAAGGACTAAATTAGAGCCCATCAATGAATAACATCAATTATTGCCAGTTAGTTTAACCAGTTCCTAAGCTCATCACTTAGTTTAAATCAATTTTGTGTAATTTTTTTTCATGTTTGAAACCCATCAGGGTTCAGTAAATGAAAACAATTTTTCGGCGGCATATTAAAAAGAAAAAAACGTTTCAGTATGAAATGTCTGTGCCAGTGCGATTTTTTAACCTCAAACACACACACACACACACACACACACACAGAGTCTTGTCTTCCCTACATACCGAGGTACCCCATTGTTTGTCCTTTGTGTGGACTTACGGTTTCTACCTCGTTTTGCCGGTACAGTTCTGGGAAAACAACCGAGGTAAAGGGTTTCTTTTGTCCTTTGTACCTCGGTAAGGCGAAACACGCAAACTCTTTTGTCTAGTTACCTCGTCAAGTTGGTAAGACAAACCCACACACACACACACACACACACACACACACACACACACACACACACACACACACATACACACACACACACACACACACACACATTTTTGTCTACCCCACATACCGAGGTACCCCATTGTTTGTCCTTTGTGTGGACTAACGGTTTCTACCTCGTTTTGCCGGTACAGTTCTGGAAAAACAGACGAGGTAAAGGGTTTCTTTTGTCTTTTGTACCTCGGTAAGGCAAAACACGCAAACTCTTTTGTCTAGTTACCTCGTCAAGTTGGTAAGACCCCCCCCCCCCCCCCCACACACACACGCACATGCTGCTGCTGAAAGGAAGATGAACCAAGTAATCATGAGGACTTCATCTAAAATGCTAGATTCCAGCCATCGTTTTTGACGGTGTGCAATGGTCTAGTGGTTTAGACGCTGAACTCCTGATTGCCAGGCGGTGTTGCCGAGGGTTCGAATCCCGGCGGGGGATCAGAAACCAACATTCAAAATTCCTCTAAAACATGATTGTGTCATTTGAAAAAACACACACAAGCCCGTGCCAGTCTTCGTCTGAGGCCATCCACAGCACTTTCGTCGTACTGTAGCCAGCGCGTTCCACACTTTCATGCTGGTGCCGAAAGGAAGATGAACCAGGTAATCATGAGGACTTCATCTAAAATGCTAGATTCCAGCCATCGTTTTTGACGGTGTGCAATGGTCTAGTGGTTTAGACGCTGGACTCCTGATTGCCAGGCGGTGTTGCCGAGGGTTCGAATCCCGGCGGGGGATCAGAAACCAACATTCAAAATTCCTCTAAAACATGATTGTGTCATTTGAAAAAACACACACTAAGCCCGTGCCAGTCTTCGTCTGAGGCCATCCACAGCACTTTCGTCGTACTGTAGCCAGCGCGTTCCACACTTTCATGCTGCTGCCGAAAGGAAGATGAACCAAGTAATCATGAGGACTTCATCTAAAACGCTAGATTCCAGCCATCGTTTTTTGACGGTGTGCAATGGTCTAGTGGTTTAGACGCTGGACTCCTGATTGCCAGGCGGTGTTGCCGAGGGTTCGAATCCCGGCGGGGGATCAGAAACCAACATTCAAAATTCCTCTAAAACATGATTGTGTCATTTGAAAAAAACACACACACAAACACACACACACCCTCACACACTACTCTTCACATAGTCACCGTCGCGTTTAAATTCAAATTACCAACCCCCCACCCCCACCCCCACCCCTACACATACCGAACACTAAGTCGTTTTCGCACACAAATCTCACAAGCACATCTTTTGAAAAATCAAAATTGAAGTTATGAATGAATTCATTTGTCAAAAAAGAGACGAAACACACAGCCTGTAAGATTTTTGTCATTTTTCGCAAGCTTGAAGATTTTAGGCGGACTTCCAAATTTACCTGTTCCTTTTTTCTCATTCACGTGTTCTTGAACCTGTGCGCATTTGACATGTCTATGGAAGTTATGTCATAATCAAAAGGATATGAACATGTGCAGTACACCCGTGTCGTTCATGCAGCTATAATTATCACCTTCGCGCTGAAGCCAAAATAACACGGCTTAGGCACACACAGCATTGATTTTCGATGGAACACAGTAACTTCACCATTGTTGTGCTGATTTGATTATTAATACACCCAGTATATCGTTAGTATAGATTTGTCATTTCTAAAGGAAACAATAGCTAGTAAGTTATAAAAGTCACAGATCTTAGAGCAGTGCTCAACCACCACACTTAACCCTTTACCTAAAGTAATGGACAAAACCGGCCAGCGCTATTCTCAAAAACCGCCAATTAATTTTCATTATTTTTTCAATTTTTGTCACAAAAACATATGTTATGACCCATCGTTGGAACGAGCTCGTCGAGCTCGTTCCAACGAGGGGGGTCGTAATCTATGTTTTTGAGACAAAACATTTAAAAAATTAGTTATTCAAGAATTTAATTTTTTTGCAAGTGTCGTCTGCTTTTCATGTTAGGTAAAGGGTTAACTGTGGTAACAGAAGTAACCAGCCAATGCTGTTCTCCATTCAAATTGTTATACTTTTTCAATTTTTTCATGAAAAACATATCTTATGACCCCTTATTGGAACGGGTAACAACGAGCTCGTTCCAATGAGGGATTATAAGCTATGTTTCTGCTGCTAAAATTAAGTTTTTTAGTTATTCAATTTTATTTTGCCAGTGTCGACTGCTATTCTTATGTAAATAGCTGTAGTATGGTAGACAAATGAAGATAACGTAATGTCTGTATAATGCAAAAACTTGAGTGTAGAACAATATTGGAGTACAGAACGTGAAGTGGAAAATAAAAGAAATGAAGTTTCTAAGTTACTCACACGTTTCATTTTGCCAGTGTTGCCTGCTATTCTTGTTGGGTGAATGGTTATAGAATGATAGAGGAATATACAACACGTAATTCCTGTACAATGCAAAAGGGAATATGGACCCATATTGAGTACAGAAGGTGATGTGCAGGAACCTCAAAACTTACAAACATGACTTTCCACCCGCAGAATAAGACTCCTGGGCCGTAAAATGAACAAACAAACTTTCATGCACTAAACGGACCCGGTAGTCTTTTGCTTGAATCTTTACTTGTACATTTTATGCATGCTAGTTCACAGAATGTCAGATTTGATATTGTTTCTATTATGGTGGAAGTTACACCCAACGAGTGTTTTAGTGATACTCAACCCTCGACGTACTCTGTGAAGTTCTCTGACGAATTGACCATGAAGTGAAAGACATATTAAAACTAGCATTTCAGTTAGCATTGTATCCAATATGGATACCAACAAATAAGTTATTATGATGAATTATTACCACTTTAGCGGGCGTTCTCTGGTGCATTAACAAAGTTTAATAGGGCGTTACAAGAACGTAACGCTCTACTTCAAAACGTCACATGATGTGTCGGGCCGTTAATACATTAAAAATCTTACGAACAGCCCGACGCGCCACATGACTGTTGTTCCTCACTGTCGTAAACTCGGAAATGGAAACGGTTTCCAGAAATGGTTTCAACTAGTAAACAATGTGATTTTTATTTAACCCTTTACCCAACGTAGCGGCCAAAACCGGCCAGCGCTATTCTAAAAAATCGCCAATTAATTTTCATTATTTTTTTCATTTTTTGTCTCAAAAACATAGGTTATGACCCCTCGTTGGAACGAGCTCGTCGAGCTCGTTCCAACGAGGGGTCCTAACCTATGTTTTTGAGACAAAAAATGAAAAAAATTAGTTATTCAAGAATTTTTTTTGCAAGTGTCGTCTGCTTTTCATGTTAGGTAAAGGGTTAAATTATTAAATATGTAAAATGTCCGGCAAAGCAGCTGTATGTAGTAAGTAAGTCTGTAAACATTTTAAGCCTTTATTTCTGACTAAAAAGTGGTAAACATCTGAGTCGGAATCGAAAGCGTACCGGTGCTGATCACATGATAATCATATGACAACAAATTGTTCGACAACAGACGATACTATCATCTTGCAAAATTGAAAACGTTAAAATGATCATGTAGGTACAGGGTAAAAAAGTTTTTCAGAATCCCAGTGATAATAATAGTAATAACCTGACTTTGTCGAGCCTCTTGGTTTATTAATGACCGAATAGGTGTGCATAACAGACCTTCGGCTTATTAACGGCCCTTGGGAATGGAATGGTTTTTACGCGCAGAAGGAGCGCAGGGACGCTGTGGGTCAAGCCCCTTTCGACCCTTTTTAGCTTTTTAAGGCTTACGTCTACATGTCTGGGCGTGATGGATGCGGGATAGCGTCGGGTGCTCGGTAGATGTCCAGGTTTCGATGATTTTAGAAGTCATGGTTTGTCTTTGTGATGATCGTTGTCTGACCCCTCGGGTGAGGACCAGAGCGAGATGGGGCCTCTCGCAAAGGTGCTACCTCTCCCCAAGGGGGCTGTGACGTTTTTTTCGGGCACGTAAAGTCTGCCGCTTAAGAGGTTCGTAATCTTTTCGTAGAGGATCATCATTGGCAAGAATAGTCTGCCTCAGGCGGTTGATGGAAGATGGAGTTGGTTCACTTTTTCTCGATTACAGTTGGATGTATCTTTTGGATTGTGAAGAGAGAGAGCAACAACGGCCCCTTTCGGGGACACCAATAGTGAGACCCGAACTTCCCTAGTTCGGGGGCAAGCCTGCTTTGGAACCTATTTGGATGGGTAAAAAAATGCATGCTACAGATGCTTACAAAAAGGGGTATTTAGCGGGGCGCAGGACCAACGCTCGTCTCCACTGAGGTGGGTGACCACTTCTGGGGATGGAGCGGAGGATGTTCAGAGTCCGTAGAGGTTATTGTTTTCCATGTCGGTAATAGTTTCCATAGCGGTTATTGGGGTGCTGGCGATCAAGAAGAAAGCATCCCTGTGTACCTGCTAAAAGAAGAAGGCAGAATTAGTATGATAGACAAAAGTGGTTACAATGTGGAAGGCAATTTGTAATCTACCAGTTTCCTATTACCAGTTTTTGGTTGTTAAGGCGGTGAACTATTGGTGATTTTAGTTGTGTCGGTGAAGACAGCCATTACTGGTAGAAGGTCACAGTTGAGCCGTTATTACTGCCTGTTTATTCACCTTCCCATTCACGATTTTGTTAATTAGTGGACGTTGGATTTTTACTTGATTAGTTTAGTCCGCGCAGGCAGCCCTTCCTAGTAGGTCACAGCTGAGCCGTTATTACTGCCTATTTATTCACCTTCCCTAGCCCGGTTTTAGCTTATTTTAATACGTTGGATTTTTAGTGATTTAGCTTGGTCTTTTTCCGGTCGAAATGGGAGGGAGGAGCAGGCCTTAACGAAAGAGCCCCACACGGGAAGGTGGGGGGTCCTACCCTAACCTCTGCGGTCTGGTTCCTACTTACACGGTTGTTACCTTAAATTTTGGCGTTTTGGGGTTTTTATCGGCTTTCGCAAGTTACCTGTAGTTCTGATATTAGTTGGCTGTCGGCTAACCGGTCATGATTTTTCGCGACTAGGGAGGCAAGGCGGTCCTTTATGGTTGGTATTTCGGCTCTGTCGTGGAGTGTTTTGATAAGTGTATCCCAGTGAGCACGGAGGGCGACCCTGAGCGCATGAGTTTGGACCTTCTGGAGTTTTCCCATATGTGTTTGATTGAGGTCTGTTCGGATGATAGCCCCATACTCGAGTACAGGGCGCACAAAGGCTCTTCGTCTCGTGCCTTTTATAAGCTGTCGGGCTGTTATTCACACCTGTTGAACCATTAATAAACCACATTGCCCTCCAAAGTCATGCTATTGTTATATTGTCGGTACAGTTGTTACGGTAGTTCCGGATCACTCTGTACATATCGGTGGCTAATATTTCAATCAACACATTTTGTGACAAACCCTTTGTGTGTGTTTGGTGCTAATTGCCGTCTTACAAAACACAAATAGTTTTATTAGAATAGACTGTCCGCAAATGCCTGTATTCCACTGATTGTCCGATTACGGCAGTTGCGGATCATTTCAGGGAGTTGCGGATCAAACATTCCATTTTAAATGTACGCCTAACATATTAAGCACATGCCACTTTTTGGATGCAACATTTAATGCAGGTTTAGATATTAGAAACTCGTATAATCAGAGAAGAGAAGTGCAGTAAGCAGAGAAAAAGCCCATCATCAACACAGGATTCTAAAACAGAACACAACATGCAATTAAATTTCTAAATCTAATTTTCGCGTCTGGTACTGCGTTGTACATTTCCCACGAGTCATTAAAAACTATTCAGAAAACGAACGTAGTCATTTGCGCCACATGATCTAATTCCCCACCCCGACAGAGAGCAACATTTAGGTGCACGTAGAAATAAATTGCTAATAAATAAGAAATTCTGGAGGGACTGAATGTTTTCGAATTGTGAAAGCAATCAGAGTATCTGATGGTCCGAGCCACACATTAGAAAACACTTTAACTTTTCTCGGTCTTGCATTGCCCGAACTTAGCTTGGAATTCCTCTTCTCCAAGATGGTTTACCCTCTTCAAGATAGCCTTCTTCAACTCACCATAATCATTAGCTCAGTCGTCATGTCTATTATAATATTAGAACGTTCCTGTTCATGTTCTATCGGTCGATAGTACCTGAGTTTGTGTGATTTCTGAAATAAAACCTGAAGCAGCGAAGCTGCTGAAGGTTTTATTTTAGAAATCACACAAACTCAGGTACTATCGACCGATAGAACATGAAAAGAAACGTTCCAATTATTTTATTATGCCGAACAAAAAATAACTTTCATTGTTAAGCGTTAACTGCAAAATGCCATCAATCTTGTAACAACAATGCAGTCGAATCCAAAAACATGACGTCATTTCGAACGAATGACGTCTCTTCGAAAATGACTTGTCACAAGTGCCGTCGCTTTGGGAATTTCTATATCACCAAATGCAAGTGTTTACAACTGGAACAGGCTGTTCATGTTATAATTCATTGTTAATGCTTGAGTGATAAATGGTATAAATTAATGGAATATAAATTCATGTTTCTTTGACGACGATAGTTGTTAGAATTAAGCGGAGCGAAACAATTTATTTTGAACTTGAGGGTTCAGGCGGAGGCTCAGTGAGGTCGAGGAGTACTAAACTTGAGGAAATAATTGATTGAAGTCATAACTCATATTCAGGATTCACTGAAGTGGTGAACAACACGTGAGTTTTTAATATTTCTGATTCTTTTGAATTCATTGTTTACAGTTAAAATTGAAAACACACCCACTGAATATGATATATTTGTTGGTAAGTTTGGGTCTACTGGTGACGAAAAAAGTTAAACGGACACGGAGCCAGCGTTTGGTGTTGAGAAATTCCAATCGACGCTGATCAATGGAAGTGGCGCTTACATTTTCTTCGTTCTCTTGTCTCCAGGGAAAAACGTTCTGATAGTACCCGTGTTTTGCCCCAAAACTCCAGTACTATGATTTTTAGAATGTGTCAAATTAACCAATCACGGCTGATGTTACAGACTTGAGGCATAATAAACTTGCATAGACTTGCTAGGAATTCACCCGTTATGTACTGAGCAGGAGGCCGCGAAATATCGGTGACTTGATCCGAACCTTTTGAAAATATGCATGAATATCAAGAAGTCTGTTCGCAAAACATAGAAAGTTATAAAAAGGCGTCCTATCATAACCACCCCATTAACTTGATTTTGTCTACGGTTTGTTTCTTATAACTGGGTCTTATAGCTATTGCGAAGGACGCGAAAAGCATCCGAGGGCAAGGGGGCAACATGAAAAGCAGACGACACTTGCAAACAAAATTCTTGAATAACTAATTTTTTTCATTCGTTTGTCTCACAAATATAGGCTATAACCACTCTTTGGAACGAGCTCGACGAGCTCGTTCCAAAGAGGGGTCATAACCTATGTTTTTGAGACAAAACATGAAAACAATAATGAAAATTAATTGGAGATTTTTCTGAATAGCGCTGACCAGTTTTGGCCCTTACGTTGGGTGAAGGGTTCAGACCGGGAGTTTACAACGTATCGTAAATTGTAACGTGAAACGCAATAGTGTTGACATTATATATATATATATATATATATATATATATATATATATATATATATATATATATATATATCGTTCCTTGAGAGGAGCAAAAGCATTGCAGATAGCATCTCGTTCAACTCAAGGAAGGATCTGAAGCTTCTGTAATTAACCCGCCCGTTCTATAGCTTCTTTGTTTGGTGGTTATTGGTCATTATACCTTATACACCCATCCTCTCCCTATTGGGATTGACACACGTACATCACGATGGAAAGGGATACCTGAGGGTTTTTTCAATTGTAGTTCTCTGAAAGTAAAGCCTTCCACTGGTGCACATATCCCGGAAAATGGGAAGCACTGCCTCAACTTGCCACCCCCTAGCCTCACGTCGTTTCCTGCAGCCCTTCATCCGTCGCTCTTTCACAAAAGTGGTCTTTTCCACGATCAGATCTCGATCAGGTTGCGACAGACTGTGACTCAGTGGTTATGGAATTGGATTTCAAACCAAAAGGTCCACGATTCGATCCCCGCGAGGAGTAACTGCGTTGTCCTTGAGCAAGAAACTTAACCCTGATTAACCCCGTGGGCGGGCACGGTGGCGCTGTGTACTTCGGCACACTGCACGTCGATAGTGCACTTGTCTTAACCAATGCTATATCTTCTTGCGTGGAGTTAGTACATAGGGAGTCTGACTGTTGCTCAGTGGTTCTATCCGGGTACTTCGGCTTCCCCCGAACGTAAAAATGTCCGACTCGAGATGACCATGGCTGTCGAAAGTGTCGTTGAACTCCAATAAACAAACAAATTACACCCAAGTGAGTCGTGACTTCAAAAAATGAAATGATGCGAAATACAAACCTAACCTTGAGGCACCAATTAAAATTCAGCGTTCCCACTTTCCTTCGATCACGGATGAAATTCTACTGTGGTGTAAGAGGAAAAACGGAAAGATAATTTCAACTGGATTGCGACTGGGTCGCGACCCAGCCGAAATTATCTGTTCACTTCGTGATCACATTACTACATTAAGGGGGGGGGGGGGAGGGCAAATATGGAGGGAAATATTCCACCAAAGAGGTGATCATCCGACGTTTGGCGGGTGTCGTCTGAATTCTGATTCGAACATCTGCCTCAAGATCCCCGGATCATCTCTGTACTTGGGGCGGTTCATTTCCTGAAGATGTCGCTGTCTTTAAGTAGAATTCTACTCACGCGAACTGTCCAGAACTTTTAACACACACAGACACATTCTTTTTGTAAGTTTTTTAGTTAACAGTTCATAAATCTTATCTTCTGGGCCACTTTGTCTTGTAGCTATCGGATATCTTGTTGGTTCATGGCACTTTCTTTGATTGTAATTACAGCAGAGCTAAAACGATTAAGGGGTATTCTTGATCGATTAATCATGTGGATTAACCTTGGTTAACCGATTAATCACTTGTCCAAATAGATTTGTGATCTCATGAACACACTAGCAGTGTCTGACGTCAGTAGCGAGTGTAACCACAACGTGCCCGGGTGACAGCCTGAACCCTCCTCCTAATGCTACCAGTGAGCCTTCTGATACGGTCCAGAGGTAACTGCTGCCACTCCTCATGCAATGCAGCTTCCAAATTGGCCATATTCTGTACAAGCGGATCCCTTGCTTGCACACGACGTCCAAGAAGGCCCCAGATGTGTTCTAAGGGATTCAAAGCGGGGCTCATTGCAAGCCAATAGAGTATTGTAATAGCGTTGTTCTGAAGGAATGCTCGTACAGTATGGGAACGATGTGGCCTTGCATTGTCGTCCATGAATACAGGGCGAGTAGTCAACAGGTGGTAGTCAAAATGAGACACTACAACCGGATTGAGAATGTCCCGATGTACTGATGACAATTGAGATTCTCACGTACAGTCACCATACTAAGTCTATAATCACGAGCGAGGCATCCCCAGATCATTGCTGATCCTCCACTATAAGGAACAGTAGCTCTGATGTTCCTGGGCACGGAAGCAGTATTTCTCTGCCTCCACCCTCTTATGAGGCCATCTGTGATGTGAAAGCAGGAACCTACTATCGTCTGACCAATGAACTCTACTCCACTTCCTGAGATTCCAATGTTGTCGTGCCACACACCACTCCAAACGTCGTCTTTGATGCTGATCGGATAGAGCTGGACGCTTGATGACCCTTCTGAACCGCATAACCAGTGGTTTGAGACGGTTTCCGTCAGTTCTGTTGCACAAACGCCTGTTGAGAAGCCAAATGCGTTTCAAAACCTCACTTGAAGCAAAGGGTTCACGTCTGACGAGGCGTGCCAGACTTCGATCGTCCTGAGGAGAGGTCTTTTAGGGTTGTCCATGCCTTGGTCGGTCCTTAACATCGTTGGTTTGTTGATGTGTTTGGACAGATCTGCTGATGACAGAATGACTATAGCTAAGTTGCCTTCCAATAGCTTTGAATGAAGTGCCTGTTGCATGCATGCCAACGATTTGCCATATTAGTGCCTCCGACAGTCTCCTCTTTGCTATGTCAGCACTTGTTGACAAAAGAAGTGACAATTTTTCCCGTTTTATACCCAGATATTGTTTTTTTGTGACATTCGTGGGAAGCATGTGTTTCACGTGGATGAGGGGGTGTGTTTGGGGTACGATATCAACCCGAAACATCATGTTTCACCAGATGAAATGTACTGCAAGACATAGCAATCATTAAAACATAATAATCAGTAACAGCAACTTCACTGTCATAAAACATTTAAGGGAGTTCCCAATTAAGTTCCAGGTGTATATATTATGTCTTCCACTAAAGTTCCCTCACACAGTTAACTTTTACCGTCACTATTTATCTCACATCATACTTCAGTTCATCCACACTGAGGTTCCCATTCGCGGGACAGCTTTTGCTTAAACTGAACTGGAACACACTGTTCAAACGCGATGTCTGCACAACCAAAACTACCAATTCAGCATTGCTTTGTTCAACGGCATTGTGCAACACTATTTGAGGTTTGTCTCTGCTCTGACTTCTCTCAAATCGCAAGGATTTCGTTTTGAATTCTCTCGACATACACAAAAGTTCAAATACGTCTTACACTGACCTTCCTTTGAGGGTTAATTCTGTTATCGTCACAAGTTACCTCACATCAAAGTTAAGTTTAACCCACACTGAAGTTCCATTAACCCTTTACCCAACGTAACGTACAAAACCCACCAGCGCTATTCTCACAAATCGCCAATTAATTTTCATTATATTTTCATTTTTTGTCTCAAAAACACAGGTTAAGATCCCTCTTTGGAACGAGCTCATCGAGCTCGTTCCAAAGAGGGGTCATAACCTATGTTTTTGAGACAAAAAATGGAAAAAATTAGTTATTCAAGAATTTTCTTTGCAGGTGTCGTCTGCTTTTCATGTTAGGTAAAGGGTTAACTTGTTTAATTCTGCTTCCACTCATCTGGTGCCCACTGCTCATGCGCAATGATCAAACAACCTATCACAACCTCGCTGATTTGTTTTTGCTCAACGTCCTCCAAAGACAATTTGACAACAATATACAAGTAGATATCCTGGCTCTGGTGTCTTCTCCACGTTACTGTTATGGCTATAAACTGTTACCTTACAACAAGCTAAAGGTTTGGTAGGACGGTCTTCAGCATCGGTTACGCCTAAATGACCTTATATTACCCTTGATGGGGCAGGCGCATAGACAGGATTGTATAATGCGGGGCCCTAGCGAGTTTTATTTCGTTGGGAGGAGGGGGGGGGGGTATTTGGAAGCCCTTTGTGGGGATCGAGGGTTCCCCTAGTCTTAACTAGACCCCCCTCCCGGCTGTTACTCCCTCCTCCCACGTCCCCCCAGAATATTTTTGCAAAATTCAGTGTTCGGAGAGCAAATCTGTGTAACCATATATTGGAGACCATTTTATTGCTTTATATGTTATGTGAAAGTGGCAATGTTTTTTTTTTTTGCTGGAGCCAGCGAACATTTTAGGAGAGAAGCTCCCCCCCCCCCCCTTCCGTGGCTACGGCACTGCCATCGGGGCATGACCCTCTTCTAATCCGTTTTTTTTCTGTAACAGTACTTACCGCCTGAATCTGACTCTCTTGGCTGGAGAATGGCAGATCCGAGTTTGTCTCAGATATATACATTTGACTGAGTTGTTTGTTTTCATTTGAACTTTTGTTTATTGTGCACTCACTGCAACATACGTGAGTTAAAATCCTTTACCTATAACGTAATGGTCGCATTCAACCAGCGCTGCTCACAAGAAAATCACACGTCAATGTTGTTTTTCTTTCTGTTTTTGACTCTATGAATAGTTTCTGAACCCTCATTGGAACTCATCCCTCTAATGATGTTTAACCGTTAATAAGCTATGTTTTTTGAAGAAACAAAATTATTTTGTAATTGTTCAAGAGATGTTGTTTCAAATTTCATCTCCTATGTTTGTTTATTGGGAGGGGGAGGGTTGGGGGGGCTAAACACAACGTTCAGCAATCAGGTTCACATCGTGTCGGCAATTGTATGTACGAGTGGAGAAAGTCGTATTACCCGGATAGAATCCCGAGCAACCGTCAGACTCTCCGGCTTACTAACTCCACACAAGAAGGGCTTACAGCTGTTGAACGCACGTGCACCATTGATGTGCTATATGCCTTAGTACAATACAGAGTCACGGCCATTCAGATTGAGTGTTTTGCCCGTGAGCACAAAGCAGTTACCGTTGATCAGATTCGAACTGTCGGCCTTTCGCCTTTACCTAACATGAAAAGCAGACGACACTTGCAAAAAAAATTCTTGAATAACTAATTTTTTTTATTTTTTGTCTCAAAAACATAGGTTATGACCCCTCGTTGGAACGAGCTCGACGAGCTCGTTCCAACGAGGGGTCATAACCTATGTTTTTGAGACAAAAAATGAAAAAAAATAATGAAAAATTAATTGGCGATTTTTGAGAATAGCGCTGGCCGGTTTTGGCCGTTACGTTGGGTAAAGGGTTAGATAAAGTCCAACGCACAACCACGGAGCAACCGCACCCCGTCGTACCCTATCGGTGTTACGTAGAGTCAATATGAGAGTTTAAGGATCGGAAAAAGTATTAGATGACGATAAAAACACCCTCACTCCAAAAAAGAGTCTAAGATGGCGGACATCTTAAATATGTCCTAAATATTTGTATTTGAGTTACCCGCCTTGAACAGTTTTAAGCAGCCTTGTGAAAATATAATATTGTTTCAATAAAAGTTTGAGGCAGTCACTTTTGTTATAACAACCACTTTTGTTACAGCTCACCGCTTTTGTTATAGCATTTGCTCCACTTTTGTTACAGCTCTCCACTATTACTATCAAAATCAACCACTTTTGTTACAAAATGAGCTCACCACTTTTGTTACAGCCATCGCCCACTTTTGTAACAAAAAAAAAAAACAAACTCGCTCACCACTTTTGTAACAACAACCGCCCATTATTGTTACAATTTTTGTCAGTGTGAAAAATGAAGTAATCTGCAAGTGATGCGAGACGTGACGTTCAGTCATGATTATCGGGATCGCGGTTGCTTGGTGGTTAGAGCGTTGGTCTTCAGATCAAAATGTTGTGTGTTTGATGCCTGGCCGGAGTAACTTGCATGTTTTCATGGGCAAGGCACTTAATCCCAATTGACCGCTTGGTAGAATCATTGCACCATGTGCTGAGGCGTATCGCGCGTCTATAGAACTTATACCTACAACCAATGCTAACCCTTCTCCTGTGGGATTAGTACGTTGGAGAGTTGACAGTTACACGCAGCTGCTCAGTGGTACTCTCCAGGTACTCCGACTCACTCCACACGTAAAACTATCTTCGGTACAATATGACCTCAACTATCAAAGTGTGATAAAACACCAACAATCCAATAATGATTATCAACCCAAACCATCGTCGGGCAAGTTCAGTCGCCATTCTTACAGAAGACCTTGCATTTCACATTTGACCAAACACCTCACCACACCTTCCAAGGAAGACCTGACATGGGACACTACTCCCGCATCCCGACAACGAGCGACACAGTACCCTGGCGACCCAAACCCAGCGGAGAAACTTCCACCTGAAGACCCCCCCCCCCCCCCCAACCCACCATCCCATCCATATGCGACCCGGTAACCCTTCCCAGTGAGCCTATATTCCTAGCTGTCCCCATCGCCCATGGGCAACTGTCCCGGGGGCCCTTAAAAATGAACCGGCACCAGACACCCCGTCCAAGAGCGACACAGTCGCCCTCGCTCCCCTTCCAGAAGCCCCATCCTCTTCCACCCAGTGACCTCACACCCCTCTTATCCTTATACGGGGAGATGATCATTAGTGATCACCACAGGCGATCTCTAGTAATCACCACTGCTGATCACTAATGATCACTCGAACCGAGATGAGGATAAGGGGTGTAAGGTGAGGTCTTACTGAGGCCTCACCTCATACAGCTTTTATCCTCATCCGGGAGACATTCACTAGAGAGCTATGAGGGCAAGATGAGGCCATGAGGTGAGAGTCATGAGTCAGGGAAGGCCACTAGATGAGGGCTAAGAGGGCAGAGGAGGCCGCGAGAGCTATGGCTGAGGACTTTATTAAGGCCTTTCCCCATAGGTTTCTTGTACTCGTGTGGGGTGAAGCTCCCAAAGGTCCTTTTGGGTAGTTGCGGGTCAATAAAAGGTACGTTGGGGTAGGTTTGGGTCGTTGGTGGTACCTTGTGGTGATTCGGTGTGCTCCCGCAGAATCGAACACGCCCTCAGAGCACGCCCCTGTCCAACAAAAAAAGTATTTCCAACACCGTAACCACGACCTACAGTACAGTAGATGGAAACGCCCCCCCCCCCCCCCCCCCCCCCACAGAAAAAACCTTCAAATGAGGGAATTCCAGTCTTCTGGGGGTATCCCAGAACTTTATGGGAATACTCCCGCACAGTCGAACACTTCCATTGGGCTCCATAGCAACCACGTACTACCCCTAACAACCAAGATGGCGGCTCCCATAGTCAAAATGGCTGGCGGAAGAGTGTGTCATCTTAGAAACACGCTTTGCGCATGTGCAGTGAGACCACGTGCCATCTGCATGGGAACCTACTAAAAGGGCAAGAAGTCAACATCACTGACTACTAAGGTCCAAGGCTCAAGTAGTTGGCACCTCTTATAATTGGCACGATCGGCACGTGCCATTTCAGATACATGTGTGTGCATGCGCACAATACACCACATATCACCACAACGATGTTGTCGCAAGGTAGCGGGTTATTATATCGCCCAATAATACGCAAGGGTGTGGCATTACTACTGAACATGCGTTACAATGGTTTCGTTTGATAATCATTATGGGATTGTTGGTGTTTTCTGACACTTTAATAGCAGAGGTCGAAGATAGTTTTATGTGTATTATTTATTATTTATTTACTGTGTTCAAGGTCACATATTTATGCACAATGGCGAATCGCGACCGTGACAGTTTTACGGGTGGAGGAAGCCGGGGTACCCGGAGAGAACCACCGAGCATCGGCGAGCAACTGTCGGCTCCTCATTATTCTAACTCTGTTCAAGCTCCCCTCAAGCAGGGTTACAGCGGATGAAGACATGTGCACCATCGACGTGCAGTACGCCTTAGTACACGGCGTCATCGTGCCCTCATGTAGGCAACCGGGATAAAGTGCCTTGCCCAAGGACACAACGCGGGTCGTTCCGGACGGGGATCGAACTCGGGACCTTTAGCACAGAAGTCCAACAGTCTACCACTGAGCCACCGCGCTCCCAGTTTTACGTGTAGAGGAAGCTGGAGTGCCCGGAGAGTACCACCGAACAGCGGCGATTAACTGTCAACTCTCCAACATACTAATCCCACAGGAGCAGGGTTAGCATTGGTTATCAGCGCGTGTGCTATCAACGTGTGATACGCCTTAGCACATGGTGCAACCGTGCTCCCAGGCGAGCAATCGCGATTAAGTGCCTTGCCCAAGAACACAACGCAAGTTACCCCGGCCGGACATCAAACTCACAACCTTCCGATCTTAGAACCAACGCTCTAACCACTGAGCAACCGCGCTCCCGATAATCATGACTGAACGTCACGTCTCTCATTACTTGCAGATTACTTCATTGTTCACACTGACAAAACATTTAATAATAATGGGCGATTGTGGTAACAAAAGTGGTGAGCGAGTTTTTTTTTTTGGTCACAAAAATGGGCGATGGTTGTAACAAAAGTGGTGAGCTGTAACAAAAGTGGGCAAGTGTGGTAACAAAAATGATGAGCTGTAACAAAAGTGGTTGTTGTAACAAAAGTTGTTGCTACAAACGTTTGAAGCATTCAACTGACTTCTTGAATTATTATTGAATATTCCAGCTAAATAAGGAGGAGGATTTCATGACTTTTTGAACCTAAAAAAAATACGACTGACTGATAAATATGTGCACGTGAGCTGCACTTCCCTACCTGTCAGTTTTTCTCTATTGGCGTATTTTTGTTGGGACTTCTCTGAAAAATATGTGCACGCTACTGGCACTTCCCTTCCTGTCAGTTTTCCTCCCTTATTTGTTGCATGACCCCCTGTTTTCGGGTCAGAAAAAAGTTGTCTGAAGCGGTACACGTGACAAAGATATTTCAATGCCGAAATTGTGATGTGATCATGGTTTTTTCGCCTGAACGTTGTAATGGTCGTCAATAAGAAAATACTTAGTACTGTGATACCTCCAGTACGTTTCTAGTACCAATTAGCTACAAGGCTTAACTGTCACTTTAGTTGACATTTGACATGTTTATGTGACTAAGGACACAACATAAAGTTTCATGGTCGAATGGTCCTAACAAATTTATTCCCTCTCCTTTCTTATAACGACGAAACAACATGTTATTTGAAAGGCACGTCATTATTATGACAAAGAGATTCTTACCATTAAGTGGATGTACAAAATAGGTATCCGAGTCGAGTTCCGGGTTCTAAGGGCAGATCACGACGAGTCGAAGACGAGTCGTGATCTACCCTTAGAACCCGAAGCGAGACTCGGACACATATTTTGTACATCCACATAATGGTAATAATCCTTTTATCTTACAATATATTGGGGATAAGTCAAGAATGTCGACAAATTTATAACGAACTATTTATTCGTACGGATGAACAAAAAGAAAAAAAATGGAACTCATGCGAAAGGAACGTGCTTGTATCCGACCCCCCTGATACAAACATCTGTATCAGAGGGTCGGATACACGACAGTTGCGGAGTTAACACAGACAAAATACATGTTGATTGTAAGATAAAATGGGGTAATGGGTATCTATACCAGAACACATTCACAAAAAACTGAAACATTGTATCAGAATTACAACAATATCATATATAATGGATTATACGTTTTAACACGAAGTAACATTGCAATGTCGGGAAGAAAGAGGTTTTTGGGTCGTTTCTGGGATAACTTTTTGCTAGGGTCCTGCGATCCTCAAATTTCGGGTCGAACCGAATATCGAATCGAGTTAGGCATCAGATTTCGAATCGAATGGAATCTCGAATCGAATCTCGCCGCTTTTCAGATTGTTGATATTGATTGCACCTTCTTACAGTCGTATATGGGGCGCGGTGGCTCAGTGGTAGACTGTTGGACTTCTTTGCTAGAGGTCCAGGACGACACGCGTTGTGTCCTTGGGCAGGGCGCTTTATCCCGGTTGGTCCCGGTTGCCTACACGATGACGCCGTGTACTAACGCGTACTGCACTTCAACGGTGCATAGGTCTTCAACTGCTGTAACCCTGCTTGAGCGGAGCATGAAGAAAGTTAGAATGTTGAGGAGTTGCCAGGTGCTCGTCGATGGTTCTCTCTGGGTACTCCAAACTGTCACGGTTACGATTAGCCATTGTGCATAAGTATGTGACCTTAAACACCAATATATTGTCAGTCTCCGTTCAAATATTATGCGCAAAGACCTTATGATAGAAGAATAGTTCAAGAGGAGACACTTTTAGGATTTTGAGAACATCTCAGCGATTCGAAAATTTTCGAAACTACGTGATTGAAATCGAATCGAATCGAATCATTGTGGCTTCTTCGAATCGAATCGAATTTCGATGTTTCGCAGGCCCTACGTTTTGCATTGAATCAGAATCTGAATGACGTTTGTCTATAGACATTGGGCATTTCAAGATTGCGTCCAGAGTGGCCACCAAAAACTATGTTTTCATAAATTCGTTTATATATCACAAGGAAACTTACACAATGTATGTATCCATGTACCACCGGTATGTCGTGTACAAAAGTCATGACCGACCCACAAAGGCTAAGGTCAGAGATAGCGGCCAACGCATGGAATGAGCATACACACCAACCTTGTATAGGGAGAGATATCACAATGAAACTTACACAACCTATCTACCACCACTAGACCGCGTGTCGTCTATAAAATTCACAACCGACTCACCAAGGTGAAGGTCACAGGCAGAGGTCAACACATGGAATAAGAATTTACAAATGTTTTGAGTCCCGCTGAAGAGTTTTTAATGAAAGTAGATATTACAATGACACTTACACAACACATCGACCAAAACTTGAAGATGTGTAGTATACAAAATCCAAGATCGACTCACCAAGGTCAAGGTTACAGTAAGGGCCAACACGTGGAATGAGCATGCACAACATCTTGTTCGTGTCTGGGCCATTACTTTTTAGTGGAAGGTGATGCCGCGATGGATCTTACACAACATGTGTACTACCACTAGATGGTGTGCTGCATACAAAATTCACGATGGCTCAACAGGATCAAGGTTACAGATAGAGGTCAACTCGCCGAACCAATACGCACATCAGCTTTTTAGTGAATGGGCTAGAACTTTTTAGTGGAAGGAGACATCACGGTGAAACTCACATGGATCACTACTACACGGTGTCTAACACATAAAATTCACGACTGACCCGTCAAGGTCAAGGTCATAGACAGAGGTCAACACATAGAATCAACAAACGTTTAGTTTTCAGCCCCTAACTCTTAACCCTTTACCCAACGCGGACGATATCAAAATTTATTATTATAAATATCATTTTTTTTAAATTTTTCAAAAAATTTCAACAAAACCATATCAAGTGACCCCTCGGTGGAACGGGGTCACATGATATGGTTCTGTTGAAATATTTTGAAAAATAATATTTTTTTAACTGCTGAATCTGCATATTACGCGGGCGGATGCGGCCGATTCGTTGGGTAAATGGTTAATGGAAGGCGATATAGCAATGACACTTACACAAAATAAAACTTTGGATGTTAAATAAAACGGGGATGCCCCACCCCGCCTAAAAACGCGTCTTCTCGACGCCTGTGACGTCAGGTTTCTTTTTTATTTAGCTTTATCGACAGTTTAGACAGACAGGGTCACCCCGTTCCGGAGAGTTTTACAGATGAAGAAAGTCTGAGTTCCCGGAGGGAACCACCGAACAATGCCGAGCAACTGTCATACTCACCAGCGTACAACGCCACACAAGCAGGGTTAGTATTGGCTGGAGACAAGATAAACTGCTGTACACGACGCCACCGTTCACCGTTGCCCTTGGAAACAACGCAGTGGGGATTGAACCTTGGATCTCTCGGTTGGAAGTCCAATGCCGTAACCATTCAGCCCCCGCGCTGCCCGTCAGGTTTCTCAAACGTTCTTAAATTTCCTAAAAAATCTGCGAGCGATTTATTGGAGACAAAAAGAAAAAAAGAGACGATTTTGCTGAGGATTGAGTGACCTGGAAGGAGGCGCCACACTTTACCCCTAATTTTGAAGTTTATATAACTATTATTTATTTATTGGTGTTTAAAGTCACGCATGTCTGTACAATGGCTAATCATGACCACGACAGTTTTACGGATGGAGGAAGCTTAAAGCATTGCACTTTGAGTGTTAAAATCAAACCCTAAGAGTTAGAATGGGTTTAACACCTTGAAAGTGTCAGTTTTAACACTTTAGTTTTTAGTGTGTAGTGTCACGGATATTACGACTTTTTTAAGTTAAATAAAAAAATTCACCATAATCGGCCCGGTGGATCCAGTAGGTCTCTAGCTCACCTGTCGGGGAAATCCTGGCGCTACCCCTGACCAGAGATTTCTATCAACACCTGGTTCTAACAAATAGTGAATCATCATAAAACATCTGCACACTGATGTGGAAATATCAATATTTCAACATGCAATTCTTTCCACAATACATGTAGGATTCATTTAATACAATCTTGTTTACACACACTAAAAACTAAAGTGTTAAAACTGACACTTTCAAGGTGTTAAACCTATTCTAACTCTTAGGGTTTGATTTTAACACTCAAAGAGCAATGCTTTAAGCACTTAGACATTACAATCGTCAGACATCTGAAACTTGAATGGATGGCACTTCTCATGTGTCTAGCACTGGTGGTTCTTCCAGAATCGTCCATAATTTGATTTGCGCTTGGTGGGTACATAATTAAAAGGACACAACGCAGATGACGCGGATCAGGCTCCAGAGGTCGAGCCTGATCCGCGTCATCTGCGTTGTTTCCTTTTAAGTGTCGCGACATTACACTTGTCAAGTGGTATTATTGTAACACCTGTCAAGTTCTGGGATATCTACACTTGAACAAAGTGCTAGTTCAGCACTTACAGTGCGTGGAGAGTGGATTGTAACTAAATCACCCGCGGAGTGGAGTTATCATCCAAGCTATAGCTTTCAAATTGTGTACATATCGACAAAAAACAAGCAATGTTTCAGCCAATGGACCTCCGGGTTTAACCCGGAGGTCCATTGGCTGAAACTTTGCTTGCACTAGTTATGCTTTGCAACAAATTTGCAATTATTTCTTGGGTGGAATCTCCACTCTGCGGGCAATTTAGTGATAATACACTCCCCACGTACTGTAGTAAGTGTTAAATACAGCACTTCAAGTTTAGTTTTTAACACTTTAGTTTTTAGCGTGTAAAGCTCGTTGTGCTATATCACACAATATTGAATTCTTAAAATCCTAGTTGTATTATGGGGGGAAAATACTGCTTGAATTTTCGTTATTGAGACATCAGGATGCAGTGAGTTAACCCTTTGCCCAACGTAACGGCCAAAACCGGCCAGTGCTATTCTCAAAAATCGCCAGTTAATTTTCATTATTTTTCATTTTTTGTTTCAAAAACATAGGTTATGACACCTCGTTGGAACAAGCTCGTCGAGCTCGTTCCAACGAGGGGTCATAACCTATGTTTTTGAGACGAAAAAATGAAAAAAAATAGTTACTCCAGAATTTTTTTGCAAGTGTCGTCTGCTTTTCATGTTAGGTAAAGGGTTACTGCAGATTTCAGACAGCGGACTTAATTGAACCCATGGACATTTTCATTGTCAAGGATTTGAGAGATGTCAAGACAACATTTCTCGATTTGTTCAGTACCTTTGGCTAACTTGCGATATGGTATTATATTCGCCAAAAATAAAAGAGATTAATAAGGTATACAAAAGCCATAAGTGAGTTATAAAATCCGGGGGGGGGGGGGGGGTGCAGTACTAAATGCCATTTTTTGCATTCGACCTTCCCGGACGCCCACCCACTCCTAAACCGCTAGATTTTTCTTATTTTCCGCATATTCTTTCCGGTCATTTGAACACTCACCCATCCTGCGAAAAAAAAAATCCGACATATTTTGGACCCCCCCCCCCCCCCCCCCCCCTCCCATCATATTTAAATTTTTTAGCACTTTTCCAGTGTTGTTGAGGACCATTTTCTAGCGTTTCTGGGCATTTCCTATCCGAGATTTTACAGAGGTATTTTAACGCAGGGAATGCCATGCGATTGGTTTAATAGAAACCATTTTGTGACTCATGAACCTGAACTGGCCCTTTAAGTTGTGACTATTTCATCCAAATGGGACATGAGAGTTTTGTTTTAATTTTTCAATTTTATTTCTTATTTGAACACTGCACACTAAAAACTAAAGTGTTAAAACTGACACAGTCAAGGTGTTAAACCCATTCTAACTCTTAGGGTTTGATTTTTTTATCACCAAAGTGCAATGCTTTAAGCACTTAGACATTACAATCGTCAGACATCTGAAACTTGAATGGATGGCACTTCTCATGTGTCTAGCATTGGTGGTTCTTCCAGAATCGTCCATAATTTGATTTGTGCTTGGTGGGTACATAATAAAAAGGACACAACGCAGATGACGCGGATCAGGCTCGAGAGTTTGAGCCTGATCAGCGTTGTTTCCTTTTAAGTGTCGCGACATTACACTTGTCAAGTGGTATTATTGTAACACCTGTCAAGTTCTGGGATATCTACACTTGAACAAAGTGCTAGTTCAGCTCTTAGTAAGTGTTAAATACAGCACTTCAAGTGTAGTTTTTAACACTTTAGTTTTTAGCGTGTGGTTGGTGCCATTGTCGTATGAACTGATTGTTCTACTGTTAGTTGTATCTTGATCCTTGATGTATGTTAAAAATAATTTACATATACTTAAAGTCTTTATTTCTTAATAGCCATGAGGAACCTAAATGACCTTTGATTATCTGTGATTATAAGAAGTGTTTAAGTATGTTTAAATACACAAATAGGATATGTAATTCTAGAAACCCAGACACTCAAGGCCGAACAGACTGCTGGTTCAAAAAATCATGGGCCCACATGGGACAGATAACTCAACATACCTATCAATACATCCCCCTAATAGGGCTATAATGTGTGTATATTGGTCTAAATCATTTTAAAGAGTTTAGTTTGGCATAAAATAGCACTATGGACAATTTTTCAAAGGGGTTGAAAAAATGTGTTTTTGAGCTGTTTGACCACCCACCCACCCGAAAACCCAAGACACCGGCATTGTGTACTGCAAACTTTTTCCGAAACACCCCCCCCCCCCCCCCCCCCACCTCCCGATAAAATCTATATATATTTTTCCAAAGAAAAGCCATTTATAAGACAGGCACACGCGTCGCCAACGTTTGACCATAAATTTCCATAATGGGTTCGGTTCTTTGAAATGACCATTAGTAACGAACAATTTCACGCATGTGGAGATCTGGAATGCTGTGTATTGGTAAGTTCTAAGGATTTTATGCGAAAACTAATTAAGGGCGAATCGTAGTCTAATTGAGAGGGACAGTTATTTTCTTTGGGGTAGAAATGCAAGGAACGCCGGGCATCCATAACTGTCGCTCTTTATGGTCAGAAAATGTATATTTATTTATTTATTATGCTTTAACGACACATTAACAGCCAAGGTCATATCGTGACGGAGGCAGTTTAGAGGGTGGAGGAAGTCGGAGTACCCGGAGAGAACCACCGAGCAACGACGAGCAGCTGCCAGCTCCCCACAATCGTAACTCCGCACTGCAGCACTGGCAGGGTTAGATTGGTTGAAGACATGCGCACCATCGAGGTGCAGTACGCCTTAGCACATGGCGTCATCGTGCCCCCATGTGGAGGTTAAGTGCCTTGCCCAAGGACACAACGCGGGAGTCCGAATCGATCGCTCAGACAGTCACCCATCAGAAAATGTCTAAAAGTGAAAAATTTAAAGTTCCTCAATCTAGCTGGTTGTCTCTGATTTCAAAGAGAGCACTTATGGTTCAGTTTATTGCATTAAAACTGGATAATATTGTAATCTGGTGTCTCGTGCCAAAGGGAACTAGACAGGTTCGGAAAGTCGTGTCAATGGACAACCATGAAACGCGGAGGTTCATGGGCTTTGGTTATAATTGCTAAATATCTTAGAGTTGTGGAGAGCTGGCTGCACTCTTTAGTTAGAGGGATTAGTGTTAGAACTGTTTGACGGAAGAGAGCTGACAGAATGTTGTTGATAACAGATTGTGAGAACATTACACGTTAATTTTGAATTAGGAATTGCTTGGAAAGTGGAGGTCACGTGAATACTACGAGTGCAAAATCAGTGGATTTGTAACTGAACTATGTAAGACGGAACTGCAGTGAAGGTGGCAGTGTAACCAGAATGTAAAGATCCCGACGAGAGCGCATGCTAGCATAATTTTAAGCAAACTAACTCCAGGTGACGACAGGTTTAACCACGTAGAGAGAAGTGTCGGTGAAAAACGTGCATAAACCCCTTCGTAAATACTAAAACCAAAATTGCGTGGAGAGAGCAACAACAGAGAACGAAGCCAGGGATGTCCGCGTGACCAGGAGGACACAGGTAGCTGTGACAGACGAGATGGACCTGCTTAGTGTTAACTGTAATTTTGTGTTAAATATTTATATCCTCAGACTTATGAGTTTATGAGTAAATTGTACCATATACAGTACGGCCGTCGTGGACTGGACACGTTCCATGGATGGGCAATATTTCCACTGACACAATAATATTAGATTAGATGCCAAAGACTAATAATAGAAGTAATCATGAAGAATTTAATAAATGAAGCACCGGGTACAATACTGGTTGAAGACAAGTGCACCATCGACGTACATAACGCCACCGTGCACACACGTAGGCAATCGGGATTAAGTGCCTCGCCCAAGAACACAACGCAGTTACCCATGGAGGGGGTCGAATCTTGTAATTTTCTATTTTTGAAGTCCAATGCCGTAATCACAGAGCCACCGTGCTCTCGTCCATCGGTGTTTACAGACATTTTATGTTATTGTGCTGTTGACAACAAAATGCGCCTAGCAAACTGTTGACTACACTTCTGCCATATTTATGATGCAAATTGATTATATGTTGCAGGATGATAACTTTTTATCCCATAAATGGCCGTTTATTCGAAAAATAGAAGCCTTGGATAATTTTTTTCTTTATTCACCTAGTAGGGTGATACATTTTCCCCGTAGGTTTAACACTGAAACAATTTCTTCCTACAGTAGAGACGGATCTGTTGACCTCTGACCTCTACCGCATTCGTGTTGTCGTGACCTGTTTTTCGCTTGTGGGAGGTATATAATGAACCGATGTTTATCAAACGCTGACCGTCACTTAAATGTTTAGTTTTAGAATATGTGACTCATTTCAACTCTGCCCAACAATAAAGTGAACAGCAATTAACAAAAACACAAATTAAATCAATCGACACCCTGCGTTGAAAAGCATACAAGTTCGATTGTGAAAGGCGGGGGCATGATGAGTGATGTTTCATTTTCCCAAATTAGGAAAGTGTAAATAAACAAATGCTTGTGTCGTCTGCATTGATTATAAAACTCAAGTTGAATCGACGACGAAAAAAACAACACTAAACAACGAAAATAAGAAAGATAAACGTTGTTCATTTAATAAAGTATTTTTGCAAGTTTCGCCCAGGTTTGTAAGGGAATTATTTTTAGACAGAAATGTATCACTGCGCTTTGTTTATTTTTAGCAGTTTTGCTTGTCGATCGAATTGGACCAATATGCTCGTCACTTCTCGCATTGTTTTGTAGCGAGTAACAGCATGATTTCGCCGCGACTGCCCAGTAAATTATTTATGGGATAAACAAAAGAAATGTATAGTTTTTTCACTCGTAGGATTAAGAATGAAACCGACTCGCCAGAAGCTCGTCGTTTTCATAATTAATCCTACTCGTAGAATAAATTTTGTACTTGAAAACACTATACGTTTATTCTATATATATTTCTTGTTTAAATCAAGCCAACATCATGTAGGATTGTCATGGTGTCCCAACTTTTAACACTGATTTTACACAACTCTCTACCTACAGATGCAAATGAATTCTTCTTTGACAAACGTATGTCTTTTTAACCAAACCAAATGCGATCAGTTCTTTTAACTCCTTGCACGCTGCTAACAGATATTCTTGTCCAGGCCATAAAGTCCTTTGCCACCGCAATCGGTATAATTTAAGCACATTTAACTAAATAACTCCCCGTAAATTGAATGGCTCTTTTGACCAATGATTTCTTGAGTTAAATTTAGATGAATTTTCCATCAAATCTAGTCATGGCTATTTCACAGCAGAAACTAGTTGAGCCTGTTCCAATGAGGTGGCAAAGGCTATGTGTGAGAGGCAAAAATGAAAAGTATTCGAGTTTTTTTGCCATTGTAGTTTTCTAGTCAAGTTAGGTAAGGGGTTAACTTGTGATCTAGAATTTTGTTCCCAAAGTCGAAACACCTGGAGTAGTGCTTAGTTACTGTGGATACGTGTTGGAACTACGGGCTTGGAAGTGAAGCCGTGTTGAGTTTCTGTGGTAGTCCAGCTTTGTTTCGGGGGTATAATGACCCAGTAACCAACACCTGGTTGTAAGTCATCTACGGTTGTGAGTATATGTATATGCGATTGTGTGAACTTGGTTTTATATTTGTTTTGTCGTCTCAATATAACCGGAGATGCTGAAGGTGACATCAGATACAGGGTTGAATGAGTATGAACCCAATTGGGTTCATATTCACTTAACCCAGTTGAACTGGGTTGATTTTTAAGTTATCTAGACTGATTTATCGCGCGTGCGCGCGTTATATCTGGGGCGATTTTTGACACAGTTCACGGTGTATCACATCTATGAGGAAGATTGAATTGAGTTGATGAAAAATGGACCTCTGCAAAAATCTGAAACGAATATTTGTAATTCTCCTTTATTTGGTTTTGCTTTATTTTCATTTTCGTGCATTGTTTTTCAACTATACAAGCAACGCAATCTGTAATATATATTTATATTTTCATGTCCTCTGGTAAAGTGTTTTAGCAACAGTGAAACGAAAACAATCCGACCAGAAAGTCCGACCCACTTTTTTTTGCAGGTGACATTGAATATTCGGTCGCACTAAAATAAGACCGTAGGTAGAAAACAATGAGACAGGTCGTACTAAAATAATACCGCTGGTAGAAAACGAGACCACAAGTGGCCGTTGTCAAAGTACAAGGGTTAGAGACCCCAAATGGACACTACCTGGTTATATGGGGGTATACCAAATATATATCCGAAGTTTGGTAACGATATTTTTAATTTTAGCCCTAAATACTTTTTTAAAACTATTTTCTTGTTCTGAACCATCGACCGTCGATTATATTAGATAACGATGTCTGCATTAATATTTCCCCCCAAGTCGTGAAATGTTTGTCGCCAACATTTAAGTATTCTACTTTGTTTATCTTGTGTGGAGGGGGTGGGGTACCTTTGTCTCAAGTTGTTTCGAATGGAGATACTAACCCCTAAAGAACAGCCACCACCTCCTTGTCCAATAAGCTTGGAATTCTTTTAAAAGAATTTTCGAGAAACCCCACTGACAATACATGGAGATAAGCCGGGCTATAGTTCCCATCAAAATCACCTAGGTTTGTCCCAAGTCAAGCTGATCTTTTTGGGTATGTATGTGTGGTGGGTGTATGTGGGGGGTGGGGGTAGGGAAGGGGTCTTTTTAAGTGTTTTCGAAGGAAGATATTAATCTCCATAGCTTCGAACCCTGTTCCTTATTCTTGAACTTATTTTAAACTAATTCTTTGTGAATCACCAATCACAATAGTTTGAGATGTGGTATTCACTTCCTTTTAGAGAGAGATTCAACTTTGTTCACAGAATGTTTCTTGTTTTTGGTGCTAATACGGAGATGATTTATCATGCACAAAATAAGTGAGTTTCATGGGCATTTTCGTGCGCGCATGCGCTTGCACAAAACGTTTTCTTGTTTTAGAGTGTATTGAAGTAAACGAGTATTACCTGGTTTCAAGATAATGACGGACACATTTTTAAAAATAAATCTGGAATGTTGCCCATACGGGAGACGTAAATAATCTGTATAGTATATTATTCGCCTGAAGCCTTTCTCCGTCTACAAACATGATCTTGATTGCCAGTCTTGACTGAGTTGAACATGCAATGAATAACTTACCTAATCTACTGGTGTCATTTTACGTAAATAAAACATATATCTGTTCCCTTTAATGGGAATATTAATTATCGAGTAGCTTTGAAAACAAAGCCCGCTGGCGAAAAAACCTTAAGACTCCACCCGCCTTAACACTGTTCCCACTGCGGACAAAATGTCTGAACCACCAGCAGCCAAATTCAGTGAAGGCCACAAAAGATTTTACCACGAATTTGAATAAGCAGCATTCCGGAAGCTTTTGGGTATCTTTACACGCTTCCAATAATAAGAGCTTAAGGAGGTTCCGTTCAGAAACTACTTCACTTATATTCTGATATAGTCCGCCTTTTTGATTTTCCCAAATAGATGAGCCGTTGCAAACAATTCTTGAGTGGAGACTGACAATACTTACTGTTGTAAGAAGGTGCAATATCTGCTACTTTAACCCTTTACCCAACGAATCGCCCGCATCCGCCCGCGTAATATGCAAATTCAGCAGTTTAAAAAATATTATTTTTCAAAAAATTTCAAGAAAACAATATCATATGACCCCTCGTTGGAACGAGCTCGTCGAGCTCGTTCCAACGAAGGGTCACATGATATGGGTTTGTTGAAATTTTTTGAAAAATTAAAAAAAATATTTAAAATAATAAATTTTGATATCGTCTGCGTTGGGTAAAGGGTTAAGAGCGTTGAGATTCGATTCGATTCGAAATCCTCTGCTTGATTCGATTCGAGATTCCATTTCCGTTGAAAATGCGGACATGGAGAAGATAATGAAGTATCGCTTTGTCGTTTCGCTCGTCTTGTTCCTGTCGGTTGTTTAGCAACCTCACCAATTCAATGGGGGAGCAACCCCCCCCCCCCCACCAAACATAGACATAGACCCCCATTTGCCCCCATCCATCATTCACACACACACACACACACCACCCACACGAACCCCCACAAACACACACCCACACATTACACATCTCTTTATCTTAGCAAACGCTAATCCATTGGCTGTTTATCGCGCTGTGTGGAATATACATCATGACGACTTTAAATGCCATTAGTGGGGGACGTGTTACTCCTACCAAAGTTGCCTAGGGTCAGTAGTATGGGATGACACTTGGGCGAACAAATTTAACACTGAAAACTCCCATAGACATATTTTTCCCAGAGTGCCATCTTTTCGTGCGTACTCTGGCGAACTGATTTAACACTGAAAATTACCATAGACATTTTTTTTCACCAGAGTGCCATCGACCGATGGCACTCTGGCGAAAAAAATGTCTATGGGAATTTTCAGTGTTAAATCAGTTCGTCCAATGTACCCCGCATAAAGTTTTCAAAAAATTCAAAAAAACCCTATGGGAGTTTCCAATTTTAAATCAGTTCACCCAAGTGTCACCCCATACTACTAGGGTTACCATTCCATATACAAGAGGAAGACCTAACAGCGTCCGAAATATCTCGAAAGACGGAGCGTTGTCCAGTTGTCCAGAATTCAAGCTGAAGATTTAAAACTTGAGAACAAATTTCTATTGTTGGAAGGGAAACTCCTCCAACCCACTGAGCCAGCTCGGATCACAGAGCTTCAAGTCAAAGTTGCGCGATTGCACTCGTGTTTCTCCGATGTCCACAAAAAAGTGATATGCTGTGATCCAAAAAGACCACTTGTGGACTTGCACCCCTTCACAGGGGACCTGCCCATATTTGCTCGCTGTGAAACATTTTCTGGCGCCGCCACTGCGCCATTTACTACAAAGTGAATCATTGTACTGGGTAGCTTGAGAGCTCGGTGGCTCAGTGGTTACGACATTGGTCGTTAAACCAAAAGGTCCACGGCTCGATCCCTCCCCCCCCCCCCCGCCAGAGGTAACTGCGTTGTGTCCTTGGGGCAGGCACTTCATCCCGATTGCCCACTTGGGGATACGGTGTCGCTGTGTACCAAGGCGTATTACACATCGATGGTGCACTTTTCGTCAACCAATGCTGAGGTTGGATGCCTGGAATGTCGTGCCGCCTATTTATTTATATATTGAGGTTTAACGACACTTTCAACAGCCAGAGTCACCTCGTGTCAGGCAGTTTTACGGGTGGAGAAAGCCGGAGTACCCTGAGAGAACCCCGACTAAAGACGAGCAACTGCCAAACCCTCCCGTCTCCAACGTACTAACTCCGCACAAGCAGGGTTATCATTAGTTGAAGACAAGTGCACCATCGACGTGCAGTACGCATTAGTTCATAGCGCCACCGTGCCCCCACGTGGGCAATCAGGATTAAGTGGATTGCCAAAGGACACACCGTAGTTACCCCTGGCGGGGATCACACCATGTACCGTTCGGTATGAAGCCCAATTCCGTAACCACTGAGCCACCTCGCTCCCTGGGTCGTTGAAAATGACACTACAAGTATGGTAAAATGAATATGCATTAGTGTTCAACCGATTACCAAAAATGGTCGGAGACTGGTTACCGGTTATTTGAGCTCACAATCGGCCGATTCTTATGCCGATCCCGATTGTAGTACCATGCACTACTAGACAAGTCGGGGCTCGAAAGAACTACATTAAACTAAACATTTTTCTTTGTTGACTGGAGTCGTACTCACTGCCGTAGTAAAATTACCAGTTGCGCACACTTACAGAGCCACGTTTACCGCCCAAGTGTGCGCGACTGGTAATTTTACTGCGACCTGAGTCAATGCTGTACAACCCTCACTTTCCTGGTACGAACTGGCGCAAGTACGTTCAATTGTGAGCTTTACTTGTCGTTTAACTTGTGTATCCCGTAAAAGGGGCGTCTGGAGAGATTAAGCATACACACTGAGGTTCTTTCTCAACTTTATTGAATGGTATCATTGGCATCATTTTGCATTAGCAGTTGAACAAGATAATAAAATGCGATTAATGAATCATTGCAAAATGCTTGGCAACAATCGGTTGAACCGATGTTCCAGGAGCCGTTGCCGTTGTCATCCGATTGCCTACAATCGGCCGATTGTGGTGGCCGGGTCCGATCATCGGTTGAACACTAATGTGCATACAACTTGTAATTCTCCAGATCTCAGGGAGGATTGTTCATCCACAAATACAAAATCAGGTAAAAAAAATTAAATTATCCAATTTCAGACATAGAAGAACGAACATGCAAGTTGTAACTATGCTCAGCCCATGAACCCGCAAAACATATTTGTTATCTTTTCTGATCGATCTTGTTCGGTCCCGTTAAAAGATATAATGTTCCAAAAAAGTATGAGATATCCAAACTGATGTTGATATTTTCGGAAAATGGTGTTGGATACGTGTGATTGGACACATCAATACGTTACCAAGTTTAGTGTGGATCATGAATCTCACCGGCCCACGAAACCTTCGTGCAGGTTTTTCGCACGAGCGCCTCGTTAATGTCTGTGGGGAACGTTTTGAAATTTTCATTTGTACTGGACGGACTTTTTCGGAGGTCTTATCGTTCTTTTCTTGGTATAAACTCGTTCATCAATAGTTTCTGGTCGAAACGTAACTTTTGAGGAATGCGATGGCTGACACGTGACGAACGTTTACGTGCCGTTGGCATGTTCGAAGTTGGCAACAGGCAACAGACTGCAGTGGCTCAAATTCTCAACGTTACTCAATCGGTGATTAGCAGGTTGTGGTCACGCTACCGTCAGATAGGCAATGCTGATGACAGACATCGGTCATGTCATCCAAGGTCGACAACTGCTGATCAGGATCGTTTCATCCGAACCACAGCATTACGTAACCGCCATCAAATTGCCTCAGAAATTGGACAGCAGCAGCACCGAGCGACAGATGTGCGAGTCAGTGGTCAGACTATCCAAAATTGCCTACACAGCTGGAATTTGTACGCTCGACGACCTCGAATAATTTCACGTTTGACTGAATGTCACATCGCAGCAAGGCGTAATTGGTGTGGAGCACGACAGCGCTGGGACAATCGTCGGTGGAGCAACGTCATGTTTTCCGATGAATCGAGGTTCACTCTCGACTTCCACGACAGGCGAAACAAAGTGTAGCGGCGACGGCACGAACTATACCGTGACGTAAACGTTAGGCAGCACGATCGTTTTGGTGGTGGATCGGTTTCGGTGTGGGGAGGCATAACCATGACAAGCAGAACAGCATTACATGTCATCTAAGGGCATCTCACAGGACAGTACTACCGTGACAACATGTTAGCAGCTCATGTGGTGCCATTTGCGTGACGTCACGGCCGTCGATTCATTTTCAAAGATAACAATACACGAGCAGACAGGGACCGTGTCGCTACAGAGTTCCTTCAGGAGCAGAACATCACTTCACTGCCTTGGTCACCACTAAGTACAGACCTTTCACCAATCGAGCACTCTGGGATATGCTTGGCAGGCACCTACGACAACGCCAACAGCCCCCTACCAATGTACAGGAACTCACCGCTGCACTACTGTAAGAATGGAATATCATCAGTCAAGCTGATATTGGACGTTTGGTGTGGAGTATGCCATGTCGGATCCACGCTTGTCTCGCGAACCGAGGAGGGTTTACAATGTATTGAGGTCTTGGCCTCAATGTGGCAAATTCTCTGACTGACCGTCCATATCTTCTACAGCTCAGTGTGTGGAATGTGTGCTTGTCAGACACCCAACTATCGCTGAAATCATCCACCGGATGTCACAGTACAATGCCTCAACTGTCTTTTTGATGAAAGTATAAATATATTTCTTCATATATCTCACTTTTATCAAATATCCCCTACTTTTTTGAATAGTATATATATATAAAACCAGAAAAAACCTGAAGTTACACATGACTACGAACACCGAATATCTGCGACACTACCTACATTTCTCGATTTTACAATCACTCCAAGAGATTTCCGGTTCCAACGAAAGGAGATCCTTTCGTTATACCTGTTTTGTATCATTGGTGTTATGTCATTAATTAACTTTAACTTACGCGCGATGACCACAAATTTCGCTTTTACCCCACCAAAGCTGGACATTTCCATGCGTAAAACATCTCCGTCCTCCCATTGGCTACTATTCCTGCCTTTAAACGTTGCTATCTGAATGGAAGAGGTAACCGGACCAGAAAGTACAGTGACAGTGATTCGGTCGGTCGACCGGTTGGTCATGGAAGGCGGATCGGAGCGGGCCACAGCTTCCCACCCCACTCATAGAAATGAGAAACTGCAGTCAGTCAGGCTGAACGACTGGTATCGTCTTTTCCTCTTCCAGTCCCACCCGTGTTTGTCATGGGCTTTACCAATTTTTCAGACCAGGTGCTTATTTCATTGCAGGGAGGGGGAGGGGGTGGTCACACGAATGTTTTTGAAGCCCAAATGGAACTTTTTAGATATTCAATAGTCTTTTTTAAGTGTTACATGTTCGCAGTGTTAGTTGAAGAGGGTAAATTAATTAGTTGATTAACTGATTTTCATTTTCTTCTCAGTGCTACATAATATTAGACTGACATGGTTGACACGCTCTCACAAAAAGTATGTCAGGGTTGTGTATTATGGATGAATATCAAAATAACCTACTGAGAACATTCAAGGAAAAGGTGTAGAAAGTCCAAGGTAATATATCATATTGAAGAGACGCCCTCGTTTTTAGACGCTTTCGACGGCCAGGGTCACTTCATGTCTGACAGTTTTACGGGTGGAGGAAGCCGGAGTACCCAAAGAGAACCACCGAACAGTGGCGAGCAACTGTCAGACTCCCCATCGTACTAACTCCGCGCATGCTGACTGACGAAGCAATATACCCACAAAGTGTTTAACGAAGGGTTTAAACGTACCCGGAAAGTTTTGTCGCACTTCATTTATCCGCAAGGTCTATTAGTATCGTCGGCGAACGTGACACACCTTGTTGCAACGGATAATTTTACAACATTCATTTGTTCATTTATTGGAGTTTAACGACACTTTCGACAGCTAGGGTCACCTCGTGTCGGACAGTATTACGTGTGGAGAAAGCTGGAGTACCCGGAGAGAAACACCGAGCAACGGCGAGCAACTGTCAGACTCAACGTACGAACTCCACAGAAGCTGGGTTAGCATTAGTTGAAGACAAGTGCACCATCGATGTACAGTGCGCATTAGTACACAACGACACCGTTCCCCCACGTGGGCAATGAGGATTAAGTGCCTTGCTCAAGGACACAACGCACTTACCCCCGGTGGGGATCGAACCGTGGACCTTTCGGTTTGAAGTCCAATGCCGTAACCACTGAGACTCGCGCTCCCACCCTCCCGTTTTCGGATCTTGACAATTACCACTTTCTCATAAAAAAAATGATGTAAATGCGTTTTAGGAGTATGAATAGGCCGTTATACCATGCTCACCTATGTTACTACCTGTGAAGAGCCCGTATGTTAAATTTTAGTTTTTAACCCTACTAGCGGTGTAAGGCTTCTACTGCAGTTAAAACGTTTTCAGTGGGAATTGCATTACAAAATTTTATACCAATAGTAGGAACTACATCCAACTTGAACTTTGACATGACCCAATTTGCCGACTTCGATGCATTCACACTTTGCGATATTTCATTCAAACATACGACGTTACGTCGTTTTGCGGTACTATCTACTACGTGCAATAACTTATTAAGTTTAAAATACCTACAATTAAATATTTAAAAAAAGATTTAGGAATTGTTAATAATAATTTGTCTGAAAAAACAAGGTAAATTCAATCAACTTTGACGATTTAAACCACGAGTAGGTTCATCAACTTTGACGATTTAAACCACGAGTAGGATAAGGGTTTTAATCACGAGACTCTGCCGAGTGGTTAAAATCCTTAGTCTACGAGTGGTTTAAATCTGATTACCGGCTCTAGTACCTATCTATTCTATATGTTAACCCTTTTCCTAATACGAAAGACAGAGGACACTAGCAAACAAAATTCTTGAAGAACAATTTTTTTTTTCATTGTTTGCTTCAAAACATAGCTTATGACGCCCCATTGGAACGAGCTTGGAGAGGTCGTTCCAATGAGGTGTCATAAGCTATGTTTTTTGGACAAAAAATGAAAAATAATGAAAATTGGATGGCGATTTTTGTGAACAGCGCTGGTAGGTTTAGGCAGTTAGGTTAGGTAAAGGGTTACAAATAAACAAAAGTAATTATTTAAAATAATAAGAATAATAATAATAATAATAATAATAATAATAATAATAATAATAATAATAATAATAATCATAATAATTTACGACCTGTTTGTTTTGTTATTTATTTGTTTAGAGAAGTATACTGAGTCAGGTTTCAAGCTCGAACCGACGGTCAACAATCCGAGAGACTTGTTGGAAAATTTTAATTCTCGCCCCACCATGTCGGAAATTTTTGAGATTCTGTCTTCGAGCCTGATTGTATGGACTACGCTTTATATGTCAGGGCTTCCTTAACCTTCAAAAATATCAGTTTAAATACACCGGGGGTACACTCATTTATTGTGAGCGGTGGTCGAATCAGGTTTGGTTCGCCGAAGGTATGTATATATTTGCGAAAATCTATGTGGTTGTAAGCTGTTGACTTTTGTATTTGTGCATGAAGCGTAAATCCAGGGGATGGTGGAGGGCGATTCCCCAGTTCACAATAAAAGTATTTGTTGGAAAATTCTAGGTTTTATTACATTGGCCTTGGCGTGGGCTTTTCTTAAATAATAGCCCATTTCTTCTGTTGGAAGCCGCAAAAATGTTTGCTAAGAGCCCGACGCAGGGAAAATATGTCGTTTAGACACCCAAGCATGTGGATTTTTTCCAAATTTTATGGTGGATTCTCGCAAATGACAAAAACAACAATGAGTATCGCCTTTGATTCTCGCAACGTGCACATTTGATTCTGTTCAAAGATTCAAAAAGTGTTCTTAATGACCTACCTGGAGAGTTCTTCTTTTTGCTTCCCCATAATACGGTTGAACTTCACTAAGCCGTTGCGTCTAGTGAAGTCTTGGCTGCATGTACAGTACGTGGAGAGTATATTATCACTAAATCACCCGCAGAGTGGAGATTCCACCCAAGCAATAATTACAAATTTGTTGCAAAGCATAACAAGCACAGGCAAAGTTTCAACCAATGGACATCCGGGTTAAACCCGGAGGTCCACTGGCTGAAACATTGCTTGTGTTTTTTGGCCATATGTATAAAATTTGAAAGTTATAGTTTGGGTGATAACTCCACTCTGCGGGTGATTTAGTTACAATCCACTCTCCACGTACTGTACATGCATCTAAGACAATATAAGAAACCACTGCCGAGATCCTGTAGCTTCTATTATCAAGGCCATGAAAGACCTTATGTTGGAACGTGTGTTTTATATGTACAGACACACCAAATTGGAACTAGACCCTTGAGTGTTAAACTCTCTTAAATATAATAAATACGAAGACTGTTTTTATCAGGTACGCCGGAAGCACGGGGGTAGAGGAGTCAGCTGTCCTCCCTGCCTTCGGACCAATACCCTCCCCAGGTTCGTCGCTCAATTTTTTTTCAATGATTTATTCTCGAGTTAAAACTAAAATACACTCCAAAGCCGTCTGGGAGCTTTCAAAAGTCAATGGGGGAGTTTGAGTGGAGGCGCCCAACGGGAGGGGGCACCTCCTCTCAAATTCCCCCATCTCGGACCTACGGCCTTCGAGACATGTTATGGCGCAGCTGTTAGTTCGAGTAAATGCCCTTTCCCCGAGGTCTGACCCCCCACCTCCCTCCCTGGCCTGATGTGCTTCCGGCGCCCCTGGTCTTTACTGCGAAATAAGTACCGGTTGCCCTCATATGGGTATAACAGTACTTTTCAAATTCTAAATTAATTAGAACTGAAAAATTGTGTCTGTCAACAAAAGTTCAACTTTTCTCGCATGAACACACCTGCATTTCGTCCACACTTCATAGACCAACATTGTTAAGAAAGTTTTTGAATTGTTATATTTAAGGAGTACAGTTAATGTAAGTTAAAAGAATTTGTCTTCCCATTCTTTTCTCAAATTCTTTTCAGAAAATAAAGTAGGTTAAACTAAATGTTCAAATGCTTGCTTACGTCAAGTTACGAACATAACATGTGAACCAATTTGATAGAGTAGGTGACCAACTGAAAAGGTATTTGAGAAGAGAAACATAAAAATATATCCGAGATCATGTTGATCAAAGGGCTTAACCCTGTACATAGGGCAACGATTATAACGAGCCCTAGTATTATTCACAAATCTAGCCGTTCAAGTTTCATTATTTCTTCAAATTCTGCTTTAACCCTTTACCTAACATGAAAAGCAGACGACACTTGCAAAAACAATTCTTGAATAACTATTATTTTCATTTTTTGTCTCAAAAACATAGGTTATGACCCCTCATTGGAACGAGCTCGACGAGCTCGTCCCAATGAGGGGTCATAACCTATGTTTTAGAGACAAAAAATGAAAAAATAATGAAAATTAATGGGCGATTTTTGAGAATAGCGCTGTCCGGTTTTGGCCGTTACGTTAGGTAAAGGGTTAAAATCAATGTTCATGATCCATTTTTGGAGCGTGGGGTCATAGGCTATGTTTTCAGGTAAAAAATGACAATTTTCTGTCATTCAAGAATTTTCATTTTGTTTTTGAAAATGTCGACGCCCATTCAAATTATAGGTAATGCGTTTAACCCTTTACTCAACATAACGGTCCCCACGTGGGATCACTGTGGCGCTGTGTACTAAGGCGTACTGAACGTAAATTTTGCACCTGTCTTCAATCAGTGCCAACCTTGCTTGTGTGGAGTTAGTACGTTGGGAAGTCTGACAGTTCCTCGCAGTTGCTCGGTGGTTCTCTCCGTGTACTCCAGCTTCCTTCACCCGTAAAACTGTGCGACACGAGGTGGCTCTAGCTGTTTAAAGTGCAATAAATAAATAAATAAATGAATAAATAAATAAATAAATGGCCAGCGCTATTCACAGAAATCGCCATTCGAATTTTATTATCTTCTCATTTTTGTCTCAAAACATAGCTTATGACCCCTCACTGGAACGAGCTCAACGTGCTCGTTTCAATGAGGGGGTCATAAACTACGTTTTTGAAACAAAAATTGAACATGTTTTGTCATTTAAGAAATTCTTTTGTGTGTGTCGTCTGTTCTGCGGGTTGGGTTAAATAGTTTAACCCTTTACCCAACGTAAGGGCCAAAAAGGCCACCGCTATTCACAAAATTCACTATTCAATTTTTATTACCTTTTCATTTCTTGTCACAAAAACATAGCTTACGATCGTTGAGCTCGTTCCAATGAGGAGGGGTCATAAGCTATATTTTTAACGCAAAAAAGCAAAAACATTAGTACTTCAAGAATTTTATTTGCAAGTGTTGTCTGCTTTTCGTGTTAGGTAAAGGGTTAAACCACTAGCATTTAGAGACATTTTAATAAGTTGTTCCCCTTGGACTTCTCTGCAAGAGGTCCCGAGTTCGATCACCGTCCGGCACGACCCGCGTTGTGTCCTTGGGCAAGGCACTTTATCCCGGTTGCCTACATGGGGGCACGATGACGCCGTGTACTAAGGCGTACTGCACGTCGATGGTACACATGTCTTCAACCGCTGTAACCCTGCTTCAGCGGAGCTTGAACAGAGTTAGAATGTTGAGGAGCTGACAGTTGCTCGTCGATGCTCGGTGGTTCTCTCCGGGTACTCCGGCTTCCTTCACCCTAAAGCTGTCACGGCCATGATTAAACACCAATACATAAATAAATAAGTTGTTCTATATATCAGGCTACGTTGTGATGACGATTCTGTCCATTTAGTACAATTATCTCAGAGAATCTGTGGCATTCAGATAGACTAAACATATTAGGTTGAAGAGAGTATAACAAAGAAGCACAATTGGCCACTTAGATCTGGTTTGTTATAAACAATAAGCTTTTTCTGTACAGAAGAATAACAAGATTTTAAACCACTCAATTGTTTGGTTTCGCCAGTTGCAATTAAGTGTTACAACATTTTATAAAATAGTACATTGACGAAGCAATATACCTACCAAGTGTTTGATAAAAGGTTTAAAAGCACCGGGAAGTTTGTCGCTCTTAATTTATCCTCGAAATTTATTAATATCGTCGGCGATGTTACACATCTTGTTGCAACTGATAATGCTACAACAACAGCCGACAATAGCACAACAACCGATAATGTTACAACCGCCGATAATATTATAAAATAATGTTATAAAACTGATATTGTTATAATCAACCGATGTCACATTTTTTTCCCCAAAATATTCTAACCGACAGTGTTATAAAAATCAGCCGATTATGCTATCTTTTTTTCCAACCGATTTTCAATTTAGTGTTACAATTTCACAAATGACGATCTTTATAGTGGTTAGTTGCGGTCCAAAACCGCTAGTGTCCCTGGGCTTAGCTTCTCTGGGGTTCCAAGGACAAACATACTGACTGACCATGCACTGTACGACCCGGCGTGAGGAAAATTCGAAACTTTGTGTTAAACGAAGCAAGCTCATTCACTCTAAGAAACCAACCAGATGAATAATATTGTTGAGCAAAATGCCACTAAATTATTTTCATCTCGAGAATGGATGTTGCAATGTATAAATGGCTGGGTTTTGAGTGTATCCCATGAGGGCCCGGCCGTTCAATTCGTGTCCCAGTGACGAATCAATCGTGTAAGCTATCTGTCTGATTGCCAGAATGTGAGGTAATTCGGCCCGACATCCAAGAGTATTGGACGGCCTTGAGCTTCTTTTTATTAATCAGTAAAAATAGAATGTCGGAAATGTATGTGCCATTAACCCTTTATACACTGCAGTGATGTCGTCCATATTAGTTCAATAACATCAACTGGAAGAGTCCATGTTCATTATTTAGGGGCATACCAATTAATATTTTCAACGTGCAGCCTTGGGCTGCACGTTGAAAATATTGATTGGTCTATCACACACATGCCCTTAACATCCATCCCATTTAATGAAATTATGACGTATCATGTTCCTGGCCGGAAAAGCGGCCGCTCGGGTTCAAAAGGTTAAAGCACACACACGTCCTCGACTATTCGAAGTGGCATAAAAAACTGTGGCTTGACTTAGAGCGCTCTTTTAATTAGTCAAATTGACATGACGATATTTTGAGGTATTCTCAAATCATTTTTAGCTCAACTTTGACGAAGCCAAATTTGAGCTTATGCCATGGCCCGTCGTCCGTCTGTCCGTCTGGCCGTCTGTCCGTCTGTCCGTCTGTCCGTCAACAATTGGATACGGCTCGGGCTAGAGGCCGTATTTATGAACCGATCTTTACGAAACTTCTTGGGTACCTTTGTTATGACCGTGGGACGAGAAAGAGTGTTTTTGGGTGCGGTCCGAAATTTAAGATGGCTGCCAGCAGCCATTTTGTACCGACGATGCAGAAATCTGTTTTTTGTACAGAACTTCCATATGAAAGCTCTGATTTGAATAATTTTTTGTATGAATGTTTAGTACCATGGGATACATCACATATAATACGGGTTTTTTTCTCGTGCGTAAATTATGCAAATTAGACTAACTTTGATGTTTTTGGTGTTACTTTCAGCACTGTAAGTGCAAATGCCAATACGGCTCGGGCTAGAGGCCGTATTTATGAACCGATCTTTACGAAACTCCTTGGGTCCCTTTGTTATCACCGTGGGACGAGAACGATTGTTTTTGGGTCCGGTCCGAAATTCAAGATGGCCGATGACAGCCATTTTGTACAAAATTTGGTGCAATCGGATTTTTGCACAGAACTTCCATATGAAAGCGCTGATTTGAATAATTTTTTGTGTGAATGTTTAGTACCATGGGATACATCACATATAATACGGGTTTTTTCTCGTGCAGAAATTATGCAAATTAGATGAACATTGATTTTTTCAGTGCTACTTACACACAGTAAGTACACATGTCAATACGTCTCGGGCTAGAGTCTGTATTTATGAACCGATTTTCACGAAACGTCTTGGGTACCTTTGTTATCACCTTGGGACGAGAACGAGTGTTTCTGGGTGCGGTCCAAAATTCAAGATGGCTGCCAGTGGCCATTTTGTACCGAAATTAGGTCTAATCAGTTTTTTGTACACAACTTCTATACGGCTCAGGCTAGAGGCCGTATTTATGAACCGATCTTTACGAAACTTCTTGGGTACCTTTGTTATCACCGTGGGATGAGAACGAGTGTTTTTGGGTGTGGTCCGAAATTCAAGATGGCCACCAGCAGCCATTTTGTACCAAAATTAGTGCAATCAGTCTTTTGTACAGAACTTCTGTATGTAAGTTCTGATTTGAATAAATTTTTGTATGCATGTTTAGTAACATGGAATACATCACATATAGTACGGTTTTTTTTCTCGTACAGAAATTATGCAAATTAGACTAACTTTGATGTTTTTTGGTGTTACTTTCAGCACTGTAAGTTCAAATGCCCATACGGCTCGGGCTAGAGGCCGTATTTATGAACCGATCTTTACGAAACTCCTTGGGTACCTTTGTTATCACCGTGGGACGAGAACGAGGGTTTTTGGGTCCGGTCCAAAATTCAAGATGGCCGATGGCAGCCATTTTGTACAAAATTTGGTGCAATCAGATTTTTGCACAGAACTTCCATATGAAAGCGCTGATTCGAATAATTTTTTGTGTGAATGTTTAGTACCATGGGATACATCACATATAATACGGGTTTTTTCTCGTGCAGAAATTATGCAAATTAGATGAACTATGATTTTCTCAGTGCTACTTACACACAGTAAGTACACATTTCAATACGGCTCGGGCTAGAGTCTGTATTTATGAACCGATCTTCACGAAACGTCTTGGGTGCCTTTGTTATCACCTTGGGATGAGAACGAGTGTTTCTGAGTGTGGTCCAAAATTCAAGAAGGCTGCCAGTGGCCATTTTGTACCGAAATTATGTCTAATCAGTTATTTGTACACAACTTCTATACGGCTCAGGCTAGAGGCCGTATTTATGAACCGATCTTTACGAAACTTATTGGATACCTTTGTTATCACCGTGGGATGAGAACGAGTGTTTTTGGGTGTGGTCCGAAATTCAAGATGGCCACCAGCAGCCATTTTGTACCAAAATTAGTGCAATCAGTCTTTTGTACAGAACTTCTGTATGAAAGTTCTGATTTGAATAAATTTGTGTATGAATGTTTAGTAACATAGAATACATCACATATAGTATGGGTTTTTTTCTCGTGCAGAAATTATGCAAATTAGATGAACTTTGATTTATTCAGTGCTACTTATACACTGTAAGTGCACATGTCAATACGGCTCGGGCTAGAGGCTGTATTTATGAACCGATCTTCACAAAACTTCTTGGGTACCTTTGTTATCACCTTGGGACGAGAACGAGTGTTTCTGGGTGCGGTCCAAAATTCAAGATGGCTGCCAGTGGCCATTTTGTGCCGAAATTAGGTCCAGTCAGTTTTTTGTCACAACTTCTACACAGCTCATATTTGTGACTGATCTTCACGAAACTTCTTGGGTACCTTTGTTTTCACCTTGGGACAGGAATGAGTGTGTGTTGGGGTGCCTTTGTTATCACTGTGCTATGAGAACAAATATATTGGGGTTCAGTCAGACCCACTCTGGGACTCAAAGATTTCTTTTCTAGTTTAGCATCTGACTGCCACCCACCTTTACAATACTTTACCTATACATTTGTTACAGGCAATGGCCAGTATTTATGTACAGACCGTTACAATACTTTATATGTATCTTTGTTATCAGGTCATTATCTAGATGTTTATCATTGCTGTGTCACATACTATACATGTACATGTCTTTGTCTTGACAAGTTGAGCTACAGTGTCATTGACACTTTCCTTCTTTCAAAAAGTCATTAGTTTGACATATCACTGAGCAGGTCCCTTTTAAAAAGCATGTTCGAAGCATACCATGTTTGTAGGGTTCTGTAAGTCGGGGTAGTATTTGGGAAAAACTCTCGCCATTATATATTCACTGTCCACTCGGACTCAACACGGCGTGGCACACATCGTCGTATTATTTAGGGAGTACAGCACAGATAAGAATTGGTAAGCGGAGTGAGTTGTTCGACCATATCGAGACAACCACTTCCTACATTGTCCCTCGAAGGGTGCCTCTATTTATTTATTTATTTATTTATTTATTTATTTATTTATTTATTTATTTTTTTATTTATTTATTTATTTTCGTTATGAAGCACACATGAAGAAAGATTCGATAAAACTCTAAACTGCAAACATCTACTTTTTCTTGAAAGTTTGAAAGCTGGATTCACGGGTTTCTAAAACATGTTTGGTGCACTCTAAAATCGTTTGGGTTAAAAACCAACACTAGTCAAGTCAATTGGGTTAAGTGAATATGAACCCAACAGTGTTGATATTCACTCAACCCAGTTGATTTGTTTTGATTTTTAACTCGAGTGTGGATGAATTTTCTTTTGGTAACCAAATGCGATATTATTAGTTACACAGTTTGTTGGTGGCCTAATATGGTATATATGGTGTCAGTTAATTTCATAGTGGACGAGAGCGAAGTTCGAGTCCAATATGGAATTTACTGACACCATATATACCATATTAGGTCACCAACAAACTGTGTAACGAATATATCTTACCGACTGCTGCATCGATGCACAGAACTAATAACAACAGTGATCAAAATTAAATGAGAGAATTCTCACAATGTGTTCACGTGTCTTTGCCTTGTTACAATTTATAGGAGAGGCACTCTCCCATAAATTGTAACAAGGCAAATTCATACATACCAAACAGTTTTATTTCGAAGGTAACATGACACACATCCACAGAATATGAAGCCTTTTAAGTTGCCTAACCTGCACTTCAGACCAAATATGGACTTCCAACACCCAATCTTTCAACTTGGAGCGTTCATCGGCTGCCGCCATTTTGAATAATCAATGAACAAAGGGGACATTACCCATAGCTGTCAGCGTATATTGATGTTGACAGGCAGTATATGGTTTTATATGCAGTCTGCATGTGCCGTCTTTGAACCAATGAAATTCCCAGATACTTGTAGGAGGTAAGATATAAATGGATATAAATGTGTTAGGGAAGGGGTCAGTAGTAGAGCAGGGATGATAAATTATACCTCAATACAATAGGACATTTCATTATGGCCTCATACGACAAAATTCTAGGAACCAAGTGCTTCTATGGACAGTACCCTTCGATGAGTATCCTTCAATACTGCATTGTCGTGTCGTACATATTCTCAAATATCCAGATGAGAATATGAGGGATGCTAGATTATACCCCAACAAAGGATTTCCTCGCAGCACGCATGGCCCCATGCCAGAAAATTTTATGAAATCATTGGTTATGTATTAGTCATAAAATCTACGGAAAGTGCTAGGGGCTAGTCCCTTTTGAGTTCCAACTCGTCCAAATTCCAGCTACAAACTAATATTCGGTGGATCTTTACCACTTTTCAATCAATAGTTGAAGGATTTTCGCCACCTTTCAGTCTAAAACTCCATATTTTCGCCAAATGCTAGACATGTTTAGAAAAATTCCACTAGCGCCCTGTCCGATATTTCAGCCTTTTCCAATTTAAGGATTCGAATCTTCATCTATTCTAAATTTGACGAATAATGGGGGGGGGGGGGGGGGGGCACAACAATACACATTATTGGCTCCATATTTAACAAATTCCCCACCCCCTCCTGGCAAAACAATGTTTCGTCCGGTTGGTACATTTGTTAAATATGGGGCAATAATGAGCACAAATCATACTCGGGAACCTTCCGTTATGGCTAAAGAGTAAATAGTTTGAGTATCCACTTCTTGCTAATTTTCAATGAGATGGCTATGACAGAAACTCAACCCCCACCGCTCCATCCTGATTTTCAGTTTGTTATTGGGTGAATTATATGGTGAAGATTATGTTGGCCAATCTCTCCCTCTCTCTCTCTCTCTCTCTCTCTCTCTCTCTCCCTCTCTCTCTCTCTCAATAATGTATATTTCATGTACGATTGATGTCAAATATTAGGGTTCTTTGTACATGTAAATAAGTTATTTTTTGTGAACCCTCGTCGATACCGATTTTATTCAAAACATTACTGAACCAGTGAAAACTGGCTCAAAAACATTTACCCCACAACCAGACAACCTTTGCAAATTAAGCTTGATTGGCGATGATTGATTACCATGTCGTACATTTCACTAATTCATCTTCTTCATCCTTCTTGATTCATTAATGATCCAGAGTGGTTCAATTATAGTCAGGATTATTTTAAAGATTATTTATTTATCAAATACACCAAAAACAAGGCAGGCTGCAAAAATACAATAATCATTATATGTAGCATTCACTAAAAGTAATTATCGATTAATGATTATTCGGGAAGCTAGTTTTTCTCATTTCGCTTCTTCTGTAATTTGTACTCCGAAAAAAAACGTCTATGAACAATGAGTTAGTTCTACATATCAAATGATTGCTATTTCCCGAAAATTACCCTGTGGGCGATTAAATTCATGATTTCCACAATTTTGTTCGTTTAGCGTTAAAGGTCCTACGTGATCTGCTGCTACCCTATTATTGGAGCTACATGTGAGATAGGATCGTGCATAGTTCACGCTGGGCGCCATGTGCATGGTTTGTTATGTATTGCAGCATGTGTGAGCGACCATGTTATGCCGCTACACAACTGCGCCTGTGCAGCACGAGTTGCATGTCCGAGGCGGCCATATTTCAAAAGTGACACGTTCTAGTCATGGACGGAATGTGTTTGAATGTCGTGAGTTGCGTTCTAGGAACGTGTTCGAAGTAACAGAAGAATCGTGTTTGTAAATTAGTGACAGTCTATGTAAATTTTGAGCTAATCATAGCCTAGTCCATGGAAACGTCCTTAGTACCACGAACCCACGTAAACCCTCATTTGATCACATCCAAGTTTTATTTGTGATAGTATAGCAGTTGAGGAGTGTGTTGTTCCTAGCAGGAGCGCCGGAGCCACCCCGACCATCCCGACCAAGTTCGGGGCAACAAATTTGCCGATCATGATATTTTTGTGATCGACCTTCAGCCGAACCTCATTCATATCAAAATAACATGGCTACGATTTTTTAATTTTGTTCTGGCGGATATCCGAAAATAGTGCGCGCATAGATCGTCTTGTTTCTTTAATACTGGGCACACAATGGCGGCTATTAATGACGAATTAACGTAAGATGAGGGGATTTTGGGGGCTACTTCTTTAATATTTCAACCGCCTCGGAAGCGGTTGAAATACTATGAAGTAGCCCCAAAATGGGTCTGGGAGATGTCATTTTTGAAACATTTTCTGCGGGCAGGGCCGGATTTACGAATGGGCAGACTGGGCGGACGCCCAGGGCCCCCACATTTGTGGGGGCCTCCACAGTGAAGTTCGTCTTTCGAGGAACATAATATGACAAAATTCCCTGCCAAATTGCCTTCGGCAATTTGACAGGGAACTTTGTCATATTATGTTCCTCGAAAGACGAACTGCATGCACTGTCATTTTTTTTCTCCCCCACATAATCGATGGCAACAATTCGCAAAAACACTGATCTGGGTGTTATGGTCGGGCCAATGTTTGGGCCGTTCCGACGGCCCTGCCTAGAGCGTATTCCAGATGAGAGGGGAGCTTGTAATCTGGAACATGATCTGTAGTTTGTTTTCACTTCATGCTTATATGGTATGTTCCGTCCAATCACAGTACCGGACTCTCTACTTCCGATCCACAATTGTCGCCTGCTCATGTAATACCCATCCCAGGGATACTTAACTTGGAACGGGATTTACTTACCACATGTGTTTAGCAGGGCGATTGGAAGCAGATTTGGGTGATGGGAGCAAGAAATATTTAACCCCAAAAAACTGATGTTAAAATGCCAGACATTCAAGCACTGATTTTTCCCCATAATTCAACCTGGAATCGAACCAATTTATTCTAGTTTGACAGCGCAGTGAACGCAGTCGAACAAAATTGAATCAGATACATCCCTAATTACATTATGGAAAAAAAGCATTGCTGATTGAAATTAAGGTATTTTGTCATAAGCGTGTATAGGGTTACTTATGCTGTGGTCACAATATAGCCATGCAAGTTGAACGCGATCTTAACTCTCAACCCGCTAAGTAAGATCAATATATTTTTCATCAAATCTAGTAATGGCTGCTGTGAAGCAGACAGGACTAGATTTGATGAAAAATTCATGTTTTTTCATTTTTGTCGGTCCACGACTCTGGAACTCATTGCCAGTGCATATCCAGGCTTCCATAAGCTTAGACGACCTCAAAACAAAACTCAAGTCCCTCTTTCGAGAGGCCTTCGAGGTTTCAGCTATCTAATTTGATCAGTTTTTGTTTACATCAGTGCTTTTAGTAGGGAGCTCAAAAAAGTATTTATTTACCATGTAAAGCGCTTTGAGAGCACAACCTTGTGATTTTACGCTATATAAAAACTATGTATTATCATTATTATTATTATTATTATTATTATTATTATTATTATTATAACAAGAAATCATTGGTGAAAAAAACCGGTCAATTTGCATGTGGAAAATTTCATTAAATGTGCCCAAATTGTACTTATTTCGATGCCAAGAGAAACCCTGTCCCGGGCAGGAATGTCCATCAACAGTATGCGAGGAGTTAAATCCTCCTATTTTATAAACAAACAAATCAGTTAAGCTTTGAGACTATTAGGGAGACAGAACATTCCTTGCGCCGGAATGAGCTCTCAGAGTTTATTCAGATGTAATTTAAGATGCGTATCCTGAAACAGTTCATCCATTAATTATCATAAATCTCCAGGGCCAAAAAAATGGTTTTAATTCTCAGGCAGTACCCCAAGCTCTCAGACTAGCATTATCATTCTGATTGGAACTGTTGTGGGCTGTTTGTTGATTTACGCGCTTTTGTGGACATTTGCGCGCATGTTATGTCATGTGCCTTCAGTTACAAAGATATACAGGTATTCTTTCCCGCCCTAGTTATAGATATTTCAATCAATAAGTATTTAACCCTTTGAACTCTGATGGTATCCTAAATGTAAATGCAATGGAAGCAATTGGAAGAGTCCATATTTATTATTTGGGGTAAGACCAATTAATATTTTCAATGTGCAGCCCTTAGGCTGCACGTTGAAAATTTTGATTTGTCCACACCACACATTTATCTTGTAGCCGTCCCACTTAATGACATTATGACGTTGCTTGTGACAAGGCCGGTAAAATGGTCTCTGGGGTTCAAAGAGTTAATTCCCCTTGAAAACATCAAGATATTAACATAATTTTGTGGAGGCATCATAGCACTAACTATTTTCCCATAGCCGATCATTATATAAATTATGTGCAAAATATTTGATGGCATAATTTGAAACTAAATAATTATTCAAATGCCTATATAAAGTACAGACCTTCATTCAACTTTCTTTGGCCAGAAAGGGGGTGGGGGGGGGGGGGATGCAACAAAGAAGAGAATAAAATTATCAGGAAGTGAAGTACCGTCCTTGAACCCAGTTTTTTTCTGGGAATTCCCAACAAAAATACATAAATAGTTAACTGAAGTTTTTGGACCCAGAAAATACTTAGATCGTATACTTTTTCTTGTGGAGTATCCAGTATTGGTGTAAAAATCAAATAAAATGCTTTAACAGTTTTCTCAAGCAATAAGTCTTTTTCTAGGCGTGTTATTCTAGACTATGATGCAATATCCGAGTGCAACATTTCAAGGCAGATACGTCTGAAACACATATTTATTTGAGTGATACCTAGAACTATATACGCGGCTTAATCCTAAAACTACGGCTGTGTTGCGTTTTCATTTCCGATTTTAATTTCACCTCGTTGAACGTTGACTCCATGTGTTCACCAAAAATGAGATTTTTCAGATTCAATCGTCCAGGGTGACTCAGTAGGTAGAGCTGCAGACTGCAGGCGGAGAGGTACTGGGTTCGAATCTCACCTGCGGCAACTGCGTTGTGTCCTTGGGCAAGACACTTCAGCCCCATTGCCTACGTGGGGGCACGGTGGCGTTGTGTACTAAGGCGTACTGCACGTCGATGGTGCACTTGTCTTCAACCAATGCAACCCTGGTTGTGTGGAGATAATATGTTTGGGAACCTGACAGTTACTTACCGTTGCTCGGTGGTTCTCCTCCGGATACTCCGGCTTCCTCCACCCGTAAACTGTCTGACACGAAGTGACCCTGACTGTCGAAAGTGTCGTTAAACCCCAATCAATCAATCAATCAGTCGTTCGGGATAAATCAGTTGGTCAGAAAAGTGAACCGTAGGTTCCCATTACCAACCACATAAAATATTCCAGACGAGCGAACCTAAACATAGGAGATGACCTATTTGAGGGCCAGACTGAATCCAGTCCATAACAACCTCGAATTTCTTACAGGATTAGACTGGCGGATGGAGAGCTTGGCGAACTCCGTCGCAACTGAACATCGCCCCTCCCCCCCCCCCCCCTCCCCTCTCCTCGTTGAACATTTTTATTGGCTTGCAGTTTCTTCCAACAGTGGTATGAAATTGCGAGACTTTGAAATTTTATCTTTTTTGTTTGACGTATTTTTATTTGCACATAATTATAATTCAGTGTTTATTTGTTATATTTGTTTTGTAAACGTCCAGTTTTCTCTGATAAGAAAGTTATGGCCTGAAATTTTGATATCTCGACATCAGTGTTCAGATGGTTAATCCTTTTAAAATGGTATGCATAAATCGTAACGTAAAAGAAAACAATATAAAGAAAAAAATATAGGTAAGCAGAATCAGTAACATTTTATTTTTGTTGGGTTGCATAAGAGAAAAAGGTTATACCACGATTGATGTGTTTATTCAATATGGACACTGAGAAGGGTGCTAGGAACATCACGTGTTGAATCCGGCCTAAGTGTAAGTACGTCATGTAAGAACGTATCTGATTGGTCGCTACGCAACTGAGTGAAAGTATGAGGTGAATGAAATGCTTCGACACAAAATAAGCCAAGAAGAACGTATAGTGTGGTACATTATGTCAATCCGCAGGATTTGAATGTCCAAATTGAGTTAGGGGTAGATTTTGCTTTAATGGGATACAAGAATCATGAAATTGGACGGTAACAAATTTTCCGGTCTCTTTTAAGGGGTCATGTGACCTATTAATGACCTTGACCGTTTTTGACCATACTTCTACAGAAAGTAGCAAGTCATGTGATGTAATACAGTAATTTTGTCGTCATCAGTGAGTGATCTTACAGTACTTATATCAGGGAATAGATTAAAACCTAATTCAAGGTCATCAGAGGTCAAGGTCACACTCAAAAGTCAAGGTCACACTAGAAAATCAAGGTCATATTTGTTGATTATATATCGGATGCATTATCTTTCTTTAAATTGGTAAAATTTGGCTTGGAAATTGGACTGCAAGGTTTCTTGATAGTCCTTATCCTAATCAATGTCATCAGCTTCATTGCTGGGGTCAAATTCTTTGCCAGCATTTGAACAGTCGGTGCATTTACATAATGCTGTACAAGACAGATCGTTTTTGAGACAAGAGCACTTAGATGTATTGCATGAACTACGGCATACGCATTTGATGAGCTCCAGAACTGCTTTGGGTGCTGGTCCTTTAAGACATCTGATAGGTTGATAATCCCCATTAGAAGTGATCTCCCATCTATTTTGGCCAAGTTTCGGAAGCTCAGGCATTGCTGTAGTGTATGACTTGTCTCTCATTGCCATATAGTTTGCTCTTGCAATGTGTGGTAGAAGTGTTCCTCATGTTGGTGGAAGCTTTTCGCCCTCCAGGTTTTTTTACGGAATAGTTCCCATCTCCGAGCTGGAATGGAGTCTATGTTGCTCTTTGCTGAGTATACCTGGCAAACAAATCTTTCAATTGGCCGATACCTCACAGGCATATTCCCATCATCTAGCAAGTGTATTTCCGTAGTTTCACCTGTTAGGGGTTCATGGCCCATGCTAGCAAATGTCTGCAGAATTTCATCATTCTGGGGTAGTGAAAGGTAAACGGAAATCCACGTCTTCTTGGAAACTCCAACGAATTTACCTCCCCAGTCTGCGCCAGAGAAATGATGCAGACCAATCAAACCCTTTCACTTTTCCACTCTTATTGCTGATACTCGACGACTCACATCAATCGGCCTGTATTTCGCTCCCTTCCCAGTCAAAAAGCGAAGAGTTGTATGGGAATTTAAATGTTTATTTGCGACCAAATCCACGAGAAGCATCAGTACATCGGTGTCCGGGGACCAAACATCTATTGTTTTAAATCTCGACTCTGATTATATCCAGAACATGAAGCGGAATCATTTTATCCGCCTCCTCATGGTTATGTGTCTTCATGTCCTGTCGAAGAAGCTTGGAACGGTTAGACTTGATTTTGTCAATGTAGGATACAACCAAATCTTGATTTGAATCCTCAAAAGTTTCTAGAATAGCTTCAGCAAGCATCTCAGTCAGCTAGGATTTTGTTTTTGAGTTAGCGAGCAGTTCTTTTAGCGTAACTTTTGCAATGTTCATTTCATCATGCACCATGAACTCTATTGCCAACACATTTGCAGCACGTTTAAGGCGAGTTTTATCCTTCAGGGACACTTCCATGTATCTGTCGAATATGATGCGGCCCTCAGTGTACCCTTTCATCAAGCGTTTCATTCTTTTCACGAATGCTGTCTTCAAATGGATAATCTTCGTCACTGCAGACGTCTTCTTCATACTCTGCAAGACAGCCATGCCATCAAATATAACCGCAGCTTCATTCACATTGCTGTTTTCTTCAAGTAGCGGACCAACCACCATAATGTTGTCTGAGTCCACTTCAGCCTTGACATCTTATGCTACCGCAGTCGTATCTGTTGGGTCCTCTGACATGCTCATGTCCTTTTGGTCCTCAACTGCGTGCATCAAGCTACTTTTGTCGGTCGGGATTAGAAGAGATCCGTCATTAGCAAACAAAGATCATGGAAGAACAGACATCTCATAGTCCCCTATAGTAGCGGCCAACTTCGGTACCAATTCCGGCCGAGATTGCTGAATCACAAGGAATCTAGCCAACAGTTGTCGTTCCTCACGCAATTTAATAATCTTTTCCCCAACATGCACAATCTGCTTTGGCATCCATGTTGAATGTGTCTTTAATTTCAATTTTGTCATTGGATTCCAGATTGAAATTGTGGAGTGAGTTAGCAATCTCTCGTCAATAAAGGTCTAACTGTCCCTTCTCATCCCTGTTTAGAATGTCTATCTTTGCTGCTTCAGGTACGACCGCCGAGGAAACAATGCTTTTTAGCGGTATTTCAATTTCATATGGGTTACCTTCACAGTGAAGCTGAATACAGTCTCGCAACCCGAGAGCATTTGCTGTCGATCTTATGGAGATTTCCCCCGAGAGTTGGTAATGGCGTTTACCAGGTTCCCTGAGACCACATATTCGAGTATAGTTGTTTTGAAAATCGGCCACAATTTTTGAGAGTTCGAGTTGGATGAGGAGAAATCGGTCAAGTAGCCCCTCCTGCTGTGTTAGACCAGTGATGCCGCCGATCCCCTTCAGTTTCTTTATTTCCTGTTCGAGGGTCTTATCAACAAACAAGGCAGTGAAAGGTGTGTCGGACTTTCTGACGCAGAAATCACCATTCTTCAGTGCGGCCCATGTCAATGGATCATCCTTTTCAAGAGCTTTCATCTGTGCTAAATGAACAGGCATGAGGCGGGCGTATTTGAACAAATCGTGCGCCATAAAGTACTTGATTTGCTCATTCAGCGCTGCTAGGAAACCTTCCCAATCATTCTGCCGACTCGCTCTGATGAGGTGAAGAAGCGCTTCAACTTGTGTCGTGTAGCTGTCCAAGAAGGTTGCAAGTTCTCCAGCACCAGGTGTAGACATCTGCATCCGATTGTAGTGGTTACGAACAACGTCAAAATGTTCCAAACACTTTGGATCCTGACCATGCAAGCTCTTTCTGAGCTCCTCACATTGGAATATCAGAGGTCCGGGAGGAGATTCGCCAAGAATAGCATCAAATTTCATGTAAAAGCAAGCCAGTGCATTCATTATGTGGTATTCTACTCCTCTTTTGAATGCTTTTCCAGTGAAGATGGCTTGCAAGGCTGCGGGAGAGTAGATGGATGTCTCAATAGCAACCGTGTCAAGACCACTGCCCTCAATGTATTTTGCTAGAGCATGTAAAGCAACCATTGTTATATGCAATTCGCCAGCCCGGAGAACCCAGTTATCATTTCCTGTTGACTGCTGGATCTTGAGTGCCCGTTCATAGAGGTCAAGATCAAGTGTGATGACAGTCCTCCTTTCTGGTCCAACCACAACTGCCGATATTTCCTGAGTGAGCATGAGAGCAGTATACAGGGTTGCATAATGCGCTGGAGACTGTTTGAATAAGGGAGCAATCGGTGAACTGTTAGTCATCTTAATTTTAACCCCCTCATTATACTCCAGAATGGAATTAGTAGCTGCCCATGTTGGCAAAACGTCTTCCTTCGCAGTTTTTTTTGCGATTTCACACTAGGTTCTTGGGATACCTCCAGAATACTATGTTGTCCAGACGTTCTAGGGGATTCGTCGACTGGATTCAGGTCCTCATCAGAATGCATTTTAGATTCTCCATTGCCTTCATCCTCAGAGGAGTCGGGCCTTCCAGGTTTCTGCAGTTTTTTATTGCCAAGGTGGTTTGCCAGAACCCATGCACGGTCCTTTTGCTTAAAGACTGATAGTAAATCAGTGCCTGCTTCAACGACATACTCTTCAAATTTGACTGGTTTTGGTACAATAATTGGCTCATCATGGTAGAGAACATCAATTGAGGCTGGCCATGGCTTCTCAGGAATTCGAAGTGGTTCATTGACAGGATCACCCTCACTATCCTCTTGGTTAATAACAGCTAGGTTCCCGTGTAGAGTGCCTTGGCCGTAGGGAGTGTCCTCTAAGAAGTCGATGTTGTCAATAGCGAAGAAGACAGGTTTGTCTTTCTTCACGAAACTTGGAAGAACGTAGCCACCTGTTTCCCTCATCCTATCTGTGACCCCACAAGCAACTCCTTTCTGCAAATCTAATACACTATCATAAGAACCGCCCAAATACATATCAGATATAAAGTTAACTAGACGTTTATCGCGAACCCTACAATGCAATGAAAGTGGGAGACCTATTGAAAGAGGCGTTTCAGGCCTTTGCCGAAAACTGGTATCGCTCTTTGGCTTGTGCCTCACTTGACGGTCTGTCTTAACATTCTGAAGTATAATCTGTGATAGAACATCAACTGTTTTTTTACAGTCAGTATTTCATCTGCCAGTTACATGTTTAGAATGAGGACCAAAGAGAATCTGTTCAAGCAGAAATTGGAACAGGGGCGGATTATTGAAATCGTCCAGCTTTCCATTAAATTTCCATGTGTCCCTATGCTCGAAAAATTCTTTGCGCAAATAACGAGAAAGTTTGATAATCCTATCAATAGTTGAATCAGCATCCTGATGAATGAAATCATCGACAGCTTTGCCAACTAGTTCAGACAACACTATAGTTTCGCTTTCATTACGACGTGGCGGCTGAACAAACTCAGCATTTGGTACATGCCGCTTTATCAGTGGCTTCAAGTATTTTCTCTGATATTCAGCTTTCTCAATGTTGTTTTCATGCAATATACCAACATACACATTGTTTACGTCAGTCATACTAATGGCTCCATCCTTCTGAAGGCAAGAATCAACACACATGATCAGCTGAACATCTGATATGCGCTGTCTGAGTTCTAATTCAGACTGAGCTTGGTTTTCCTCTGGAATTGATCGCAGAGCAATTTGAATACAGCTTGAGTGATACCACTTCTCTTGGGCATGAGCATCCCCGGGTTCATGAAGACTGGATAAACACGTCATGAGAAAAGTGTTTCCTCTGTTGTCAGTTGTTACCATGTGAAGGCCCTCCTTTCCTTCATATGAACATGGTGAAAAGACACAATTTTTTTCCTTTGGTTTTGAACCACTCGCCCTCCGAGTTCGACTTCTATCACTGGAGGTGGATGGTCGTCCAACTTTACGTGGGGCTGTCGTGTCAAGAGGGGAACATGACCGTTGGGCTGCTCTTTCAGACAGCTGTCTGTTAACAACCGTTTTTCTACAGTTCGAATGATACCGAACCAGATTGAGTTCAGCCTCAGATAAGCTTGTCATGTAATCGGCTAGAGGCTTTAGTTCAAGTTCACCTAGTTCAACTTGTTTTACGGCATAGTCTTTGATGGACGTGATCATATCTAGGCTAGGATGAGTAACAAAGAGAATAGAAGTCTCTCCCTCTAGCTGGAATGTCATCTGCCATGTTGATTTTGATTTGCTGTCTACGATCTACTTTCTACTATCTACTGATGAGAACAGTGCATACTCATCATGAACCTCAGCCTGAAAAATAAAAAAAGACTAATTTAATAAACCATGATATTTGACATGACCTTGACAAAAGAGAAACGCATAAAGATGTTTTATTTTTCATTTTCAATTTAACCTTCCTGAAAACAGAAAACATCAGGCTTAGTAAATGGCAATGTTAAGCTCTATTGTCATTCTCCAAGTGTAACATGGCTCTGAAAGAGTGGAGGAATACATTAGTTTATCAATTTGACCTTGACCTTATTGACCTTGACCTTTAATGAGCTAATATCAATTATGTGTGCAATTACTGACATGTGCTAAAATATTACTTGCTGTAACTCCAATGATCTGGATTTCACTGATAAAATATTGTATTTGTGATTTGACCGTGACCTTTTGGGTGACCTTGACCTCACACGACCTTGAAACATATTCTAGAATAATTGCCATTCAATAGAACATAGGTCTATATAATTTAAACTATGAAATAAGGGAACACGTCGATGAGATAAGTGCAAATATGTTTCAAAGTAATCAAAAAAGGTCAAGGTCATTTGGGGTCATTTAACCCCCTAAATGAGGTCAGAAAATTTGTTAGCGTCTATTTTTGAATTCCTCACAAAAAATAAATTCAGAATCGGCCCTCATCTCAATTTGGACATTCAAATCCTACGGGAGCACAATTTCTGACATAGCCTACCACACTAGTAGGTGTGTATACAGATAACAGAATGTTTTATGTTTCTTTTAAAAATATCAGCCCGATCCACTAAATTCAAGTTTAATCACCAGTGGTAAACTGTGGTATAAATACTGCACACAATTAGGGTAGAGTGCGGGAGATAGGAATCCACGACACTTGTTGGAGAGTTCTTGTATTTCTCGTGCGCCTGCGGTGCTCGTGAAATTCAGGAAAAACTAATTCCGGGCGTTTATTCCATCCCCTCGCACTCCACCCTGTTGTTTTTTGTTTTTTTTTAATCTAAGTGCAAATCAAAGTGTACTCGCCATCCGCTGTTTACAATATTATACTCGGCGATCTTATAAGGTACTCCGCGTTGAAGTGGTTAACCCTTTACCCAACGAATCGGCCGCATCTGTCCGCGTGATATGCAAATTCAGCAGCTGAAAAAATATTATTTTTTGAAAAATTTCAACAAAACCATATCATGTGACCCCTCGTTGGAACGAGCTCGTCGAGCTCGTTCCAAAGAGGTGTCACATGATATGGTTTTGTTGAATTTTTTTGAAAAAAATTAAAAAATGATATTTAAAATAATAAATTTTGATATCGTCTGCATTGGGTAAAGGGTTAATGCAAGATAATAGGACTTTGTGCGACAGTTTCTTTTTAGAATTTCTCTATCTAATGGGGCTCTAATGCATTTGTACTGCTCTTTTGATATCACAAGGGTCATTCCATTCCCACGCTCGCCCGCAGACAAAGGACAGGGATGGCAATACCCAACTTTCCGTGGCAATGAGATTCCGATGGCCCCGGTGTTCATCTTAGTCTGCCACTAGTAGTTTGTATAGACTCCAGATTTACAACTTTGATTCTGTCCTGTCATTGTTTTCTCAATACTTCTGATGTTAGCACTGCTAAATAAAAAGAGATGAGCCAGCTTCGGAGAAATTTTAAAAACTATACCCCCAGTAGTAGTAACGCGAGAGGGACACCACCTCCTTTCTTTCCCCCACTGCAGTCTTTCGTGATATGCATACACCATAAAATGCTTGGACCGCCTCCCCATGACCCCTGTCCACTCCCCCACCCCCACTAATATACATATCTGGCTACCTGCCTGGGAATGAGTCGCGGAATTTGTTAGATTTGGCACGTATTGTGTTGAGCGCTGTATCGTCCGACATATTCGGAGTACTATTTATTAGGTACATAGACAGAACGCGAAATGTGTTTGAATCGTTGGGTGTTTTACTTTACGAGTGGGAATGGCGTAGTCATATTTCGCGAGAGACGTAGGCTCGAGCGAAATACGATTGTAAAACACCCACCGATTCAAACACACATCGCGTTTTGTGTTTATTACACAACCAATGCATTAAAATTCATTTAAATAAACAAATTTTAATTCCGATGTTTAAACCCAAAGGTGAAGAGTCTGTTTGTTTTGACTGAAGTTGTGCTGATCAAATGGATTGATAAAAAATCAAAACAACCTTTTCGGAACCAGTGTTTGTTGAAATTCGTATCGCTTTTTTTCTACGGCTGGTGCCCATTCACGCACGCCCAACCATTTCGTGGCTATTACTGTTAGTAAAAATATAAGTACAAATTTGAGCAGATTTGCAAAACAGTTTGGAGAAACGTTTTCAAAAGAACCTCGAAGCATGTCAAGATGTACGAAGATTTACCGAAATAAAGTTGACCTATTTAGATATAACGGATCCACAAAACGAGACGGCCACGGGACTGGGTTAATGTTCTGGTTGGAAATGATTGTTTTTTCTATTAAATATTATCTCATTTTTGGTTAACTAATTTTTTTGTGAACCGACTTTATTTTATTTTGGACGTTTTCATATTCACACTATGCGACAGAATGTCGACAATTGTATAACGAAATTTGGAAACTTTTCGAAGCGCAACTAATGACTCGATGGGAAAGGAACTAGTTAGTATTCATGAACGGTGATGGGGAAAAAGGTTCCGGCTTGTACACAACCCATTGAATACAGAATCATTCATGTGACAGCGGCTATTCCGTTAACCCTTTACCTAACATGAAAAGCAGACGACACTTGCAAAAAAAATTCTTGAATAACTAATTTTTTTCATTTTTTGTCTCAAAAACATAGGTTATGACCCCTCGTTGGAACGAGCTCGACGAGCTCGTTCCAACGAGGGGTCATAACCTATGTTTTTGAGACAAAAAATGAAAATATTTTGAAAATTAATTGGCGATTTTTGAGAATAGCGCTGGCCGGTTTTGGCCGTTACGTTGGGTAAAGGGTTAAATACAAGGGTTTTAAGTTGAATGGATGTGTAATAAATCAACATTGTATTATATGTACCGTAATCGTCACACATTACTCCATAAATAATGGCTGTCGACGTTTGTTCTGCAATGAAGAATAAACATTGCCCTTTTTTGTTTACTCTTCCTTTGTGCGTTTGGCAGTCAGCCATTACTGCAGGCTATACGATGATTCCATTAACCTTTTAATGAAAGTAAACCGAACAGTTTTATAGTTTGTTACTTTTTGTTTGGTTTAGAGATATATAGAGGATATTCACGAAAATTTGATGAATACCGAAAATATCTCGTGAGTGGCTACAAAGAAATATGAGGATCTTCACGAGCGAAATTTTCGTGAATTTTCTTTTTATTTAATGCTCTACGACTACAAACTCTCCAATTTGTGGCCTTTATTTGCCATTAAGGCGCAAAATTTATGTGCCGAACCGACGTCCATACAAAAATTACAACAACCAAACTCCAACCATTGGAATGTGTGAATATCCGCACAAAAAGTAGTCCCGTCTTATTTCTCCCCTAACTTTCCGATTTACCAAGGCTGGCGAATTGAAATAATCGCAATGTGTTTCGAAGAAATAGAACAATAACAAAAAACACCACTTTCTTATTTTCAATAACAAGACACGTCATTTTATTTTTTTTGAACTCAATGCACTGAAGACGTGTGAAGTTGAACTGAAGAAATTTGAAAGTGATTTCGGCTTTTCGCTGGAAGGTGAATGAGAAAGTCAAACTTTGAAACCGCTGATTTAATGAATTGATTTAGTCACTGTCACTATCAATTATTCGAATTCGTTTGTATTTGGGACTCTGGAATTCATTACTGATGTGCTGACTCGTTTAAAGTACATGTGATTCGTCATCCGAACCTACGATGAAATATCGATTTCTAAATATCATTTTGATATTTCGTTTTGCCGACCGACAGGGGAATATGACTTAATTTTTCAGCGTGAATTGATGCCTGAGCATTAAATAAATGTTGGTTATTATTACAGGTGTTGACCTTGAGTGGTTGAGTCATGGAGATTAGTTATACGTTCGAGCGAGGTATCATGCAGGGGTATGACCAGCGGAGGGGGAAGGGGTAGTGAGATGTCCCGCTCCAAAATTTTCCAGTCGGGAAATTTTCGGCAGGATTGGAGTCAAAGATGTCAATTATCTGTTGCTAGTAACCATGTACTGTCCTAAAAGACTAAATTTGATACTTGGATTTGTGTCATATTCACAGTCATTCATAGAAATGGAGGTATGTACAGTACAGTCACCGTGGACTGGTCGTTATCCACGCATGAGCAGTGATGTTCACGCGGTCGCAAGGCAATAAAAATCATCATCAATCAAATTTGAATTAATGGAGCACCGGGTTGTACGCGGTGCTTCATTAATTAAAGTTTTGATGATTATTCCTTTTGTTAGTGTTTGAAATCTAATACTATTGCGTCCGTGGAAATATTACCCACCCGCGGACAGTGACCAGTCCACGGCGGCCTTATGGTAGTATCCGATTTGAGCCGTTGGGGGCCTAGCACGACCAATGTGGAGTATCGGTACTGTACTTGTAAATTGAATAAGTTACTTCACGACACCTACATGTACATTTTATTTATTCACTAATTCACTAATAAATTCTTCGGTTTGTTTTAAATAGAATCTCGTCTGACTTCGACAAACGTGTCTTGGTGAAGTAGTTGGAATATTAATCAGCAGGGACTAGAGACAACACAGTCGGGACAAATCAGGTTTACACCCCCAGCCCAATCGGTCATCTTCGCGGCGATCCTGGAGGCATGTGGTATGTCATGTTCTACGATGGTGTTAGTCCTAGAGAAGGATGATCTATGTGTTACAGATCTTCATGTTTCACTTGTTCAAGGTCAAAGACAACAAAACTATTGTTTGTACCCATCAATCAGCTATGTAATATGATGTGTGGATTTTTCGAAGGACACAATCCTGTTTTAGTAGAATTTAGAATGTTGGATTCTGATCCGCTTCCAGGAGTCGAACCCTCGGCAACCCCGCCTGGCAAATAGGAGTCCAACACCTAAACCATTAGACCATGGCACGCCGTCAAGAACGATGGCTGGAATCGAGCCTTTAGATAAAGTTCTCATAATTACTTGGTTCATCTTCCTTTCGGAGGCAGCATAAAAGTGGAACGCGCTCGCTACAGTACAACGTGCCGTGATTGGCCCAGTAGAAGACCGGCACTTGAAAATTTAACCAACTATATCTTGTTTGACAGAGCTCTGTGAGCTCTGTCAAACAAGGTATAGTTGGTTAAATAACGGGCCTTTGTGGTGTGTTTTCCGAAGGACACAATCATGTATTAGAGGAATTTAGAATGTTGGTTTTTGATTCCCTGCCGAGATTTGAACCCTACGCAACGCCATCTGGCAAACAGGAGTTCAACACCTACATTGGTTATTATAAGTTATCTCGGGCAACATCTAGGGAACTTGAGATTTAATATCTGTATTTCGAGACATCCAAGTATTAAATTTGAATTTTTTTCTCATCCTTCAGTGAAGAAAATTGGCGAATAAATTTTTTTCTCCTGTATTCATATTTACCCTCCATAAAATCAATTTAATTCAACACACTTTGGGACGATGCTATGAAAAGACGAACAGAAACAAACGCCATCACGCCATTCACTGGACTAAAAATAGATGAAGCCTATTTTGAAACAACACCACACGCGTCGAGGAGTTTGTTACTGCGAATTCGAATCGGTGTTAATTCAGCTTTCCAATGTCTATCGTATAAATCTTGTTGCCGTGGAATAGACTTAGTATAATATTAGACGTGTAGGATTGTATGTTATGTGTCATAAGCATGCATATAGATGGATTTTTGTTATTTAAAACGAAGCTGTCAAACTCAAAAGCTGAGCTGGCGTTTGAATGCGAGGGCGACATTGTGACAATCAATTTATCAGTCGAGTGATTTTGCAGTCTCGTCTCGGATTTGAAGCCGAAGGATTAACCGCCGCTCGTGGAATTTCGAAGAGGTAGTTACACTTAATAACGGTGAACATTTTTAATGTTAACCTTCAGAAACCAAAGAAAAGTTATCAGTCGCTGATGACACCTTTTACGCTTTGGGATATTGACAAAAAATCAAACAATGTTTGCGGAGTGCCGGCCAGTGTGGCAGTGTGGGTGGAACTGGAAATTATGAAATTCTCACGCAATTTTTGCTCCAGCAATTTGCGAGCACTTGCAGGTGTTTGTAAGTTTTTATTAGTATTATTAACTGCAGAACGAATACTAGTTGGCGATAGCTTAACAACTCTTAGATGAATTTCGCGAATCAAAGCAAGCTAGTCGAGGTCAAAGGTTATTCGTAGCACCTGGGTGTTCTCGTGCAATAAACGGGTAAGAGCAGCGCGAGCACTTATTACCTGCATGTTTTAGAATGTCCTGGCCGGCGTCATTGCTATTTGTTTCGGTAAAAAGGCATGATACTGAGAACAAAATTGAGATGGGGAAGTCGAAGGTGAAAAACCAAGAAAATACTTCTGTAACCTTAAAAGAGGCACTTCACAGTAAAATTGCTCGCAAAACTAATTAAATCCGATGGATCTGAGAAAGCGACTTGAAAGAAATTATATCAGAACAAAGAGCCTTTTATAAAAATCTTTACTCTGCAAAATTACCTTCTTCAGACATAAATTATGAAAGTGAACAAACTCTTTTTAACCAGGAAAATCCCTTTCTAAATTTTCTCGAAGAAGAGCAAAGTAATGCGCTAGAAGGCCCTCTATCCAATTATGAATGTCTAAATACTCTATGAAGAACAACAATACGTCCCCTGAGTTCCAATGTGTTCTATGTGCCTACTAGCACATAGAACACATTGGAACTCAAGGGACGAATTATAGCCCGAGCTCAGATGGCTTCTCTGTAGAATTTTAGAAATTCTTTTGGAGAGACATTGACACTTTTTTAACCAAATCTTTGAACAATGCTTATAATATTCAGGAATTTTCCATCACTCAAAGATGGGGTATCATAACCAGGGCTTGCATTTTCACCAGGCCTATCAGCCCAGGCCTGGTAATCAGCCTCAAAACATTTCTCACCAGGCTGATCAGTCAGCCTGGTCGCCAATCTATCAAGTCGGCAAATGCATCTGCCACAGTTTATGTAATCTGCGAAATCAGCCCTGAACAGTACAAATCAGGCCTGGTGGCCCCTTTTTACCTGGCCTATTCATCAGCCTGGCCGCGGTTCTAAAATGCTAGCCATGCATAACATGTATTCCAAAACCCAATAAATCTAAAGTTTACATTAAAAACTGGAGACCAATATTACTAATTAATGTCGATGACAAAATAGGTTCAAGTACAATTGCTACCCGTATTAAAACGCGTATTTGACGAATGGTGGTTGGGGGTGTGACCCCCATTCCCCGAGCAGCGTCCGTTTCGGTTTGCGCAGTCCTGTATATCAAATATAAGTATTATTTCTTGCGGAGATCGTCCCACATATGGTGGAGCCCGCATGAACTCTGGTCATGCTATCCTGAGACCCAATGAAGTCATGTTAGGTCGTCATGATAACCCACGTCAGTGGCCATGTTTTGACGCCAACACCGTGGTAATACGTGGTGTTAGTGAGCGTACGTAGTGCGTGTAGCTTGGGTGATACGTGCTTTCGCTGCCCATATAGTTCACTGGTCACCTTCATCTCGTCTATTATGACACGTGGCTGGTATGTAAATGAACGTCCTCTAATAGGGAGAGGTGAGTTCTGAGGTTGTGTTCGACTCGGTGGGGGGTATATCTAATTACCACAAGAAATCTCACAACATCCCCAAACTTTCCAGAATCCTCCTTACCAATCCAAACATCCATCATTGATGGCATGTGGTTGCTATGTTGCTGAAACTACAATAGCAGGGGGTGTTCTGGGTGTGTGTTAGATTTGTTGAGAGTATATCTAATTTTCCAAATGGACCCGACAACGTTCAAAAATCACTCAGCGGACTTTATTTGACTACGATTCTTCCGGAAGATTGCTTTTGTGGGTAAAACGTAGTTCTATAGGCCCTTAATATATGTGTTCGATTTGACAGTATTTGATGTATTTATAATTACTGGAAAAAGCCCTACAGAGTCCAAAAGTACCGAAACGGACCTGTAAGACACCGAGGACCACGAGAAGATTTCCCAATAAAGTTAACGTCAAATCCCCCTCATATCCCCACCTGGGTACAGCCTAATAGTGTTAGGTTCGTCTTCAAATTTATCGCACGAGACCACACGACGAGGTCTAAACTCAAGTGCCTCATATCACACCTACAGTACGGCCGCCGTCACTTTCCAAGGGCAGGCAATATTTCCATGGACGTAATAATATTAGATTCCAAACACTAATTATAGGAATAATCATCAAAAAATTAATTAATGCTCCTTTTGGTACTAATTTTCAAATGTCAAACTTTTCTCCCACCGGGCCGAACCACGTCGGTGCTCCACTCATCACTGTAGGTTATGACCAGAGTATTTCTGCGGCCAACGGTCGCCACTGAATACATCAACTCTGATATCTCTGACATGAGTGAGTTAATGTTGACTTGTGAAAGATTCAATTTAACGAGGCCTTTGACTTCAGACCTTTCGTTTTCACGTACTTTGGTAATATAAGATCATGTAATGATATCCCAATCAGTGCGGGATTTGTTTATTATGGGTTTACCATATTTGTCTCTGTTAATCATCATTCACGGACACATACGGGCACATAGTCACGAATTTTGTTGGGATGATGCGCTAACTGCACTCTAAAATCGGTTGGGTTAAAAATCAACCCAAATCGACTGGGTTGAGTGAATATGAACCCAAATTGGGTTCATATTCACTCAACCCAGTCGATTTGGGTTGATTTTTAACCCAACCGATTTAGAGTGTGGCGATTGACGAACACCAGCTCTACCAGGGCCACACTCGTCCCGGCGGAGAAAATTTTGAAAAAATGAGTATCAAGTGCAGAACTGTTCTAGCATCTGGGAAAATATTACGTGAAATGTGGGATCTATAATACAAGCACGTTTGCACTATTTTCTGTGAAAACGTATATACAAAATAGACCGATATACACAGAACGACTCGCGTGTGTAAATAGGTTAATCGATATGGCACGAGTACCAGCGCGGAAGGATGGAACGAGAGGCCACAGGCCTCGAGTTTTATCCTTCCGCGATGGCACAAGTGCCACGATTAACCCATTCACACACTTATGTCGCTCTGTGTTTATTACACGCCTTCACGTCTATAAAAAACAAAATATTAGAAGGACACTGAGCAATTCATTTGACAACTATCAACAAAAAACCTACATGTCATCGCCAACCAAATTTGCGAGGGGAACCCGTGTTACTATTTCAGTAGGCACATAGAACACATTGGAACCCAGGGGACGATTTATAGCTACCGCTAGCAATTCAAATTGTAATTGCGTTGCACGATTTGAAGAAAATTCCAGTGAAATTTCGCTTCTATTTAAAAAATAGTCCGTCAACGATTTCCGTTCCGCACAAATGTTCGGAACAGATTTTCATTTTCCGCACGGTTTAGTGTTGCTTTAGACGGCGATTGCATAGAAATGGCGTGATATAAAAAAATTGATAGGAATATTTATTTTATTTTCCAGATATATATTATATCTATCTATGTTGTTCTGCTAATACATGATTCTGGCAGAAATTAAACAGTTGTAAGCTCGATGTAGCATGCAGGGCCCGTAACACTATGCAGGTTCGATGAAACGCCTAGTCACTTTAATATTTTTTATAGCCGAGGCTGTAACAAATATCTAAGTAGTGCCTTGGCCTTTCACTGAAACTACAAGGAAACGGGAACATATATCTTTTAACCCTTTACCCAACGAAACAGCCGCATCCGCCCGTGTAATATGCAAATTCAGCAGTTGAAAAAATATTATTTTTCAAAAAAATTCAACAAAACCATATCATGTGACCCCTCGTTGGAACGAGCTCGTCGAGTTCGTTCCAACGAGGGGTCACATGATATGGTTTTGTTGAAATGTTTTGAAAATTTTTAAAAAATGATATTTAAAATAATAAATTTTGATATCGTCTGCGTTGGGTAAAGGTTTAAAATAACTTACCCCGATACATCGTACTCCCTGTGGTTAAGCCACAGAGAGTTCGATGTATTGGAGTAATTGGGGCCGTCCCGATTTATAAACATTTTCAAATCACAAATTGGAGACAGTGCCTCAAGTGGAACCCCAGTGTTGAGGAGGTGCGTTCGCATCTGTCCAACCTCCCCTGTCTACGCGCCAGATTCAGTTGCAAGAAGACATCTTACATTTCATTGATTAACAATGTAAAATAATGTTTTTCTGATTTGTCAGGAATTATTTACATAGTTATCCCCGATAGATTTGAAGTATTCAATAAACTCAAAACATGTCGGGTGTACACGAACACAGTTAATCAATAATTGTTACAAAGAAACTGCCATGCGAAGTAATACAGATCACTTCCGGGACATATCGGGGGATTATTTATTCATATTAGGTAGAACTCGTGACAAAATGGACTTAAATAATTTGTATTATGAATAATTTTTCTCTTTGAAATGTGTCAAACCCTATCGCACCGCGGGGAATTTTCGATAACAATAAAATGTCGTGTTGTTTGTAAATAAAATCACTTTTTTTTAAATAACTAGGACGCTTGCTATTTACCCGACGCATACGGTATCAATATTTGTTGTTAAAATTAGTTTCTCTAAAAAGTATTTTTAAAAAAATATATCATTTGACCTCTGGTGTACTTTTGGTCCAGAAGTCTTATGCTTTGGAAAGGAGGGGGAGGTGGGGGGTATCCTACAATCTTCACATACACCAATATCTCTTCTAAGTTTCTTTCAACAATTTGTCATTTTAAGAAAGAAAGCCTTGTTTATTATGTTGCAGTTTTTGCGAATGTTGGATGTTTACGTTCTTATTTATTCATCACTTGCGTGCGACATGACGCTACCCATAACGCTAAAGCATTGCAGAATGCGGTCTTCTCGCATTTCACCATAATATATACGCTTAAATACAGCATGAAATTCGTTTTTATCGGCCGGAAGCACAAACTTCAAAACATCTTCTTCAACCTGGAGCCAATACTATAATCGTTTTACAATTGCATTTTCTAGAATTGTATTTTCTACCTATTAATATAACTGGCTAAAATGAATCATTAGCATTTTAACCCTTTGCCCAACGCAGACGATTTCAAAATTTATTAATTTAAATATCATTTTTTAAATTTTTTCAAAACATTTCAACAAAACCATATCATGTGACCCCCTGTTTGGAACGAGCTCGACGAGCTCGTTCCAAAGAAGGGTCACATGATATGGTTTTGTTGGAATTTTTCGAAAAATAATATTTTTTTCAGCTGCTGAATTTGCATATTACGCGCGACGGATGCGGGCGATTCGTTGGGTAAAGGGTTAAAATATATTGGAGTTTGCCAATTGACAAATTGCCAGATCTTTGAAAATGCTAAAGGTCCATTCCAACCCATTTAAAGCCATAACTAAAAATACAATTCCAGAAATACAACTGTATTGGCACCAGGATGGTAGGTGTGAACACATATCGTGGGTACTGATTCGGAGACAAGTGAAGTTGTTTCTGGCTTCCTACCGTACGTATGAAATATAAGTTGTATACAATGAGGAGATCGTCCCACATTTAGTGGATCCCAGAAATGACGTCATAGTCACGTGGGGTATCAAAATGTATTTTAACTTTACATAAAATGCAACAAATCCTTTATCATGTTACCCTTCATCGGAAAAAGCTCGTTCCAATGAGGGGGTCACGTGATGCGGTTTTGTTGAATTTTTGGTTTTAAAAGTAATATTGTTTGAACTGCTCAATTTGTATATCACGCGGGCGCATGCGGCCGATTCGTTGGGTACAGGGTTGACATTGTGCTTATTTGAGGGCGTATTTCCAATATGAGATTTGCGCTTGCTAAGGGTTTAACAAAAATGTAATGTTGCCCTGCGTTCAAATTTTCGTCATGGGAATGTAAATTTAATCTGGACTTTTTCCGACCTTGGAGTTAATTTTCATGAACTATGAAGGTACATGTAAAATATATATTTACTTATCTGCAAAGATATCTCATCATTATGCATATTTTGTCACTTGTATGAGAAGTAACTTTACATGCTTGCGCGAAAATTATTCATAACTTTCTAGGTTAATGGCAAATCAAATCGTTCATAACTTTTATGGGTAGAAGTTGTCCTTATCATTCCGCAAGATATTGACTGAAACAGGTTGGGAATGAATATCAAGTGAGGTGAGAGAAAAAACGCACGGATCACCAATCCATTTAACCCTTCGATACTTTTGTATGTCTTGTGACGTACAAAATCAAACAGCGCGTTGATGCTTTGTGGTCATTTGTTTTGATATTATTTTTCGATTTTTCAAAGTATTTACCTCAATTCCTATTTTCTCCTGACAGTGCTCAGTGACAACGTTAAGTTAAATGTTATCGCAGCTTAAAATACTAACATTATCCTGCTGTCAAGACTTCTTAACTGGTTGAGTGCTAGAAGTCACTATTAGGGCTTTCAAAAAATAAGGATACCAGAACAAAAGCCGACTCTTTTCTTCCTTATATTTCATATTCAGTCAAACACAAATGATATTTTGTTTATATAAATTTGTTTTATTACAAATTATTGGAGAGTGCCTGTAGGCACTCTACAATAATTTGTAATAAAACAAGTTTTGAATAACAAATTCAGACCGCCAAAAATAATTTAGCCCTCAACCAGATAATCTCTAATGTGAAAAATATCTTATTTGTTCTTTCCAACGTTTGACGTCGCATTTTGAAAAAGGTCGAAGAAACTGAATTCCCAGTGGCGTTTGTGCGTCAGGATAATTAAAGTCTCAAAGGGTTAAATGCCCATGCTCACAATCTATAGCGGGTAATCACTAAAATGTCGTGTTTGGGACCAGCCAGTAACACAAAATTAAATCCGGATTGGGAGCGCGGTGGCTCATTGGTTACGGCATTGAACTTCAAACCGACAGGTCCACGGTTCGATAGCCTCTAGGGGTAACTGCGTTACGTCTTTGTGCAAGGCACTTAATCCCGATTGCCCATGTGGGGGCTGTGTACTAAGGTGTACTGCGTTTCGGTGGTGCACCAGTCTTCAACCAACGCTAACCCTGTTTGTGTGAAGATGCTTCAAGCACTTAGACATTACAATCGCAGATGACGCGTTGACGTGTAACACAAACAGGGTTAGCGTTGGTTGAAGACTGGTGCACCACCGAAAAAAAAACTAAAGTGCTAAAAACTAAAGTGTTAAAAACTACACTTGAAGTGCTGTATTTAACACTCACTAAGTGCTGAACTAGCACTTTGTTCAAGTGTAAATATCCCAGAACTTGACAGGTGTTACAATAATACCACTTGACAAGTGTAATGTCGCGACACTTAAAAGGAAACAACGCAGATGACGCGGATCAGGATCGAGCTCTCGAGCCAGATCCGCGTCATCTGCGTTGTGTCCTTTTAATTATGTACCCACCAAGCGCAAATCAAATTATGGACGATTCTGGAAGAACCACCAATGCTAGACACATGGGAAGTGCCATCCATTCAAGTTTCAGATGTCTGACGATTGTAATGTCTAAGTGCTTAAAGCATCCACTTTGAGTGTTAAAATCAAACCCTAAGATTTAGAATGGGTTTAACACCTTGAAAGTGTCAGTTTTAACACTTTAGTTTTTAGTGTGTACGTTGGGAGTCTGACATTTGCTCGCAGTTGCTCGGTGGTTCTCTCCAGGTACTCCGATTTCCTCCACCCGTAATACAGTCCGACACGAGGTGCCTCTGACTGTCGAAAGTGTCGTTAAACTCCAATAAATAAATTAATAAATAAGGCCAGATTAGGACCCTGTGAATCACATGTTTGATTCGAGTCGAATTATTCTAAACCGAATCGAATCAGAGAGGTCTTGCCGATGACCGATGGTGGTTCGGGCGGTGTAAACCTGATTTGTTCCAAATGTGATGGCTCAAGTACCACTGATAAAATCATCCAACTACACCATCACGGCATACCTTCTTCGAAGGCATGCCTTGATGATGTAGTTGAAGTATTACCCCGTATGGATAATAGTTCACCGTCGATATTGCTGCTAAACTTTAAATTTGCACTTAACAATGGTAGGGACTAGTGGTACTGGAATTATCATGGTTGGTGGCACGACTTCAGATGTCATTTATGTTAACCCTTTACCCAACGTAACGGCCAAAACCGGCCAGCGCTATTTTCAAAAATCGCCAATTAATTTTCATTATTTTTTTCATTTTTTGTCTCAAAAACATAGGTTATGACCCCTCGTTGGAATGAGCTCGTCGAGCTCGTTCCAACGAGGGTTCATAGCCTATGTTTTTGAGACAAAAAATGAAAAAAATTAGTTATTCAAGAATTTTTTTTGCAAGTGTCGCCTGCTTTTCATGTTAAGTAAAGGGTTAATGTAGCGGAAGTCGCACGCACTCTTTTATTTCAACATTATTTATGTATATTTTCCACCTGAACTGTATGTTTTTTGGGACGACAAAGACGACTGATGCCAAGCTATATTCATGTGACGAAGATCGAGCGGAAACGAATCGGGCAGCCGGTTTAGAATAGAACTCAATACCAACTTAAGATCTCAAAATAACATGCATATTATACATCAACATGAAGGTTGTGTGGTGCATAGAACCCGAATTAATGCATTACCACAACAAAACAGGTAAAATGGAATTCCAGTGATTCCTAAAAAAATATTGCACTTTTTGATGAGAGCTGTAAACAACTGGGGCAGGTTTTATAAAAATGATCTGTGTCTGAAGTTGCTTCGGATATCCAGGAACAAAGCTAGAACATCAGTCAAGCCTTGTTAGCAGCAGGTTTCATGTTTGAACAAAGTATTAAATTGTTTTCGTTTTGTTCATGGCAAACGCAATGCATTGCTTCGTGTTCATCTCTGTTGAGGTCACGTAATAATAATAATAATAATAATAATAATAATAATAATAATAATAATAATACTCTGGTCTTACGCTGATTTGCTGCAATCCTCTAACGAGGCTAACACATCACCCCCACGAGTGCTTTCGTCCCCAGTCTCCCTCCTCATCTCCCAGCATTCAGACACAAACTGTTTTACAATATCCCCCGGGGACGTGGCGACAGGGGGGGGGGGGGGGTGTCACCCCCAATCCTGGGCAAAATTTCCTTTAGTTGGAAATTCGGAGGGCAAGTCATGAGTAGTTGGAAATTCCATCTATCTGGATTTTAGAGCTTCTTTGGTAATGCTGATGTCTCCTTTAGTTCCCAAAATTCCAACTCGATTTCAAATCGACAAAAATTCCAACTGTTACTATTTACAACTACAGTGTACGCAATATTGAGCTTCATAAGTATGCACGATGTCAATCGGTATTAGATATTTATAGTACGTTTACTAATCGTAATAAAAAAAACCTCGAAATGCACTTCAAGAAAATCACATCATGTAACATCATTATCCTGAGTTAATTCCATCATTCACAGTTACAAAATGATGAAACATTGAAAATTGACCATTCCTGCAAAAAATCTGATTTAATGTCAGGACAGTGTGAATTTCTCAAAGTTTTCAGCTTGAGCATTTGTTTAGCACATATTCAATTCCCAGAATAATACCAAATAATACCAAGAAAACGTTTTTTGCAAGCACAAGAGCGCGAGAAAATGCCCATGAAACACACTTATTTTGTGCATAAATCATGCAAATCCTCCGTATTAGAACAAAAAACAAGAAACATTCTGTGAACAAAGTTGAATCTCTCTCACTCAAAGGAGGTGAATACCACATCTCAAAGCATTGTGACTGGTGATTCACAAGGAATTTGTTTAAAATAAGTTCAAGAAAAATGGACAGGGTTCCAAGCTAGAATTAATAGCTTCCTTCGAAAACACTTGAAGAGGCACCTCCCCACCCTGCACACACACCCAAAAATATCAGCTTTTTTGGACGGGTGGTTCCGGTACGAAACTTGACTTGAGACAAAACCTAGATGATTTTGATAGGAACAGCCCCGGCCTATCTCCAAGTATTGTCAGTGGCGGGGTTAAAGATTTTCACGCTTATTGGTCAAGTCAAGGGCAGCGGTGGCTACACTCTAAGGGTTAGTATCTCCATTCGAAAGAACTTGAGAAAAAGGACCCACCCCCTACACACAAGATAAACAAACCAGAATACTTAAATGTAGGCTATAGACATTTCGCGACTTGCGGAAAAATACTCATGCAGAAATCGTTATCTGATATAATCGAGGGTGGATGTGAAAAAAAAATGGTTTTAAAAAAATACTTAGGGTAAAAATTAATAATATCGTTACCAAACTTCAGATATATATTTGGTATACCCCATATAACCAGAGAGTGTTCATCTGGGGACTCTAACCCTTGCCCTTGTACTTTGTCTGCGGCCACTTGCGGTCTCATTTTCTACCAGCGGTATTATTTTAGTACGACCTGTATCCTTGTTTTCTACCTGCAGAGTGCAACTGGATATTCAATGTCACCTGCAATAAAAAGTGGGTCGGACTTTATGGTCGGATTGTTTTCGCTTCGCTGTTGCTAAAGCACTTTAGCAGACGGCATGAAAGTATAAATATATATTACAGATCGCGTTGCTTGTATAGTTTAAAAATAATGCACGAAATTGAAAGTAAAGCAAAATCAAATAAAGGAGAATTACAAATATTCGTTTCAGATTTTCGCAGAGGTCCATTTTTTATCAACTCAATTCAATCTTGCTCATTGATGTGATACACCATGGACTGTGTCAAAAATCGACCCAGATATAACGCGCGCATGCGCGCCAAATAACTTGATAATTCTATCAGAAATGTGTTGGCATTTCAGTTACTAGAATCAATTTTATGCCCCCTTTCATGGCTTCATTTTCAAAAGTTTTCTCGGTAGTGAATTTCCAACTAGGAGGAGGGATCGGGATGGGGTTCCCCCTCCCGGTCCCTCCCCCTAGTTGGAAATTCACTACGCTACATCCCCCCCCCAATCGAAAACCTCTAACCACGTCCCTGTATCCCCCACCGGCGCTTCCTCGATCTCCACAACACGTCGAGCCCGGTTAATCCTCGGATGGGTGACTGTCTGAGCGATCGATTCGGACTCCCGCGTTGTGTCCTTGGGCAAGGCACTTAACTCCGATTGTCCACATGGGGGCTCGATGACGCCGTGTACTAAGGCGTACTGCACGTCGATGGTGTGCATGTCTTCAACCAATCTAACCCTGCCTGTGCTGCAGTGCGAAGTTACGATGTTGGGGAGCTTGCAGCTGCTCGTCGTTGCTCGGTGATTATCTCCGGGTACTCCGTCTTCCTCCACACGTAAAACTGTCACGGTCATGATTAGCCAGTGTGCATAAGTATATGACCTTAAACACCAATAAATAAATAAATAAATAAATAAATAAATAATCTCCACAACTATAATATTGACCTTTTCCCCTCATGTCATCCGTCATCCACTTATCTCATGTTCTCGTTAGACGTTTTGCCTAAAATATGTTAGCGTTACGTGAATGTAGCTTTAATTATCTTTTACCGAAAGATAAGAGATAGGGTTATAGAAACTAGGGCGTCATGGAATACAGTTATATTAAGTGATGTCGCTTAATAAGTGTTTTATGCGTTTGTTACATCGTGACACAGTTTTTGCCGGAATGACTGCATTAGACTATCATCTGTCGCCCTGGGCTGTCAGATGAAAGATTGGATGATGTACCCAAAATTAATGAGTCAGACATCAAATAGTTTATAATCACAAATTATATGGCTGAGTTACTTTTTCACATAAAAAAACACATACATAGCTTTTAGGGGTTTTATTTATTCACTTCAAATTTATCAATAACATTCTACAAAAAAAGAAATGGTTCATATTAACAGGAAATAAAATAAAATTAACCCATTGAACCCCCAGTCTTGTGTCATCAACTGGAAGAGGCTATCTATATTCGCTACTTAGTAAAACAATCAATATTTTCAATTTGCAACCTTGGGGCTGCACGTTGAAAATCTTGATTGGTCTATCACTCAGATTTACTGAGCAACTATTTACTTTAACTCTTTGAACACGAGCGGCCGCTTTTTGGCCCAGGAACATGATGCGCCATAATTTCATTAACCCCCTGTACACTGATGTCAAAATATCCAGATTTGAAGTAGCCATTTTTCCCATAATGCAACTGGGAATTTAACCAATTCAATCTTGTTTGACAGAGCTCATTGAGCTCTGTCAAACAAAATTGAATTGGTTAAATTTCTAGTTGCATTATGGGAGATATTTGCACCCTGAACTTTAGATATTTCGACATTAGTGATCAGAGGGTTAAATAGGATAGATGCTAAGCGCATGTGTGTGGTAGACCAATCAATATTTTCATCCTTCGGTCCCAAGGCTGGACGTTGAAAATATTAATTGGTCTACCTCTAAATAATGAATATGGACTCTGTCCGTTGCTGCCATTGAACTGATATGGAAGATACCACCATGGTTTAAATGGTTAAGAATTCCTGTCGTAACTTGATCCTGCATCGAAAAAGGTCCTTTCGTGTTTAGGGGGTTAAGATACAAGAAACGAAACGTTTCTCACTTGATATTTAACACTGGTATGTTAATACAATAAATAAGAAAATCATATAAAAACTAGACGGGGTGATTCTGAAGAATCACCGGCTTTCCCTGGCGAACAAAACATTTTAGCCCCTTGAATGAATTATGGGAATAATAGTCTACTAAGTGTGAAACTCTTCCTCGTGAAATGTTCTTAGTTTGTGTCTGGCAGGGTGGTGATAGGTCCCTTCTATTCCTTTCTTCCTAACACTGTCAGAGGGCGCTTGTGACAATGCTCGGGGTAACTTTGTCAGTCCGGAAGATTCGTCAGTAATGCACTGTACTCGCGTATATGCGCTCCAACTGTTGGAAATTACCATTGGAGTAATGGCACGAGAATGTTTGTATGAAAAAATCATCAAGACAGGTGTTTACGCTAAGGTGCATTATCACTTTGCCAGCAGGCTGGAATAAGAAATGTTCACACCTTTGCAAAAGTCTGCATTAGTATTGGTGACAGATATCCACAGTCCTTTGTCCTCTGTTTGTTAGCAGTGTTTACTGCGAATCGGCGATAACTGGTAATGGGCAATCACAAATGTGATAACTTACTTAGCAGTCATCAACCTCCAAGCACAAATCAGAACAATCATTACAAAGATCTGTTTACATGAGGGTAACATTTAAATTTCAGCAGTGCAAAATCTCGCTTTGTCGATCAAAAATGGAGTGCATTGGTTACATTCACAACTGCGTTACGAAAAAGGGTTTAAAATTTTAAATCCATCAATATATCGTCCTTTGAGTACAACAAGGCACTATCTGCGATGCCTTAGCATTGCGCCTGTCGCCTTGTTGTACTCAAGGGACAATATTTATAAATAAATATATATATTAATTGGTATTCCATGTATATAAGCGCAAAATGTGTATAGAAATATAGTACAGACTATACTTCAAATCTCTATTGTGGAAGGAATTAACACATTTTTTATGAGAACAATACCTGCTGGCAAAGTGAGAACACCCCGTGCGCTAATATGGGGTTTGTCTATCAATTTCCAATAATCCAATTACAAGTGTATGCAAATTAATGTCGATTTTCTGGAGAAATTGGTGTATTAAGATCCCCAAACAATGCGACCAACACAAAACACACCGGATTTAAATATCAACAAACTTTTGATAAACTCACATTTATTTACAACTAGTAGTGATGCCGTGCTGTGCACGATCATTCCACCAGCTCTCCAGGCTCCCAGAGTTGATGTGGTTGAAGTTTCACCATTAAGGCACCATGAAACGCAATCGACGCCTATCCCATGTCCCCTTTTCCGGTAAGATTACTCCAGGTCTCAAATTAGAGCTCCATATTATTTGTTACACAGTTTGTTGGTGGCCTAATATGGTATATATTATGTCCGTTAATTCCCATATTGGACTCGAGCAAAGCAAAGCTCGAATCCAATATGGAATTAACTGACACAATATATACCATATTAGTTCACCAACACACTGTGTAACGAATATATCTTACCGACTGCTGCATCGATGCACAGAACTAATAACAACAGTGATCAAAATTAAATGAGAGAATTCTCACAATGTGTTCACGTGTCGTTGCCTTGTTACAATTTATGGGAGAGTACAGGCACTCTCCCATGAATTATATCAAGGCAAATTCATACATACCAAACAGTTACATTTCAAAGGTAACATGACACACATCCACAGAATATGAAGCTTTTTAAGTTGCCTAACCTGCACTTCAGACCAAATATGGGCTAACACTCAATCTTTCAACTTGAAGCGTTTATCGGCTGTCGCCATTTTGAATAATAAATGAACAAAGGGGAGATTACCCATAGCCGTCAGCGTATATTGATGTTGACAGGCAGTATATGGTTTTATATGCAGTCTGCATTTGACGTCTTTGAACCAATGAAATTCCCAGATACTTGTAGGAGGTAAGATATACGTAAATGTAGGCGTATACCCCGGCGTTGTACGTAAGGTTGGTGAATGAAGGATTTAAACAAGCGTGTACCTAAAATTCCCCCACTTATTTTAATTCTAATAGTAAACACCCCCAGACACCAAATTGCAGCTCTATATATCATGTAGGTGCACATATCGGTGTGTTCTGGTTCAAGTGTTAACACAACGTTGCATGTAAATGACTCAAAATCCTCCAAAACTCATTTTAAAGCAAACAACAAAAACCTCACTCAAAAATCGGTATACGGAAAAAAACCCAGAAGGAAAAAAACCCATAGGAAAAAACCCTCTTGGAAAAAACACCATAGGAAAAAAAAACACAACAAAATTTGACAAAATTAGCTTCGGTTGGAAAACCCCCCAAAGTTCCATGTTTTGTTGAAGTGTTTAATTAGACTTGTCAGACAGCTCATCCTGGATTAAGAGCAGTTACTGGTTGCTGTCTATATTTTGATATTGGCTTATTGGCAAACCATTGGCTTAAAATATTTAATCAGAAGTGCCAGATAGGTCGTTAACAATTAGGAGCTATTACTAATTGCTGTTTGTTAATAATTGAATATTCATCTTCTACAATCAGTATTTTCATGGTTGATATAGGCTTAGTGTCAAGCTTGAAGTTTGAGAATTCTAAGCATAGAAGGCATAGAAGGCTTCAGTTCAATTAGAGTGTAAGAGATTTCTTATGAAAACATGTCTGTGTGTGTCATATCTAATACATAAGATTTTCCAGAAGAGTCATTCAAAAACCAATCATCAGACATCGTTTCTGAACACATCACATCACAAGACATTCATTCGCACCTTGGACTCCGAGGTGCTAACTACTAAACAATGGAGCTCCCACTTGTTATCAAGGAAACACTTGTCAGACTGAAGGCTACCCTTGTTACCACCTGGAGTATCCAGGTCCTCAAGGGTAAAATTCACCTGACAGTGGATTTTGATAGAGAAGCCGAACCGACGTCATTGGAGAGGTGTAGTACCTTTCGTGAGGGGATTTTCCCCCGCACTGGTCACCCTTCAAGTGACTCGGACTAGCAAAAGGATGATGACAAGCTCCGAACACAGACGAAGGACAGCCAGAAGAAGAAAAGGAAAAGAAAGAAGGGACCTTCCGCCAGACGACGCGATGCTCGCCGACTGACGGTGTTCATGGAAAAGAAAAGGACGGAGAAGGAAAAGAGGGAGGATAAGCATAGCACTGAACGCTCAATGCCTGCTACCCTTGTCCGTTCCACGTCCAGCTCGGTACCCTCCACTCCGGTGGAAGGTGCGGAGGACGCTGGTTCGCCAGGTAATAGTCTAACCTCCAGCCCATCACACTCTTCCTCCGAAGAGGAGATGGAGGAGGATGGTCTGTTTGTGGAGCAGGAAGCTGAGGCTGACATCGCACATGTCGCTAAACCCACTCTCGCTCTTCCTGCTTTTTCCGACCGGGACACCATCCTGGAAGCAAACATCGCGGAGTCCATGGAAAGTATCCTAGGAGAAAAGGCCAGAGACGACGACCACCTTATATTTCTACAAGCCCATATTAAGACCTTGAGAGATCGCGGGTGCAAAGGCAACGCGCTCAGAATAGGATTAGAGAGACTCAGCAACCACTACCTGAGAACAACACCAAAGAGCTCTTCACCACCGGCAGCTGCGAGGGCTAGACATTACTAACCGAGTCAGCCCTCCACCACTCCTTCAACACCACCAAAGGGGGCATCACCAACTCAGCCACCTCCTCCTAAGAAAAGCAGACGAAATCATAGAAGCCGCTAAGCATCTTAACACTTTCCTCCTTTACCACGGCCAGACCAGACAAACCGAATCACATACTGTTAAAGAAGGTCGAAAGGGGCTTGCTCTAAACCGTCCTTGCGTGCCTTCGGCGCGCGAAACCATTTCATCCATTCACCGCCCATCACAATCACTCTTGACTTCAGAGTGTGAAGACCTGTGAAAACCAGCTACTGATTATGGAAAACTTGGAAATACCAAGACAGCCCAGGAAAGCCATGACAGCTCTGGACATTTCTTGTCCTATCAACTGGATTATCCAGATGGTAGGCAGGAATGCCCAGCTGACACTGGAATTCGAGACAGAGAAGAGAGATAAGATCACGCCCCCTTCTTCGGGGAGAGGTAGTACCCTTGTGAAGAGGAAATCCTCTCACTCTGGTCTTCACCCGGAGAATTTTGGAGGCCCTGGAAAGAGTGAGAAGATAAAGAAGAGTCCATCCACCAGACGAAGGGATGCCCCCAGAGACGGCCGACACCCCCCCCCCCCCCCCCACAGACAAACCCAATCAGTTGCCGGCACCCCAGTCGGTATCAATGAATGAGGACAGTCCTGTGGAGACTGAGGAGGAAATGGAAGCTGCCCTCTCAACGCTTTCCGACCCCACTCACCTCTCTCTTCGTAAGTCAAGCCCGGGAAGCAGCAACCAAATCACCACAACTAAAGCTAGAAACACTTGGGGACTTTATCGACCGGATAGATAGGATGATCATACAAAACTTCGGAGAACTGAAGCTAAACTTTGAGGGGACAGTCGATGACTTCATAGAATTTAACAAAGCCAGAGAAAACGGATACGATGAACAAACCAAAAAAAGACTTCAAGCAATGAATCACAGTCGACTGGAGGCATTCAATATCCGCCACCCTCTCATTCGTGAATGGTATAGAGAAAAAGTTAAGAAGAAAACAACAGCGAAGGAAACAGCAGCCAACTCACCTCAGCCTCCTCCCACAAAAAAAAACACAAGAAGAAGCACAAACGACGCTAAAAGCCACAACTCCTCCTTTGCCACTGCCAGACATGACTTTATCTCACAGCTAAAGAGGGTCGAACGGGGCTTGCCCCACACTGTCCCTGTGCGCCTTCCGTGCGCTAAAACCATTTGCTTTCCCAAAGAGTCATTCTCTCTTCAAGCATCATGGAAATCATAAAAAATAATAAAGGTGGACAGAAAGTGGCTTATGAAGGATACTTGTACACTAAGAAATCTACCTCAAATTCCAAAATTTACTGGGAATGCAGTAACCGTGGACCTTTTTCATGTAATAGCCGATTATCAACTGATAAAGAGATCAAAACACCAACCATTATCAGTTCCCACAGCCATGCAGCCGACCAAACTGCAGTTGAAGCAAGAAAACTACACGCTACCCTGAACGAACGTTCATCAGTCTCAAGAGCAAGACCAGCGCAAATTCTGGCTGACACGCTTGAAAATGTACCAGTTGAAGTGCGTGTCGCTTTAGGAAATGAAAACTCTGTGAAAAAAAATATTTGGAACAACCAACAGTTCAACTTTCCAGAAGACCCCAAAGTACAAAGAGAATTCAGTGTTGAAGATGATTGGTGCCAGACATCAAACGAGGAGACATTCCTGATACATGACTCGGCTACAGACTCTTTAAACCGCGTAGTTGTGTTTAGTTCAATGGAATGTTTGGGGCATCTTTCTAAGGTAGATGTGTGGTTTGTTGATGGGACATTTTCTACAGCACCATCAATATTTCAGTAGATATATGTTATAAGAGCCCCGCTTGACAATTCTGCCATAACATGTGTGTATGCTCTGCTAACGAATAAGCAACAGAGTTCATATGAGGAAGTCCGCGGTGCCATTCTGGAGAAGTCAGAGGAATGCGGGTTTTCTGTAGATCCAAAGGTGATATTATGCGACTTCGAGCAAGCGATGATGTTCTCACTTAAAACCACACTTGGTGATCATGTCAGAATACAGAGGTGTTTCTATCACCTTACCCAATCAACATGGAGAAAAATGCAAAGTCTTGGACTAAGAGAAATATATCGAGAGTGCGATAACATTAAACGTTGGTGTGGCATCATTGATGCTTTGGCATTCCTCGCAGTTGATGATGTTCCTGTCGGAATGGAGTGGGTGAAGGAGAACTGCCCTGAAATCCTCAGTGATCTTGTGGACTATTTTGATTCAACATATCGTCGTGTGAGAACCATAAGGTTCTATCTTCCTGTGGAAGATAGAACCTTATGGTTCTCACACGACGATATGTCTCTGGACGTTTCAGGAGAGTGAAATGTTCAGCTTCTGACGGTGTCCAGTGTGCCTCAGACGTCTGCCACCAATGTTCCCCCCGTCGGTGTGGAATGTCAATAATGCCACATTAAATGGCACTTCGAGGAGAAACAATGTATGTGAAGGCTGGAATAACCAATTTCAGCAGCTGATTGGCCACAAACATCCAACTGTATGGAAAGTCTTGTTTGCTTTTAAGCAAGACAATGCCAATGCAAGAGATGCACTGCATGTAAGTTCAATTGGAGAGGTTTAGCGAAAACGCATTCACAAATCAAGAATGAAGCAACAGGAACGTTTACAAAACCTTTGTCTTCAATACAGTAAAAATGAGAAGTCCATGGAGGAATTACTACGAGGCATACGTCACAACATACGTTTTCACTGTTAACCCTTTATCCAATACTGCTTTTTGAAAAAAGGGGAAGCCAGTTTATTATCGTATATATGCATAAGTTCAATTCATTCATTCATTTGTTGAGTTTTGCCAAAATTTACATTTTCCATAACTTTTTTTGTAAGAATATGTTGATTTTATAATAAATATGTAAACTTGATTCTGGGCTTTTTTTCTATTGCTGTTTTTTCCTTCTGGGGTTTATTCCAAGGGATTTTTTCAAATGGTTTTTTTTCCTATGTTTTTTTTTCCTTCTGGTTTTTTTTCCTAACCGGGCTCAAGGGGTCATAATGCTCAAGTGGAGATTTTCTTCCTTTTTCCTAAAATCATTTAAAATCTTTTAAAACTCACTTTAAAGCAGAAAACATCATAAAAATAGACCCACGCTCCAACCCGTGGTCAAGGGGTCATGTGTTTTTTCGGGAGGCGGGAGGCTTAAAAAATACCATTTATCTGCAAATGCTTGGGTCGCATCCAGCATACAAAAGACTTTGACTTGACAGTCATTTGTAATAATTGGATAGCAATATTTGTTAATCTATTAAAATGTATGTGGCGCTTCCAAGCTGTCGTAGTTACCAACAAAACCAAAACAGTTTAAAGCACGCCGGATTCCGATAAAATCTAAATTTCTTTTGCATTAACGATAATGATGCATTGAGATGTTGTTACTATTCAGTCCATTACAGGTGTTCCCGAGATTGTAGGTAAAATGGCCGATGTTGAGGCCAATTTTGAAATTTTGGAAATTGTTTTGGGCAGAAAAATAATTTTGGTAAACTTTTGTTCCAGTAAGTTATGGGAAAGTGTATTTCTGCCAAATCTGGTCATTCGCTTATTTTGACCAGGAGATTTTGGTCATTGAAAATGTGAGTGTTTTTGGACGGTTTTTGGTAGAAGGAAGTTAACACCAAGAGTAATAAGCTGATTACAAGTATAAACCACAGTCGTCTATGATCCTGTGAAGTTTTAACGAATTCTGTAAGAGTGTTCTCGAAAACTACGCTCCCCAAAAGTGTTGGAAAACAGAAAGAAAGAAAGTAAGAAAGAAAGAAATAAAGAAAAAGAAACAAAAAAGGAAAAAAGAAAGAAAGTAAGAAAGAAAGAAAGAAAAAACGAACGAACGGGGCTCAAGAGGTCATAATGCTGAAGTGGAGATTTTCTTCCTTTTTCCTAAAATCATTTAAAATCTTTTAAAACTCACTTTAAAGCAAAAAACATCATAAAAATAGACCCACGCTCCCAGTCTCAGCCATCTTGAGACTGGGGGCAATTATTCCAACAGATAAAGAAAGAAAGAAAGAAAGAAAGAAAGAAAAGGGTAAAACTAAAAACCCAAATATTTTGAAGAGAAACAAATCGTCGCCTGAGTTCTAGAATGTTCTATGTCCCCTATTGGGACATAGAACATTCTATCACTCAAGCGACTAAATGTCTTCTTCTTTCAAGCCACACGAATACTTAAGATGATATATCACCCAGCTCCCCCACCCCCAAAAAGTAACAGTCTGGGTGATCTAGTGCATCCATCTCTATACAATTAGACTGCCGGAACGTTCATTGGAAGTGACGGCGTAACTAGGGGAGCGCAGGGGACACGTGCCCCTCCACCTCTTTGCAAAGAGATTTTACGCTGAACAATGGCAGTCTTGGAAATGTGATTGTAGTAAAAAAAATAGATCACAGGATAAACACCACATCGCGGCATGCTCATCTATACGAGCGGGTAAACGTACCTTTGCCGATATACGATGTAACTTTTACCCCACTGAGCTGAACAATGGCAGTCTTGGAAATGTCCGCTCCTCCACTTTCATTGAGTTTCCACCACCCCGTTCTCTGGTCACAAACAGAAAAGTTTCCCAGCCACAGCCATCTTGAGACTGGGGGCAATTATTCCAACAGATAGTCACTGTTCAACCCAAATTCTTTTCTGTATAAGGCTCAATTGCCCAATACCTCGCATTTGCCGATATCACCTGTGTTACTGGTTTTCGTGCAAGGTTTTTCAGTACAAACGCACTGATCTCTCTGTATATTTGCATTGCTGCATACCTCATTGGTCATACGTAGAAAAGTGTCTTCACTGGCACCGCCATCTTGAAGGGGTGGGGGGAGGGGTGGGGTGGAGTGGGGGTGGCAGAAGTGGTTATAAAAACATTACTCAACAGAAAAATAATATATTCTCGAAGTTTATCAATTCCCCTATGCCAAGCAATCGCCGATCACATTTTAAAGAGTTTTCACCGATGTCTGTAAAAAATGAATATGTTGATGATGTGCGCAGTTTTCGCAGCCTGGCAACTTGAATATTTATATATAGAATATACCCATAGTAGCCTGGTGTACTAAATCTTCACCGCGAGTGGTGAAGAGGTATAGGTGCGCGGTTAACACCACTTCACAACGAGTGGTGAACATTTGGTACACCAAGCCACATTGGGTGTATTTTATTTATACAGTTACCGTCAGATTATTAACAGTCGCTATTATTTTTTCTCGATTTTACCGAACAGCAGACGTACATACGTGCGGATCTGTTTTTGTTTACTTGAGCACCGTTGGGCGGTACTTCCGCTGTCAATTTTATCGCCGAATCGAAATGGAAAAAGAAACGGATCCTTTTTCATTTTAATGACATATTAACATACTATTCCGAGATATGGATGCTTTATTAACACGAGACAATGCATGTTTGTTACTTTTTTGGTGTCTTTTGGGGGAAAACTCCTTTAAAAAACGTAATAAATAATTGCCACTTCCATTTCACTCTTCTTGAGGCGACGTGCGATAAATTTAGGTAAGTTTGCATTCAGGTCGACGTCACCAAAGGTCAGCTTGGAAGTAGTTCTACTGTAGGTTTAAATTTTAACTTCTGAAATCCCATTGCTGTCGTGTTCACCACGGCTGGTGTGTAAAGCTAAAATTTATGTCATAGGCTTTTTATATATAGCAGAATAGGTAAGCATGGTTTATCCCATAAATGTCCGTTTATTTGAACAATAAAGGCCTTGGATAATTTTTTGCTTTATTCACCTAGTAGGGTGATAAATTTTCCCCGTGGGTTTAATACTGAAAGAATTTATTCCCCTAGTAGCGACGGACTTGTTGACCTCTGGCCTCTACCACATTTGTATAGCATAATTAATAGTTCGATTGTTGATTTCTTTAAATCTTGTTGAAAGTATTACACAATGACAGTAGAAAACACCACCCACTGCTGATAATAAAGTATTTTTGCAAGTTTAGCTCAAGTTTTTAGGGAAATTATTCTTAGACAGAAATGTATTACTGCGCCTTGTTGATTTTTGCCAATTTTGCTGGTCGATCGAATTGGACCAAAGTGTTCCTCACTTCTGGCTGTGTTTTGTAGCGAATTATAGCACGATTTTGCTGCGACTGCCCTGCAGAAGATTTATAGGATAAACAAAATAAACGTATAGCGTTTTCAAGTAAAAAAAATATTCTACTCGTAATTTAAAATTAAGAATGAAACCGACTCACCAGAGGCTCGTCGGTTTCATTCTTAATCCTACTCGTAGAATAATTTTTTTACTTGAAAACACCATACGTTTATTCTTTTTTTAGCTGTAATTGAAATAAGAAGTACTGAGATTGGAAAGCTGATAAAGTGTTATTAGTTTCCACGCAAGGTAAACCGGATGACGTGTTTGATGAAGTGAAGTTCTTACGCTGCGGCGTAACTGCTTTCATGTTATAGAGCGTCATGGATTGTGAGGAACTACCACGTTGGTTTACTTGACGCCATCTTAGTTGGAGGGGAGCAGTTTCAGTGGTAATATTTTGCACTGACGTTCCAGCATTCGAGTTGTATAGAGATATTAACCCTTTACCTAACTTGGACAAGCAGACGACACGACGTCGAGCTCGTTCCAACGAGGGGTCATAACCTATGTTCTTGAGACAAAAAATGAAAAAATAATGAAAGCGATTTTTGTGAACAGTACTGGCCGGTTTTGGCCGTTAGGTTGGGTAAAGGGTGGAGTGTTGCTGTCACAGTGTAACCGCTTTCACGTCATCAAACGTCATGGATTGGGAGGAGCTACCGCTTTGATTGACTTGACGACATTCTAGTGGGGCAGGGGATGGGGTAGTTTGAGTGTCGACGTTCTTCGCTGACGTTCCAGCAATACAGTTGTATAGAGATAAGTGTTGCAGTCACAGCGTAACAGCTTACACGTCATCAAACGTCAAAAAGATGGGAGATATTACAAGAGCTGATTGACTTGATGCAGAAGGGAGAAGGTAGTGTGACAGATTGAGTTGCGACTACGTTACCATAATATTGTTGTAAAGATCGGTGAAAAGTTACCCGGTCTCGTCAAAGATATATAATATGACAACCTACACAAAATGACTGTTGTAATAATACGTTTATTAAATGACTGCGGATCTTTAAACATTAAATACGTCACGTGAAGTATAAACAAACAAGAAAGTAACTGTGATATTTGTCAGAACTGATCAGCGCCAAGTCACTCGAGTTTTTATTTCACTCTTGTATAAAATTGTAAATAACGTCACGGGATGCTCGCTTGAGACAGGCGTGACACGGATTTGGAAAAGTTGAGAATCCCCAGATTTATTTATTTATTTATTGATGTTTAAGGTCAAATATTTTTGCACAATGGCTAATCATGACTACAACACGAGTATAATCTCAAGACCAGGGGTGAGCGTTAATAAGCCATGTTGTCCATTTTAGAGAGGGTTTGCACCTCCCAAGCATTGGTGACTGGGTCCTATTTTACTAGGAAAACAGAGCCTGTTTACCACAGTGAACAGGCACTGCTTCACTCCCCGAGGTTCCCGCGGGAGAGAATCCCCAGAATTGATTGGCAAACTACTGCGGTATTGGATGGGTGGGGGTTTTCGTGGTAGGCATACAATAAATAACAGTAGCATAGCGGTACAATAAAGAAAACACTTCTCACATCGTGTTTTACAAAGGCAATTTAAATGCATCACTTTAAAAAAAATAGAAAATGAATATAATTAAATAGAACATGCATGTGTAGAAAGAATATGTTAATTGTATTTAAATCTTCCCATCCTGCATATTCTTCAAATGGTATCTACGGATTCGACTGGGTGTTTGTGCACATGCAGATTGTTCCTTTAGGTGGGTGTGATCCACTTGACAATGGTCAATCTATGTTTAACTGGTGAAGTGCTGAAACCCATATTTCGGCTTTATTCTTGAGTCCCGGTGCCAAACCGTAAGGACATCACAGTCTGTGTATATGCTTCTTATTACCTTTGAAGAGTAATTTTTTAGTTTGCTAGGATTTGCCTTGTTACATTTCATGGGAGAGTGCCAGTTGGCACACTTCCATAAATTGTAACATGGCAAAGACACGTAAAGAAATGTCGCCGTCCAAAAATAATTTGGCACACTGCCAGTTAACGTGCGGACGAGGATTGGCCGAGACTTTAGATAATTATAGAGTCTCTCTATGTTGTAAATAGTTATCAGACCTCACGTCGGGCGGTGATTCTACTGGAGAGGGAACCAAGCTCCATCACTGAACCCAGTTCATGACTGTGTTATCATTGAAAGTCGTCTAGTTGATGAACATCTGGCCAGTGTTGATTTCATGGCCACCAGCCATCCATGCACCTTGAATAGGATTCGGAAGTGAAAGAGCCAGGATCAGGTCTGAGTGATGGAAAAAAATTCATTTTAAGTACACACGCTACATCAAAGAGACTGATGAGAGGAAAAACTGGTAAAGACAATGAAAAGGAGTGCCAAATGTGTAATTTAGGCGTAGTAGGGATCCTGGAACACTTTCTCTTAGAATGTCCAAAATACCAGTCTAAGAGAATAAGATTCTCTGGAATTATGATGGGGAAGCGGGGTGGGAGAATGAAGGACATATGGTTAGCGGGTGACACAAAGGAGAGGAGTGGTATGCTTATCGGAGAGATTGGGAAGAATGGGGTATGGGATGCCATTAAGCAGTTCGTCTCAGCGTGTTTGGAGGAGAGAATGGATGTGGGGATAAGGAGGCATTTGTGAGAACAGGACTAATCATCAAGGCATTCTCACCTGAGGACCGCGAACAAATCAGCAGCCGACCAAAGTGTTATTATTATTATTATTATTATTATTATTATTATTATTATTATTATTATTATTATTATTATTATGTTCTTACATAATATTTATGTTATGCTTATGTTTTGGTTCTTCAGTTTACAGTAAAATTTTATTTTGATCGTATGTTTCAGACTAAAGCATCACTCAACTAATTATAAAAATAAATTTGTTTTATATTGCATACATATTCTGTACCCTGCACCATTCAAATTTCTCTGGGTTGTCTCATTAATAGCAATGGGTAATCAAATATCGTAGGTTGTCATCCTCACTTAACTGTATGACGACCGGGATGTATGGAAGTTGGGCGTGTGACAAATGGGGATAGACCTATTAAATGGGAAAAGACACCACAAGTGAAGGGGCAGGGAAACACGCATGTTTTGTCCTTCACACCTTTCAAACCCCAGGCATAGCATTCTTAAAAATGCAGGAGGGCTAAAAATCGCTCCCCTCACATAGCCTAGGAGAGCGATTAGGTTTCCTTAAGCTTACAAAAGTTAAAAGTGGCAATATGAAGTTTTACTACTGATGCATTCTGCCCAGTTAGCTTTGTACATTTTATGCGGTGCTACTATCAAGGTGGTCTCCGAGAGATGACCACACTGCCCCTCCCACACCCCCGGGCCTTGGAAAGGCCCGGAGGTGTGGGGGGGTGGCAGTGTGGCCGTCTTACATAGATCACTAACATAGCACAAATCTGAAACGATGTGGGTTGTAGGAATAGACGGTTATGATAATTATTATATTCTAAGGCCAGGAGGGCTAGATTCGCCCTCCTTAATTTTTTTTAAGGCGAGCTGTTGGCGAGCGAATAAATCGCTCTCTTGAAAATGCCAGGCCCGAAACCCATCCACCTTCGTGCGATGTTTTTCATGAACGTTTAACGGCCAACTCTCTCGAATTCTAAAAATCTGCTCTCCAAACATTTGAGACATTACATGCTGCTGCAGCAGTAACCAGAAGATCAGATCATCTTCATTGATGTAGGTTCGTTTCTTTTTTTTTGAAATAATAGATATGAACACACCTTCTTTCACAAGTGAAAATGTGCGACCCTACACATGTACTACATATACCCATGCACGTGCCCATGCTTTGTTGCTCAGGCTGCGTATCATCCTTTAGATTGGTTTTCAGCATTTTTAGGACGGGGCGTGCGGGGGAGGGGGGGGGGGGGGGTCAGTCAGTCTGAAAACCACTCTATTTATTTATATTATGGTGCAGTGGCAATCCAAAATGATCCTTATTCCTGTTTATTTCTGCCCTTTCTGTGGCATGTTCAAATCATATGAAATATCACACATTTGTCTATCCCGAAGCCCAAGGAAGCATTCAACCCTTTGAATCCTGTTGGCATCTTCCATGCCAATTCAACGGCACCAACTGGAATAGTCCATAATCATTATTTGGGGGTAGAACCCTTAATATTTTCAACGTGAGTCCAAGGCTGCACGTCGAAAATATTGATTGGACTCCCCACACTTTCACTTAGCAGCCATCTACTTAATGATATTAACCCTTTACCTAACCTGAAAAGCAGACGACACTTGCAAACATAATTCTTGAATAACTGTTTTCATTTTTTGTCTCAAAAACATAGGTTATGACCCCTCGTTGGAACGAGCTCGTCGAGCTCGTTCCAACGAGGGGTCATAACCTATGTTTTTGAGACAAAAAATGAAAAAAATAATGAAAATTAATTGGCGAGTTTTGAGAATAGCGCTGGCCGGTTTTGGCCGTTACGTTAGGTAAAGGGTTAAGACGTATCATGTTCCTGGACCAGACAAACGGGCCCTCAGTTTCCCTGGTTTGGAAAGATGGTAAAAATATTGTTGATATCTTGGCAGGGACCGACCTGGGCATGCGCCAGTGCGTATTTGGTTCTGAAACATCAGGACCTGGCTCTTAAATCTCAGAAATAGGCCTCTCAGTTGGCGCGTAACTTCTCAGATCATATTTTGATATTCTTTCGATGGATAATCGAGAGAGACACTCTTACATGTATTATATATATGATTATCATTTATCATTGTTGTAGAGTGCTTAAGTTAATACTTCAAGTCTTAATTACCAAGCATTAATCTTCACTGTGGTTTCTGATCAAGTCTTGGCTGCCTAAATAGGCAGCCAAGACTTGATCAGAAACCACAGTGAAGATTAATGTTTGCTATAGTGTACTAAATGAAAATGATGAGAGCTATTACATACTTGCAGTGTGTGTTACAAACAGCAGTGTGACTCCGTAAATTGAAATCTGGCGCATGAATTGAAAAAATAGGCTCCGAGGCTAGAGCGTATTTTAAATAGTCCTGAGCGGTCCCTGTCTTGGGTATGATGGCCAACCATGAGCACAATTGAACCTTAGCTGATTTAAATCACCAAAAATGGGTGTTATTTAGTTTAACATTATGTGAATGTGATGATGGAATCTAATGAGACAAATTGAGAACAGCAGGGACCAATACTATAAAACTTTTACATTTTTTTTATTCTAGAGTTGTATTTTCTAGTTATGACTTTAAATGGGTTAAAAAGAATAATTAGCATTTTCAAAGATCTGTCAATTTGCCATTTGGCAAATTGCCATATCTTCTGAAATGCTAATGATTCATTTTAGTCAGTTATATTAATAGGTAAAAAGAATACAATTCTAGAAAATACAATTGTAAAAGTTTTATAGTATTGGCTCCAGAGTTTGTCATCTATTTTTCACTTTTGATTATACTGTAATCTTCAGGAGGAAGAAAAAAATACTCATTTATTACTTATTTATTAGGGTTTAAGACACTTTAACAGCCAAGGTTATATCGTATCGGTGACAGTTTTATAGGTGCAGGAAGCCGGAGAACCCGGAGAGAACCACCGAGCAGCGACGAGCAGCTGCCCCAGCTCCACAACATCGTAACTCCGCACTGCAGACAGGGTTAGATTGATTCAAGACATGCTCACCATCGACGTGCAGTACGCCTTAGTACACGGCGTCATCGTGCTCCCATGTGGACGATCGGGGTACGCGGGAGTCCGAATCGATCGCCCAGACGGTCACCCATCCAAGGACTAATCGGGTTCGACGTTGCTTAACTTCGGTGATCTGATGAGAACCGGTTATCGAAAGAAAGACCAATAATTAAAGGGAAATTTCCTGCGAAATGACTCAATTTTGTTTTTACACTTAAAATGTTTGGTATGTTCAAATGTTATGTGAATGTACAATCAATTGTGGTCTGTTAATATTTGCCTATACGACAAATACTTAAGTTGATATATTATGCAAGTAATATTTGTCCACTTGCGTAATACGAAATAAGGGAATGGGAAATAACAGTAAATAACTTTGTTATTGTACTACTTATTAGAATTCAATTAACCTTGAAGATATTTGGTATGTTGAAATGTTATGTGAATGTTCAATCAGTTGTCTGTTATTATTTTTATGCTCGACAAATATTTAACTCGACAAATTATGTAAATTATATTTGTCCACTTTCGTGCAGTACGGCCGCCTTGAACTGGTTGGGGCGCGGTGGCGTTGAGGTAACCGGTTCTCGTCAGATCACCGAAGTCAAGCAACGTTGGGCCCGGTTAGTCTTTGGATGCGTGACCGTTTGAACGATCGATTCGGACTCCCGCGTTGTGTCCTTGGGCGAAGCACTTAATTCCGATTGTCCGCATGGGGCACGATAACGCCGTTTGCTAAGGCGTACTGCCCATCGATGGTGCGCATGTCTTCAACCAATCTAACCCTGCCTGTGCTGCAGTACGGAGTTGCGAAGTAGGGTAGCTGGCAGCTGCTCGTAATTCGGGTACTCCGGCTTCCTCCACCCTTAAAACTGTTACCGACATGATATGACCTTGGTTGTTAATGTGTCGTTAAACCTTAATAAAATAAAATAAATAAATAAATTGAACTGGTCACTTTCCACGGGTGAGCAATATTTCCACGGACGCAATAATATTGGATTCCAAACACCAATTATAAGAATAATCATCAACAATTTAATTAATGAAGCACCGGGTACAACGGGGATTTTTATTACCTGGCATACGCATGCGCGGACATCACTGTCCACACGTGGATTATGACCAGTCCACGGCGACTGTACTGTAATACGAAAAAAGGGGATGGTACATAACAGGGAATAAATACCGTTCATTACACTACCTGTAAGAATTCAATTAACTCTGACGACATTTTATGTTGTATATGGAAATCAAAGAAAAAAGCCGAGAGCTGGAGGCAGTGCCGACTGGGGGAACTTCAAGCGCTGTGATGAATATTCTGTTACGGTCCCCGAACCGTCAATAGTTTCTACCTCAGTTTATTGAACATATCGTTCACGTCTCGACGTGCGAGAGTGAAAGCATTAGATGACATTGTGGCATTCGCGATTTTGTACATCACAAATTCGAAATATTTATCACATATCGGGGCAAATTTCGAATTTGTGCGGCAAAAGATTAAAAGACAAGATGCAGTTTTGAAAAAGGCTTATTAACGCTTAACCATCCGCATCTTCCTGGTGAGGAGAACCCTTGAGCAACTCATCGTCGGTATAGCTGTGAAGATAAATTTAAAGTGAGTAGAAGAGGCACACAGCTCATTGCTGATTTTTGCTCGAAAACGGATACAACCATAAGAACTTCCACAACAGCAGCCTATACTATAAAACTTTTACAATTGTTTTTCTAGAGTTGTGTTTTCTAGTAATGACTTCAAATGGGTTAAAATGAATCATTAGCATTTTCAAAGATCTGGCAATTTGCCAGTTGGCAAATTGCCATATCTTCTAAAATGCTAATGATTCGTTTTAGTCAGTTTTATTGATAGGTAAAAAATACAATTCTAGAAAATACAATTGTAAAAGTTTTATAGTATTGGTTCCAGGTCAAAAGCGCGTGAAAAAGAACAAAAAAGCAGAAAACCACCTCAACTACAATAAAGACAACGGGCAAACAGGATCGAAGAAGAAGAAGAAGAAGAAGAAGAAGAAAGAGAGAGAGAGAGAGAGAGGGGGGGTGGGGTGGAGAGAGTGCGTGCGTGCGTGCGTGCGTGCGTGCGTGCGTGCGTGCGTGCGTGCGTGCGTGCGTGCGTGCGTGCGTGCGTTTATAAAATCGTCACAATGGGTTTGCACTGCAATTTGTATTTCATATATTGAAGCTAGAAATAATTAATTGAACGCATGAACACAAGAAATAGAGAAGACGGTCACGGAGTCACAAAAAAGTGAAAACACGGACACTCGGTTGCCAAAACACCAAGAGCACACTTATAAGAAATGCAGTCCCAAAGGGAGAGACAACACAGACACTCAAGAAACGTTTCAGCCATATGGCAACGGGTAATCCAGCTTTCAAACTCTTCACGAATCCCAAGTGCTGAAAAAGCCAGGCCACCTTTATTTATGTTTGTTTATTGCGGTTTTAATGACACTTTTCAACAGCCAGGGTTATATCGAATCGGACTGTTTCCGAGCGGAGGCGACAAACTGTCAGACTCGCAACTCACTAACCGGGCACGAGGTGAGATAGCAGCGGCTGAAGGCATGTGCACCATCGACGTCCGAAACGTCTTGGTGCACAGCGCAACCGTGCTCCAACGTGGACAATCGGATTAAATCTCTTGCCCAAGGACATAGTGCTGATGGAGCGAGCCAATATCGAGCCGTCGACCCTTCGACAATTGGGGACGTGACAACCGTTACTTATTCCCATTTCCTTATTCGACATTCGTTATTTATTTACTGGGGTTTAACAACACTTTCAACAGCCATGGTCACCTCGTGTCGGACAGTTTTACGGGTGGAGGAAGCCGGAATACCCGGAGAGAACCACGAGTAACGGCGAGCAACTGTCAGACTCCCGAGCGTACCACAGAAGCAGGGTCAGCATTGGTTGAAGACAATTGCACAATCGACCGTCTTAGTACACAACGCCACCATGCCCCCACATGGACAATTGGGTCAACATTCGTTATCAACTGATCTATCGATTGATAACGAATGTCGAATAAGGAACTGGAAATAAGTAACGGTTGTTTGGACCCCTCGGTAATTATTAGATAAAACCCGTTCCGCAATGTAATGGTTAACCGCATAAACAATATCACACGCAAGGATTTTACTGCATTTTATATTTTGAAATTTATTCGACATCCGAACAATGCACTCAAGATGAGAGCCATGAAAAAATAATGAGTTTATTTCGTTACTAATTTATATTTCAGACAACACCAGTATTATAGGAACGTGAGATGGTTGGGAAGATACTGTCCGCTTCACCGGGAAATGTATGATAAAACATAAAGCACGACCTTGGCACGTAAATAATTAACCAGCGCTATAGTTACAAAAATACTCACACCCTCCAATGACGCGTTCAGAATAATTAACAATGTACATATAGTAGAACAGTGTTAACTGAATTGCCATTTCACTACTGAAAAATATTCCATTACCAGGTGGGTTCAATTAATAGGAATTTTGGAATTTCTCTGTATTCTGGTGATAAACTGAATATTTATCTATTATATCTAGTTTGACAAAGTTCATATATATATTTAAAACTATATACAATTTCTCTATCTACATTTGAAAGTCCACTAACAATGAAAAGTTAGAGATTAAAAATTACTTATTATAACATTAACGGATTGTACGAAAGAGTTGGCAGGACCAGGCAAAGTAAAGTAACGGATGAACGTTTCAGTAAATTAACAGAAAACGACATTATATGTTTAGGGGAAACACATTGTAATAAAAATGACATCGGACTCTTTCTTCCTGGATATGACTTTATCTCATTTGACGATGATCAGAGAGCAGGCACAAAATTAGGAGGGCTCGCATTTCTGATCCGCAGCTCGTTACAAGCTGGGGTAAAATTCGAGCCGGCAACTTCAAAACATTATCAGTGGTTCCGGCTGTGCAAGTCGTTCTTCAATATACCCGAAGACATCTATGTTTGTTCAGCATATCTGGCGCCTGTCAACTCTGTGATGTACAATAAATCATCCTCTACTAATCCGTTTTGATAAAATCGAAGGTGATGTCAGTAATTACAGCCTCAGGGGCCAAGTTGTTGTTCTTGGGGATCTCTCAACGCAAGAGTTCATCCATTTCATAGTCGAAGACTCGTCTAAATTGTTAGATCTTCCATCCACTTACGGCTGTGATTCGGCATTCCTACAGAGAAATTCTCAAGACACAACACCAAACTAACGAGCACGACAAACTTTTTATTAGATCTATGCATCTCGACAAGAATGAAATTGGCGAATGGAAGAACTCTTGGGGATACTCGGGGAGAATATACTTGCCATAGATACAATGGTTCTTTGGTGGTTGACTGGTGCGTAACCACTGATGCCCTGACAATCCTATGTTTTGAGGAGAATGAGTTTTGCAGTTTATCAGACCATTGCCCAATTACTCTTACCCTTCAAACGGGAACACCTTGTATACCCGTCGGCTCAAGAAATGAGCAAAAGTTACGGCCAATACCAAGCCATGTGAAATGGAATGCACATGTTTCCAATATCTACAAAAGACGTATTCTTTCAAAAGAATTAGACCAAAAGTACAAATGAGGAACAACAGGTCGATTTTATGTGCACAGATCTGACTGAAACACTGCACGCAGCCCTGCCTGACAGTTGTACCAAAGACAGATCTGGTGCCAAAAAAATCGGCCCCTAAATCCCATAATCGGAAGAAATGGTTCGATGTGGAATGCATTGAGTACAAATGAATAATGAACAGAAAAAGCGCGAGAAATAAAACTGAGTAACAAAGGTAACACTGTACTTGCTCAGTACTACGAGGCAAAAAAAAAGAAATATAAGAAATTGTTAAAACGGAAATATAGACAATACAGGACAGAGTTAATCAACAATTTAACCAATATGGAAAAGAGTAAACCAAAGGAATTCTGGGATTCTATTCATGACCTAAGTGACACGGTGAGTAACCAGTTTAACACTGCAAAACTCATCTCACCCCAACAATGGATACAACATTTTCAAAAACTAATGCAGGTAAATAGAAAGCAAAACATAAATACGCTGATTGATTCAGAAAGGAATGAACTTGATTTCCCGATAACAGCAACAGAACTACAGACAGCTGTATCCTCTCTGAAGAATAAAAAGTCCAGTGGTATGGATCGGGTTAACAATGAGATGATCAAGAGCTCGTTGCCCTGCATGGCGGCTTGTTACCTCAAGTTGTTTAACTCAATCCTGAAATCTGGTAACTTCCCACGACCCTGGCGAAGTAATTTAATCACACCCCTCCATAAAGGGAACACCCCAACAAGCACATCTAATTATAGAGGGATCGCGATATCCAGCTGTCTAAGCAAACTATTCTGCAAGATCTTAGACAATAGGCTGGCCAGATATCTAGAGTTAAACGATGTAATTAACCCTTCTCAAATCGGCTTCAGACCCGGATATAGGACCACATACCATATTTTTACGCTTCGCCACATTGTCGACATATTTCTAAAAAAGGGTGAAAAATTGTACACCTGTTTCGTGGATTTACAAAAAAAGCGTTTGACACAGTGTGGAGAGATGGAAGGCTATATAAGTTACACCAATACGGAATAGGTGGTACGTTTCTTAAAACGATACGCAGTATGTATGAGGAGGTGAAGTTCGCCGTAAAGCTACCCGACGGCCTTACGGAAGATTTTACGACCAACACCTGGGTAAAACAAGTCTGTGTTTTAAGTCCCAGGCTGTTTAATTTATACATCAATGATCGTCCAAATATTTTCGAGAGTGCGTGTGGAGCCGTGGAATTAAATGGGCGATGCATACACTGCCTGGTGTATGCGGATGACCTCGTGCTTCTCTCATCAAGTAAGAATGGCTTACAAAGAAAGTTGGACTGCTTGGGTACCTATCTTGACTCTTGGTCGCTAAAACTCAATACTGATAAGACGAAAATAATGTTTTTTAATAAAGGTGGAAAAATTATAGACATGACCCTTAAATTTAAGAACGATATTATAGGCACGCGTGGACAATACAAAATATCTCGGTGTTAACTTTAAGCCATCTGGCAAAAATTGATACTGATCAACTTTCTAATAAAGGCCTCAAGGCTGTCTAGTCTACCTACTGAGACAGAAAGTGCCCCTTGGCGAAATCAATATACACACGGGTAAGAGGCATTTCGACACATTGATTCGCCCGATTCTCACCTATGGATGCGAGGTGTGGGGAGTTGATAAGATGAATCTCCATCAGTTGGATACATATCAGGAATTAAATAAAAGATTTGACAAAAAATAAATATGATCTTGTTCAATCCAAATTTTTTAAACAGGCACCAGGCGTAACTAAATATTCCAGCACACTTGCCATACGCGGTGAATTAGGTGCCTTCCCCTGGATATCTTTATAATCAAACAGATTGTTAGGCTTTTCCCTCTGGAAAAGACTATTGTTTTTCTACGGATTATTATTTTTTTTTTTTTTGGGTTTTTTTGGGTTTTTTTTTTTTTTTTTTTTTCCACACATTTTTGTCCGTACGATTCAGAAGCCATTTTCGAACCGATTTTCACACAATTTGGCACACGCATAGAGTGGCAAAAAATCTAAAAATGTACCGAAGCGGAATTTTCGATTTAACCCTTATTTCGCCAGAATTGGCAAAAAACTGCCAAAATTGGGGTTTATCGGCACTTTCTCGAAACACGTCTTTACGATTTTTTTGAAACATCCATCATTACTAGACCTGCCTATGACTCAACCTTTGATACACACGACATATTTGGCGATGCATATGGTAACCCTCCACAAGCTGCCAAACATCGAAATTTTGATGAAATGGGCCGGTTTCAGACCCCCATAACACCCAAACGATACCCGAGAGGTAAACATAACTTCCTTTATTGGAAGTGGAATTCACCGAAGATCATTTTTGTAAGTAATAAGGGTGTTCAGAAAACCAAGCGTTAACCCGTTTTGGGCTGGTTAAACAGCAATACCCCAAAAAAGCTCAAAACTTCATGTTTTCCGTGGATTTCTCTAAACGAGTCTTGTAGATTTTCAAGAAAAATTGGTCACTCTCAGGTCTTGGTGTGACATTACAAGTTGCATGGATAAAATATTCCGGTCAGCATTAGTTAACCCTCCCCGAGCTGCTAAACGTAAAAATTGTGATAAAATGGGATGTTTTTAGACACCAACAGCACCCAAACGATATACCACAGAGAAAGGGACCTTCATTCATCAGACGCAAAATTGATAGGAAAATATTTTTGAAAGTGGTAAGGGTATTCAAAATTTGACGTCTTAACCCATTTTGAGCTGGTTAAAGAGAGATACCCATTAAAATCTTAAAATACCCATTTTCTGTGGATTTTTCTAACAACATCTTGTAGGTTTTCAAGAAAAATCGGCTATTTGCAGGTCTTGGTGTGACATTACAAGTCGCATGAACAAAATATTCCGGTCAGCATTAGTTAACCCTCCCCGGGCTGCTGAAGGTCAAAATTGCGATAAAATGGGCTGTTTTTGCACACCAACAGCACCCAAAGGGTACACCACAAAGAAAAGTGCCTTCTTTTATCGCGCGTACAATTTATATGGAAACATTTTTGTAAGTAGTAAGGGTATTCAAAAGTCGACGTCTTAACCCATTTTGGCCAGGCTAAAGAGAGATATCCCTTGAAAGCTTTAAATTCCCATTTTCTGTGAATTTCCCTAACGGTAACTTGTAGGGTTTCAAGACAAATTGACTATTCGTAGGTCTTTATGTGACATTACAAGTTGCATGGACAAAATACTCCGGTGAGCGTTTTTTAACCATCTACAAGCTGCCAAGCATCGTAATGTTGTTAACATGGGACTGTTTTCAGACACGCACAGCACCTAATGTATACATGAAAGATAAACATAATCTCCTTTGTTTGAAGTGGAATTCACAGAGGACCATTTTTGTAAGTAATAAAGGTATTCAAAAAGCCAAGCGTTAACCCCTGTTGGGGAGGTTAACAGGGATACCCATCAAAAGCTTAAAAAATCGTTTTCCCTGGATTTCTACAAACATTTTGTGGGGTTTTCAAGAGAAAATGGCCGTTGATAGGTCTTGGTGTCATATGACCAGTTGCATGGATCAATTATTCTGGTAGGCATTTGTTAACCCTTCATGGGCTGCTAAACGTAAAAAAATTGAGGAAATGGTCTGTTTTTGGACACCAACAACATCAAATGGAAATGCCACAGAGAAACGTAACTTCTTTTACCAGACGCAAAACTGATAGGGAAACATTGATATTGATATTAACCCATTCTACCATTAATGATGGGTTTTACCTAAACATTTTTTTATCAAACCCAAACCGAGTCATTTGAGACTACTATACTCACCTTTCTCATAACATCAATGAAGGAACTTTAGTGAGACAGTTAAAAACAATTCATCAGACACTGTGGGGTCAAGAGAAATCATGGAATCTAATTTATTTATTGGTGTTTAAGGTTTGTAAGTAGTAAGGGTATTTAAAAGAATGAAACTTAACCCATTTTGGACGGAATAAGGAGAGATGCCCCTTAAACGCTTAAAATTTACATTTTCCGTGGATTTCGCTAACTGCTTGTTGGGGATTTTCAAGAACAATTTGACATTGGCAGGTCTTACAAATTGCATAGATAGAATATTCCGCTAGTCGTTTTTAATCCCTCTACAGGCTGCTAAACGTCAAAATTTTAATAAAATCGGCTGTTTTCGGGCAGCAAAATGGGTATGCAATAGATAAACATGACCTCTTTTATCAGACTTAGAATTCCTGAGGGATAATGTATGATAGTATTAAGGGTATTCAAGGGAGCGCGGTGGCTCAGTGGTAGACTGTTGTACTTCTATGCTAGAGGTCCCGAGTCCGATCCCCGTCCGGGACGGCTCACGTTGTGTCCTTGGGCAAGGCATTTTGGCCCGGTTGCCGACATGGGGGCACGATGTCCCCGTGTACTAAGGCATACTGCACGTCGATGGTACACATGTCTTCAACATCTGTAACCCTGCCTGAGCGGAGCCTGAACAGAGTGAGAATGTTGAGGAGCTGACAGTTGCTCGTCGATGCTTGGTGGTTCTCTCCGGGTACTCCGGCTTCCTCCACCTCTAAAACTATCACGGTCACGATTAGCCATTGTGCAGAAGTATGTGACCTTAAACACCAATACATAAATAAATAAATAAATAAATAAATAAATAAATAAATAAATAAATAAATAAATAAATAAGGGTATTCAAAAAACCAAGCCTTAACCCGGTTTTGTCTGATTAAAGACAGACAGCCCATGCCGTGTACGCTGCCTACATTACTTGTAAAATCGACACCCCCCACTAAATCTTCTGCGAGGTGCGGTTTCGGACCCGACCACCTGACGGTTCTGACCACATCAAATAACACACCTTCGTTGTATTTAGCAGCAAGAAATTTCCCCAAGAAGCAAAGACAAAAATACGTCTGCGGAAAATAATGGCAAATATTTTATTTAGCCTGTATTTTGTCCGTATAGAAAATTTCTCACCCACATATACCTAAAAATGATTCAATGATACAATTGGACATATTTCTCTCATAAAACGTGAAAAAACACTTGATTTATTGCATTTTAGGACTGCGCATGCATATTCTTAGAAGATTCTCTGTCTGTTATTAAACTACGGCGTGTCTTTGATCTCGTTAGGGACGATCAGTGATTAGCACCTTTTCAACAAGCGCCATGGAAATTGAAAATAAAAAAAATAATCAAATTTCACTAAAACCTTTTATACAGAATCGTGTTTTTCCGAAAACGCTTTCGGGATTGCGTGTGTCGTTTTCAAAATTCGGATCAGTAAGCACGAAATTATAAATATGTTGTTGTCAATAACAAAATTGAAAGCATGTCGGTCAAACTTGCATGACGTCAGAACTCGACTCGGGTAAAATACTGACGTGTGGTGAAAGGACTAGAGTAAGAAACGCTGATATCGCAGTAGGCTTTAAAATGTCCATGGAATGGTCCTAAAATCAAGTTTATATTTGCAGCTTTATTGCAAATAGGTTTCCCGTTGTTTCTTGTTGAAATGTTATTTCCGTCAAGGCCAAGTACCATAGAAAATTTGGAATACTGGGCAGTGGGATAGGACACCTGCCCCATGAACAACTGCCTACTATTAAAATTAATTAGCGGGGACACCCCCCCCCCCCCACCCCATGCTGTTTATTTTACCTAGGACACCTGCCCCCCTGCTGTTTTTTTACCTAGGACACATGCCCCCCCCCCCCCCTTACTGTTAGAATAGATTAAACATATTTTATTTGCCATTTGACAATGCAAATCAGGATTGGAGGACAAGTGCTTACCACTTAGAAGCCCCTCCGTTCCTGTACGGTGACTAATAATTTGCAATATGGCAGAACGTATTCCATAAATAACAGAATCTAGCAAAATCTAAATATTGTAAACATTATAGACAAACACAAATTAAACTGAGAGAGAGAGAGAGAGAGAGAGAGAGAGAGAGAGAGAGAGAGAGATTAAAAAAATAAATAGGATATAAAGAAAACATGAAATACAACATTAGATCCAGTGATGATGCCCGCCACCCACCCATTTGCATTCTGTAGTATCTTGGCCGTAATGGGAGTCTAAATTAACATCTTGATTACAGCCACTGAGCATAGGTTTTCACGTCTGGGGATGTTCACACAACTGTTTTTTCACTAAGTACACCTGCCCTGCCCCGGTTTGTTTGCTAACGGGCCCCTACCCATTGACCTTTCTATTTTTAGAAGCACCAGGGCCGACGGGGAGAGGGCGTTGTTGGGAGCATGGCTAGATTTTGCTATAAAATGGGGTTGAAGGAAGGTACCCTCAAATCTGGGACGAAAGTGGCGAAAATGACAAAAGGCTACTTCAACGTATGGTAACGGTATAAACTACAGTCGATCTGGGCGATGTACAGACGAAAAACCATACCTTGGAGACGGTTAGGCAATTTGGCACAAAAAAACTCCGACTTCATGCTCAATCGCTGCTCTACAGTAGTCTACAACAGTCCTCAAGTCCATTCCAAACTGATAGAGTCGGGACGAATAGTACTCTCACTTTCCACGCGATGCGTGGTGTTCTTCACACGGCCTCGACACTCGCAACAGATGCCAAAATGTCGGCCAGGGTGCGTAGAACAAGTTCTGAAAATTAGATGTCGCTGCCTTCAGCGGTCTAGACACGCTTCATGTTTGTGAGAAGTGCAATTTTAATGTCTAATTGGCAAATTTTCGTTAATCGTTACCCGCCAAAAAACCTACTCACCACCGACTTCTTTTCACTTCAACTTCTGACGATTATCTAAGGTTTAAAGATAGTGTCCGGATACCCCTCCCCCGCCGCTCTTTCGGAGCTGGTTAGGCAATGTGGCACCGAAACCTGGGACGTTATGCTCAATCGCAGCTCTACAGTCGTCTACAACACTGCCCGTGTCCATTCTAAACTGATAGAGTCGGGACGAATAGTACTCTCACATTCCAAGCGATGCGTGGTGTTTTCCACGCGGTACGGACACTCCAAACAGATCCCAAAATGTCGGGCAGGGTTCGTAGAACAAGTTCTGAAAATTTCAAGTCGCTGCCTCCAGCGGTCTGAACATCGTTCGTGTATGTCTGAAGTGCTATTTTAATGTCCAATATGCAAATCTTCGTCAATCTTTTCCTGCCTGCCAGAAACCCACTCACCGCTAATTTCTCTTGACTTTAAACTTCTGAGATTCTCGTACGTTTAAAAGTTGTGTTGGGATCCCTGGTGGCTGTCTTAAAGAAGCAACTTCCATTTACAGTCAACTCTCCACCAGTCACACACAATTGTAACATTTAAGTGGACTTACTCCAGCGAGGAGGCACTGAAGGATTCTGTGCCCATTCCCGACGTCTTTTTTCGAACTGGCTTGAAAAGGAAGGACCAAATTCAAACAATTACCTCCTCTCTCCAAAACACCATATCTCAGCCAATTCTAGGCAGATTTCCATGAAATTTTCACTCCTTGTTCATGAATAGTTGTGGCATCACCTTCCATGAAGAGCGACATGAATTTCGCATTTCGTCACGTCGAATTGGAAAAGAGCGTATGTGCAGGGATTTCTCTGAAAACATCTTGGAAGATTTTAAAGAAAAAATGGCCATTTGCAGTTCTTAGTGTGACATTACAAGTTGCATGGAAAAATATTCCTGTTAGTACTTGTTAACCCTCTACAAACAGCCAGACATCAATATTTTGGATATATTTGAGATAAAATGGACCATTTTCAAATAGACACAGCACTCAGTGGGTATGTGTCAAACAAACATAACTCCTTTTGTGGGTCATTAACTTGTCGGACGACGATATTGATATTAACCCACTCCACCGTTAATGATGGTTTTTGCCTAAACAATTTTCTTATCAACTGAGTCATTTGAGACGAACGAAATGGTTTGACGCGCCGAAGGCGCGCAGGGACGATTTGGAGGACAAGCCCCTTTCAACCCTCGTTAGCTGTTTGTTGTTGTTGTAGGATGTCAAGGCGCGGTGGAGGAGGAAAAGGAAGGAGGGAGGTGGCTTAACCCCGTCTAGGCTTCTTCCGGCTCTTTTTCTTTGGAGGTGGTTGAGATTGTAATGTGGAAGTCGACGATGTTGAGTTTAGTGTTGAGTTTGGTGAATGGATTGCGTCTAATTCCTTCTTGAGATCTGCCTTGGATTGTTCCCTGAACTCGTGGGTTTCGGAGGCGATTCGGTTTCCCATCTCAACTGCCCGCCTTCCCATCTCTATTATTCTCCTTAATTCTTCGGCGGTGACTACAGACTTAGGTGGCTGTGTTGCTGAGATTTACACACCCGGGCTGTCCGGTAGAGAAGGAAGTGGGGAGTGAGGGGTGGGAGGTGGTGAAAAGGCAACCTCCGGTTCCTCCTCAGTCTCCACCAGACGTTCCTCATCCAACAGTACCGGCTCAGGAGCTGGCAGTTGGTTGAGTGTACTAGTGGGACTAGGAGGGGAACTGGCAGCTGCCTCCAGGACCTCCATCCTCTCTCTCACCTCTTTCTTCCTATTCCGGAAGGCCTCCAGGCGCCTGGAATCCCGGCGCTTGGTGGACGGACTCTTCTTCTTCTTGCTCTTCTTCTTTTCAGGGCCAGGTCCAGGCTTCTTCGGGCGAGGACCAGTGTGAGAGGGGTTCCTCTCACAAAAGGTGCTACCTCTCCCCGAAGAAGGTGTGGCGGTGTTGTGCTCTTCAACGACGAACTCCAAATTCAGATGGACTCTCTTGTCTGTCTCCAGGACAGTCCAGGTGACAGGGCAAGAGATGCCCAGAGCTGCTATTGTTCTCTTCAGTCGCGCTGGTAGTTCCAGTGTTTCCATAATTATGGTATTAATTAGGATCGAGCCAAGTCATTTGAGACTACTATACTCACCTTTCTCATAACATCAATGAAGGAACTTCAGTGAGACAGTTAAAAACAATTCATCAGACACTGTGGGGTCATGAAGAATCATGGAATCTCATCGGGAAAAGCCATGATTCTCCAGAATCATAAAGTCTAGTTAGCTATTGGTTTCGTATGCAAGAGATGGATACGAATTCAATCGCATCACACTGTTTGATTGACGCACGCCAATCAGGATCATCTACCTGGTTAAAAGCTATTGAAAATATCTTTCATCATCTGAATATTGGGCATGTGTGGCCAAATAAATGTACGCTTGACATAAGAAAATTACTATTGGCCTGTCTAAAAAATTACAAGAAAACTAATCAGACTGGTGGTATACTAATTTGGCAAATTCATCTAAATTTTCGTTCTACAGTCATATTAAAAAATGTTTCCAGCTAAAAGATTATCTCACAGTAGAAAAGAACAGCGTCATACGGCAGTCCTTCACAAAATTAAGAATTAGCGCCCATAGATTGTCCATCGAAACTGGTAGGCACAAAAAAACACCGGTTCCCTCAGATCAAAGGTTTTGTCCGTTTTGCAAGGACAAGGTGGAGGATGAGATACATTTCCTGTTTGAATGTCCGTTATATAGCGTGGAAAGGGGAGCACTCTTACGGGAATTGAATCACACCATTCCAGACAGCGCAAATATGAGCTACCAGGAACTAGCCAAAATACTAATTGGGGAGTTCAACTACGACATAACCCCACTAGTTATGCGTTACGTCCATAAAATACAAACACAGAGACAAGACACAAGTGAATCTGTCCACAAAACTGCGTTGAAACGAAACTAATATTTAATTTTTGTTTTCTTTTTCTTCTGTTTGTTTGTTTGTTTTGTATCATTCAGGTGTTCATATTTGAATATGTTTCACTATATGTTTCATGTCATATAACCATGTTTGGGAATGAACGACAATAAATAAATAATAATAATAATAACAAGATATCTTAGATAAACTCCTCAAATGTTGCTGGCAGATATTCCAGCCTGGAACAGGATTTCACTTGCCTCTGAAATATGCATAATTCTGGCATATTTAATACAATTTCCACCCAGTCAAATGAATGTACTTTTCACCTATGGTTTCTTGAGTTAAATGTAGATGAATTTTTTATCAAACCTAGTCATGGCTGCTTTGAAGCAGCCTTGACTAGATTTGATAAAAAAATATCTTAAAAATACTCAGCGGGCTAAGAGTTAAATGTGCATGTTAGATAAATAGGGCAAAATAGGTCTTTTATCATTGAGAAGTCAGAAGTTGTAAAGTAAATGTTCGAGCGTGGTGGCTCAGTGGTAGACTGTTGGACTTCTATGCTACAAGTCCCGAGTTCGATCCCCGTCCGGGACGACCCGCGTTGTATTCTTGGGCAAGGCACTTTATCCTGGTTGCCTACGTGGGGGCACGATGGCGTCGTGTGCTAAGTCGTACTGCACGTCGATGGTGCACATGTCTTCAACCGCTGTAACCATGTTTGAGCGGAGCTTGAACAGAGTTAGAATGTTGAGGAGTTGACAGTTGCTCGTCGATGCTCGGTGGTTCTCTCCGGGTACTCCGACTTCCTCCACCCGTAAAACTGTCACGGTCGCGATTAGCCATTGTGCATAAGTATTCTTCCAACCATGCCTTTCGAGCCGAACTTGGCCGATTCTCATTTTCCCTCGAATGCATCGTCAAAAAGTTCAAATTCATGGCCAGGCTTCACTGTGCAACTCCAGGTACATTACTCCGTGATTAACTGGAAGAGCATAAATTAACGACGGAATATAGCGGATTCCGCCGAATGTTGGACGATTATAATATACCATCGGCTGCAATGCACGGCAATAAATCCAGTAAATTACATGAAATTTAACAAATGATTACATACTCTATTTTAATGAATGCCTTAACAATGACAATAAAAAGAACGGTAAAAATAAATTACGCACTTATCGCGCCTCAAAAATGACATTAAATTCGAGCACTGTTTAGCTTATTCAAAAACAAAGGAAGCGCAAAGTATGTTTACGAGATTATAGTAATCATATAATTTGGCAATTGGAAAGGGGAGATATGCACAGCCAGCCGCCAATACCTTTCGAAAATAGGATTTCCAATGCTTCTGATGTTTCTAAGGACGCCGGCGATGTGGAATCCGAGATGTATTTTCGTCGTCTGAGTGCTAGAATGTCCTATGTCCCCTATGGGACATAGGGCATTCTAGCACCCAGACGACGTTTTGTCACGGGCTACCCGGCCTATACAAACATTAGAAGACAGTTGTTTGCAATAATTAACAGAAACAACGCAGACTTTGTAAATGCAAGCAAACAAAATCAGTTTGAATTTATTATGAAAAATAATACGCCCTCATTATGTTACACCATCTGCAACATGATCCTGCTCTTCTTTAGGAAAAGAGAAACAATAATTTCAAAATCGTAGTTCATTAAACTGTCCAAGGGTTTTGACTATATATACTTATATGTATGATACATTAGCCTTATTTACTATTCAAAATAGCTGTTTCGTTTGTGGTTTGTTTATTATAATCATATCATATTTCTGTTAACTCTTTTTGCAATCCGCCTCTCTGTAGGTGTTATTTTGCTTTAATAAACTATCACTATTACTATTACTAAGAGTTTTTATTTAATTATCAGAACATTACTCAATTCCCTGTGAAATTTGGGAGCGCGCGGTAGCTCAGTGCTTACGGCATTGCACTTCAAACCGAAAGGACAAGGGTTCGATCCCCGCCAGGGGTAACTGCGCTGTGTCCTTGGGCAAGGCACTTAATCTCGAGTGCCCAAGTTGTGATACTGCGGTGGTGCAGTGTTCTAAGGCGTACTGCACGACGATTGTGCACTTGTCTTCAACAAGTGCTAATTCTGCTGGTGTGGAGTATGTACAGTACAGACGCCGTGAACTCGTCACTTTTCACTTATGGGCAATGTTTCCACGGACGCAATGCTATTGGATTCCAAACATTAAATATAGGGATAATCATCAAAAATTTAATTAATGAACCGCCGGGTACAACCCAAATCAATACGAACAGGGCTGGGAGCAGTTAACGTTTCAAACGTTAACGTGTTAAATTACTTCAACAACGTTAAAAAAAATTAACCAAGTTAATGACGTTTAACTTTGAAGATTATAATTGTATAATATGTAGCATTGGGTCGTTATCTTGTGTTTACCCAAACCGAATCGCGCGTGCCGATGACGTCGAATTATGCGCCGAACACGAATAATTTAGATGTCCGTCAACTATAGATTTGGTGTAGAGACCACGAAGCCTTCCTATCAACGTTGGCGAAGTTGACCCGCCGATATTTTGCGATATAGCAATACAATATCAGCTTCATCCGAACGCCTATTTTCCATGTAAGGACTGGTATTCAAGCAAAGGCGGATGTCTCTTTCTATGGATATGGCCGCAGCGATTGTATTCCTAAATGAAAACATCGCTGAATGTTAATTTACGATAACCTGAGAGAACTATCTTAACTACTCGTCCCCTGAGTTCCAATGTGCTCTATGTGCCAGTAGGCTGCCAGTAGGCACATAGAACACATTGGAACTCAAGAGACGAACTGTGCGTAAGTTCAATCATATTCAAATTCAAATCAATAAAAATGGCCGAAGTTATTAAAATTGTGTTCATTTTAATATTTAACGTCATTTAACTCGTTAACGCAGAATTATTTAACACGTTAACGTGTTAAGGACATTTTTTTAACTCCTCCCAGCCCTGAATACGAACTATAAAAACGATAACGTACAGAAATTACGTTCGAATTCACTCAACAGATGATTAGGGTTGATTTTTAACCCAACTAATTTTAGAGTGTATTGACACAATTGATTCCACGCAGACTTTCCAGAGCCGGTCTTTACCCTTACCTTTACTCTTTTGCCGCTGCTGGTATGATATCGAAACTTCAAGACACCGCCAAAAGGGTCGAAGGGACAAGCTTCTCCCTGGTGGGACTTAGGCGCATCGAAACCCCTCTTTTGTTAGATCGGTCATTCAGACGCACTCCATTCATTTGCCTTGTTTTGACATATACTCATTGTCGCGTAAATTTTACAAGGCTGGGCTTGAGGTCTCCGATTCACCCCCCGAATCAATTTTCTTTCACAGAACCCGAGTATGGATTTCAACTAAACCGCCTTCGTCAGTCAAACTGGCGTTCTCTATGATGGGACACGGTCTTGATTTCAAAATACTTTTGAACAAACAGACTCCTCCAATCTGTTCAATTCCTCTGCAGATGAAAATCGCCTACGCTCCAAAGAACACCATTTCTGTTTTCAGTGCTGTCATTTGGTGTGATGGAATTGGTTTACTGCTGAACAGGGTCGTGGGGAGGGGATTTCACAACATAAGTTATTTACAATACATATAAAGACGTAAATGATGAATCAGGACATTTTCAGCTTAGCGCCCCCTCCCCTAGTTGCATGGGAGTGGGTAATCGAATTTTTCAGTCAACTGTTTCAAAATTGCGGGCACACCAAAAATTTCAACGGAGCCATATCATGTAATCCTTCATTGGAATTGGCTCAACGAGCTCGTTCGAATGAGGGATTACATAAGATTTTGTGGAAAGTTTTGGAAAAAAATGAAAAAAAATATTTAAAATACTGAATTTTTATTTCGTCCGCCTTGGATAAACTGATAAAGAGCATGTTATGAACAATATGACTTTATCATATGACTCGTCCGTTTTGTTCCCTTTAAAACATTTGATATTTTGTTTTCATATTAATCAGTGATAAATAAAGCCTTCCGCCAATTCCATTGGTCAATTTCAAAAGTAAACAATTTGATTGGCTGAACAAAACAAAACTGGGCCACATTTTCATAATTTGCATAATTAGAGTTGGGAGCTTTCATTGGTCAATTTCAAAACTGGACAATTTGCTTGGCTAAACAAAATACAACTCGGTGACATTTGCATAATTTCAGTAGGAAGAATTTACGTTATCTGTCCTATTTAGGGTGGGTTATATTGTATTAATCTTTTACCTACAAGAAAAACGCCATTCATTTTTTTTATATTTTCACTTTTTACTTCCAAAACATAGGTTATGACCCCTCATTCTAACGAGCTCGTTCCAATGAGGGGTCATAACCTATGTTTTGTAAGCAAAAAGTGAACATTTTTAGTTATACGAGGATGTTTTTTCCAAGTGCAACTCAAGTAAGGTGATGGGTTAAAAAGTCATACTAAGTAGCTAATTTGTGCGTGTGCATGTCACATGATAAATAGAATATGAAATGAGTGTTTTTCTCATATAATATTTATGAAACTCGTCCGAATTTTCACGGTATGGGCTCGCCAAAACGGAAAATTCTTAGACTCGTTTCATAAATATTATATGAGAAAAACACTCATTTCATATCCTCTATGTATGTCCGTCTACTCTGCTCAAAAAAGCATTTTTTGTCGAAAATGAAAGTTTATATTCTTTCCCATAGACTGTTATATTAAATTAGGTAGCTCACATCTTCAGTTTTCACGCATGCACATTCAGGCAGTAAAGCGTTTTATATGCTTGATATCGTCTGCCTTGAGTAAAAATGCCAATTAATTTCTTTTCATTTGTCTTCCTTCTAAACACTCTCGATATAAGGAAGTTCATATCTGCTTTCAAAGTTGATAATCTCATATATAATTCTACATAATATTCTATTAGCATTCTATCAACCACCAAGTACCAAACTTCCATAATCTGATGTCATTTGACAGGCTTATTTATTCTAACTATTCAATAGAGGTATTGTATGGCAAACGGATGTTTGATCTCGCCATACAAACTTGACCTCCAAAAATCTGTCGAACCCTCTTGCTGCATGCACCTTGCGTTAGAATTTATTTATTTATTGTAAGTAAGTATAGTAAGAGAAGTAGAAAATTTTAAGTAGTATTGAAGTAGTAGTAGTTAGTAAGATAGTGTAGTAAGTTGTAGTAAGAAGTAGTTGTAGTTGTATGTAGTAGTAGGTAATAGTAAAGTAAGTAGTTTGTAAGTAGTAGGGTAGTTCGAGAGAGTCCGGTTGTAGTAGAGTAGAGTAGAAGTAACAACTAAGTGTCAATCAATTTCTATCAATCTTTGGGTGAATTTTTTATTGGGGTGTAACAACACTTTCGACAGCTGTAATCATCTCGTGTTTGGGCAGTTTTAGGGTGGAGGAAGCCTGAGTACCCGGAAAGCACCACAGAGCAGCAACTAACAACTTTCAGGCTCCCTAACGTACTATCTCCACACAAGCGGGGTTAGCATTGTTTGAAGGCAACCGTACCATCGACGTACAGAGCGCCTTAGTATACAGCGCCACCTTGCACCAAAGTGGGCAATCGAGATTGGGTGTCTCGCTGGTCAGAATCGTATTTTGGACCTTTCGGACTGAAATTCAATGCTCTAACCACTGAGCCACCGCGCACCCACACTATCGATAACATAGTACATACATGGTATAGGGCTGCACGATATTCAAAACTGAATACCGGTATCGGTATTCAAAAAAATACCGCGATATACCGGTATATCGAAAACTGTGCAGATATATGAACACAAGTATCACAGTCGAGACTGGAGGCATCACAGTCGGAACGAATTAGCACGCCTTAATGATGCAGTTCGAAAAACCATTACCCAATGCAGACGATATCAAAATTTATTATTTTCAAAGTTAGTTTATCAGATTTTAACGAAAGATTTCAACAAAACTATATCATGTGACCCCTCACTGGAACAAGCTCAACGAGCTCGTTCCAACGAGGGGTCACATGATATAGTTTTGTTGAAACTTTTGAAAATTATTTTTTCAATTGCTGAATTTGTATATTACGAGGGCTCAAGCAGACGATTCCTTGGATAAAGGGATAATATTATTTATTCGGAGCTACAGTTAAAAAACTCAACACATCTTGAAAGTTAAATTGAGGGTAAATAAATAATGACGATAAACCGATATTTTTGTAATTACACCGGTATTCAATCGATATTGGTTTGAATACCGGTATATATCGGTTTATCGATATACCGTGCGGCCCTAAAATGGTGTCCTCGATGCAGAATGATTTTCGGTAACAGTGTCCAGTGATTTCGTTACAAAACAAGATACAATGACGAACATTACATACTCAACAATGCTAAATCCCACCGTTGACTGGCATAAATGTTATTGAAATATATCCTAACATTTTTATATTTAAAGAAGTAAAAGATCATTGGAAACTTAACCACAGAACTCTGACAAACAGCGAACATGGACACATTTTTAGCTTATCTTGACAAAGTCAAAGCCATCACGCGTGCGGAAGTCTGTTAGTCTGTGAGTCTGTGCACATTTGCCTTTAGCACGGGCTAAACCCCGTAGTTCTTATCCGATCGATCGTCACAAAATTCCATGTGCAAGTTTGAGGTCATGTTTAGACAAGAACGTCCCCTTTTGGTCGCGATCGGTCAACCGTGATGGCCGCCTGATCCCAAAACCCGAAAACCTTTATTACAAGCTACAGGTTGTATTTATGAAGGGATTTCATTGTAATTTGATAGGATGACTCTGAAAAATGTCTAGACGAGAACGTCCCCTTTCGGTCATATGTCAATCCTGACGGCTGCCCAAGCCCGAAACCCAAACAGCTTTTAGCACAGTCTACAGGTCATATTTAATATGGAGGGATTTCATTATAACTTGGTATGATGACTCCGAATGATGTCTAGATGAGGACTTCCCCATTTGGTCACGATCTGCCAACCGTGACGGCTGCCCGAGCCCAAAACCCGAAAACCTTTAGCACAGTCTACATGTCGTATTTATGGAGAGATTTCATTGTAACTTGGTAGGATGACTCCATATAATGTCTAGATTAGAACGTCCCCTTTTGGTCACCTGTAACAGCTACAGGGTCCCGAAGCCCGAAAACCTTTAGCACAGTCTACAGGTGATATTTATGAAGGGATTTCATCATGAAATGATAGGAATGACTCCAGATAATGTCTAGATGAGAACGTCCATTTTTGGTGGCGATCATTCAGTCATGAGGATAAGCTACAGTGTCATTGACACTTTCATTTGAAATCGGCAGCCTTTTTATTCAAAAACAAATGTTAAAAAATAAACCCGAAGACCTTTATTACTGTCTAAAGGTCGTATTTATGAAGGTATTTTCATTGTAACTTGGTAGGATGACTCTGTAAAATATCTAGATGAGAATGTCCCATTTTGGTCATGATCTGTCAACCGTGATGGCTGCCCAAGTCCGAAACCCAAAAACGTTTAGCACAATCCACAGGTCATATTTAATATGGAGGGATTTCATTGTAACTTGGTAGGATGACTCTGTATGATGTCTAGATGAGGACGTCCCCTTTTGGTTGCGATCGGTCAACTGTGATCGCAACACAGGCTTGAAGCCCAAAAACCTTTAGCACAATCTACAGGCCGTATTTATGAAGAGATTTCATAAATAACTTGATAGGATGACTCGTTTTGGAATAATTTCACTGTAACTTGGTAACTTTGGTTGACAGACATTAACTGTGAGGGCCACATACATTAACTGCGAGGGCCACATTATCCCACCCTCAATTCAATAGTACAGTCTACACCTCAAATTATATTTATTGAAAACATAGCATACATGGAACAGAAATTAACATATTCCCAATTATCACAATTCTTGTCTTATTTCATAATCCTTTCATAAACATTGAACATTATCCTTTTCATGAAACACAATACACATTCAGGATAAGCTACAGTGTCAATGACACTTTCATTTGAAATCGGCAGCCTTTTTATTCAAAAACAAATACTTAAACTTTTTTTCGGTTCATGCGTTTTCAGATAAAACGATTGGCTCACACGATTCTGTTTTTTCTTTTCATAACTCAATGAACCGAAAAAACACAATTAGGTCCGCCCCCAGCCACGCCCCTAAAATACCAGTCTTCAGAGTTGCAACATGGTGTTAAATCAATAGAAGTTAGAATACTGGCACGTTCTAAATGTGAAAAATAAAAATAAATTTATATTACTAATTTATCACCATGAAATTATTTATAAAATATTTAAATGACCGTGGTGGGTCAATTTTTCTTTTTCTTCACAACTGTATTTATTTGACATTTCAATTTTTACGCACACTGGGAGACCGTCTGCGTTCATCGTTTTACCCAAATCGATTGTAAACAATGGCTGGTCACGACGAATACGGCAATTTTGACATTGCTAATTTGAATGAAATTTTTGGAAATCAAAATGATTTTATATTTGAGGAAGAATATTTGGCTTTATATCTAACTCCACTTTTACAAACTGTGTGTTTTTCAGTTCTCGGGAAACGGTCAAAACCAAAATACAATGTAATATTGATGGCCTACTTCCACCTACCATGGAACGTAACTTTTACGTGAAGTGAACAGTTGAATGAAATTTGAGGGAGGCGTGGCTTATGATGTTTTCTTTGCATTACGCAATTCATTGGTCAATAAAAAATTTAATGACATAAGTGCATTTGACTTGGAAAGTGTGTCACTTGCTACCTGCATTTCAATAATATGCGCCCTCTTTTATGTCAGAAAAATAATATGTCTACCAGTTTTAGTTTTTAAGTCTTTGCTCGCTGAAGTAGAGGATGACTAACACTATTTATTTATTTGGGTCGCGAACGTTTAATTATAAGGAATGATCATTTCTTTTTGTCTATTTCTTGAGTTATGAACCCTAAAAAACAAAGTCCAAACTTTGTAAATGGGCTACGCCCATTTACACAGTTTGGACTTTGTTTTTTGGGGTTCATAACTCAAGAAATAGACAAAAAGAAACGATCATTCCTTAAATGTTAAAAAAATAATATTGATGTCCATGTACATGACTCAACTTATTTACCCTCCATTAGTACAAATGTCGACGATATCCGCTTCATAAATTTCTGAAAATTTGAAGTTTTCTTTCTGGTGAGCGTTTTAGGCGGTACTGTGATTCGTGGTAAGCGGAAATTTTGGTGTTCTGTGAAACTCTGTATTTGCCTCCTGTGGTTCCAGGTTGACGTTACTGTGTTATTAGGTTTGTTTCGAACAAATAGCCGGTTAGAAGTACCTTACCGAAGGACACAATGCAGTTACCCCTGGCGGAGATCGAAACGTGGACCTTTCGGTTTAAAGTCCAAGGCCGTAACCACCGAGCCATCGGGCTCCCCTGCATGTGCTTCTAAAAGCATTGTAGTAGTGTTAGACGACATGTAGGTCTCACGATTTCCGTCGGAGGCTCCCGATGTTCAATTCCTTCTGCCATCCTCACAAATGAGGAACAAATTATCATCATTTTTGTGTGCTAGCCCCGCCCTCATGTATTTACATGCAAACTCGAGCCCCCTGTATACAGCTCACTATACCGTTTACTAACCGTTTTTTTTAACAATTCCACTGGTTTGAATAATTTTATGTTTGACATCAGTTCTTAGAAATGACAAAAGCTTTGTAAAAAAATAAGCCACATGGCACTGCACTTGGGACATTTTTGGTGGATCCAGTTAAATCTGTCCCACCTACTCCACCCCACCCCATCACCCCATGATAAACGTAGTGATGGATTTTAAAAATCTTTAAATCCCCTTTTGAAAAAAATGGGTCTTTGTCAGGTGAGTGATTATGGCTCATTAGGGGCCTCGTCTACGTGCACCAACAGCATTTATGTGAAGGGTTCATTATGTTTTTCCATCGATCCGTTCATATGTGTCTACGTACGTGTGCAATCAAGTATTCAAGTATTCTTTAACTAACTTGAAAAGCAGACGACACTTGCAAAAAAAATTCTTGAATAACTCATCTTTTTCATTTTTTGTCTCAAAAACATAGGTTATGACCCCTCGATGGAACGAGCTCGTTCCAACGAGGGGTCATAACCTATGTTTTTGAGACAAAAAATGAAACAAATAATGAAAATTAATTGCCGATTTTTGAGAATAGCGCTGGTCGGTTTTGGCCGTTACGCTGGGTAAAGGGATAATGTAGTGAAACTGTTATGGTGTCATAGAGTTAGTTGAATGTTAGGCGAATAACAGTGAGGGAAAATAATGTGTTTCTACGAAAGTAATATAGCTAGCACGATTCGCCCCCTGATCAGGTGGTTCCCATTTGGTGGTTCTCATGTGACACCATAGTCACGTGACTCAGCGACGCCATGAACGGTGTGACGTCATTACCATAGTAGTATGTGGTATCAGTGCACATGCAGAACGCGTGTTGACGCGCTGTTCTTTCCATTTTGTATACGGGAGGCCGACATCTTTGGTTCTATGGTGGCACGTGGATGCTATGTGACCCAAAACCCTCTATTAGGACGGGCGTGTGTTCGGAGGGTGTGTTCCATTAAATGGAGTGTATTTTATTACCTAAATAGACCCGACAATCACCCCAAATCACATTATTTTGTAGGGATTCTCCCTCAATCTTCCTTTTTCCAATAATAGGTGGGCTCCTTTGTATAAGAGAGAATCTATTTACCCCAATAGACACAACAATCATTCCAAATCACCCAAAGCCACCCAAACCTATTGAAACGGACTTGGAAAAGCCCCCATCCTCGACTATTGGACTAATAACAGTGGCACGTAGAATTTTAGGACTGCGTGGATGTTGTTTCTTTTTTATAAGAGACGCTATTCTAGCTATTCTAACCCTAGCAGTTTATCCTGTCCTGTCCAGGCTACTCATGAGAATCCCTTGACTTGCCCTCCTCCAAGTCTTATAAGCCTCAGTCAAATTGCTTGATTTCCCATAATCTGTACCTACATATACAGAGCTATCTCCTTGTGTATAACGAAGATCCCGAAACCTGAAAGACAATCGAGCAGGAATAGTATTTCTCGAAAGAGCAAATAAGCTATCGAGTAGTGACTCGAATAGCTTCGCTGGGACGACTCGAATTCCATCGCGCAAATGTAGTATAAAGTAATTGCTCGAACGAGTGACTACCACTCATCTCGGTATTTGAGGATGACATGGTGATGTACTACTTGAGGATGCGTTTCGGGGATATCTTTTGAGGATACGTTTTGCTGATACTCTTTCAGGATACCTTTTGTAGAATATCTAACTGAAGATAGTTATAACTCCTATCCCTATTCAGCACATGGCTTCTTGGCCATACCACACCCTTCATAGCTCCAATGCTACACCTGCCGTCTTGTCTACAGTGACCTGTCCTAGTCATCTATCCTATGATCAACATGTATTGTATTCACTTTTAGTATGATGTTCTACGAGATTGTAGTCTGGGAACACGTTGGTAAATTTCAGTCAGAAGGAAGGGGCGTGTTTAATAGACATGTTTTAAATAAAATTGACAAAGGCTGAACATAGGGCTGCACGGTGTATCGATAAACCGATATATATCGGTATTCAAACCAATATCGATTGAATACCGGTGTAATTACAAAAATATCGGTTTATCGTTGTTTTTTATTTTCCCACAATTTAATTTTCAAGATGTCTTGAGTTTTTTAACTGTAGCTCCGAATGAATAATATTATCCCTTTACTCAAGGAATCGATGCTTTTACCCACGCAACATACCAATTCAGCTGTTCAAAAAATTATTTTAAAAAATTTCAACAAATCTATATCATGTGACCCCTCACTGGAACGAGCTCGTTGAGCTCGTTGCAATGAGAGGTCACATGATATTGTTTTGTAGAATTGGGGGTGGCGATCTGATAAATTAATTTTTAAAATAAAAAATTTTAATATCGTCTGCGTTGGGTAAATATTTTTCGAACCGCATCATCAAGGCATGGTGATTCGTTCCGACTGAGATTCCTAAAGTCTCGCTTGTGGTGCCTGTATTCATATATTGGAGCAGTTTTCGATATACCGGTATACCGAGGTATTTTTTTTTAATACCGATACCGGTATTCAGTTTTGAATATCGTGCAGCCCTAGCTGAACAAGGTATCTTTTGTAGTATTTTAGAAATGGAGAAATTAATGGGTCGAGACCTGTTGACTTGTTACGTTTCAATAAGCTAAATGCTGCGCTTACGTCTTCAGCTGAGGTAGTTATATTGTCTAGAGTGGGTCTATTGTCACCAAAATCGTTTGTAAGTGGAGTATGTTGACTGTCGTGAACGTCTGAAATGGACACGAAGCATCCTCCGTTTTGTCAGAAGTCACTAGAACACAGTTGTAGTGAATGGCTGGAATGCCATGTTTGTTAGAGCTAAGCAAACTGTTGTCTGAATTTTCTGAAAGTTATGTCGGTGTTACGATCCTCAGCTACACCACGAAGACGGCGACGCTGTCTAATTAATTGGCGAATATCGTTATGCATCCACTGAATCGAATGGACGAGAAGTAATTCTCTTGCTGTAGGGGGGGGGGCTGTTTTTTTTTTGGGGGGGGGGGTAATGTGATATTTGAAAGGCCGTTGTGTGGAGGCTTGGGGGCCTCCCCTAGTCCTAACTGCCCCCTCCCCGGTCGTTGCCCTCTTTCCACTTCCCAGGTGAGGAGGGGCAACAACCGGAGGGGCCTAGTTAGAACTCGGCCCCATCCACCCCCTACCCTCCACACACACCCGAGAAGATATTTCAAAATCTAGTCCTCTAAAAGTGAAACTGAGGCATTTGTAGCGTGTGTAAACCCTATATTGGAGACCATTTTGGGGTTCTATGTTGTGTGAAACTTGCATTGGGAGGGGGTACTGAACTTTTAGAGGGCCAGGCCCCCAGCCCATTACACCACCAGTAGCTGCGCCACAGGTTTTGTTAGAAAGAGGCAATATTGTGTATACGAGTTTCTCTTATAATTTTTGCCCAGTCAATACGACTTAGTTCATCGTTCATATTGGCCTAGTCATCCTTTCTGCAGGCCAACACTTCACATCTGTTGTACTTTTTGCTGATCGAGTTGAGAGGATAATATCCAGTGACAGGTGGTACTTGATAAGATCAGAAAAGAAGGGTTGTAACAGCTCGGTGAATCGATATAGACAAAAAGATGAAGCCGTGATGAGTTTTCACTGAGGCTGGTTGTTGATGAGATTACATGGGTAAGAGGATTAGATCTGGCAATGTGACGGGTACCTTAAACCTTTATGACTTTAATTATCCTGACGTTCAAACGCCACTGGAAATTCAGTTTCTTCAACGTTTTTCAAAATGCATCGTTATACGTCGGAAAGTACAAATAACAATTATTATTATTATTTTTGGTGGTCTGAATTTGTTATTCAAAACTGGTTTTATTACAGATTATTGGAGAGTGCCCACAGGCACTCTCCAATAATTTGTAATAAAACAAATTTATATAAACAAAATATTATTTGTGTTTGACTGAATATGAAATATGAGGAAGGAAAGTGTTGACTTTTGCTCTGGTATCCTCATTTTTTGAAAGCCCTGATAGTGGCTTCTAGCACTCAATCAGTTAAGAAGTCTTGACAGCAGGATTATGTTTGTATTTTAAGCTGCGATAACATTTGGCTCAACGGCAGTCACTGAGTACTATTCGGGAGAAAATAGGAATTGGGGTTAAAACTTTAAAAAATCGAAAAATAATAACAAAACAAATGCCCACAAAGTATCAACGCGCTGTTTGATTTCGTACGTCATAAGACGTACAAAAGTATCAAAGCGTTAAATATAGGCAGCTGATATTCGTAATAGACACACAAAGGTGGTTACTACTACGCCGTTTCGTTCTGAGATAACTTTTATTTTATCTACTTTATACGTAAAAACAGTAACGTTTTATCTTTTATCGTTATCGAAAACTCGCCGTCAATAAAAAATCTTTTATCGTTACTGCAGTAAGAATAAAAGTCACGTGATATCGCAAGAATACAACGTTCACGCCCATCTCATTTGCATGACGTACTATTTCATTCAACACTTTGAATAACTAATTATCGCTGCCGCGGATCGAAACAAATAAAACGGGGCGTATTTATCGAAATGTATTGAATAAAAAAGAAGGCCATTAATTAAACTTACTGAATTGTAAAAATAAAATTTGACGGAAAAGAGTAAAAATTAGTAACTTACACTTTTTCAAATGAGATTATTTCACCCTCCGAGACTTTAATTATCCTGACGTTCAAACGTCACTGGGAATTCAGTTTCTTCAACATTTTTCAAAATGTGACGTCAAACGTCGGAAAGTACAAATAACCAGATATTTTTCACATTAGTGATTATCTGGTTGAAGGCTAGATTATTTTTAGTGGTCTGCATTTGTTAATCAAAACTTGTTTTATTACGGGAGTGGGGGAGGTGGGGTGTAGATAAAAGGGTTATATACACATGGTGTTTGTAAAAAATCTTTTATCGCGACTCGAGCGTTTTCGGGGGCTACATAGCTACTCGTCGCTGCGCGACTCGTAGCTATATATGCCCCCGAAAACGCTCTCGTCGCGATAAAAGATTTTTTACAAACACCATGTGTATATAACCCATATTTATAGACCGCTATTCCACCACGCCAGGAATCTCAATCCTTTTGTATTGGACTTTGAAACCTTGGGATTTCAATATAGCAATTTTCAGTACCATAGTTTTGCCAAGTTTCGGTAAACACACACCCACAGGAACATCGTAATTGACCATTTTAGTTCGGCGGGTATCTAATTTAGGCAAGAGGTTTTGAATATTGAGATGCATAGTGTTGATCCATAATGACTTGCAAGCCGCGTTTAATGTTATGGTCTGGGCTAGGATTCTTTTCAATATCACCAAATAAAATTATTAGTAGGTACAACCAGAGACGTGACGAAACCTAGCCAGCCTCGACAGCGTTATGGACTCTAATACAGTTTATTTTCTTGTGTCGAAAATTTACCTTAGTGTTCTTTCGGGCCTTATTAAAAAAGGTAACATGACATGTTTCAGTGTACGCGACAGTAAAGTACGGTGTTTCAGAAGCTGAAGGAGTTATAATCATCGACGGGAGGAGGGGGAGGGGGCTAGAGAATCACCGGACCTTGATCTGCCCGGTGGGAGAAATTTTTGTTTCAATTGGGAAAGAGTCACAATATCCGCGACTCCAGAGGCTTTGAGAGAGTCAAAACGAAACGCGGAAGGAAACCTCAAAAGGTGGCTTGTGGAACTAGGGTATCACAAACAGGTGTCATGGCGATGCGCCATGACACCTGTTTTTGATACTCCAGTTCCCCAAGCCACAGATTTAAGAAGTACGATGTAACTCACAACAGAGACTAGATTGTGTCGAACATTGATTGTATAGGAAGGTTCTGGTACAGACTAAAATGGAAGAACTCTCGCAATGTAATTAGTCTGTGTGAAACACACATACTATTGTTTTTGTACGGTTTCTTTTTCTTTTCTTTTTTAGTCTGTGTGAAACACACAGACTCTTGTTTTTGTGCGGTTTCTTCTTCTTCTTCTTCTTCTTCTTCTTCTTCTTTTCCTGTCTTCTTCTGTCTTCTAAGCACTCCCTTGTCCAAACGATAACTTGAAAACGAATTGTCCTGTCTCGCTGATATTTGGCACAAGGACAGACAATCACAGGTTCTCGGCTCGCTATGTTTATCAGGTCGCTAGAGCCCTTGAGTATGGCCCAGTCAGCCACGGGGTTTTCAAAGATTTTATTTCAGTGAGAATAATGTCACCCCTTCCCACACTCACATTACTGCTCTAAACATCATTCAAATAAGTGGCAGGGCAAAACATGTCTATTTCTGATTCCTTGATCGAACGCCTTTAATGCTGTGCACATATATGTTTGTTTGTGGTTTCTTGGAAAAAAATATCCGATTCCTGTATGAATATCTTTAAATACTATTAACGAAAACCAATTTCTGATTTCTTTAAAACTACACTCTAAAATCGGTTGGGTTAAAAATCAACCCAAATCGACTGGGTTGAGTGAATATGAACCCAAATTGGGTTCATATTCACTCAACCCAGTCGATTTGGGTTGATTTTTAACCCAACCGATTTAGAGTGTATTTCACTCCCCAAAATAAACCTCTATAAATTCCCTTTCTATTTTGTTTATTTCTGATGCTTCAACCCCTTTCACAAATACTTGAATTTACTGGATTCAGTAAATTCTGTTTCTCTAGTTAACTCTGCCGTTGCCACGGTGATTACATGCCCATCGGTTTATTCCAAGTGTGCACATCTATCGGGTCTTTGGGAGCATTATCTCTATCTTCGTGGTGTCTGCAAAATTTTATTTCTCCGATGAATCTGACCGATTTTGGCCAATTTTTCTGACGGGGGTGGGGGGGGGGGGGGGCTCTCCGCGACCAGGGGCCCGTAGGTCTCACCCCGCCCTTGGCAACACCCTGTCTCTCCGATAATTAAGATGTGAAAGGGAATACTGAACACCCGACAACGAAACGATTTGAAAGAGAAGAACTTGTTCACCAACATTGTAAAATAATGGGAATTTCCCAAGGATTAAAGTTAGGCAATTACGAGGAATAGCAACCGCTCACCCTTTATGTGAGGGTTTGAAGGCATGAGGACGATCTGATCTGTTAGTGGACATTGTAAAACAATCTGCTATCTAAGACATAGGTCTGGGCATCTCATTGGAATGAGTTCAGTGAAATAATGCCAAAGAAGGACTATTAAGTTAGCAAGGACAAGTTCTTTCCGTGCTTCCTGCATCTTCCCTAGATCAATACAACCTTCTGTGCTGTGGTATCGGAATACCAATGTTTTCAGGAGCAAAATCCCTCAATCATGCAACTGAGAACTGAACAGATTATATTTGTTTGACAGAGCTCATTGAGATTTGTCAAACAATGTACACTCTTAAAATTCGTAATGCTATATGGCATAATCCTTCTCATTCCTACATGCCGTAAAAACAGAAAAAAAGTCATCAAACAAAATTCTATACAACCAGACTTCTGAGAGTTAAACAGGTGACGTGATAAAAATTGGGTGGAATTATTAGGTTAAACTGTTGGCTCCACCACTATTTACACAAATCCTTGAATATGATCAGCCATGAATTATGCATGATATTTTGAGAGCAATAAGAGTTATAGTTAATTGACATAGTTTATGTCCGTGAGTACAGTGCATAACCTTCCAGACGAATAACAAGAAAATTCGTCCAAGCAAGCACAAGCGCGTGAAAACGGACCATGAAAAACCTTCTTTTCGTGCTCATATCATAGAATCTCTTCGTTTCAGAACATAAATAATTCCAGAGAATTCCAGAACATAAATAATTCCAGTATGAGATTTCTGGCCATGTTTTAATCATAAAACGAATGGCGAAACTGAAAGTAAACAAGGAAAGTAATGAGGATGTATCGAAAAAATGGGGACGTGGCAACCGTTACTTATTCCCAAATCCTTATTCGACATTCGTCATCAACCGATTATTATTCCAAGTTCCTTATTCGACATTCGTTATCAACCGATATAATCGCTTGATAACGAATGTCGAATAAGGAATTGGTAATAAGAAACGGTTGTCACGTCAGTCGAAAAAATCACGTCAGTCAGTATTTTGGTTCCCTTTCAGAACCCACCCCAAAATATTTAGACTTTTACAACAACCAAAGGAACGTTATTTATTAAATGTGATTTTCTTTCTCAGAATTACCCATTAACAAGTTCGGCGAATATAATTTCAAACTCGGCTGACATGACACCGATATCGGCTGATATTAACCATGCTACAGTTTCCCTCCTTGATGCGTTTCTACGCGCAACCGATTTGTTCACAACGAAATCGTTCACCATTATTCCTCGAACGCAATCTGGATTATTGGCGTTACCAGGCATAATGGAGCAGTTTGAAGCTGAGATTTTGTTTGATGAGGAATTAATTATTGCAATAAGTAAGGATAAGGTGGATGAAAAAAGAAGAAGAGAGTTGTACAAAATTTAACGCAAACTAAGATTCAGTGTCGTAAATAAAGGCAGGGGCGGCCGAAGCGCTATAAAAGTGGATGGGCACAAATTTTTAAAGCTACCCATGGTTCAGCCCAATGGAAGGAAAAGTTACAATCGTATTTTCACGCTAAAAACTAAAGTGTTAAAAACTACACTGAAAGTGCTGTATTTAACACTAACTAAGTGCTGAACTAGCACTTTGTTCAAGTGTAGATATCGCAGAACTTGACAGGTGTTACAATAATACCACTTGACAAGTGTAATGTAGCGACACTTAAAAGGAAACAACGCAGATGACGCGGATCAGGCTCGAACTCTCGAGCCTGATCCGCGTCATCTGCGTTGTGTCCTTTTAATTATGTACCCACCAAGCGCAAATCAAATTATGGACGATTCTGGAAGAACCACCAATGCTAGACACATGGGAAGTGCCATCCATTCAAGTTTCAGATGTCTGACGATTGTAATGTCTAAGTGCCTAAAGCATTGCAGTTTGAGTGTTAAAATCAAACCCTAAGAGTTAGAATGGGTTTAACACTTTGAAAGTGTCAGTTTTAACACTTTAGTTTTTAGTGTGTTGGTAAATATACCGTGACACACTACAGAAATAAATAGTGTTTGTCGTCCTCTACTTCAGTGAACAAAGACTTAAAAACTAAAACTGGTAGACATATTAGTTTTCTGGCATAAAAGTTATTGAAATGCAGGTAGCAATTGACACACTTTCCAAGTCAAATGCACTTATGTCATTAAATTTTTATTGACCAATGAATTACGTAATGCAAAGAAAACGTCATAAGCCACGCCTCCCTCAAATTTCATTCAACTGTTCACTTCACGTAAATGTTACGTTCCGTGGTAGGTGGAAGTAGGCCATCAGTATTACATTGTATTTTGGTTTTGACCGTTTCCCGAGAACTGAAAAACACAGTTTGTAAAAGTGGAGTTAGATATAAAGCCAGATGACATGACATTAGTTGAATTAGCAATGTCAAAATTGCCGTATTCATCGTGACCAGCCATTGTTTTACAATCGATTTGGGTAAAACGATGAACGCAGACGATCACCCAGTGTGCGTAAAAATTGAAATGTCAAATAAATACAGTTGTGAAGAAAAAGAAAAATTGACCCACCACTGTCATTTAAATATTTTCATGGTGATAAATTAGTAATATAAATTTATTTTTATTTTTTTAGAACGTGCCAGTGTTCTAACTTCTATTGATTTGACACCATGTTGCAACTCCGAAGACTGGTATTTTAGGGGCGTGGCTGGGGGCGGACCTAATTGTGTTTTTTCGGTTCATTGTGTTATGAAAAGAAAAAAACAGAATCGTGTGAGCCAATCGTTTTATCTGAAAACACATGAACCGAAAAAAGTTTAATTATATGAGCATGCCGCAGTGTGGTCACTGTCCTGCTCATTTCTTCTGCTTCAGTCATCTTCCAACCCAAAGGCTAGCCTTCGGGTTGGAAGATGGTCGAAGTAGAAGAAACTGACTGAAGCGACCGAATGTGAGATTCATTTGCCAAATGTTGTTTGGATCTGAAAATAATATATTACGGGAATGCGTGTATATTGACACGTTTGCATGCGCTCATTGTAACTCACTGTGTAACCATGCAACATATCTGTGGAAAAAGTGGACCACGTGAAAGTGGGCACGTGACCCCTGCCACCGCCTCCCCTTCTTGGAACCCTTCCACCGCCTCTAAATAAAGGGGTTATTACCAGATTACTTTCATATCGGCCGAGATATCAGCTCTCGGTAACTTCACATCAGCCTTCGACTTTCGGTCTCAAGCTGATGGTGAAGTTACCTTGGGCAAAACTCTCAGCTGATATGAAACTAACCAAGCAGTAATCTCTAATGATAATGGAGTGTAACAATACGAAGAAGGTACGAATGGAAACTCAATGATAATTTTTTGTTGTTGAGAATTTTCGTCTGGAATTTGATCACCGAAGAATGATTAAATGTTAAAGTGCTGGAGTGCGAAACGCAGAAAGGGGGTGAGGGTGGGGTGGGCAGAGTTAATTGAGGTGTCTATCCACGGAGATATTTACACCTATCAGCTTATAGAAAAGTACTCAGTTACTATAAAAAGCGAGAAACCTCGCTTTTATATAAGAGATTTATTGGGAATATAATTTGATAAAAATGGCTCACTGGGAAGGGCAGAGGGACGGAGTGTCAAACGTCTTGCCCTAAAACAAACGCTTTCTAGTCAATCTAAATATTGGATTGAAACTCAGAAAGGAGTATTGGGGGTGGGCGGAAGTCGTCTGGTCGTTCTTGTACAATGATAATTCTGTTCCAATTATTAATATTCATCAACCCCACCCCCTCCCCATTTTTTTTTAGAAAAACCAACGCTAAATTAGTGTCACAAGATAACATCACTTAACCCTTTACCTAACGAATCGGCCAAATCCGCCCGCGTATTATGCAAATTCAGCTGCTGAAAAAATATTATTATTATATTATTATCGTCGAGCTCGTTCCAAAGAGGGGTCACATGATATGATTTTGCTGAAATTTTTTGAAAATTTTTTAAAAATGTTATTTAAAATAATAAATTTTGATATCGTCTGTGTTGGATAAAGGGTTAATTCCACATACTATACTTCACGACCAAACCACAACTAACGAACTTTAGAATGGCGAGTCTTTTCGGGACATTCAGTCGACCTGCCAAGCTAAAGAAGCGGGTCTCACGTCAGCTTCTCGCACTATCGTTCTTCGCCTTAATCCGGGAACGCGGTGGCGTTGCGGTAATCGGTTCTCGTCAGATCTCCGAAGTTAAGCAACGTCGAGCACGGTTAGTCCTTGGATGGGGGACCATCTGAGCGATCGATTAGGATTCCCGCGTTGTGTACTTGGGCAAGGCACTTAACCCCGATTGTCCAGATGGGGGCATGATGACGCCGTGTACTAAGGCGTACTGCACGTCGATGGTGCGCATGTCTTCAACCAATCTAACCCTGCCTGTGCTGCAGTGCGGAGTTACGATGTTGGGGAACTGGCAGCTGCTCGTCGTTGCTCGGTGGTTCTCTCCGGATACCCCGGCTTCATCCACTCGTAAAGTGTCAACGACACGATATGACCTTGGCTGTTAAAGTGTCGTTAAATCCTAATAGATAAATAAATAAATAAATAATTCACCTTAATCCAGTGAAGGGTTCCCATGATCGTCCTTCATCTTAACTCAGTTGACACGTGATGTGAAAAGAGGGAGCAAATTGCATTTTGTGGGGCATTTACGACAATAGAATGTTTGAGACTCTTTACACACGGACTCTGAAGTAATCTTATAAAAGTCACAGAAAGCTGCTACAAAAATATCGATGGAACAAATTAAACCTGTGCTTGAAACTATACAAACACGATCGTGTTTCAGAACAATAACTACACTTATTTTAAATACGACGGTGAAGCTAAATCGACCAGGCCCTATGCCAAATCATTTAATAGAGGTATTGAATCACCCATAACTAAGAGTCGAATCGTACAGGTGCCAAGTTGTCGAGGAACAAAACACGTATGGACCGGTATGGCCGCTTCTGTACATCAATAGGGATAAAATAGCATTCTTGATGTGTTTTGGGGTTCTTTTTTTATGCTTTATTGGTTTTTTTTTTGTTTTTGTTAGAGGACTGCTTCTCTCACAAATAAGTCAGCGTTAATAATATCCCAATGCTAATAATAAGAGGTCTTTGGGTGGCTTGTGGAATAAAATTTTGCGGGAATATGATGGGGAAGCGGGATGGGAGAATGAAGGACATATGGTTAGTGGGTGACACAAAGGAGAGGGTTAGTATGCCCATCGGAGAGATTGAGAAGAATGGGGTACGGGTTGTCATTGATCTGTTCGTCTCAGAGAGTTGGGAGGAGAAAAGAGCCGTGGGGATAAGAAGGCATTTTGGCCACAGGGCCAATCAAGGCCATCTCACCTGAGAATCGCTACAAATCAGCGGGCGGCTAAAGTGCTATTATTATTATTCTGTCTATGGTGTGGAAGACCCCCCCCCCCCCCCCCCCCTCCCCTTCATCTCTGAAAACGCCTCCAAGTTTCGTTTCTTAAGAAGTATATTCCCAACATAGAGCTAATATAGCGCAGAATTACATGGCAGTACGCAGACGTGTAATCAAAAGTAAATATCGGGCCTGGAGAGCGGGGGGGGGGGGGGGGGGGGGGGGTACATAAGTCCTCTTCTTATCCCGAAAGGCCAGAATATTCGTTTCTTAACCCTTTACCCAACGTACTAGCAGCGCTATTTACAAGAATCTCCATTCAATTTTCATTATTTTTTGTCTCAAAAACATAGCTTGTGACCCCTCATTGGAACGAGTTCGACGAGTTCGTTCAAACGAGGGATAATAAGCTATGTTTTTGAGACAAAAATAAATATTTAACTATTCAAGAATTCAGTTTGCAGGTGTCGTCTACTTTTCGTGTGAGGTAAAGGGTTAAGTCACGTTTTTGTGATCAGTGAGCACAAGAGAACGTTCGAGCAGAAAATCACGGAAATACGCGGAAGTTTAATTAAAAGTGATTTTTGGACGCACCGGCTTCGAAACGCCAGGAATGCGCAACTTAACAGATTGGTTTTCTTTGATGTTTAACAGTAGGCCTACTAACAACTTGAGAGCTTCAAACCATCGGTATGTGATAGTGTAATGAAATGCGCTCTCTAACTTATGTGGTCATAAACACGGACAGAGAATTTCAATTTGATCGCTACTGGATCGCGATCTGGTCAAAATGCTCTGTCGGCGTTCCTCCACGCAATACTATATTATAACACCTGAGTAGAATAGCACGTATGAATCGTGCCTCATCACCCGGACTTTTGCCGGTGCAGCTTGTGTAAAAATTCCCATAGGAACCGAATTTTTGGCGGTGCAACTTTTGCCGGTTCAAAATGTCGGCACCATACATCTAGATCCGGTAAATGTTGTACCTACTGCATATATAGTATGCTATAGTATGTATAGTGATATATGTAAACACATCCCTGTGGGTATATAATATGGGTATGTGCTAGAAAAATGATGGTGAAGATGGATTTCTTGAAAGTGTTTTTCCCACAAAACGGTTGACGTTGCTATTGACGTCGTGACGTCATGATGCGCAGGCGACGTCATAGTGACGTTGACCACTGTTGTTGATCACTATACAATCTGATATAACGTTGTTCGGGTCAGGGTATGGCGGGCTTCTCGTATGGGGTGGCGATGATGGTATATATCCATGTTGGTATTCTATTAGTCCCTGGGCCTTCACATTATCCTATGTTTGCTACAGCTAGGTCAAGCTAGGCCGCCGTGGACGGGTCACTTTTGACGGGTGAGCAATATTTCCACGGACGCAATAATATTAGATTCCAAACACTAATTATAGGAATAATCATCAAAAGTTTTAATTATACAACCTGGTGCTTCATTAATTAAAATTTTGTTGCTGATGATTTTTATAACATGGTAAATGCCCAAGCGTGGATTACGACAATTACACGGCACATGTTCTGTAAGCGTAAGTGTGTCGCGGTCAGATCGGAAGTTGATGGAGAAAGAGATAGATTTTGTGATTACTATACTGTATACCTCCCATGGGTCCGGGGATGACCTTGAGTCGTCTCCTTGGAAATTAATTCCATCAAAATCTTGGCGATCTTCGGTCTTCTCTGTTGTAAGCTATGTGTTTTACAAGGATAGGCGAACAAGTTATGTAACTTATATTAACGCCTCTCCTGGGCCCAGGTGTGTGGGATGACCTTCGTTGCGGCATCTTCGTGGCCTCGCTCTTCTCGAATACTACGAAGAGATCTTTATCCTGCACAGAGTGTTGCCCTCTCCGCATAGAGTCATTTTACGTCCCACCCGATAGGTCGGTACGCTGTGGCAGCAGCAGAACCATAATTGATGCTGACAGAGAGCTTTCGGCACCCCGAGAACTTTTCCCCACCGAGGATCGATCCCAGATCCTCTGACATGAGAGACCAGCGAACTTAACCACTCGGCCATCACTCTCCGTCTCCTCTGGTGATATCACTTACGGTACTTTTTTCAGTAAAGTGAGAACATTGAATTCACACTACAGCTGACATCAATGACCTCAATTATCAGAAAAATATTTTAAAAATCTTTCGACTCTGTATTCGAATAGATTTTCAATGAAAACTGTTGTTTTGAAGCTTTCTAACATGCTCGTACGAATAAGTAGAACTGCTTCGTAGTTTTAGCAGGATCTAAAGTACACATGCATGCGCTTTTCACACTCCAACAATACTATTTTCATGGCGTTGAATGAATAATAGTCATTCTTGTGTTTTATTTCAGTTACACGCATTCTGACATGTGCCTTCGAATAGAGACGATGCAAAGAGCGCCCCCGCCCTAAAAAGTACAAAGACAACAAACAATGAAACAAACAAATTAAGGATCTGTAATAAAATGAGCATCGATTTCATAAGAAATTTCTCTACCGAGTCCACTAAAATCAATCTGAGACGAGGTTTATCGAGGCTCAGATGAATTTTATTGAACAAGTTTCATAATTTTCATGTCAAATCGTGACGAATTTGAGAATCTTTTTTATCTCATAATGTGCACCCTTAAACATTGCTATACCGAGGCAGCGCTATGCACAAAAATCGCCAGGCAAATTTTATTTTTTCAATTTTGCCTCAAAACGTAGCTTATGACCCCTCATTAGAAAGGGCGCGCCGACATCATTCCAATGAGGGGTCATAAGCTATGTTTTCGAGAGAAGAATTCAAAATATATAGTTATTCGGGAAATGTTTGCTGCAAAATTTAACGTCGTCTGCTATTTGCTTCAGGTAAACAGTTAACGAAATATAAGAGAAGATTAAAATTCTACTTTCGAAATCAACTCACAAAGTTACCACGTCGACACTCAAGAAGATTAATTCAATTTTACTCCCGAAACCAACTCACGTACAACTTTAACATGTCGCCGTTAGTAGTAGGAGAGCGACGGAACGGTCCCGATTGGCCGGATATCATGCCGGATCTCATGTGACGTCATAGTCACGTTACCAAGCTACGTCAAATTTGGTTGTCATGGTAGCCCGCGTGAGCGGCCATCTTGTGACGTCATTACCATAGTGTGTTGTTGTGTGCAGCGCGTGTTGTTAGGGTGATACGTGTTTCCGTCGGAATAGTAAATTAGACTTCATTGAAGGATTTGTTCACGGCCCTCATGGCCTCAAACGAAGAGAGGCTAAGAGGGATAGTAAATTAGACCTCATTGAGGGTTTTTCGCATAGCCCTCATGGCGTCATACGACAAAAAAGGGATTCTCCAGAAGGTATCCTCGATAGGTATCCTCAAATAATACAATACCGTGTCATAGGTATCCTCAAATACCGAAATGAGGCTAAGAGGGACAGTAAATTAGACCCCATTGAGGGATTTTCTCATGGCCTTCATGGCTTCATACGATAAAAAAAGGATTCTCTAAAAGGTATCCTCGATAGGTATCCTCAAATAATACAATACCAGGTCATAGGTATCCTCAAATGCCGAAATGAGTCTAAGAGTCTTATGTGCGGGTCACTCGTTCGAGTAAATACTTTATGGCTTATTTGCTCGATGGGGTTCGAGTCGTTCGAGCAATGACTTATCAGTAACTGCTCGATAGATTCTTGGCTTTAGGAATCACATTGGCTTTCATAATAAACAAGGTAGATCACTCTGCATACAGGTTACGGCACATCAAGCACTGATGATTGTCAGACTTGGACGAGGGAACCCGAGATAATGTGGACTCGATGAACTTCTAGGATTAGAGTAGCATCTGTAATAGGCAGAAAAGGATGGGATTCTGGGGAAAATCAGGACCAGTACCCCTATTAAACAGAACATAGCCTAGCAGATATCTAGGTCATATAGCATTACGTGATATTCTTATATGCCCAAAATGGGTTTCATATCAAATAAAAGTGAATTTTGGTGATTTGGGGGGAGGGGGGGGGGGGGGGGGTTGTCGGGTCTATTTGGATATGTACTTTAGTTCAATCGAACTTACCCCCAGGGGCCACCTTCGGTATCATAGCACTACGTGCTAAGCCCACAAAATGAGAAATGCAAGTCCGTTTCGGTAGTTTAGGGTGCTTTTTGGTGATTTGGAGAGATTGTCGGGTCTATTTGGATAATTCATCGAAAGGGGAAATTACTCTTGTACAGTGGAACATGCCCTCCGAACACACCCCTGTCTTGTTGTAAGCCTTTGGGTAACATAGCAATCACGTGCTACCATAGAAACCAAGATGGCGGGCTCAAGTGTACAAAATGGCCGACGGAAACGCGTATCATACTAACAACACGCGCTGCGCATGTGCACTAACACCACGCGTCACTATGATAATGACGTCAGAAGATGACCGCTCACGCGGGCTACCGTGACAACCAGAAATGAAGTAACTGGGTGACGTGACTATGACGTCACATGAGATCCGGCATGAGATCCGGTCAGTCGGGGCCGATCCATCGCTCTCCTACTACTGGCGTTGACTTCTGACGTCATTCCCGTATTAGATGTGTTGTGAACGATATTCCCCGTAAAGAGCTATTTGATGGTGATAATGCGATAAATATTACATAGCACATCGAATCTCTACACTTATCGATACCATCTTTTGACTTACATAATGTCCCAAACCATTATGTGACGTAGGTAGCGGAGATTTGAATTGCCGTCGGAACATTATCGATAATTCGCTCACATAACGAGTCGACTTTAAATGATATTTTTTATTAAATTACTAGAGATTGACGCTTCAGGTTGGTCATCAATTCTGTGTGTTTCTCTATTGAAGTTTAATGACACTTTCAACAACCAGGGTGATATCTTTCAGACAGTTTTACTAGTGGAGGAAGTCAAGGTAAAGACACTGTCGGACTCTCCAACTACTAACCCGCTACAAAAAGGGTTAGCATGGGTTGAAGGCAAGTGTACTGTTGTTGTGCCTTATGGCTCAGTGCACAGCGCCACAGTGCCATTATTTGGGCAATGAAGATGCCGTGTCTTTCCCAAGGACACGGCACAATTACCGCTGATCATGATTAAACTGTTGGCATTTCAGTTTAAAGTCCACTGTACTAACCACTGAGTTACCAATAACTTCTCACGTTTAAGACAACTGATATGTTGGACTAAAGCATTGTCCAGCAATGTAGTATTTTTGTAAAAAATTTCGAGAGATGAACCTAAGTATTTTATATAAACTACCCGAAACGAGTCCGTCCATTGAGACGTCATATTTAACTCCTTGATTGCGGTGGGCTGGTATTCCTGTCCAGCAGGAATACCAGCCCACCGCATGCAAGGAGTTAAATTGCTACAATTGGGGCATATTTAATCAAAGTTTCCCTCTATAAATTGAAAAAAATTTTGTCATCAATGATTTCTTGAGCTAAATTTAGATGAACTTTTCATTAAATCTAAATAGATTTGGAAAAAAATATCTGGAAAATACTTAACGGCCCAAGTGTTAAGCTATTGGTTTGAAGAAAACAATGGAACGTTTAATTTTGAAATAAAAAAAAAATAGTTCTGTCGTCTGAACTTGTGTCAGGTAAGAAATTAAGTTAAGAATATGTGGACCGTTTTACGTTTCAGAGATTTGGCGGAGGTACTAAATGCATGCTGGTCTCGCTGTGGACACCAGCGGTACGTGGAAAGAAACACGTACTATCTATGGTACCACTATGTTGATATTCCTAGGTAGTATTAACGACACACATTGAATAGGTATAGTTTTTTCTTCAAAATGTAGCTACAAATCCTCACAATGAGCCAGTTGGCATCAGAACACACCTACTAAGGCCAGGCCCTTTCGGCGTGTATGGTTGCATCACTATTTTCTGGAAGTAGAACCGTCTGATATGAGTTTGGTTCACGCAAACTGCCCCAGCTCAAACTGGCCTTGCGTAACAGGAAGGTCTCCTCAAATCTGAGCCTCGAACAGGGCGTTGTTCTTGGATATGCTTAGGTGAGCAACAGATATGTTTTGAATTTTGTTAGAAAAGCTACATACCAAATATACATATAAATATAGGTATCATTTGAAACCAAAATTATCACGTGCTCTGATCTTTTTCCGACCATAAAACTCATATTTTAAAAGTTATTGGTTTGGTACGTCCTTTGAAAGGACGTACCAAACCAAAAACTTATATTACGGACTTTCGGACCATGTTTGGATTAGCGGGTTTCATAGGATTCATAGGAGGGGGGGGGGGGGGCGGGACTGGGGGAGTGGAGGGGGGCTTCAGACCCTCAACTTTTTTTTGCTGGGACATGTTTTTTTTGTATGCATATAATTTAACACAACCAATGACTGGTGAAACAAGGGGCGGATCAAGAGCCTCCCCTATATTTTCGCCAGCTATGTTTCTCTCGTACTGGTTCAGTTTCGATGGATTTCGGATCATTTTTTGCAGTAAGTGGCGGCAAACGCTAAAATGTATACAGTCTGTTAATAAATCGGTTAACTGAAATAGATCGTAATCTTACAGACATACAAGTACCAAATCCACCCCAGACAAGATAATCCACAGACAGTATAATTGCTGTAAACGTCTGGTAAAGCATACAGGCGAGGTCTGTTTATCAGCTGTGGTCGTTATGATTTTACCGACGTTTTTCAACGGCTCTCAAAGTGTGAAATCTTTCAAATAAATATCCTGAAAAATCTCAAAATATCCACTCAGATGCATGGAAATGGGGGTTTTGGGACCCTGGAATTTAAAAATTTCCATATCGACGACCACCCATCGCCCGATCCAGCCCCCCCCCCCCCCTCCCACACTTTGAAAATCGTTCCGCCGCCCCTGTTTCATGACCAATTCAAGGTGAATACGTGTTGAATTATTGCCGGAAATGATCGGTATCCACTCAAAAACACTAGATTTACTTTTCATTAAACGTTTTTAGAACAAATTGATCATTTCCAGTGATAATTTGACTCGTATTCACCTTGAAGTGATGCTTTGAAAGCCGCCATTTTGAGGGATACCGTGAAAGTAAAAATTTCTATATCTTCACAGTGGGGTATACGATTTCTATTTATTTATTTATTTATTTATTTATTTATTTATTTATTGGTGTTTTTTGTCACATACTTATGCACAATGGCTAATCGTGACCATGACAATTTTACGGGTGGAGGAAGCTGGAGTACCCGGAGTACCCGGAGCGAACCACCGAGCATCGACGAGCAACTGTCATCTCCTCAACATCCTGTTCAAGCTCCGCTCAAGCAGGGTTACAGGTGTTAAAGACATGTGCACCATCGACGTGCAGTACGCCTTAGTACACCGTGTCATCGTGCCCCCATGCAGGCAACCGGGATAAAGTGCCTTGTCCAAGGCCTCAACGCTGGTCATCCCTGACGGGGTTCAAACTCGGGACCTCTATCATAGAAGTCCAGCAGTCTACCACTGAGCCACCGCGCTCCCTGCGATTTCTGTCTTTTCCCAATTTCTTCGATAATCAGTCGTTTAGCGTATAATAAAATGCTATTTCACAACTGCATTGTCAGTCGGAATGTTGTGTGTGGTTAAATCTGATATGGGATATTGACAGGAAATACAAAAAAAAATTGCCTTGAACTTCGAAACTTGAATATAGTCTCACTCATCCGTTAAACACTCCAGTCACGAAGTGTTTATAAACATATAAACAAACCTTGACAATAAAGAAAGGGGACGGTTACAACACTTTGTGTATGGAAATTTAGTACTTCAAAGAACTTGCAAAAATGTTTAACCCTTCTAAAATCATAAGCTTTCAACATTTTGAAGGTGCAAATGTTGTTCTTTATCTCTCAAAGGAAAATGTGATCCAGATTATACGATGTCATTTTTTCTGCGTTCCTGAAAGCAGTTTTATTCGAAAACAGTGTGTTCACATGAAGACGTGCGTCATTTTGATGGTACATACTGTCATATACACTCTAAAGTCAGTTGGGTTAAAAATTAACCCAAATCGACTGGGTTGAGTGAATATGAACCCAATTGGGTTCATATTCACTCAACCCAGTCGATTTGGGTTAATTTTTAACCCAACTGATTTTAGAGTGTATTCATTCATTTGCAAGACATTAGGTCATTGGTGCTTTCCTGGGGGAACGCGAGAGGGGGCGCCGTTTCCCTACTTTTTCTGAGGGGGAAACGGCTTTCCCGTTACAATCGGAAGAACTGGAGTTGCTTCACCTTGACGAATATCCAAAAACACTGCTGCTTGCAAGACGAGGTAGTACTCGTGGCAGAGAGAACATGCCTTCGCCTTGCCAGCAGCATTAAACCCATTTTAATTATCGGTAAGTTTACTCGCTATCCAAACTATGATTAAAAGGTCGGATGTATATACACAAAGTGGAATTCTTGGCAATTTGCACGCGCGTTTATTTTGGTTTGTAACTCAACCACATGTCTCACAAGAACTACATATCCACGTTATTCTCAAAAAGCGGGGAGAGGGTTAATCGTCCTTATTACCTGGTATCAGAGTATTGAAATTCACTACGAAAAATGAACGAGAATGTATTTACATAACACGACAGACGACATTTACAAACAAAACTCTTTTAACAACTAATTTTGTTTCATTCTTGCACCGACGACAAAGTTTATGGCCCTTCATTGGAACAAGCTCAACGAGGGTCATGAGCTATCTTTTTGAGATAAAAAATGATCAAATTGAATGGTGATTTTTTTAATAGAGCTGACCGGTTTTCACCGTTACGCTGCGTAAAGGGTCAGCAGATATTTTCTTGCAGTTACCCTACAACCTATTCCCACCAGGAACTGTACATTCTCTTTCAAATTATTGCCATCTGGCAGTGGAAACAAGTGCATATTCATGTTTTCACACCAAATTTTCTTTTGTACAAGAAGAATGTTTTCAAGCAGTTTTACAAGGTCCCTATATATAGTGTACCATACTGAAGCCAGTTACATAAACTACAAATATACATAGGCCTACTTGTCGTTGTGCTGACCCACAGTATTGTCACTGTTTTTATGGGTTGGGGTTTTTTTTGCCAAACTTAGCTATTCTGAAATTTTCTGTGTATCAAGACTCAATTATTACCGAGTACACGTAGTGGAAATTACCAACCAGAAAAAATCCCAACTTTTGTGCAATAGCTTTAGAGAAGTCTAACGTTTCCGATGGTGTTGAACCCATACGTTCATTAGCTGGAACATTGAATGTAGTTCCAAAACCATTTGACAAACTTCAGGAATTCTAAGATGAAAAGGGGCATAACTCTGGCAAAACAATTTCGATCAAAACTATAATCGCTGGTGCACAGGTCCCAGTGTAGTGAACATCCAAACCAAGTTTCAAAGGAATCGACCCATAAACATCTGAGAAAATCGCCGGACAATATTAATTATTCTAAGATGAAAAAGGGTCATAACTCTAGCAAACAAAACCCATTCAAAACTATAATTGTGGGCGCACAGATTCCCATGGTAGTGAATACCCATACCAGGTTTCAAAGGAATCGACTCATAAATATCTGAGAAAACCTACGGGCAAAATTCTGGCATTCCAAGACATGTGAAGAAGGGGCATAACTCTAGCAAAAAAAGTCCGAGCGGAACTATAATCGCAGGCGCACAGGTTCCCATGGTGGTGAACATTCAAACCAAATTTTGATGACAATGGTCCATAAACGTCTCAGAAAATCTCTGGACAACTACGGACGGACGGACAAGGTGATTCCAGTATACCCCCCCCCCCCCCCCCCAACACACACAACTCGTTGCGGGGGGTATAAAGATCAATTTAATTTACAGGGAGATGATTTAATTAAAAGTGTCCATATTATACTCATGTCGGTGGCAGTGAGCGCGGTGGCTCAGTGGTTACTTCAAACGTAGAGGTTCACGGTTCGATCCCTGTCAGGGCCAACTGCGTTGTGCCCTTTGGCAAGACGCTTAATCTCGATTACCCACGTGGGGGCATTGTGGCGTTCTGCACGTCGATGGTGCACCTGTCTTCAATCAATGCTAATCCTGCTTGCGTGGAGCTCGTATGTTGGGGAGTCTGACAGTTGCCCGCCGTTGCTCGGTGGTTCTCTCCGCGTACTCCGGCTTCCTCCACCCTTAAAACTGTCCGACGCGAGATGACCATGTCTGTCGAAAGTGTCGTTAAACTCCAATAAATAAATAAATGAACTGGCTGGCTCGCTGACTGACTGGCTGGCTCCGTCTGTCGCGTAATATATAAGTTGTTGTACTGCCAGACCTCAAATTAATCAAACTTCACTTTCCGAGAAGTGGTACGTAAATATAGAATATACCCATAGTAGCTTGGTGTATCAAATGTTCACCATGAGTGGTGAAGTCGTGTTTACCGCGAGCCTTCGGCGCGCGGTTAACACCACTACCCCACGGGTGGTGAACATTTTGTACACCAAGCTACTTTGAGTATATTTTATTTATACCATGATCTTCAGAGTATTAAGAGTCGCTTTTATTTTTTCTCGATTTTCCTGAGTAGCAGCCGTCTATACGTGCGAATTTGTTTTTGTTTACATGAGCATCGGTGGGCAGTACTCCCGCTGTCAATTTTATCACCAAAACGAAATAACATAACATACTGTTTCGAGTTACGGGTGCTTTATTAACATGAGACAATGCGTGTTTTTTAATTTTGGGTGTTGTATGGGGTAAACTCATTTAAAAACGTAATAAATAATTGCCACTTTCATTTCACTCTTCGCGAGGCGACGTGCGATATATTTAGACAAGTTCGCATTCGGGTCGGCGTCACCAAAGTTCACCTTGGATGTAGTTCCACTGTAGGTGTAAAATTTAACTATTGAAATCCCATTGCTGACGTGTTCACCACGGTTGGTGTGTTAACCCTTTACCCAACGTAACGGCCAAAACCGGCCAGCGCTATTCTAAAAAATCGCCATTTAATTTTCACTATTTTTTTTAATTTTTTGTCTCAAAAACATAGGTTATGACCCCTCGTTGGAACGAGCTCGTCGAGCTTGTTCCAACGAGGGGTCATAACCTATGTTTTTGAGACAAAAAATTAAAAAAATTAGTTATTCAAGAATTTTTTTTGCAAGTGTCGTCTGCTTTTCACGTTAGGTAAAGGGTTAAACTAAAACTTATGTCATAGGCTTTTTATATATAGTAGAATAGGTAATCATGGTATAAATAACGTAATTGTACAAATTTCAAAGGCCAATAATGTTACTCACTGTCTTTTCACTCATGCATTCCGTGGAGAATGATCTGATTGCTTTTTTGTATTTAATCTTATTTGTTTTACAAGGATTGGCGAACAAGTTATGCAACTTATATTAACGCCTCTCCTTGGCCCAATGGCGCTGATTGATTTACGATTATTCCATTGAACTTGCATTTCATGTATTATGCTGGACTCAAATAAATATACGATAATACCATAGTGTGTTTTGATATGTTTGATATCTCAACGAGTTGAAAGTGAGTTTTTTTCGTGAGGCTTGCCGAGCGAAAAAAACTCACTTTCAACGAGTTGAGATATCCAAGATATCAAAATACACTATGGTATTGTTGTATTTATCTTATACCGACCATTTTTGTTCTTTTCTGCATTTTAAAAGGGTTTTGGGGATGATTTCGTGTCAAAATGTCGACTCATCTGGAGTGGAGTCGACTGCTTTCTCTTGTTGGGCATGAATACATGTGATGTGCCCGGAAAAGCTGTTGGTGCGTAACAAGGCTACAAATTCAAGTGAATGATAGAGTATAGTTCCCCTAAGAAAGTGGCCCTGTAACTGGGAAAACAATTACAGAAAATATACTTACGCCTCAATTCTTATGATTTATGACAAAAATATGTTTGATAATCAATTTCACCAGATTTGACACGATTTATAAACAATTTTGCGAATGTCATCATTATATTATAATATAGAAAAAGTCTATAGTCCGTTCTCCAATCTATATGACATAGGGGTATGTGTTATAGATAATCTATAACACATGGGCTATATCTTCAACAGGTATAAAATAAATTGTGATTATTGCTGCGAAAAGCTTATTCGTAAAATCGTGTAAGTATTTTTGGAACCCGCACTCACTTTGCACCAGTCGAGTGAATGATGTATAGATGTTCGTTCATGTTTTCCGTGAAAGATGTTCCCGATGTCGGGACTCAACAACACCAGTAAAGCGCGCCTCGTATTTTCAAAATCGTAAGACTGTACAACCCATTTAACAGTTTTGTCTGGTCTGAATGGTAAAGAAAAAAAATCTCATTATTTGTTTGTTCAGTAGTGGCATAAGTATATGCTTTATTAACGTGACGTGTGCATTACAGTACATTACAGCGCGAGTTATGTTAAGTAAGAGGTTGCTAAATGCTGTTAGAAGATTGCGTTGCTCGCAACGTTTCAACAGCGTGTTACTAAGCTGTTAAATGGCTGTGTTGACACGTTTTCACGACTTGACTTATAACGTAAAGTCAGAAATTGTTGACATCATATTTATTGTCAACGAATGTGAAACGTTGTCCCAACCTCACTAGGAGTCCAAAGTTGTCCTGTCAGTCAAGGTTATAATCACAAAAACGCAACGTTTTCAAAACGTTATTATAACCACAATGTGCTAAGCGGGTTGCTGATGACAATCGTTCACCAGAACACATTCGTTGATATTACTATTGTTTGAAAGTTCTAGGTTTTTAGAACCTCATAGATATCACCTTAGGTTACGTGCCGTTTAATCTGCTACAGAAGTTGGGTAACCTCTATTGAAATTCTCCCGACGTAACACACCACTTGAGGCATTGACAAATGTCTCAGAGGTGGGGATTGTACCTCTTTTCGGCCCTGAAAATCACAATTTGTCTCCCTGGTGCCAAACCATATTCCGCCTCGTGCGTTCGACACCATTAATATTCAAATGTTACAACACACCACTTTTGGCGTCGACAAATGTCTCGGATGTAAGAGTTGGGCGTTTTTTCAGTGCTGAAACTTACACACTACTCAGTCGGGCGTCGATAATTACCTCAGATGAGACGATTGTGTTGTCTTTTTCAAGCTTTTTTGTTTAACCATTTACCTAACATGAAAAGCAGACGAACCTTGCAAACAAAATTCTTGAATAACTATTTTTTTTTCATTTTTTTTGTCTCAAAAACATAGGTTATGACCCCTCATTGGAACGGGCTCGACGAGCTCGTTCCAATGAGGGGTCATAACCTATGTTTTTGAGACAAAAAATGAAAAAAATTAAGTGGTGTGTTACGTCAGGAGAATTTTTGTTCAATGAGGGGTCAAACTGAAAAAATAAAATTTAATTGGCGATTTTTGTGAATAGTCCTGGCCAGTTTGGGCCGTTACGTTGGGTAAAGGGTTAACTGTGTAACGTTTTTGTTAATGAATGCCTCAAATGCGAGGATTTTGCATCCGTCCTTTCCGTCCGGAATATCAAATTGTTCAAGCATGGGTCCGAACTATGGTCAGCCTCATGGGTTCGATTCCCATTGAGATTAATTCTCTGATGCAGGTCCCGAAAATTGCGCACTAACTTTATAAATACCTCAGATGCGACGATTTTGCGGGTTTTTTTTTTTCAGGCCTGAAAATCGTAATGTCCTTCCACGTGGCCGTTTCTGCGCCAGTGCAATTCGCTTGTTATTACAGTACAGTCGCCGTGGACTGGTCGAAATCCCCGCGTGAGCAGTGATGTGCACGACTGCGTTTACCAGGTAATAAAAATCCTCATCAGCAAAATTTTAATTAACCAAGCATCGGATTGTATCCGGTGCTTCATTAGTTAATTTTTTTATGATTATTCCTATAATTATAGTGTTTGGAATCTAATATTATTGTGTCCGTGGAAATGTTTCCCACCCGTGGAAAGTGGCCAGTTCACGGCGGCTGTACTGTACAAACAATCCAAAGCGTCTACAAAAAGCCTCAGATGGAAGGATTTTGCATCTCCTCGGTCCGGAAAATCAAACCTTTGTCAAACGGGGCCAAACCATGGTCGGCCACGCGATATGGATACCATTAGTCAGGGACCGACCTGGGCATGCGCCAGTGCGTATTTGGTTCTGAAACATCAGGACCTGGCTCTTAAATCTCAGAAATAGGCTTCTCAGTTGGCGCGTAACTTCTCAGATCATATTTTGATATTCTTTCGATGGATAATCGAGAGAGACACTCTTACATGTATTATATATATGATTATCATTTATCATTGTTGTAGAGTGTTTAAGTTAATACTTCAAGTCTTAATTACCAAGCATTAATCTTCACTGTGGTTTCTGATCAAGTCTTGGCTAAGCATTAATCTTCACTGTGGTTTCTGATCAAGTCTTGGCAGCCAAGACTTGATCAGAAACCACAGTGAAGATTAATGTTTGCTATAGTGTACTAAATGAAAATGATGAGAGCTATTACATACTTGCAGTGTGTGTTACAAACAGCTGTGTGACTCCGTAAATTGAAATCTGGCGCATGAATTGAAAAAAAATAGGCTCCGAGGCTAGAGCGTATTTTAAATAGTCCTGATCGGTCCCTGATTAGTATTATCATGTTGTAATACATAACTCGAGGCATCGACAAGTGTATCAGAAGCAAGGATTGGTCATCTTTGCGGTTCGAAAAATTAAAATGTTCTCACACTGTGTCGAACCATGGTCGGTCCCGCGTTCTTGGTGCTATTAACACAGGGCCTCTTTTATCGAATTTCACGGCCAAGGCTCTGGGGCTCTTGGCAAACCAGGTAATTATTAACTGAAAACCAGGTAAATATGACGGACACCACCCCACAACCAATTAAGAAAGCATCGCGACGGCCTCGCTGCTGCTAACGCTATTCTTTGCAGAGTTAAAGGAGTTGGAGAGTCTGACAGTTGCTCGCCGCTCCTCGATTATTCTCTCCGGTACGCCGGCTTCCTCCACTCGTAAACCTGTCCGACACAATACGACCCTGGGCGTTGAAAGTGTCGTTAAAACCATAATAGCCTGAAGAAAACACATATCGGGATTTAGTATGTTATCTTTTATTGTCTCGTCAAACACTATTGGTTTTCAAATGTGTTCACAAAACAGTTCACTTGCTGACGCGCTGCTTCCGGTGGTAAAAACCGTAATACTCTTTTTGCTTGTCTCACGAAAAAGGTCCAGCTTCATGTTCACTTAAAGTGAAGAGCCACGTACTGGCAATTCTGCCCTGATGTTAAAATTAGAAGTCCTGTTACGAATTGTGCGCTTATCTTGGCTTAATTGCACGTAGGAGTTGCGCGCATTTTGCCATATCGAATGACATTCAAAGCACGGCGGGTTCTCCTGGTTACTCATAGCAAACACAGGAAATGTTTCTGCCAATGGACCTCCGGGTTATAACCCGGAGGTCCATTAGCAGAACCATCGCTTGTGCACAGGCCACTTGTACAGAATTTGATATCCTTACTATAGTCATAACGCGTAGATTAACGCACAGATCGACGGGCTATTTGTGCGCACTTCAAGACAGGACTTCTAGTTTTAACTGTATTGACAATATCATCAACACGGCAATTTGTGACTCTCCGATGACCCTCTGCAGTTTACGATTATTTCGATTACAACTGTACTTTATTACAACTCGTTAAGCTCGTTTCTGTGAGCAGGTAATTGTCATTGAATAATGTTTTGAGACAGGAACTGTTTTATTTACTTAACTGGTAGTGTGCTAAATTATTTTTGGCCAGCAAAATTTGTTCACATGCAGTGCTCAAAATAACTTTTTTTCTTTGCGTAGCAAAATGCTATACATTTCCAAAAAATGAATAGCATTTTGTAAAAAAATTACATAGCTATTTTTGTATACACATGTACAAGAGTTGTGTTATGCTGTTTTGTATTGAATTCTTCTAAGTAGATAGAATACTTTCCATCCATTTCTGGGCATTTCCAAATGATCTGCAACACATGAAACATTTACTACGTTTTTTTAACTGAACTGCCTTTGAGGGTTGCAAGGACTTGGATATTTTCAAATGGCGTCTTGGTTGTTCAATGGAGTTCTCAAAATGGAAGTTGGGATTTTTAATTTGATGGGCTTGAAATTATTTTTAATAGACATTTTATGCAAAATGTTGTAAAAACAGGAAGAATTTAAACCAATAGAATTCATCTTACAAATGAAGTTGCTAATGATGCTTGATGGGGAGTTAAACTGAGTTATGCCTGGAATGTTCCACAATCAGAAGTAAAGCATCAGTGAACTAGTTTTCAAATTTGTTTGCAAATTTTCATTTACATTTTGCGATATAAGATAATCAACTGCAGCCTAATAGGCTGCAGTTGATTATCATGTATCGCAAAATGCTATACATAATTGAACATTGTGTAGCTTTTTGCAAGTTTTGCATAGCAAAAAGCGACACGACACCACTTATTTTGAGCCCTGTAATCACATGTCATGATGTCTTGTTACAATTTATAGGAGAGTGCCCGTTTTCACTCTCCAATAAATTGTAACAAGAAAAATCTTAACACACTAAATAATATCAGTTCAAAGATAATATGAAACACAGCCGCTGAATTTGAAGCCTTTAAGTTGCAGTACGTGCATTTCAAAATAAAGCCCAAATATGGGCTTCTAGCACTCTACCGGTTATGAGATGTTTTTTCCAGGTGTTGTCTGCTATTCTTGGCTGATTAAGGGCAATTGCACGACTATCAGCCAGCAAACTCTCAAACTGCAAATTCAAGCTGACCACCAAGTATTTTTGGATACAATTTAACCCTTTACCCAACGCAGCCGATATCAAAATTTATTATTTTAAATTTCATTTTTTCAATTGTTTCAAAAAAATTCAACAAAACCATATCATGTGACTCCTCGTTGGAACGAGCTCGACGAGCTCGTTCCAACAATGGGTCACATGATATGGTCTTGTTGAAATGTTTTGAAAAATAATATTTTTTCAACTGCAGAATTTGTATATTACGCGGACGGATGCGGGCGATTTATTGGGAAAAGGGTTAGAAAAACATGCACAGGACCTCCAGGAAACCTTTAATGTCGGACACAACCTGCAAATAAAAACGTAAATAAATAAATAAATGGTCCCAAGCGTCACACGACCCGTTGGATCAGATCTTCGGTTTGGAGTTTGACGTTGAGATTCTGTCGGCGATTTCCAGTGCAATGCTGCAAAAAACACCACTGGTTGATCGCATGGGTGTATTTTTTCTTCTGAGAATGTTCTAAACTTGTTCATCAGAATGCACAGGTTATTTCATTGTTTTGTTCAGTAAGGTTTGTGTTTAATTTAGAAGGCTCATTTTGTTCTATTATCACCTTTTTCTTCTGTTTGTTTGTTTGTTTTTTTTGTTTTTTTTGGGGGGGGGGGTGGGGGTGTATTTTGTGTTCATTAACATTTATTTATTTATTAGAATTTAGCGACACTTTAACAGCAAGGATCATATCATGTCGGTGACAATCTTACGGGAGGAGGAAGCCGGAGTACCCGGAGAGAACCACCGAGCAACGACGAGCAGCTGTCAGCTCTCCAACATCGTAACTCTGAATTCTGCACCGCGGCACAGGCAGGGTTAGATTGGTTTGAAGACATGCGCACCATCGACGTGCAGTACGCCTTTGTACACAGCGTCATCGTGCCCCAATGTAGGCAATCCAATCGGGGTTAAGTGTCTTGCTCAAGGACACAACGCGGGAGCACAAATCAGTCGCTGAAATGGTCACCCATCCAACTACTAATCGCGCTCGACGTTGCTTAACTTTGGTGATCAGACGAGAACCGGTTACCGCGACGCCACCGCGCCCCCGTTCGTTAACATTAAATTTGGGGAACATATTGTTTATATGCAAAGGCACGCAAACGTTAGATAAAAAGTATATTATTTCAGTGAAATGCCGTAGACATATCAAGTGTTAACATTTGGGCATGCGAATCACAAGTTTTGAGTCGACTCGAATATCGAAGCGAATTGGGCAGAGTTTTTCGAACCGAATCTCCAATCGAATCTCAAAGCTTTTGAAATCGAAGATATAGCACCTTCTATGGAAACCAAGGAATACATTTCGGATGCTGTTTGACCTCACTCAAGTATTATATTCAACTACGACACGACGGTTTGGGCAAGTTAATCAGAAGACAGCGAGCTCAATCGTTCCGTGCAATTTAAACGAAAGGCATACGAAGATGCAAAGTACATGTTTACTCCCAAAAATCTCCACTTTTTTAAAGATTTGTAATGATAAAATGTTTATCAAGAACACAAAAGCTTCCGTTTTTTGTGTAAACATCATGTGACCAGGGGCGGCGGAACGATTTTCAAAGTGGGGTGTGGGGGGGGGGGGGCTGGGTCGGGAGATGGATGATCGTCTGTATGAAAAATTTAAATTCCATGGTCCCAAAACCCCCATTTCCATGCATCTGAGTGAATATTTTGAGATTTTTGCGGAGACGTATTTGAAAGATTTCACACTTTGAGAGCCGTTAAAAAACGTCGGTAAAGCATACAGGTGAGGTCTATTTATCAGCTTTGATCATAACGACCAAAGCTGATAAATAGACCTCACCTGTATACTTTACCAGACGTTTACAGCAATTATACTGTCTGTGGATTATCTTGTCTGGGGTGGATTTGGAACTTGTATGATTGTAAGATTACGATCTACTTCAGTTAACCGATCTTTTAACAGACTGCATACATTTTAGCGTTTGCTGCCACTTACTGCAAAAAATGATCCGAAATCCATCGAAACTGAACCAGTACGAGAGAAACATAGCTGCCGAGAATATGGGAGAGGCTCTGGATCCACCCCTTGTTTCATCAGTCATTGCTTGTGTTAAAAAATATGCATACAAAAAAACATAGCCCAGCATAAAAAGTGGAGGGTCTGAAGTTCCCCGCATCCCCCCCCCCCCCCCTCCGGTTCCGCCGCCCCTGTGTGACGTTCCATAACGCGCTATCAATATGACCAAAAATTGTTCGACGAACCTGAACGACAGTCATGGTCACTAGTGTTCTTTCCGAATCTTCGAATATTCGCTCGCAAGAAAAAATATTCGAATATTCGAATCATGATTTGCTTATTCGAATATTCAACAGTATACTCCAGATGGGCTTTTCCCTGCTGCGTTGTCATTCAAAATGTCAGTTTTCCATTCCGCTTAATCAACCTGACGCGGAGTTTATCTTTAACTTTCGATTTCGTTTTACGAGTTTCAAACTTCTGTGCGTTAAGTATATTTCCCGTGTATTGCGATCAGATATGGCGTCAAATGCAAAGAAATCGGACATTTGGGCCCACTTTACTTGATGTGGAGAGTAAAAAGGCGACTTGCAAGCGCAGTCCTGATCATGTGCTCAGTTAACTAACTTGTGGAATCACATGAAGAATAAACACGGACATGAAACGAAAAAGAAAGGAGAATCCACTTCCACGACCGACGGCCGGTGCACGTGGAATAGCCAGTGGCGTAGATAAAGGGGGGGGGGGGGGGGGGCGGGGGGGGGGGGACCAGAAGTTTTGTCGGAATTTTTTTGGGACCATTTTTAGGCGAATTTATGCCTAATAACATTAAAATGCTGGCTTTGGGGATAAAAACAAGCTATTTTGGGTAAATTTGGGGTAAAAAAGACCAATTTTCAGTACATTTGCTGTAAACAACAGATTCTTTCTGTTTGTTTGGATTTTTGTTGTTGTTGTTACACTGTCGGAAAATTTTGGGCTTGCCCCTCCGCCAGCGTAAAGCTATAACTACGCCACTGGGAATAGCAGGCTTCTTCTCAAGTGTGCCAGCTCATACCGGGACAAAAAAATAGGATCACGATTCAGAGAAGCAAATGTTGATAACATCCCTACGGAAGCGTTGATGCGCCAGTTGAATATTATTTTATTGCACCTGCAAGTTACTATCTTGCACGTGCAGGTTAGCTATCTTGCACCTGCAAGTTACTATCTAGCACGTGCATGTTAGCTATCTTGCACCTGCAAGTTACTATCTTGCACGTGCAGGTTTGCTATCTTGCACGTGCAAGTTACTATCTTGCACCTGCAAATTAGTTATCTTGCACGTGCAAGTTACTATCTTGCACGTGCAGATTAGTTATCTTGCACGTGCAAGTTAGTTATCTTGCTACAGCCACCCCAGCCATCCTATCTCAGAAGCCCCGGCTCCCCATACTTGCCCCAGTGGTTTACATTCCCGCATTTGACAGCCACCATATCTCAGAAGCCCCGGCTCCCCATACTTGACCCAGTGGCTTACATTCCCATATTTGACTCGGTGACCTTACCTCTGCCGCTTGACCAAGAGCGACACAGTCGCCCTTCCCCTTCTTCCAGAAGCCCTCCTCGCCACGATTCCCGATACCCTACCTTCTCGACCAATTACCCTCATCACATCAGAGACCCGTTGACTTTATTCCACGAGCCCAGGCCTGAACGACCTGCGCCAGTGAGCCGGGAACCCTACACCGAGCGTTCCGATTAAGAGCGGCACAGTCACTCTTCCCCTTCTTCCAGTACCCCTACAACAAGCTCGAACAGTCGCCTGACAGGTCAGTCATTGCTGGTGATCACTATAATCCAGATATAGAGAAAAGTCGTTCGAAGAGTCGCTGGGACTAGCTCTTTGATTACTAATTTGCTCATCGAGTTGTTCGGGGAGTCCCTTCTCGGGGGCTGCTCTAGTGGCTTTTGGTTCGAGCCCTTCGAGCCGACAGTGTGGGACAAAGTCGATCCGAGAGAAGAGGGTCGAAAGCCTGAAAAGGGACATCCCTGTTCCTGTTAAGGGGTATTGAGACCCGACCCAGCCGGGGCTACACGACGGCACTGCCACCTATAGGGAGTCATCCGCTATTCAACGACCCTAAGAACGTCCAGTTACTCATCTCTGTGGACATCGACAGGGGTCAACGTCGTCATGACGTCGCGAGCACAATATGACGTCACCGACGTCATCGCAACTCTAATCGTTTTTCGCTCTTTATGTCTGACTTTTCCCATTCACACCCCCAGCATAAAGCAGCCACACCTAGCCTGCGATGCAAGCGATGCGAAACGTACATAGCCAGGCGGCTAGACATGGCCAATGAGCCTATAGTAATTGTCTCAGCGATAGGAATTTCTGTAGTCCGGGAGGGGGTCCGGCAAATCCGAACCTGGGTCCGGAAAATGGGGGCTAGGTTAGACCCTTATATACTACTTTTGATGAACTCGACTTCAAATATGACTATAATGATGTTCCTCAAATATAATTAACATGCAAGTGCAAGATAGCTAACCTGCACGTGCAAGATAGTAATTTGCAGGTGCAAGATAGCAAACCTGCACGTGCAAGATAGCTAATTTGCAGGTGCAAGATAGCGATCCTGCACGTGCAAGATAGTTAACCTGCACGTGCAAAATAGTTACTTGCACGTGCAAGATAACTAACCTGCAGGTGCAAGTTAGATAATCTGCACGTGCACGATAGCTAACCTGCACGTGCAAGATAGTAACTTGCAGTTGCAAGATAGCTAACCTGCACGTGCTAGATAGTAACTTGCAGGTGCAAGATAGGTAACCTGCACGTGCAAGATAGTAACTTGCAGGTGCAAAATAGCTAACTTGCACGTGCAAGATAGAAATAATACTCAACTAGCGCCTCAACGCTTCCGTACATCCCTAATGGGTAAGTTCCTCGCCAAACATTTTGAATCGTCTAGCCTAGTTGAAAACGATCAGTTCAGAGAACTTATCAGTGCATTGGATCCATTATACAACAAGCCGTCATCAAGGACAATCAAACAACATATGGAGAGCATATATGAAGAGAAGGTCAAAGAGATTCGAGATATTGTTAGCAAACCAGGACAACAGATATGTGCCGTGACAACTGCTATTTGGACATCCAATTCCAGTGATTCATATATGAGCCTAACAGTTTCGATGATCGATGATGCCTGGGAAATGACATCAAAATGTTTAGAGGTAAAATCATGCCCCGGGTCACACACTGCAGATAAACTCAAGGTGCACCTTCGTGAACTAGAAAAAGACTGGAACATTGTCGAGTCAAATATCGCCATTGTACGTGACAGCGGAGCAAACATTAAAAAGGCGGAAATGCTCTTTCGCTTAGATCTTAGTTGCTTCGATCATATGTTACAATGTGCTGTTTTGAAAGCTCTATCAGAAGAGACCGCAGTTAAAATACTCAAGACAGCAAGGAAACTAGTCTCACACTTCCACCATTCTCCGAGATATTGAAATCAGAAGCAGCAAAACACAATTCTGATAATGTATTTTATCGAAAGCTCATACAGGGATGCCCAATTAGATGGGGAAGTACTTATGACATGTTGGAGCGACTTATCGCCATGAGAAAACCGGTGACGAATATTTTGATGGACAACAAGAAGACAGATATACAGGATCTTGTCCCACTGCCAGGCTTTTAGGTTGATGCTGCGTCTCTGTGCAAAACACTGGACACACTAAATGTTATATCCAAGGAGATGGGGGTTGAGAAGTCTTGAACAATGTCGTCGATATATGCAATTGTGATGAATCTCCTAACATATGTCATGAAACCGAAAAAGGACGACCCCTTATTCCTACAGAATGCCAAGACCGCCTTCTGTGAATACCTAGAAAAATGACTAGGCGATGACGACATACGCGTCAACATGCAGGCAGCAGCTGTGCTTGATCCCAGGATTAAGAAGTTCCTCTTTGTCACCGATGAGTACAAGAAGGAAGCATATACAATTGTGCGCACACAACTTGATAAAATGATCGCTGACAACCAAGCTAACCAATCTTCAGAAGAATGGCGTTGTCAACATCACAGATTCGACAACCAGCGTGAGCGATACAAAGGAAGCTAAGAAGCTGGAACAGAAAGAAAAACGCCTCAAGGCGTTATACGGATCTACATCATTTGTGTGTTATGAGCTTTCGAAATCGAAAACTGCGAAAAAGTCGCATGTGATTGAAATGAACGGTAAAAAGTCACTTGATATCTACTTGGCAACAGATGCTATCGAATTGGACAGGGATCCTCTTACCTGGTGGAGAGAAAACGAGGAGAATCTTAATGTTTCCAAGTTGGCGAAGTTTCATCTTGGCATTCCAGCTACAGGCGTATCATCTGTATCGTCTGAACGTACATTCTCTACAGCAGGACTCATTGTTACCGAAAAGCGGAATCGATTGAAGCCACAGACCGTGAGAATGCTGCACTTCCTAAACAAGCATCTACAATACTAACTTTCTACTATGTTACCTCAATCGGTCACAGTAGGGTGGAACGGGGGGTTCGACCCCACTTAATTTTTGTCTCGATCGCACCTCACCAAAAACTTAGTTTTTTCGAGCAAATCACGTTCGTCACGATCGAATTATATGGATTTGTTCGATGCGACATGTCCACGTTCACATTGTCACTTTTTCCTGTCTCTTACAGTGGGTGACGGTAGACGGGGTGTCGTGGGTTCAACATTTGATTTCTCTAACTGTCAGCGTTGGTCTGGCTAAAAATTTCGACGGAATTTTAACAACTCTATAAAATTCCCTCTCTTAAAAATTCACTTTTTGGTGGGCTCATAAAATCTGACACGACTGTTCTCTGGAAAACATTCGCCTTTTCGCAGAGGTAACACAGACCGTCATTTTAGGTGAATTTTTTCGACAGAATACCGCCAAAAAACACTACCGGCGCGGATGGAAGACTAGCGATCCAACGTCGATTCCCGCGGAAAAACGGAGTCCGAATCGAGCTGCGAATTTATCGGTGGGCCCGAATCTGCCATCCATATTAAAATTGAAGAGAGTCGAGAGATTTTCGAAATACAGTAATAAAATTTATAGAATACAATCACACGATGCCATCGAATTGAAGGACGTGAAGATGACTGGATTGAGAGAGGAATACGGCAAATATACATTTCCTTTGAAATTGAATGAAACTGCCCTGGATTTAATGTGCAAATGTCAAGACGATCTATTAACCATTCTCAAGGAAAATAAAAAAACATTTGATGCAGATGATCTGTCTCTAATCTATGGGAGTAATATATATCCGAACGTCTCTAAAGAAGTGGTCAACAAATTGAATCTGGTCATCTGGTCATCGGGAAAGAACGAACGTTCGAGAGTGTGAATCTGGTTTTCCAATGGATTTTTGAGCGGGGAAAGGATAGCTCTCGGGAAAAGGATAGCTTTAAAGTTAACATGCTCATAACGAACGTGAAAATATGATAAAAAAGAGAGAGTTAGTTCATTATAGATAGATTTTAAATCTCAATTCGAAAAGCTTATTAAAGTATTTATCATGAAGGAGTACTTATTTCTTCTGTTTTTTTTTTCTATTTTTTTTGTGTAGATAGATTTTAAATCTCGACTTGAAAAGCTTATTAAAGTATTTATCATGAAGTAGTACTCATTTTTCTGTTTTTTTTCTATTTTTTGTGTAGATAGATTTTAAATCTCGACTTGAAAAGCTTATTAAAGTATTTATCATGAAGTAGTACTCATTTTTTCTGTTTTTTTTCCTATTTTTTTGTGTAGATAGATTTTAAATCTCGACTTGAAAAGCTTATTAAAGTATTTATCATGAAGTAGTACTTATTTTTTCTGTTTTTTTTCTATTTTTTTGTGTAGATAGATTTTAAATCTCGACTTGAAAAGCTTATTAAAGTATTTATCATGAAGTAGTACTCATTTTTTCTGTTTTTTTTCTATTTTTTTTGTGTAGATAGATTTTAAATCTCGACTTGAAAAGCTTATTAAAGTATTTATCATAAAGTAGTAGTAATTTTTTTCTGTTTTTGTCTATTTTTTGTGTAGATAGATTTTAAATCTCGACTTGAAAAGCTTATTAAAGTATTTATCATGAAGTAGTACTCGTTTTTTTTCTAGTTTTTTTTTCGTTAAAGAAAACAAAAACAAACAAAAAAGTATATATATAATAAGAAGAAGTTTAACAATTCACAAAAATTTTTTTTTTAAAATTAAAATAAATATTATATATACATATTAAATAAGAAGATTAATACATAATAAATGCCAAAAACAAAAAAGTATATCAGCGAAGTTTTTTTATATTTTTCTACCAAAGCTGAGTTGAAAAAGTACTGTAGAAATCTAAGAAATAAAAATTATAACTGTTACAAAACCAAAGAACGATTTATCGAAGCCATGCGCGAGGAGACTTGTGATCTATCACTGGTGAAATTACAAGCCAAAGTACGTCAGTCGTTGAGATTGAAAGGTGTCAAATACATGAAAAAAGACGAATGCATAAGTCATTTGCTCGACAGAAAGGGAATGGATGAAAGATCTATGGTAGTGACAAAAACAACTCGATTCACAAACAAAAAAGATAACGACGACAAAACAATGTCAACAAACGAAGGTAGAGGAAACTCAGAAGAAGAAGACCTTTAAACGAAAAGTGGTAGAGCGACAGAAGGTTTCGAAAGAGAACAATAAAAAAATGAAAAGTGATGCGGTTCGAGATGACAATTTGTTAGAAAGAAAAATGATGAATGCAATTGAGAGAGCGGTGAATGAAAAAAAAGGTCTCGATGCTATAACGGATATCGTGATCGAAGCATTGAAGTCACCATTGATTGTGATAGAACGAGATGAAGCCATCAAAGGATGGTTTAAAACTTTCGACGTTAAGCCCAATCTCATAAAAAAAAACTCGATCCTGAATCGTTCATGGAATGGGTGAAGGGTAGAGTGTTGGACGTAATTCGAAAACGTCTAGATAAGGGTTTAAAAATAAGAATGATCTTATATTATCTGATGAAAAAGGTCAATGCCCAAACGGGTAAGATCCTGGAACGATATGCCTATTCCCGATCTAAAAACAAGATTGTGTTCAGAGATGACGAATTAGTTGATGTTTATAATGTAATGAAAGACAAGAAAATGGAATCTATGGCTAATTTTCAAAACAAGGGAAGTAATTGGACATTCGAGAAGATATTGAATCTTGAGGTTCACATGGATAGACACGATCCTTTGGAAGCATCTTCCTACATAAAATTACCTTATTTCATATTTAAAAAACAAGCCGTAATCAACGTGAAAAATGAAGATGATAACAAGTGTTTCAAATGGGCGATCACATCGGCCTTGTATCCCATAGAAAAGCATTTTCCAAGTACTCAGACACTTGTAAAAATCTCGATTGAGTGTCTTTCCCAACGCAGTTGAAAGATATCAGAGATTTTAAAAAGCTAAATCCCAACGTGGCCGTGAACGTCTTGGGATACGAGGGAAATGATAAAAAAGGAGTAGTCTATCCTCTCAGACTGACTTCGCACAAAGAGAGAGAAAAGATTGTTAATTTGTTATTAATTTCAGAGGGTGACAATCAACATTATTGCTTGATTAAAGAAATGAGTCGATTGTTGTCGAAACAGATTAGTAAACATAAGTGCGAGAGATTTTTCTGTTTTAACTGCATGAAATCATACTGTAGTCAAGAATCGTTGATGTGTCATCAGGAATATTGCAGCGAAAAGCAAGGTGTTGCCGTCGAAATGCCTAAACCTTACACTTTCGCAGATTTTCGCAACTACAAAAAAAGATTAAAACCACCATTTGTCATCTACACCGATTTCGAATGTTTCACCACGAAAATAAATTCTTGCCAGCCTGACGAGCATAGGCGTTATGCTGAAAAATATCAGAAGCACGTACCTTCGGGCTATTGTTATTATGTGAAATGTACTTTCGACGATCGAGAATCGTCGGGTCCATTTGTCTATACCAAACGTTCAGATGACGACGATGTGGCTCAAAGATTCGTAGAAGAGTTAGAATCGAAAATTAAAATAATATACGACAAATTTAAAAACCTAAAGACGTGATCATCACGCCAGACCAACAGTGAGAATACAAGGAAACCATCGAATGTCATATCTGTAGACAAATCATTCGATAATAATTGTGAAAATAATTAAAAAGTTAGAGATCACGATCACTACACAGGTCTGTTTCGCGGTGCTGCTCACAACCAATGTAATTTAAGATTTTGAGATGCTCAATTCTATACGGTGATATTTCACAATGTCTCAGGTTACAACAGTCACTTGTTCATGAAATATATGGGTGTTAGCGAGGGGGAGTTGAGTTGCATCGCACAAAATGATGAAAAATACATTTCAGTCACTAACTGTAAAGTCGTCGATAAAAAGAGAGTCATCGATGGTTTGACTGAGAAAATGAGTCCCATCCATAGAGAGATACGTTTCATCGATAGTTATAAATTTATGTCAACCAGTCTGGAAAAATTAGTTAACAGTTTGAATAGGGAGAAATTTAAAATCATGAGTAAATATTTTAATGATCGACGAGAATTGGTGAACATTATGTTGAGGAAATCTATCCTTACAATTACATGAACAATCTCGAAAAATTAGATGACGTCGCTCTACCTCCCAAAGAAGATTTTTATTCGAAATTATACCAATCTCACATTTCCGATGATGATTATGAACATGCGCAAAATGCGTGGGCATCATTTGACAGGAAATCCATGAGAGAATATCACGACCTCTATTTGAAAACTGACGAGCTTCTCTTGGCTGATGTGTTCGAAAATTTTCGACGAGTGTGTCGTCGACATTACGAACTAGATCAGGCTTGGTATTTCACTGCATTTGGCCTCGCTTGGGATGCTCTCTTGAAAATGACCGCGGTTCGATTGGAATTATTAATGGATGTAGACATGTTGCTCATGTTCGAAAAGGCTGTGAGGGGTTGTGTCTCTATGATTTCCACTAGATATGCTAAAGCTAATAATTATCACATGGGGAAAGATTTCGATTCTGAAAAACAGAGTAAATACATACAGTATTGGGATTCTAATAATTTGTATGGTTAGGCTATGAGTCATCCTTTACCGATCGGAAATTTCAAATGGGTCGAAACGTTGGAAGAAAAACAAAAATGGAGACACTATCCTTGTATTCTAGATGTTGATTTGGACTATCTGGAAATGTCACATGATTTACACAACGATTATCTGCTAGTTCCCAAACGAATAGAAGTGAACGGCATCGAAAAACTCATTCCTAATTTAAATCACAAATGTAAGTATGTGGTCTACTGCGATAATCTGAAACATTACATCGATCGCGGAATGAAATTGATCGACGTGCATCGAATCATTCGATTCGACAAGGAGCCTTGGATGAAAAAATACATCGATCTCAACACGAATTTAAGAATGCAGGCCAAGAGCGACTTCGAAAAAGATTTCTTCAAACTCATGAATAATTGCGTGTTTGGGAAATCTATGGAAAACATTAGGAGTAGAACTAACGTTCAACTCGTCACGTCTGAAGAGAAGTCTAGAAAATTAATCGCAAAACCCAGTTATCAACATAGAATCATATTCAATGAAAATCCAGTGGCCGTGCACATGCAAAAGACGCATCTGAGGTTTGATAAACCCTGTTATCTCGGAGTGATCATCATAGACATTAGCAAGCAGTTGATGTATGAGTTTCACTATGATTACGTCAAAGCAAAATTCGATTCGAAAGCTAAACTATTGTTCACCAACACAGATAGTCTAGCTTACGAAATAAAGACTAGAGACATCTATGAGGACATAGTGTCAGACGTGAATGAATGGTTTGACACAAGTAATTATCCCGATGATCACCCATCTAAGATTCCAAAGGGTGTCAATAAAAAGGTGTTGGGTAAATTTAAAGACGAGAGCAGTGGAAGACAAATCACCAAATTCGTGGGTTTGAGACCTAAATTGTATGCTTATCTCATCGATGGTGAAGAGATCAAGAGATGTAAAGGCATTCAAGCATGTGTGACGAATAAAAGCATCACTTTCGAAGAGTATAAAGACTGTTTTTTCGAAAATTTGACAGTGTATAAAAAGATGGGTTCGATTCAAAGCGAAATGCATGAGATACACACCAAGGAAATCAATAAGATTGCATTGAGGGCTGACGACGATAAGAGAATTATATGCGAGGATAAAATACACACTTTCACACTCGGACATTATTCTGTGATATTTCAACAAAATCAAGAGGATGATGAATGGAGTACGACTGAAGACATTGAAATGTCGTAAGTTTAAAAAAAACTCATGAGTTTATAAATAGAAAAAAAGAATAGAAAAAAAAAATAATAAACAAAAAACAAAACATATTATGAATAATAAGAAAATAAAACACATATCCGTAGAAGGTGTCATCTTACCCAACGAACCCCTATCCAACATTGATCTGTCGAAAGCGGCAAAAGATTTAAAAATCAAACATTTTCGAGGTGTGTTTTCTAGAGATGCCTTGCCAAGAAAAAAGACTTTGATTCGGAATGTGGAATTTTAAATCTGGACGATATTGGAGGTGAGGGCACGCATTGGGTCACGTGGGAAAATACGCCAGACAATTGATCACCATCTGGGCCGAGGAGTGCGGTGCATTAGATGTGGAAAAAGCTGAATGGTCCTTCGGAAACGGAGGTAACAGACCATTGCACGGTCTGCTAGGATATCCCATGCCTGTGGGAGGCAATATCATTCGAATGAGTATGACCTCTATAGACTTGAGCGAAAAAGTAATCGTCAATCTCGTGGTGAATGGTGTGGAATGTGAGAAGAGGTACAGAGTTGAAAAGATGAAGGAACAACACTCAAACACTATCATCTTCGGTACACCTCTCAAGGTGCGTGTGGGGGATAGGATCAATTTCAAGGTGAAAACCAATAATCCCCAAGCCGTCACTTCAGTGGTCTCTGTGTTGATCGAACTGGGTCCTCTGAACAAACAGTGAGTGCAAAAAAAAAAATTGAAAATAATCACTTTTTTGTGATGTAGGGGAGATAACTCAAAAAAGAATATAATTGGATTTTGAGAGAGAATAACCTGTCTCAAACTCCAATTATAAATTTTTTTTATTAATTTTAGATAAATATATTTACGAAATAAAACATTTAAGTGTTCGTTTTATATACGTTTTGCATTCAAGACAAAGTTTCGCGTCTTCTTCCTTTTGAAAATTAGAATTACACTTTTCACAAATTATTAAATGTCCACAAGGTAAAAGTAGAATATTTATAGGTCGAACTTTACACAATACGCAAGTATTATTATTGACATTCTTAAAACACTCGTCCATGTCTAAACCAAGATCCAACATAACAATAATAAATTCTTTAAAGGCCGTTTCTCCACTATACATTAACGTATCTAGTAAATGTCTCATGCAATCTTTCGTGGTTGTTCCCTGTTTTTTAATTCATTCTACCATTTCCGAAGTCAATATTATGGATGTTGTCATTTCCAATCGATCTAGTATATTTAATAAATTACTCTCATCTATGTTATCTAGCAAATGCTTTCGATTTTGTCTCAAACATTCTCTATCTTGATTATTCATTTTTTAGGGTTTTTTTCTATTATTATTTATTTTTTTTATATTTTATCGATATTTTTTTTTTTGGGGGGGGGGTATTTTAATTTCTATTTTTATATATATTATATCATCGAACGATGGACATTTTTTGTCCATCCGATTTGAATTCTAACTCTTTATCAGAGAGGACCAGGGCAAAAGTCTCTGTTCTCCTCAGCACATTCTTATCGAATTGCATCTTGATCTGAATGTCTAAGACGCTACTCTTGAGTCACTCGCTCTGTTTACTAACGTCGAATATGAACAGGGAATACATCGATTTGTATTTGTTGGGAGTAGGATTACCCATCAATTCATCCAGTCGATGATATTTCTTTGCGAAATCTGTGGCGTCACCGTATAGTCTGCAGATGCATTGTAATCAATGGCTGGATATCTTGTGGCATTTAGAAATACTTGCATGTTTCTGAAGTTACAATGATCGAAAAGGGAAGGATTTTTCTGTTGAGACCCATCCCTATCAGTTTGAAATGCCACTATGATGAATCGCGGTCTTTCCGAAGCAGATTTCAATCTCCAATCGAAGTGATTGCTAAATGGTGGAATACTAGCCATGTTGCAATGTCTCATTCTAAATCCCACCGGTAATTTACTCTTTGATTCTATGATCTTGTAGAGACGTCCTTTCTCTGTGACTGAAGGCAATACGTGTGGAACGAACCAAGATATCTTGTTCAGATGTATCTTACCCACATCGGTCGCAGCGGCTCTCATGATGGCTTCGTCGTTTCCTTTTCGAATCAATGTCAGATTGTGTTTGAATCCGTAGAGAATCTTATTGTAATCTTCCACGAATCTGAATATGTGTTTCAGAGGTATCCTGAATGAAAACGTTCCTTTGGGTCTCCATGTCTTGACGACATAGTCGAATCTCAGGGCGGCACTAGTATTGGCTGCACTCATGTTGGCAATGGTGTCTTTCACCCACAATTGATTGAGTCCTTTAAATTTCGAAAAATCGTCCGGATACGTCAAGAGCCCCTACATCGTGGTGGCTTGTCCAGGATGAAACACGGATTCTATCTCTTGTCCTGAGAGCATGTATTTTATATTACTGAACAGATGCATCATACCATTATAGGCTAGAGTGACCACATCATCATCGGCATACTCGCCTCCGTCTTCCTTGGTGAAATGCCCCTGTATCACTATGTAACTTTCGCTGGGATGAACGAACAGATCTTGAGTTTCGACATTAATTCTTATTTCACCAGCATTGTTTAGACTGGTTCCAGCCACTGGTTCGTACTCGAGAACTTCATATTCTTGAATGCTTTTGTCTCTCAATATACCTTCAGTTATATCTAATATATTCGGCATGTTTGTTTTTTATTGTCTGTGTGTGTTAATTCACCTTTTTATTATTAATTGTTTTTCTTTTAATTATTAATTTTATTTATTATTTTTTTCTCCTTTTAACTATATATATGCAAAGAAAAATAAAAGTGAAGGGTTGGTTCTTCAAAATGTCGTCTTCTGCAATTCTTGTTCGTAAAATGTTCCAATGATTTCTCTGCTGTCACCTTCATCATCCTCTAATGCTTCTATTTTGTAAGTCACCGGATCTGTGTAAAATATTCTAATGATCTTAAAGATTTCTTTGGGCCATCGAGGAGTGTAACCTTTTGCAAAGAGTGACTTATAAGAAGTGATTCTTACTCGATCGCCGACTGCAAGTTTCGGTGATTTGGACTCCTTATTGATCTTGATCCTTTTGGGATAGAGATTAGCGAAGACGCATTTTTCATTTCGAGGATTGCTAGCTTCTGCGGGAGTCATCTTGATCGATCTATGTTGCGTATTGTTGTATTCTTCAACCAGTTCATCTAGAACGTCGATATATTTCTTGGTCTTATTTGCCATGAAATACTTGTACATTTTTTCCTTCATGGTTCTATTCCAACAGTCCATCTTGTTAGCTTTCCCTTCATTATCGATGGAATGGAGGTCAACCAATGGATGGACGTGACTGTTGTAAAATTCCTTCCCTTTGTCCACCCACAATTTATCTGGTTTTCGAGAAGAAGCTGCAAATATGCTCTTCAGAGCCTCAGCCACGCAAGCTCCCGATTTATTCTTCAGAGGCCTCATCCATCCATATTTCAAAAACACGTCAGTGACCGCCAGTATGTATTTAATGCCCTTGTTCCGTTTTGAATACGATTTCATGTTGACCAGATCGGCGACCAAATCTGATCCAGACCCTTTACGAATACCCTTCTCCTTCAGAGTTTACGCATGACGGCTTGTGTAGTTCAATCACCAGTGCATTCGTTAATAATGTTTTCTGGACATTTTTTTTTGGTTATAACCCCATCTGAATCAACATTTGGTAATGATCACTTTACCGACCAACGAACGTTCGAGTCTCTCTCTCCTAGTGGGATTTGGTATATTTTTCAATGTCATCAACATGTTTTTATCGCAGATTCGATTATGATTCTCGACGTCAGGATGTTTAGCGTAGCACCGATCGTGAGTGTAAGAGGCCGAATCCACCCTATTGATGGGTTTGCTCCAAGATTTAGGTGTCAGATCTCGATTCAATCTCTTATTTGATTTCGTGCCAGGTCCTGTGAATTGATGTCCTGGCAGATGCATTTTGACAGGTAGATTATTAATCAATTTATTCGTCAGACCGGCACCATGTTTGACGAATTGCATTTTGTCAAACCACACATTTTACACATTTCACGAAGCATGGGACTTTTATTTTTTGTCAGTACTTTTTTAATGTTAACCGTATCCGTAACTCTCTTGCATTTGACGCAAAACATTTTGTTTTTTCGTATATATATATTTTAATTTTTTTAATTTATATATAATTTTTCTTCTTCTTTTATATATACATTTTTTCAATCGATTGCTTCTGGAATCTTTTTGGGATCCAATAATTTATGAAACGATTGTCTCGCTTCTTCTCTACCTTTTTTCACGAGAAAATCCTTCAATTCTTCCTTGAGAATCTGATGAATCTTGACTCTTATCTTCACTTTCATGACTTCGTATTTTTGTTTTTCGTTCAATATGTCGACGAATTCACCGTCTGAAATCCTACCTTCTTTCAATGCTATAGAGATCTTATCTGACATGGAATCGATCTTTGCATCGGCTAAAACGCTGACGTTTTCATGTTTCTTGGCCTTTACGGATAATTTCTTAGCGAGAAATTTTCCGATGGTACTGATGAATCTGGCAGTCAAAGCCCATCCTTCTATGGCCAACACAATCAGAAGAGCAACGAGGGCAGTTGACAATAGACTGATTCCGGCAATGTTCAAACCCATAGAGGCCGTGATGAGAGTCAAATTCACACCACTCACAAATTTCTCTAATCTCGAATATTTCTTAATGAGCGAACAACGAGAATCTCTCTCTCGATACAATTGAATTCTATTGATATGTTCAAGTCGATACCTATGCACCTCCTCGTCACTACTATCTGGTGGTAGAAGAGGTGTCGTAGGCTCCACCTTCTCTAACGATGGATAGATGTTTTTACTTCAAAGTTCCATTTTCATTTTATTTTTATTTTATATCTATTTTATATCTATTATTATATATTTTATGTATTTTATTTTTCATCTCCTTATTATTTAACGAATTAAAAAAAAAATGTCAATGTTTTCTTCCCTTAAACATGGAATTCATAAAAATGTGATTCCTGTCAGAAAATTAGTGGCCTTCCCTTTTCAACAAATATTCAAAAACGCATTTTCTGTCTTCGTGCTGAAACTTTGATGTGCTAACTTCAACTCTTCCGATTTAGTGGGCTTGGGTTTTCCAATGCCAAACACTAATTGACTCCAATATTCGGTCACACTGGACATATTCGAATGTGGGCATAAAATACATGGTGATGATGTCTTTCCATTCCATCGTGAGACATGAATGATAAACGCGATTAAATTTTTTCTCCTCTCGGCAACTGAGACACCTTTCAAGCATGACACGAGGAAATTGTTCTTTCACGCAGATTGCGTAAGCTCTGCACAGTACTCTTCAAAGAAACCAAGCTCTCAACTTCATGGAATCGTTTGTTTTACTCATAATTACTTTATAAAAAAAAAATTCTTTTCTTATTATTTATTTTTTTCTATTATTTTGTTTTTGGTATTATATTTTTTATATTTTTTTTTCTACTTCTTATTATTAAAATATATTTTGTCCCAAATTTTTGTGATTTTCAAAAAAATTTTGTGAATTGTTAAACTTTTTATGATAATAATTATTAATGTAAAAATGTTTTTTTGGTTTTTTTTAATAACAACACATCTATTCATCTTATCATCAAATGAATGAACGAATACTTCTTGTTTATTATGATCATGCTTATTATTATTGGAAAGAGATGACATTTTTTTTTCGAAAGTTGGAGTTTGTGCCTCTCGTATTTCGATAAAACCACCATTTTTTCATCATAATCGTTAGACTGATATGGGAAATAATCAATAATGATGTTTAACCTTTCAGCAAATTTGATCTATGATCTATATAATGTGAACTAGTGTAATCTGCAAATAAATTTGACACATTTGCAAATAGATTTTTCAATATTTTCATCACCACCACAATCGAATATGTTAACTACATTTTTTTGTGCAAAAAATTATATAACGGTATTTCCCGTAATTATAACGTTCTACAAATGTCACATTGTATTTTAAACGATCTAGAACATCTATAATTATGTCATAATCTTGGTAAGACACATTTTCTTCACACTTCATCGTTTCGATATTTTCGAAATAGCTTCGATTTAGGAATATGAATAACAATATTAAAGAAAACAATGTTCCATACCAGTTTAAACATGCATGGTGTATGATTTGTTCCAATTGAATTGTTTCTAATGCATACTCATGTAAAGATTGAGAAAAATCTAAAAGCTTTTCATAATACGAACTTCTTGTAAACACGTCTGTTGGAAGTCGTTTTCTCTCCTTTTGTTTCATTTTTTTTAATCGGTATTTTTTTTTATAATACCATACCCAAAATGGGTATATTCTTAAACGGTAAATTCTGACTGAACAATAAATCTTTACCAATCGGTTCCACATTCTCTCCAGTCTTCAGATAGAGACCGTCTCCGTGGAAAGCATTGCTGCCTTTTCTCATGGGTCCTAGATACAATCCTTTACCTTCAACATCTACGTGACACATGGCTCCTCCCTTCTTCAAAAATAGTCTGTTTCCTCTCTTCTTCAGAAACGATCCTCTACCCATTAATTTGTCGACTCCATAACTAGCGAGTCCTGAGAGAGCGCCCATGCCCAGAGCTGGTAACACCATCTTTGTGAGAATGGGTAATGCTTTAGCGGCGAGTCCTGCCAATAGCGGTAAGAAACCACCTTTCATTCTCAGATTGTATCTCAATTGAGTGGGACTCAATCTCACCATCATTCCCATTTGATTATGAATCGCTTTCTCCATTGTTTTGATTTGAGTTTTAGTCCAGGCAATCCGATCGCTACCACCACTCACCAGATCTTCGCGACTGAATTTAAATCTAATGGCCTCGCCTCGATGACTCAACACTCTGCAAAGTTTAGCTTTCTGTCCTTTGGATATGTTCACTTTTTTAATGATATATTGACTGCTACTCATATTTGTTGTTGTTTTTTTTCACTGGATTATAAATATTTTTAATTAGGAATATTATAAGTTGGTGATTTTTTTTAATTATTATAAAAATTATAAGTTTTTTTGTTTTTTTTTATTTCTTATATAAATATATAAAAAAATGAAAAAAAAAAATTTTGTGAAATGAGAAAAAAATTTTTTTTTTTTTTTTTTTTAATTATATTATTATTATTTTTTTTCAAATTAAATTATTATTATTTTTTTCAAATTATATTATCATTATTTTTTTATTTTTCTATTTACTTAATTTTTTTTTCATATCTCTCTGATGTGAAATCGAAAAGGCACTCTCTCTCCGCGAAGATCTAACAGAGCTCCATTCTGATCCTTCAATATGTCCAAGATAATGGGTAGATAGACAAGATTTCGAGGTCGCTCCATGATCTTGCAACCCGGCGAAATGTCTGGAAATTCGAGTAGATCGTAGGCTGAGCTCTACCATCGACGTAACTTCCCGAGATCACATTGACATTCACTAAAATGCTATTGACCACGAGAATGTCATCCATATTTTCAGATGTGTCATGACATCAATACATCTTTTGATCAAATCCCCACATCTTACCGATTGAATCTTCCGCACTAAAATCGATTCGTTTTGGGAGCAATTCTTATCATCTTACTTCCGTGACTATCGGTCTTCAGTCTCATCTGAATGTGATGGTTCAGATCGTCTATGTCATAACTTTCTTTGGGAATTCATATCTCGAACCAATCGACTCCGTTGGAATACTTGAACATGTTATTCTTTTCGGTAATGTTGGGAAATGAATAGTAAGTCTCGAGATTAACCAATGCCATCTCGTATCTCTTTTCCTTCTTCAATTCGATGGAAGGTTTGAATTTAGTCCTCAATCGAGTTGTGTCGTGACTCACTATGATTTGAAAGGATTGTTTCACACTGTATTCTTAACCATCTGTTCTAATAGAATATATTCTGACATTTTTTTTTATTATTGTTATTATTTATATATTTTTTTTATATTTTGTCGATATTGTTTTTTTTAGTTTCTTCTCTATTATTATTAGGAATATAAAAAAATCATCGATTCCGCTTTGATATTTCAAGTCAAAACGATCACCACAAAATTGAGAAGTCCTTTGTCCCACACCTTCTTACAAAATCTCCTGAATTCTTCCCTACTCATGTCATTGGCCACGTGATCTCCATAGATGTGATTGAGATTCGTGAGATCCTGATGAAAGAGACACAGAAAATTAGCATTCTCCCTTATCATCTGTCTGGGTAGTCGAAATAATTCTGAGACAAATAGAAACAATCCACGTTGCTGTGACATCCTTGAATGTAATACGGTTCACATCGATTCTGTCTCTCCAACAGTAGATCATCAAAGATCAAGAGATTCTTATTCTCCGACTTCAACTGTCTAGGATCGGGAACGTCATCAGCATTCTCATAAAACTGGCATTCCACATTCGAACAATCCAAGTTTCTCTTGGTCAATTCTCTCGCCATTCATTCCAATATATTCGAAGTCTCGTATCCTTCAAATTCGTCTTGATTGTCAAAGATTCTCAACATAACATCCTTAGGTAATTTACGTATCATGCACTCTCGAAGCAATCTATATTCAGGTTGAAAAAGACTCTTGCCAAAAACGAATAATCTGTCGTAATCCAATCAACCAGGTCGAAATAATAGATTCATCAAGAGATTGGTCTTTCCGCAATTCAGTTTTCCCACTACCAGACCTCTTATGCTTTTGGGAAAGAACTCGTCGTTCGACCTCTTAGTCATCACGTCATTCCAAGACATGTCTTTGATATTCATTTTTTTCTCTAGTTTGTTTTTTTACAATGTTTTGAATTATGTTTTTTTCTAATTTTTTTTATATTTTAATTTCTGTTTTTATATATATATAAAAGTTTTTTTTATTATTTATAAATCACTTTCAATCCTGATCCTTTCGTCATTTTAGCCAAGTCTTGTATCGGTACGACATCATCATAGAAATCTCTCCAACTTTTCGGTTTGATTCTCAATTGTTTGGCAGATTGTGGAGTTATCAATTTATTAATCAAAGCATCGGCACCGGTCGCATCTTTCTTACCCGCATCGATCGCCGTTTTCTTTCCGATTTTGATAGAACTCGACGTGATCGGTAAATTTACGAGTTAAAAATTGCATCATTGAATCCACGATGCCCGATCCACCGTAGATGTAAGATCTAGCATATCCTCTGTTATTTATCACTAACATTTTTTTAAAATTATTATTATTATTTTTTTTTTAAATAAAAAATATATATTTTTTATTTACTTAATATTTTTGTTTTTTTTCCTTTCTCTTACTATTTTATTATTTCAAACAATTCATCAACTTTTGATAATCCTTCTTAGTCAAGACCTTCTGCCTCAACAATTCATCACACACGCTCACTATCTCGTTATCCACTCTGGTGTTACCAGCCTCTCTGCTTGCCATCAACAAACTCAATCACCCCAACAAGGCATCAGATCGCGCGGAAGAAATATCATGTCGGTCATTCCCTTTCCAGTCGTTGATTTCACAAAATACTCGTTCGCCTTCCATATGGGTTCCAACACGTTCTTCTACTTGTAACCTCTCTTATCCTTAGGTCTCGTCTCTTTGGGATCGTTGTTCTACTTCATGGCGTGAGTCTGAACCAGAATGTCTCCATATTTTTTGTAATCCTCCTCGATGTAATCATAAGGTCTCTGGTGAGAGAGCAGAGTATACAATCCGTCAAGTCACTTTGTACCTATTCGGGCCGACGATCAAATAACGACCCTCAAGCGATGATACTTCCGTGTCACCAACGAAAATTTTATCGCCATCGTCACGAAATCCGTACATCGAATCTTTCACGATTCCACTACTATCGTCAAATCTGCTAAAAAATGCTCAAAGCGTCGCTACTATCGGCGGTACTTGAATCAGTCTCTATTCCCATCGGGGTAGTATCTGTAGTGACGCTATAGACGCTACTCCGAGGAGAATCGGTCTTGCTTCCCGTCGGAATGAAATCGGAGAAAGTTCTCGGTGCTAAAGTACCGGCAATCGAAGAGGTCACCCTCTGAGAACCTTCTTTTATGGGTCTTAATTCCTCTACAATCTCTTTCCTAGCTCGTTCCTGAACCTCGGTGACGGGTCTGAACAACTTGGTCGCCTCTCGTCTCAATCCCATCTCTCCCAATCGTCTGGCCTTATCCTGCACCTGAATGTTCTCCTTACTTCATATTAATTCGCGAACCTGCTCATCCCTTCGCTTCAAATCTCCGATGTGTAGAAACATTGTTTTTATTTATTATTATTCTTTTCTTTCTTTTTTTTAATAAAAAATAGTTGGGTTTTTTTGGTATTCTTATTTATATTTTTGAATGTTGTTTTATATATCTCTTTTGTATTCTTATTTTTTGAATATTGTTTATATATATATTTAAAAAAAACAATTTTTTATCACCCGTCTCGCAACTCGTAATATCTACATAATCGCGGACCGGAGCGGGCCCACCTCGCGCGTTTTAGACTCCGCGAGCTATCTCACTCTCCTTGCCAAAAACCTCTCTACGTCATTGATGGCTGATTCGGGCCTACCGATAAATTCGCGGCTCGATTCGGACTCCGTTTTTCCGCGGAAATCGACGTTGGATCGCTAGTTTTCCATCCGCGCCGGTGGTGTTTTTTGGCGGTATTCTGTCGAAAAAATTCACCTAAAATGACGGTCCGTCTTACCTCTGCGAAAAGGCGAGTGTTTTCCAGAGAAAGGTCGTGTCAGATTTTACGATCCCACCAAAAAGTGAATTTTTAAGAGAGGGAATTTTATAGAGTTGTTAAAATTCCGTCGCAATTTTTAGCCAGCCCAACGTTGACCGTTAGAGAAATCGAACGTCGAACCTACGACACCTCGTCTACTGTCACCCACTGTAAGAATCGGGAAAAAGTGACAATGTGAACGTGGACGATCCATACAATTCGATCGTGACGAACGCGATTTGCTCGAAAAAAAAACCCCAGAAGTTTTTGGTGAGGTGCGATCGAGACAACAAATTAAGTGGGCTCGAACCCCCGTTCCACCCTACTGGTGACCAATGTTTGGACTCGGGTAAACGGAAGTACCGTTCTCATTTCTCCAAACTATTTGTTCAAGCCTTCCTCCTGATATCACATGCATACATCTGCTAATTTCATTAAACCAGTGTCTAAATGTTCATTGTTTATACATTTATAACAATTTCCCCAAATATTCGAATACTATTCGAATATTCGCTCGTTAAGCCGATCGAATATTCGAATATTAAAATCATTCGAATACCGAACACTAATGGTCACCATGCGCAATACATTGAATTACAGATGTTTGCAGGCTTCACGTGCTCCGAAACGTGTATTACGTAAATCAATACTGTTAATTCCGTGTCCGGATCGACCGATTTCTGCATTCGGAAAAGAGCGTAAATCAATGCTGTTAATTCCATATCCTAATCGACCGATTGTTGCGGTCGGAAAAGAGCGACAGGTGAACCGAAATGTATTTTGTAGAGCTCTCAGAAGTCGTAAGAAGCACTGTAAAATTCATTTTGGTTCCCCACTTATGTTCAATGAACATTTACCTCATGGGTGGTGATAGGATGTCCCAGACGCGGGGGGGGGGGGGGGGGGGGGCTATGATCCTCGACAGGGTGCTTGAGAGTCCCCTGACTATCTCTATCTTCATGATGTTTGCATAATTATATCTCCCCGACGAATTTGGCCACGTTCCTCGATCAGGGTGGTGCTAACCCTTCCAAAAGCGCTGTATACCCCTCACCCTACCGGTGCAACCCCTGATATATCTCAATTTTACTACTGAAGCGAGAACTGAACGTCCTTTGGTTTGATGTTCAGAACCATTTAACTTGGAGAGGTATTTTCTATCGTGTTACCTGGATATGGTATAAACCAGACAAACAACAGTGTGCCTCGGTGACATTCATCACAGTTAATATTTCATAGACATCAAACACACTTACTTTGACAATTACTGTCCTCTACCGGAGATAAAACAATTCATGCATTTACCTTTGGAAACCAATTAAGACCGACCTGTCAAGAGATACAAATGGTGTTCGTGGCAATGTTATTTTGTTTCACATCGGCGGGTAAATAAATATTGTCTTTGTATGCATGGTTCAAGTTCATGAGATGCATTGAGTGCATGTGACAAGAGGGATGAGATCAAAATGTTGTCGTGAACAGACTCATTCTAATCTGTCAATTAACAAGTTCGCTTATGGTGCCATGTAAGTAACAGAAATTTGTTTACTTTGAAATGAAAACTGAAGTTATTCGGGTCTCAAGGGATTTAAATCCCACATCGCCCCTGTGCGCCTTTGGCGCGCTGAAACTTTTCATTCATCATATACTATTCCAAAAAAGTAGGGGATATTTGATAAAAGTGAGATGTATGAAGAAATATATTTATATTTTCATCAAAAAGACAGTTGAGGCATTGCACTGTGACACCTGGTGAATGATTTCAGCGATAGTTGGGTGTCTGACAAGCACACATTCCACGCACTGAACTGTAGAAGATATGGACGGTCAGTCAGAGAATTTACCACATTCAGTCCAAGACGTCAATACCCTGTAAATCCTCCTCGGTTCGCGAGACAAGTGCAGATCCGACGTGGCATACTTCTCACCAAACGTCCAATATCAGCTTGACTGATGTTATTCCATTCTTCCTGGCGTGCAGCGGCGAGTTTCAGGTCAGTGGTAGTTGGCGCCTGCCAAGCATATCCCAGACGTGCTCGATTGGTGAAAGGACTGGACTTAGGGTAGTGATGTTCTGCTCCTGGAGGTACTCTGTAGTGACACGGGCCCTGTGTGCTCTTGCATTGTCATCTTGGAAGATGAGTCGACGGCCATGACGTCCAGCAATTGGCACCACGTGAGCTATCAACATGTTGCTACGGCAGTACTGCCCTGTGACACGCCCTTGGATGACATGTACTGCTGTTCTGCTTGTCATGGTTATGCCTCCCCACACCACAACCGTTGCACCACCAAAACGACCGTGCTGCCTAACGGTTACGACATGGTATCGTTCGTTCCACCGCCACCACACTCTGTTTCACCTGTCGTGGAAGTCGAGAGGGTGAACCTCGATTCATCGGAAAACATGAAGTTGCTCCACCGACGATTTTCCCAGCGTTGTCGTGCTCCACACCAATTACGCCCTGCTGCGATGTCACGTTCAGTCAAACGTGGAATTATTCGAGGTCGCCGAGCGTACAAATTCCAGCTGCGTAGGCGATTTCGGATAGTCTGACCGCTGACTCGCATATCTGTCGCTCGGTGCAGCTGCTGTCCAATTTCTGAGGCACTTTGATGGTTACAAAATTGCTGTGGTTCGGATGAAACGATCCTGGTTAGCAGTTGTCCCTCTTGGACCACCTGACGGACGTCTGTCATCAACATTGCCTGTCTGACGGTAGCGTGACCACAATCTGCTAATCACCGATTGAGTTACGTTGAGAATTTGAGCCACTGCAGTCTGTCTGCTGCCAGCTTCCAACATACTAACGGCACGTAAGCGTTCGTCGCGTGTCAGTCTTCGCATACCTCAAGAATGGTGAGGCCTTCGAAAAACCTTTCCAGTACAAATGAAAACTTCAAAACGTATCCCACAGACATTAACGCGGCTCTCGTGCGAAAAAATGGCCCACGAAGTTTTCGTGGGCCGGTGACATTCATGATCCACACTAAACTTGGTAACATTTTGATGTATCCAATCACGCGTATCCAATACCATATTCCGAAAAAATCAACATCAGTTTGGATATACCCTACTTTTTGAATAGTATACTTTGAAATTCCCATATCTGATATTCCATACATTCAAAATAATATACACAAATTATACATCAAAATGAAGATTGAGGGGAAAAGAACATGAAAAATATGTGTAGTCACCTCATAGACTTGACAGCAGGCACCAGTGGTTCCTGGATGTCAGCCACCGTATTCGTACCAAACTGATAATTTATTTATTTATTGGTGTTTAAGGTCACATATGGATGCACAGTGGCTAATCGTGACCGTGACAGTTTTACGGGTGGAAGAAGCCCGAGTACCCGGGGAGAACCACCGAGCATCGATGAGCAACTGTCAGCTCCTCAACATCCTAACTCTGTTCAAGCTCCGCTCAAGGAGGGTCACAGTGGTTGAAGACATGTGCACCATCCACGTGCAGTACGCCCTAGTACACGGCGTCATCGTGCCCCCATGTAGGCAACCGGGATAAAGTGCCTTGCCCAAGACACAACCAGAACAGATAATAAAATATGTCCGGAGAACAACTTGTGGCCAAATGTGCTTCACATATCCAAGAACAAAGCTAGACATTCAAAACAGTTCAGAATGCAGCGATAGGACTGCATTTGGGAAAAGGACAATACTGTCTCAGTTTTAATTGAAGATGGATTCCATGTTCAACGGAGTTGCGCAAATCATTCGATACCACGAATTTCCATAAAAAACAAATTCATAATTCCAAGAAATTTCAACAGTTATCATGATACCTTGCATGGAATATGGCAACAGTGCAGTCTCTATAGAACAACAGTATGCTGTATTAAGGCGATCTTTCTCATTATTTGATTTTAGACGGCGTTGTATATCGATGCTTCTTCCGTCCGATGACCTTGGTCGGAAGTCGAAAGTACTGTATAATGTAAAGAAAGCCGACAGTTTTGGAATTTACCCCCAAGCAGCTCTGTCGGTCCGTTTTGAAGTATTATGATGCCCTAGCTTTTTTCTTGCCTATTTGGAGCACATTAGGCCATGAGGTGTTTGCCTGAAATATTAATTTATCGTCAGTTCTGGTACGAATACGGTAGCAGACTTCCAGGAACCATAGTTGCCTGACGTCAACTTCGTGAATTGATGTAATATATTTCTCGTGTTCTTTCCATTACCACCTGCATTTTGATGTATAATTTGTGTATATTTAATTTTAATTTATAGAATATCAGAGGTGAGAATTTCAAAGTAAACAAATGTCTTTTACTTATATATACCACCTTAACCCTTTACCTAAATTAACGGCCAAAACCGCCAGCACTATTCTCAAAAATCGCCAATTAATTTTCATTATTTTTTCATTTTTTGTCTCAAAAACATAGGTTATGACACCTCGTTGGAACAAGCTCGTCGAGCTCGTAAACCTGATAAAAAATGCTAAGAGGTACGTCCTGGGGAGCCAATCGGACAATCCTACTTAAGTTGTACAAAGCTTTCGTGCGCCCAGTCCTCGAGTATGGGGCACTTGTCCTCACCGACATAAATAAAACCACTATGGGAAAACTCCAGAAAGTTCAGAACCACGCGCTCAGGGTCGCCCTCAGTGCCCCCTGGGACACCCCCATCAAATTACTTCAAGAAGGAGCCGGCATTCCAACAGTAGAAGACCGCCTCGCCTCCCTTGCCGCGAAAAATCGAGACAGCCTCACCGAAAGTGACATAATATCCGAACTACAGGACATTTGCGCCAACCGGCAAAAAAGTTAAAAATGCCATAAAATAATCACCCCGTAATTAGGAACCAAACCAGAGGGGGATAAAGTAAGGAACTATACTTGCCAATGACGGCCCACCACAACACGACAATCCCGCAAGTGGCAGATTATACTTGACTGAACATACCATCACTGCGCCCTCGGGAAGAGGTAGCACCTTTGCTGAGAGGTTCCCCTCTCGCACTGGTCCTCATGCGAAGGTTTAGACCAAAATAACACCAAAAGACAAGCCACAACTCCCAAGAACACCATAATCCTGCACATCTGTTGAGTACCCGGCCCTTTTTCTTTTGACGCGCCAGGACATGTTGCCAAAAACTACATTCTACAGTTAAAGGGGGTCGAAAGCGGCTTTCCCCACAGCGCGAAACCATTTCATCTGCTACAGTACGTGGAGCGTGTATTATCACTAAATCACTCGCAGAGTGGAAATTCCACCCAAGCAATAATTGCAAATGTGTTGCAAAGCATAACAAACACAAGCAAAGTTTCAGCCAATGGACCTCCGGGTTAAACCCGGAGGTCCATTAGCTGAAACATTGCTTGTGTTTTAGTCGATATATACAAAATTTGAAAGTTATAGTTTGGGTGATAACTCCACTCTGCGGGTGATTTAGTTATAATCCACTCTCCACGTACTGTAAGTCACTTTGTGTTGGGAATATCCGCGAAAGCCACTGTTCTACGTTCTAATCGAAGGCACGATTGTTCGTAGGCTAGTTAATTCGAAATATACTGAAATGTTCATTTTACTGTAAAAATTATTGTAAATAAAGTTAATAATAAATTTCCCCAAGAAGTATCTTCAGATTTATACCACGAAACAGCTCTACCATAGTTTCCCCGAGAGGGGGATAATTCTCCCCGGTGGGAGGGGAGCGCTATATCCACCCCCCCCCCCCCCCCGGCTAGTAACCTTTACTCTTACCTGTTGGAGATATCCGCCTGCCGTTGCCAGAGTTCATCCCGTTCTCGACTCTCCTCTCGTTCTTCTCGTTTTTCTGTTTTCCCGCGATTTCTCTCGCCCATCTTGCCTCTAGCTCCTCTAAAGTTTCCTCGCTGGTCTCCGACTGAGCCACCTCTTCGACAGCTCCAATGATAGCATGTACGATTTTGTAACTTTTTTACTGCGTTTCCAGTTCTAAGATATGAAAAAGGGTGTAAAAAGTAGTTATTTACAAGATCACATATCAGTCGGGTTTTTATCTCAAATTGTGTAAATTTACAAAGTTTGCAGGTCTTTTAAAGAGCAATTTCAATGCTGTTTCACCCTGAAGACAAAAGGCAGCGGAAACGAGGTGCGTGAAAAAGACGGCACGTGCTCCTGCCCAACTTCAGAATGCTTCATGATAGCACCTTGAGTTTTAAAATTTAGGAGAATGCAATGTGTCAATATACGAGTACTAATAATTTACCAATGAAACATTCTCAGATAAAATTGGTCAATTAACTCCACATTCTGTCTCAGCTGGTTCGGTCTCAAAGTTCTGCTTCAACCATTTGAAAAATAACTGAAGCAGAAAAATAAATCGAACCATGACCAGATCGCAGTATACTCACTATAAAGATAGACAAGTTGGCATACGAGTATTCGCTGATATGCGATTATAATACATGGCAGGACACGCAAAAACGCCGGCATGTGCTTCAGTGGGATAGTATGTTTTCACCAATCCCCTAGCCCGATCCCTCTCTTGAAACACGCACGCACACTTTTGAACCCTTAGAAACTCGTAAGACAACTTTTCCGCTCCAGGAACATGATACAACATAAAAAGTCCCAAGGCTGCACATTGATAATATTGATTGGTCTACCCTCGGAGTAATGAATGTGGACTCTTTCAATTGCTGCCTCTGAACTGACATGGAAGATACCACCAGAGTACCAATGGTTAACATCTTCAGACCTAGAATCAAGGAAATGATGACCAGTTGAGGTGGTGCTAAATAATCAGATATCCAAGAACAAAGCGAGGAAAGCAAAATACATCAGAATGCTGACAGAGCTGTATGGTAGAAAATACCAATTGCTTTTGTTTGTTTATATTTTGGGTGGGACGGATGGAGACATGTTTGTTGACTACGTTTAGGTCAAGGTCACCATAGGCAAAAAGCACCAAAAACAACGACATTACGAGTCCAATCGCCTTCACGCGGTACACTGTCACCATCAGAAAACTGCCCACTTGGCATCTAACTTGCAGGGTATCGCGACACTTGCTTGATTTTTTCTAGAATTTCAAAATCAAGGAGAACCCCGGAGTATCAAGTGACATTTTCGAACTTTTAGAAGTGGGGTCCTTCTTAAAAAAAAAAACGCAGACAGTCTTGACATTTTCCCCATCCAGCACTGTCGCTGCATCTTGGAAGTGTTTTGAATTCCCAGCTTTGTTCTTGGGTGTCTGAAGCATATTTGGCTAAAAGTTGTTATCGTGAAAATATTATTTTATTATCGGTTCAGGGGGCGGCGCAGCGATTTTCAATGTTGGTGGGGGGGGGGGGGGGGGGGGCTGGATCGAGCGATGGATAGTCGTTGGTATGACGGAACGACCATGGTTCGGCCCGTTGTACGAAAATTTCAAATTCCAGGGGTCCCAAAACCCCCATTTCCATGCATCTGAGCAGATATTTTGAGATTTTTCAGGAGATGTATTTGACAGATTTCAAACTTTGAGAGCCATTAAAAACATCGATAAAGCATACAGGTGAGGTCAATTTATCAGCTTTGGTCGTAACGACCAAAGCTGATAAATAGACCTCACCTGTATGCTTTACCAGACGTTTACAGCAATTATACTGTCTGTGGATTATCTTGTCTGGGGTGGATTTGGTACTTGTATGTCTGTAAGATTACAATCTATTTCAGTTAACCGATTTTTTTAAAGACTGTATACATTTTAGCGTTTGCTGCCACTTACTGCAAAAAATGATCCGAAATCCATCGAAACTAAACCAGTACGGGAGAAACATAGCTGGCGAAAATATGGGGGAGGCTCTAGATCTGCCCCTTGTTCCACCAGTCACAGGTTGTGTTAAAATATATGCATACAAAAAACATGGCCCGGCAAAAAAGTGGGTGGGCTGAAGCCACCCAGCCCCCCCCCCCCCCCGGTTCCGCCGCCCCCTGTGAGTTGAAGGCATATATTTTAGTGTTCAAAACACCACAACCTTCATTTCGATTTTGTATGTATTTATCAGAATTTTATATAATTTTAGGCTAGGAGACTTCATAGTAAATTCGATATTCGTTACTTATATAGCACCTGAAGCTTTCAAAAGAGACCTTCTAAAATCTCTACCATTCCCCCAGTCCCCCTGTGCTTCCGACGCCTCTGGGTTAATAATCTACGAAGGACTGACTGAGCTATCAATGTGTTTCATCGCATTGATCGGAAAAAATGATGAAGCACACCTGCATTGATTTTTCCAATAATACTTCCGTCTGCGTGACAACATTTCAGTGATAATTAATCGAAATTAGTAATAAACTGATACGCATAATGGCGCGTTATATAATTCTCTGCTGCCTCCACCATTAGTAGAATTAAATTGAAACTCGATCTCTTCACGATTTATGATAAAGAAGTGCCTGGGTTGGCATGCTCGTTTTCCGCTAATTTCCGGGCTTTCATTATCACAAAGCGCGGATATTTGCAAAGTTATCTTATTTCTTTGTTCGCAGTTCGTGATGATAATTATAAGATTCAATCTTCATTACCACCGGCCGTGTCATTGCTCAACACGAAGTGGTGTTGTCAACACGCTTGGATGACTGGTTCGAATTATACCCAACGTGATGGCCACCCTCGACCAGCACTATTCAGATGTTATTGTTTCATTTATTATCTCCAAAGCATAGGTTATGTCTCTCATTGAAACAAGTTGGGAGTGGCTCAGTGGGTAGAGATGCTAGCTGCAAGCCGAGAGGTTCTCGGTTCTAATCCTACCTGCAGCAACCGCGTTGTGTCCTTGGGCAAGGCACATAATCCCGATTGCCAACATGGGGGCACGGTGGCGTTGTGTATTAAGGCGTACTGCACGTCGACGGCGCACCTGTCTTCAGCCAATGCTAACCCTGCTCACGTGGAGTTAGTACGTTAGGGAAATTTATCAGTTGCTCGCCGTTGCTCGGTGGTTCTCTCTGGGTACTCCGGCTTCCTCCACCCGTAAAATTGTTCGACACGAAGTGATCCTGGCTGTCGTTAAATAAACCCCAATAAATAAATAAATAACATGAAACAAGCTCGATCCTATGGGGCCTGTATATTTGGAGTAGATCATAACATTTTTACAGTTCAACCCGGTGCTGTATTAATTAAAATTTTGTTAATGATGATTTTCATTACCCTGTAAACGCATGCGTGGACATCACTGCTCGCGAGCGAGTGGATTACGACCAATCCACGACGACTGTACTGTACAAGATATATATCAGTATCATATCAGTATCACAGTATCAGTCCTTGTGATTAATGAGGGACGGATCGTCTCAGATCAGGGAATCCGGGTGGACACCAGATGTGACGTCATAGTCACGTGACCCAGTGACATCAAGGTAGATCACGGTAGCCCATTTTTGCGGCCATATTGTGAACCAATCACCATTGTGATATGTATTGCCTGTACGCAAGCACAACGAGTGTTTTAGGGTAAAACGTGTTTCCGTCCTCCATTTTGTTTACTGGTTTTCAAACCAGTCAAATCAGTCTCTCCATCTAAGACCCCAACCCTCTACCAGTACGTCTAGATCGAGACGTTCGTCGTACATCAAAGAGGCCACGAGGGTCATGGGGGGATCCCGCGAAATATGGCTGTTCAGTTGTCATAGGGGGATACGAGGGACTTGAGGTTAGACTTTACCAATGTATTCCTCATGACCTTCACGGCCCCATACGCAAAAAGAGATTCTACAACGATAGAGAGACCAGAGAAAAGGTGCCGTGGGTGGGATTCCATCTAACGTGGCCCTTAACTGGTGGAGGGCAAGAATATTTTGGGTGGTCTGAAGTTGTTATTGAATTTGTTTATTACAAATTATTGGAGAGTGCCCGACGGCACTCTCCAATACTTTGTAATAGAACACATTTATAGAAACAAAATATTATTTGCGCTCGAACGAATATGAAAGATGAACAAGGAAAACATTGGCTTTTGCTCTGGTACCCTCATTTTTTGAAAGCCTTGACAGTGGCTTCTAGCACTCAACCAGTTAAATACCTAGATTAGGATAAGGGGGGCTTTAGGTAAAACCTCATTCAATGATTTATTAATGGAAATCATTCATAGATTAACTCCAAAAGTCTCGAACTAGACACAATACGTCGTGGTGATGGGTGAAGCTTAAATGAATAGACTGGTCTGTCCGTTTGAGGTTAGAGGTCTGGGCAGAACCTGAGGCGGTCGAAAGTAACTGAGTTTAGACAGACTGTTAGGGTAGCAGTAGCCAGAATAGGGTATGTAATAGATAAAAACGAGGTTTTTTAAGAAAGAATACAATACACAACGCAATGCTTGGAATTATCTTACCACTGCTTTGAGAAAAATGTTCTGTTCTGGCTCCACATTTAACTTTGTTAAATACGGAGCTAAAATGTGCTTTCATCTCGACATTAATATACAATTATGAACATTTTTGTGGTGGTGGATTTGATGTGATATGAACCTAAAAACGTATACTGACCGAGGCGTTAGCCGAGCAATTGCTCGTTGGCTCATTTGCTCGATGGGATTCGAGTCGTTCGAGCAATATGCCGAGTCACTCTATCGAGCAATTACTCTAAAGCTCATTTGCTCGATGGGATTCGACACGTGCTGCGCACGCGCACTCACACCAAGTATCACTATGGAGATGACGTCACAACATGGCCGCTCACGCGGGTTACCATGACAACACAACAAGGCGGCACTGGGTCACGTGACTATGACGTCACATGAGATCATGCATCCTGCCAATGGGGCCCCAAAACCACATTACATACTACTTGTAACCCCAGTTTGTCCCGATTGTCATGACTCAAGTGCCGACTGATGAAATATTCCAATTTCGAAGGCATGCCTTGATACTGTTGTTGAACTGTTTGTCAGTCGGGATTATAGATAAAAAAGTCAGGACATTGGATTGTGGAAAAACACATGTAGCTGTGACGTGACTCACAGGCTTCCAACTCCCAAGGACGTGGCTAAAGGTTTCAGATTAGGGGTGGGGGGGGGGGGTGTAGGGTAGTGAATTTTCAACTAGGGGAGGGGCCGGGAGGGGGAACCCACTCTCGGTTCCTCCCCCAGTTGGAAAATCACAGTCGAGAAAAATTTTGAAAATGAAGGGCATAAAATTGATTCTAGTAACTGAAATACCAACACATTTATGGTAGAATTATCAGGTTGTTATTATTATTTGGTATTACTCTGGGAATTGAATGTGTGCTAAACAAATGCTCAAGCTGAGAACTTTGAGCAATTCACACTCTCCTAACATTAAATGGGAACTTGGGCAGGAATGATCAATTTTCGATGTTTCGTAATCTTGAAACTGTGAATGATGGAATTAACTCAGGATAACGATTTTACACGATGTCATTTTCATGCATTTGACTATTACGCGTGACACCTGCAAACAGTCATATGTCAAAACCGCGACAGAATATAGTTCCACAATTCGACGTATTAAATATTTATACATTTCTTATCTTTGGGATTGGATTGTAGTGAATGTTTATAACGAATAAAAACAGGCATCGCGGCTTTGTTGATCCTTTGAAATAGTTCTATTTACACGCGCATTAATTTGACACAGTTCAGGTATTATGAAGCACTAATTAATATTTATTGAAAATATGAAACAGTAATTAGCCGAGAAGGAGAGGTCATTTGATAAAATCATGTAATGTGAGAAAGTACATACTAACTGGCAAGATCGAATTGATATCAAATACTCCAATTCAGGCACAAATGTCCAAACTGGGAAATTATTTTAGCGAGGAAGGGTGGTGTCACATCAGTGGCGTAGAGCCGGGGGGGGGGAGGCTATGGTCCCCCTAAACATTAAAGCGCCTCCCCTCCTCAGAATGGGAAAATAAAGCACCAAAGATCCCCAGATTCACTCTCAGGGCATTGAGGGTTTGGCCTTCCTATTGGTGGGAGTTCGGGGTAAGCCCCCCAAACCCCCACCAATGAGAGGGCCATACCCACCCCCACCCCCACCTCAGGACAACGGTCTTCGGACATGCCTCTGGCATATATCGACCTGCCCACCCCCACCCCCACCCCAAAAAAAGAAAGTATATTATGACATCCCCCAATAGGAAATCCTAGCTACGCCCCTCTGTCACATCATGCGGGACATTACCGCAACGAATCTGTCAGCTTACTGCTTGATCAGCACGCTTCTATTATCTCACCAATTCTTGTGACGTTACACAGCTCGATATATAGGGTAAATTGCTGCATGTAGAGATAAATATGGGGGAGGGGGCGGTGGCTCAGTAGGTATAGGTGCAGGCTGGAAGCCGAGAGGTCCTCGGTTCGAATCCCACTTGCGGCAACCGCGTTGTGTCCTTGGGCAAGATACTTCACCCCATTGCCCATCTAGGGGCACGGTGACGCCGTGGACTAAGGCGTACTGCACGTCGATGGTGCACTTGTCTTCAACCAATGCTAACCCTGCTTGTGTGAAGTTAGTATGTTGGGGAGCTGACAGTTGCTCGCCGTTGCTCGGTGGTTCTCCCCGGGTACTCCGGCTTCCTCCACCCGTAAAACTGTCATGGTCATGATTAGCCAGTGTGCAGAAATATGTGACCTTAAACCTCAATAAATAAATAATAAATAATAGAATAATAGAGATAAATATAGGAAACAAATTATCATTAAGAATGCACAAGGAAAGAAATTACAAACCTTTGGAACAAAAACGTGTTTCGACATTCTGGACCACACACTCAAGCTCGGCAGTCCAACCCTGGTCAAGCAAATTGTAATCACAATGCGATTTTCTTTCATTCTATCATGCAGGTAAAATCAGTTATTTTCCTACATGTAGGTAAAATAAACAGTTTGTTGCTTATTTACAAATACTTGAAAAGTTATTTTTAATGGGATTAAAAAATTACTTCATGCATGAAGTTACGAAAGTTGTCAAGTTGTGTTTCGGTGAATTCATAATTTGATATTCTAACTACTTTTAGTTACAGTACAGTCGCCGTGGACTGGTCATAATCTACGCGTGAGCAGTGATGTCCACGTTTACTTTACCATGTAATAAAAATCATCAGCAGAAACATTTTAATTAATAAAGCACCAGATTGTATCCGGTGCTTCATTAATGAATTTTTTTTATGATTATTCCTATAATTAGTGTGTGGAATCTACTATTATTGCGTCTGTGGAAATATTGCCCATCAGAGGAAAGTGACCAGTCAACGGCTGTTGTACTGTACCAGCTTCTTTAACCAATCAGCGTACAGTATTTGTCAGCTAAGACTAAGCCATATATTGTCAGTTCGCAGCTGAAGTCTCCCCATATTATAAGTTACGGAATGTTTAGTTGTCAGATATATGGTGTCATGAATGAAGGACATGTGGTTAGTGAGCGACTCAAAGGAGAGGGTTAATATGCTAATCAGAGAGATTGGGAAGAATGGGGCACGGGATGTCATCAAGCAGTTCGTCTCCGAGTGTTGGGAGGAGAGAAGAAGCTTGGGAATAGGGAGGCAGTCGGGAGTACAGGGGTAACCAAGGCCTTCTCACCCGGGAACCGCGACAAATCAGTGGCCGGCCAAAGTGTTGTTGTTATTATTATTATTATTATTATTATTATTATTATTATTATTATTATTATTACTATTATTATTATTATTATTATTATTATTATTATTATTATTAAGTGTGTGTGTTTGTTTTATGGGCGAGATCGTAAAATCCGCTTTTGGGACTCTCATATTCCCACTGTTTTTGTTAGTTTTGTCTTTATCACATTATGTTATTTGTAATTCCTTGATGTCATGTAACTGTATTTGTTACCTACGACGTAATAATAAATAAAAATATAAATACGTTGTGAGGCGATGTGAGATCAATATTGATCTCACTGAGCCTCACATGATACCATTTCCAACCACTAAACGCCCCGTGACGTATTTATTATGTCAGCGGACAAAATCCAGTATGTCCCTTTGATTAATCGGCCCGGTAATTTATTTTCTCATTGGGTTGGTTTGTCAAAGGTGATAAAAATGAAAACAAGCAGAGACGTAAGATTACAATGTAAGGGGGGTAACTCTATCTAGCAATCGTTTCGTGCTGAAGTGATTATCGATCGGAACGATTTATCTGTTGTTTGAGGGAGCACGGTGGCTCAGTGGTAGACTGTTGGACCTCTATGCTAGAGGTCCCGAGTTCGATCCCCGACCGGGACGCCCTGCGTTGTGTCCTCGGGCAAGGCACTTCATCCCGGTTGCCTACATGGGGGCACGATGACGCGGTGTACTAACGCGTACTGCACGTAGATGATGTACATGTCTTCAACCACTGTAACCTTGCTTGAGCGGAGCTTGAACAGAGTTAGAATGTTGAGCAGCTGACAGTTGATAGTCGATGCTCGGTGGTTCTCTCTGGGTACTCCGGCTTCCTCCACCCATAAAACTGTCACCACTGTGCATAAGTATGTGACCTTTATCACCAATAAATATAAATAATCTGTTGTGAATGTTGAGCGCGTGTTTCAATTTAAATTGGGCTATCGGATGGGGTTTCTCAATTTAGGACACATATTATAAACAGATTATTTCTGTTTGTTCAAAAGAGTTTAATGAAACTTTAATCACATTGAACGGACGATTTATAACGTTCATTGAAAGGTTGCCATTTTTGAGACGAGGCGGTTGTATTTCATTTCTAAAAACAAAATGGTTGACACATACCTCAAATTGACTTCTTATTCTGTCAGCTCTTGTGATCAACTAATCAGCGTGGATAAATAGTGGCGGCCTATGAAAACATATCAGATCTATGATGACGTCGTTGGTGATCCCATACTATAAGTTACGGAATGTTTAGTGGTCGGATATGGTGTCATGTGAGGCGAAGTGCGATCAATATTAGCCTCGCCTAATATTGACCTCACTTCGCCTCACATGACACCTTATTATGCCAGCTAATGAAATTCGCCAATCACAGCCCCCGAATAGTGGGACGGTACTGAGCCGTATTGGGTCACATGCAGCCCGAGGTGACCTAATACGAAACTCGTATTAGGTCAGTACCGCCATTTTGTTTCGACGTGGAAATTCCTCACCTCGCGGTGCTTTTATATGCATATTGAAGAAATTGCAGTACAATCAAACGTCCCTCCGTGTCTGTATGTCTCATTTTATCTCGTTTTATAATAAATTTGTTGTGAAATTTATTTTCTAAATGTAAATTTAATTATTTGAAGTGAGAAATACAACTGTATTCGATCTACCGATAACGGATAAGTCGGTCCGGCCCTAACTTGACATAGGGTCTAAGCTTATTGAGGCTAACACACAACAGTTTGGGTACGGTGTTCGCGTCGATGTTTTAAAAGCTTTAGAAAAAATATATAACCCATAAATGCGTTGTTAGAAAGTTGAAAAATATATATAGTGTGAATAAATAAACTGAGAAAAAAATTGTCTTATCCCGGGAATAGATTAATTTAATTTTTCTCGTTGAGCTCATTCTGTAGTCTCTGTTGTGGTAAATGGATAACGTCGCTTCGAAAATGGATTTAATTCCATTGAATAATTTTAAGATTGCACAATGATGAAATTGTAGGAAAATGAATGAAAGTCAATGGGAAAAGATGCGAGATACATTTATTTTGTTCGAATTCTATAAAATCGGACGTTTCGGACATTTTCTGCACACTCAAGACAAAGTGACAATACGAAGAAAAGCGTCTATCGCTGTTGTCTGTTGTCAAGGAAATTATACACAAACAGGGAGACAACTGTGCACGTTTGTTACAACTTACATAGCGTTTTGCACCAGTTTTGAAAATGTGCTGGCGTTCAAATTTGATTGTTATTTTGTTTTCGCTGGCATAATAAATACGTTACAGGACGTTCAGGTGGCGGATACGGTATCATATGAGGCTCGGCAAAAACAATATTGGACTCGGCGTACCGCCTCGTCCAATATTGTTTTCACCTCGCCTCATATGATACCGTATCCGCCACCTGAACGTCCTGTAACTTATAATATCCGACCACTAAACATCCCGTAGCGTATTTATTATGTCAGCAGACAAAATCTAGAACGTCTCTTTAATTAATCGGTCCGGTAATTTATTTGTGAAAATGTAAACAAGCAGGCGTAAGTTTACAATGTAAGACGAGTAACTCTATCTAGCAATCGTTTCGTGCTGAAGTGATTATCGATCTGTCCGATTAACCTGTTGGATGGGGTTATCGGTCGAAATAAGTTTCTCAATATGGAACATATATTATAAACAGATTGTATCTTTTTGTTCAGGTGAGTTTAATGAAACTTTAATCACATTCAACGGACGATTCAGAACGTTTGCTGTAAGATTGCTATTTTTGAGATGAGGCGATTGAATTTTATTTCTAAAAACAATGTGGTGGACACACACCTCACATTGATTTCGTATGGGGTCAGCGATGACGTCACCATCGACATGGTATGGCTTTATATTAGATGTCACGTGACTTTCCCGCGTTCTGATTGGTTGAACAGAAACACCCTGTTTTCCGATAGTTCGTCAGCGAAATCGCACAGACCTACTATCATTTTTGAAAAAAGAATAGTGCACGGTAATAGTGCACGGTTATAAATAGTAACATTCGAATTCGCTTAGAAAATTCCACTGAAGCGTAAATACTTTACAAGACATCTCGTCCCATATACATTATTACATTTAGTTTGGAGAAATAAAAATATGTGTATCGAAAGTGATGTTTGTAGTAGTGTTGGGGACGGGGGGGGGGGGGGGGGGGGGTTAATGGAATAATGGTATTGTGTTTCTTGGGGTTTTGATTCTCTACCTCTCTGTCCCAGAACTATGAGTGGCAGAATTAACTTAGTTTACCTGTTTAAACCCTGAACCATTTTCTTTTCTCTTTGGCTGTTAATAAGAATGTTATCTTGCATATATGACCGATGAAGAACCCCCCCCCCCCCCCACACACACACACACCCACACCCACACACATCTAATATAATAAATATAGCATGACTTTTCATTGACTATGCCAAAATAGTCAACTCAAAGCCATGCTATATTTATTAAATAGACCGCCACCATTTATCCACGCTGATTTTTTATCACAAGAACTGACATAATAAAGATCCATATGGGGTGACTAGACGCCATTTTGGATTCCCAATAAATAACCTCGCCTTACCTCCAATAAATACACGTCGCCGAATGTGCGACGCCAAAATAACTCAAGTTCTAATGCAGTCGTGAGCCATTTATAAACCGATCAATAATGAATAGCGAAAACTGAGTTAACACCGTTGCATTACCCGAAGTAGGTGTTTTGTTTACAAACAAAAACACGCGTGTAAAAATCGATCAGTTGCACCATGAAACTTTTCACAAACTGATTGGGACAATATGTAGTGGAGAAAAAGAGGAAAACGCACTATGAAAACACAACAAATTCGAACGATCGAGGTGTACCACCTCGTCGAACATTTCGACCGCTTCGCCCAGTATTGTTTTTGGTTCGCCTAATATGGCAGCGTATCCTCCAACTTAGCACACCATAACTTTTACTATGCGTTAACCAAATCTATACAGTGGCATCCGCGATGGGAACAAACTGTCCTTTCTGCCCCCGTGGCTCAGAAAGTAACTGCCTTAATTTTCTTGCCCTTGTGACAGTTCGTGGAAGTTACTTCTTCTGGTTTCGATGCCACTAGTGATAACATTGGCATTTCTTTAAGTTAAATTACATTCAGTTTTTATAATTCAGCATTTGTGGGAAAATCTCAAGCATATTTAAATTATTTGAATAATCATCAAGATGCGGAATCCCTGCGAAGTTTTGAATACCTCCATATAATTCGATTCGATTCGATTCGTTTCGTTTCGAGTGGCGCTGATTTGGTAATGTTTGAATCGGCAAGATTTTCATAAAATTCTAACAAGTGTTCAGGTTTCCACTCGATCCCCTCTTCTGTCATAAGGTATTCTGTTCCGCTCTGTCATCAGGTCTTCTCTTCCGCTCTCGACACTACTTTGATTCCAATTCTGAAATATTCCTTCTTTTTGATTGACTAGCCCAAACAGACGAATCACCACTGAATACAACACTTGGGTGAACACTGAAGATATTTGTTATATTTCACGGTTGTGAGAATGTGCACTGCAATATCTGCAACTTGAAAGGCTGTGTGTTTCTATTCGAGATACGACTCGAAATCATTTGCCCGATTCAATTCGAGATTCAATAAGTATCCGAATTTTAGATTCGCAGGGCCCAAGGTCATGGACAGGGGCGGACTGGGCAAAAACCAAAGTTGCCGAGAAACATACCGAGGGGAACCAGGAAAAAAATTCGATTTTTCGAACTAAAAGAATGGTGCTTCCTTGCATCTGAGGAGTCAATGGCAGTCCACATAGAGGGGCCGTATTGACGGCATTTTTGTATCGTCGTTGTCGCTCATTTGACAAAAATGTTTGCATCAAATGGGGACCCGAACTCATCAGGCCGAGCATAGTTCGACCCATACAGATTATCATGATAATGCGCATGTCCTGTGATTTGTATCAGATTCGAGGTTGTGTCCAGAATGGGATCTCAACGAGGCGGCTTTGCTGGCGAGTTGTGATCCCATTTTAGTACACCACCGAGAATCTGATACAAATCACAGGACATACACATTATCATGATAATTCATTTATCTAACAATTCTGTCACATAAACAGATTAAATCTTAACCCTTCACCCAACGTAGCGGCCAAAACCGGCCAATGCTCTTCTCGAAAAATCGCCAATTAATTTTCATTTTTTGTCTCAAAAACATAGGTTATGACCCCTCGTTGGAACGAGCTCGTCGAGCTCGTTCCAACGAGGGGAAGGGTCATAGCCTAGGTTTTTGAGACAAAAATGAAAAAAGTAGTTATTCAAGAATTTTTTTTGCAAGTGTCGTCTGCTTTTGATGATATGTAAAGGGTTAAATTATTTTCAAACATTTTTGGGACATAATGTTCGGTCGACCACTGAAACGCACATAGAATGTATCTATGTGCCTGTTATGATAGCCCTAGCGCTACCGGAAACGAGTCGTCTATATGATACGGAATCAGAATGAGTCGTCTGTATGATACGGAATCGGAACACATTATGTGATACGTACCGTTTCTCGTGGTTTTCAGGCCAAAATCTATGTGATTCTTAGATAAAATATGAGAAAATCTGGTCATTTTCACAAAATTTCTTGCGCCAATAGGTGTTGGGCTGCGTAAATTTTGTGGGCCCTGGGGAAAATTTCCCGGTGGACCCTACGGCCAGTCCGACCTTTGGTCATGGAGAATTTTTGTGAGTGTTGACCCTTTGTCTGACATGCTTGCTAATTTGCATATATAGGTCTAGCCACGAGTTGGAGATTAGGAAAGGGAAGCGCAACAGAATTTACACAGGGCCCAAAAAATCGTCTCGTCGGCCCTAGATTGCTAAATTCTTCTCTTTTTTTGGTCAGTACTAGAGATGGACGGTGTTTTGGGGCTTTCGGTTCGGTTCTGGTTTTTACTGCAAAGCGGAAAACTGAAGAAGATCCAGCACTTCTGTAATTCTGGGGTGGGTTTCGGGAGGGGTGAGCCCTCCCGAAGTTGAGAACATTTTTAAAACTTACGTTGTAAATGGTGTTCTCTGGAGCATTCTCAGACAATTAAATTAAGGGGTCGTCCAACCTATCTTTGGTCAATTTGTTGACATTTTCCCCAATGCATCAGAAACAGATAAGAGAAGTAAGGAAAGGCAAATTATATATCAAAATAATGAGTAAAGTGCATAGAAAAGGTACATATAATTTTTTTCAGGAAAACAAGTGAATTTTATAATTTGGAAGAAGATTAATTTGCCAATGGCATAAGTAACGAACAGGTAAAACCACAAAATAATCGGTAATTCGAAAGACTTGTCCTCAATATAATGATAACATACTACAGACTCGGAGAAAGCATTTTTTTGACACACACTCTGGTGGGTTTTGATGTTTGAATGTAATAACACCAACACAAATTTTGGATGTTCCGGATGTGGCCATGTTTCAATGTTTATTCCGGTCATGTGATTACGATGTGGTTCTTGCAGAAGTACTCAATTTGGGCAATCGTAAGAATGCAAGGACATGATCACGCCCTTTATTTGTTCGAGACAATGTTTGAGCGGATTTGCAAACAGGTGACAGCAAATATTTGAGCTGTTAATGTCATAACTGCAAAATATGGTTCGAAATTCCCTCTCGTGTTTACAGTTCGTCTGTTTTGTTTACAAAAAATCTGAATTATTGCGCACTAGAAAGACAACATGAACCACTTGTAAAAAAAATAACCGAGTGTATAAAATCAGGACGATACACATAAAATAAGGCAATATTCATAACAAAGTAAGCAGAATGTTTCAGAAATCACTTTTTCACGAAGTATATTCCAAGTGACCTGGAACTATATTGAGCGTGTTGATTTCCCCCGATGTTGTGATGTTGTAAGTTACCACGGACTGTGTTGATGTCGGCAAAGGACCGATTCAAGATGGGTTGAAAACGATGCATTCGCGCTTTAAATAAGATGCGTTTGGACGATGCAGAGAATTTAGTTTTTTATTGCAACCAACCATACTAACACAAGCGTCGATCAGTGTATTTTGTCATCGTTTTACACTGACAAATCTCAGTCACCGGGAACTATATCCCAATTTGCATATCACAATAAACATAACCGCTGTCAGCGTGACCGTGTGGTCAAAACCGAAACGAATTATCGAATCCACGGTCAAAATTAGCTGCAATTGGCTTTTAAACAAATGAAATACACGAAATATTCGCAATTTCTTCATTATCAATGCCGAGTTACTTTTTAACCAGACCACATGCGTTCAATTTCATTTGTCGGCATCAAACTGATATTGTTTGTGGTAATTAATAGTACGAGAAGGCGAAAGAAGCCAAATATTTCCCATCATCTATAAATTAATTAAAATTGATAATTCCTTTTATTTTACTGAAATTATGAATTGATAAGGTGGGTGTGTTGCGATTATTACGCCCCAGACCTGGAAGTTGTAAAATCAAAGGTACATCTAGGGTCGTGCCGTGGTGACCTCTGTCCACTTGATCTTTCTTACCCATTCATCATGACATGTACCAATATTCTCCCTTGTATCTCAACCACTGCTACTCCAATTTGAAGGATATTTGATGTTGTGATCGAGCATCATGGGGAAACAATGCCTGTGTAGCTGCTGTAGCATGTGTTTCTTCCCACATTTTTTCAGAGTTGTGGTACTTTTTCACTCTTTTGAGTTAGAAAATTTTGTTTCTAACTAGTTGATTTGTTACAGTTTGTTGGGAAGTGCCTGCTGATACCCTCAAATGTATTCCTAAAAAATATTTCTGGTGAAGATTTTGTTCCTATTACTAATCAAGCAACAACCGAATGAATATTCTGTATAAAGCCACCAATCTGATGTTTGACACTTTTATCGGAGCTGTTATGAAGGCTTATGGAACTCAAAATGTTGATTAAGGCAGGACTTTTATATTCACCCATTAATCAATAAATTAAGTGTTATAGCTGGAAGTAAGAAACATGAAAGGTCCAGAACTTAAAGTCTAAAAAGAATGTTTTGCAATGTAACATGATTTTTGCAGATACACTTATTTGGAGGGTTACCTGTCTGATAGTGTTTGGAATATGTGTGTCGCCAGGGTCTTCAAAAAGAAAAAAAGAGTTAAACTTTAAGAAAAAAGGCATATGCCTTGAGAGCTGGAGGTAGAGTCATACAAGGAAGAGAGCCCCCCCCCCCCCCCCCCGGGAAATTTTGTATGTCAAATGGAGCTCACTTGTCACCTTTTGGGGATTGCTTTGTGTACTGCGTTCTTGAAAAAAATATGTGAGGCCCTCTGGATGTGCCCTTCTGATCGCAATATGCCAATAAGCCTCCCTGGGGAAAGTACATGCAATAATGGTTATGTAAGGTTGATTTGATGTGTTTTGAATAACAATGTACTTTTAAGTACAATATATGGTTTATTGCAGTGACAGGTTACAGTTACCCTTATTTCTTCTCCAACAGATATCATGAGTGTATTGGTGTCCAAGAGTAAACGAAGCTATTAATTATACTTATTGATAAACCAGACAAATTTAACAATTTAATCACTATCAAATCGATGCATGAGATAAAAGGGGTTACAGTACAAGAGGTTTGTAAATATATTTATTCAACTACAAAGTATGACTTTGCAGTGCATTCTACATAGGAGAATATCATAGTTTCTTTCTAAACCACCACAGGGACACATACCTCTTTATATTGGGAGACAATCTTTTGTCCTTCCATACTTCTTCTGATGGACTCCTTCAAGTTGACCTTTGTTGAACTCCCCAAATCAAAACATAAACAAAAGAAAATGTCTGCCTTTAATCAGTGAACACTCCACTTATAACATTTGGTCTCAGTCTTTATTACTTTCATGAATTAGGAAAAGATTTCTTCGAGTATGTACTTCAATGTTTATAGAATACAGCTGTTATTTTATTTTGAGGTATTTTATTGTAAAAATTTTGTTCTCTTACTTATGCCATAGCAGATTTTCAGGTGGTGCTATTTACACATGGCAGCAGTTCCATGGCAAATTTCAGTTTCCACATGTTCTATGTTTCATTCCAAGCATTTTGGTATATAATTTATTGGGATTATTCATTTTGGGCCTTTTTTAGACTTGAAAGAAAATTACGTGAAATTTGACCAAAGTTAGGTTGGACGCCACCTTAAAACAGTTTTATCCTTTTGAAACTTATTGGTTAGGTCTTTCAGTTATAGAAAACGTCGTACATGGTGACATTTTAACGGAAGAACGCTGTTGTAAAGTGCGAGCACAAAGCACCAAACGACACTCAAATCGAAAATGAAAGTAGGCTGCATTCCAAACGGATGCGTTGTACGCTCTCGATTCTAGCATTCCTAGAATGCTCTTAAGCGGTATGTTTCAGACAGTTTGAACGCGGCACGCCTTGTTGTAATTTGGGCCCTCGACTCTTGTTGGTTGTCTGCAGCTAATGTGTGTGTGGGGGGAGGGGGATGGGGTGGGGGTGGGGTGGTGGTGGTGGCATACACAAACATAATTTAAAAACTTCTCTGATTTAGTGCTCTTGGGAATATGGAATTAAGCATACCCACCATTACACCGCAATGTTCAATACAAAAATTAAAATGATAGTATTTGTTTACTACGCTTGGCGAAAAAGTGGAGGGGTAAGTACCCCCTCATACCCCCCCCCCCCCCCCCCCCCCCACTATGGCGCCGCCACTGCGTTTTTTCAAAAAGAAATTGACAAAATCAAGTAAAAATAATGCCCATCCTTCATTTTTCTCAAAGGTGATGACAATAATTGCTTTTAATTGTTAAAATAAAATCGATGGAAATGTATCATAGAAAACATCCACGATAAAGTGTTAACGAGCCAATAGAAAGCCACGCCCCTTTGTGATTGTCACTGTACAGGTCAGCCAACCAGAGTGCAGAAAATCGTCACGTGCACCCGTCAAATTTCATTTTGTGTTTCTGATCAAAACTGAAAGTAAATATGAAGAGAATTTTATGTTTGTGACAAGACCTTTTCTGCAGTCTCTGCACATTTACATATTAAACGAAATGATTATTTAATTTTACACTATTTGATCAAAAAGCCTATTAGAAAATACGCGAAACATGATCATCCCATCATAAAAGTTTTGATAAAAAATTACACTTTTATCCCCTCAAAATCTCACAAAAACATAAAGGAACTACCATTCTATAGCAAACGTTTTGACCTTTATTGAAAAAAATATCATAACAGACCTTGTCCCCTTCTGTCGAACAAGTTTTGTGGAGAAAATCAAAAGTTCTTCAGTACCCTCCTTTACCTACGCCTCCCACTGTAAAAGTGGTATAAACCCTATTACCCGATTAGCTGCAAAACTACCCCAGAAGAGGATACGTGACTCTGTATTACCCACCCAAAAATGCGAGATAGATGCAGGTTTGGGAAAAATAACCCCCTAGATCAACTTGAAAAGTTTAAGTGCGCCGAAGGCAGGGACAATGGCGGATTTGATATCCATTGCAAATAATTTATGAATCGACGAGAGTCGGAAGCGAATGTCAGTAATGTTATTTGCTTCGAGTGTGCGCATTGACAGTGGGTCTAGAACCTCGAGCTGGAAGGGGAATAGGAATTGTCGGCATATTTATGGTAGTACCGAAATCGCACTTTGGTGGTTGTTTTTTTAGAACCCAAACAGCCGCTGGTTTGCCCCAACATATTATTCAGTTTTAACAAGCTGTGACCCCGAGATACAGGTAACGAATAGACTTGTCACATTTTGAGTAAATCACACCTTCTCACTGACAAAAAATGAGTAAACTCTGTACGTTTAATTATAAAACTTCGCAAGTTCGTCAATATTCACTTGAGCCTAATGGTGATGCCCTTTTCAACATCTTTGAAGAACTCCATCTATTCGTGGTAAATAACGATCAAGACGTAACATACACAAGAAACAACCTACTCCATCAATCAGATATCCTATACTTGATTATCACCAGCAAATCACTAAGCAGCCAAATGCAAGACATATTTGTAGGGTATGATGAGCTAGGCATTGATCACCTGCCGGTTCACGTCACTTTGAAATGTAATACTGGTCCCGCAAGGTATCCTCCCGTGAATAGGAGGAACCTATCAAAAACTGATTGGAACCTCTTCAAAAACATTATCGAAGTAAAAATTAAGGCAAATGGCCCCTTAAATGCTCATGAACTAGAAAAAGCCTGTACCCATCTTAACGAGGTTATTAATAGTACACTAGATGAAATTTGTCCCAAGCAAACAGTAAAGACGCTGATAAACAGAATAACCCAAACAACTCTTCAAATAATGAAACAAAAAAGAAAAGCTTTCCGGGCTTACCAATCAGAGAATGATCAAATGAAAAGAGGAGAACTTAAAACCGCGTATAATCGCCTACATGGAGAAGAAAAAAGGCCATAGCTAACGACAATCGCGTGAGATGGGAAAAAGCAACAGAAAACCTAAATGGGCTGAGAGAACCTAAGAGGTTCTGGGATACATTTAAAACTCTCACTGGCCAAAAGAGCAAAAGTGCCAATAATAATGCGCTGAAGACTAGCGACGGAACTATGGCCATGGACGACAAGGCAAAGGCCAGCGCTTTTGCCGAACTTCTTAAGAAAGCGCATTGTCCACAAAAAGGGAACAGATATGACAACGATTTTAAGGTAAAAGTAAATAAATTTGTCCAAGATAACAACTCAATTTTCAATGAACCGAACTTCGACCAAAGGCATGAAAACGGGGACGACCATGAATTAACCGAACCAATAAGCGTAGAAGAGGTCATGGGTATAATCAGAAAATGCAAGCCAGGAGAAGACGAAGTCTCTTTCAAAATAATGAAATAGTGCCCCAACATCTTCTACTGCAGACTTACCAAACTCCTAAACTGCTGTCTCTCCTGTGGGTACTTCCCAAAATGCTGGAAAGTGGCCACAGGAGTCATGATACCTAAACTTGACAAAGGCCTTAGCAACCCTTCTAACTACCGCCCAATCAGCTTGCTTAGCTGTGTTGGAAAATATTTGAGCGGATTCTCACTACGAGACATCGCAGCTATCTCGAATCAATCAACTTCTTCAACAAATGGCAAAGAGCGTATAGGAGTCAGAAAGAGGGAATAGAACACGTATATAGACTGGTCGATTATATGAAAACAGCATTTAGCCAAACCGAAATCGGAACAGCGCTTTTCGTGGATGTAGAAAAAGCGTTCGACTCGGTATAGCACAATGGCGTGAGATATAAACTAGCGAAAATGGGATTTCCCACTAAAATTCTGAGGATCATATCATCATTTCTAACTGACCGAAAAATCAAGGTGGGGGTTAATCGTGAGGTGTCAGAGGAAGTAATTCTCGAAGCGGGAACACCACAAGGGTCGGTTCTAAGTCCGCTTCTTTTCATAATATTTGTGAATGACATAGAAAAAGTAGGGAAAAACTGTGTTGAACTATCGCAGTTCTCAAACGACAAAGGCATTTGGACGGCCAGCAAGTCCCGAAACATAATTAAAAATCGTCTACAGGATACCATTCGCGATCTTGAGAGCTAGTGCGTCCTGTGGCGCATCAAACTCAATGCCGCCAAAACTCAAAAAGTTACGTTCTTCAAGAAGCAAAGGAAAAAAAACAGTCCCCAGTATCGATCTCCAGTTATACGATCACAAATTAGAAGCAAACAAAGATGCCAAATTTTTGTGATTTATCCTAGATAGCAATCTCAGTCTAAACGGTCAGGTAAACTCCATTACGGTTAGAGCTACTAAACATATCAATTTTCTGAAGATGATCAGAGGTAGAAATTGGGGAGCAAACAAAGATGTGCTTCTTAAGCTCTACAAAACATTTATACGTCCGGTACTAGAATACGGTGCCATAATAACAAGTGACCTGAGCAAAACCAACATTCAGAAGCTACAGAGGGTTCAAAATTATGCCCTGCGTGTGGCACTATGCAAACCCAAATGGACACCGATAAAGGAACTTCACAAGCTAGCAAAAATAGAAACTACTGATACGCGATTAAAAGACCTACAAAACAAAACCCTCAACAGACTCCAAGATAGTGAATTAATGGTTGAGCTGAACGAACACCGATCCCTTAACAGAAAAACAAAATAATTTCCAGAAAATGGAAAAAAAAAATTATACAATATAACTAAATTGCGTGGAGTCAGTGAGTATTGCCTTGCTACTCATTGAGAACTTTAGGACAGAGTCTGTGAGGACTGCCTCGCAACTCTGCTGAAGCGCCATTGAAATGCGATTAATAAGATCTATATAACAAAACCCTCCACATACTCCAGGATAGTGAATCAATGGTGAAGCTGAACGAACACCGAACCCTTAACAGAAAAATAAAATAAGCCACAGTAAATTGAAATTACTTAATAGAATTAAACTGCGTGGAGTCAGTGAGGATTGCCTCGCTACTCATCGAGATTTTAGGATTGAGTCTGTGAGGATTGCCTCGCAACTCTGCGTGTGGGGAGTGGGCTCCGAAGAAACACACCCCTTTCCCCATCCATAGCAACAATCACACAACAGTCACAATATACAATAGCGGATACCTATCTTTCTCCCTACCTATAACTTTTCTAATTGAACATTCTCAAATTTTCTTGCAACACTCTTATCAAGAAGACGCATGGAAATGGTAGACAAAGCGTAGGAGGAATTGGTACAACCTTCCTTTCTGCAACATACACAAGAAACCACCAAACACAAGGCAAGGATTGAAACAAGCTTGTCTGGCTGGGGACGAGTGTATATTTTTTTTATAAATAAACATTTGAATAAAGATTTAACAGCCCTTTTAAGGGCTTGAGGGTGTGTGTCTGTGAGAGGGTGTGTTTTGGAGGTTTTTTTTGTTTTGTTTTTTTTTTTTTGGGGGGGGGGGGGGTCATTTGGAATTCCCGAAGGATAACCAGATATCTCATAATCACATACAGCATCCTATCTCCCAGAAGGCTTGATGGACGAATCCCGGTTTTTCAAAACTAAACTGTTGGAGCTTTCTCCACTCCTTTTTTGTAACCCCTATGGTCATATACCGGGGCCGCAACCAAACTGGCGTTGTTGTTTGGTTTTCTTTTCTCTCCTTCCCTTAAATTTGCCATCGCACAACATTATATTCTGGCTCGCCACCATGGTGGGACTCAAACCTCTACCATCGCCAAGCTGGAACCGAATAGAGCCCACTCTCTAATAGTCTTAATGGCGTTGAGGGATTGAGTATTGACAATCTATCACTCCAGCGTAAACTGTCGTGAATTCTAACCGCGCGCATACCCCCACAGACCCCATTTGAGGCAATAGGAAAGCTAGGCCCGTGTGATCCAAGTGAAATAAAATAAGGTTAACCGGGTCGCAAGGGATTTGTGAATCCCACATCGTCCCTGCGCGCCTTTGGCGCGCTAAAACCTTTCATTCATTCATATTCACTTGAAGACCGGGTGTAATGAAATGTGGTATTTTCTGCAGAAATTCTGTTACTTTCACCACAGAATCTTCATAATTAGTTTGTTATCGCCCCAAATCGGACATTATTAGATTTATTCATGTAGAAGCATCTGATTTACAGTTTTTTTGGTTTGTACAAACCTGTATAAATTTGTTTTAATTTCGTGTTCAATTGGATAAAAACTTGTGTTTGATATTTAATGGTTGGTAGACATAAATTTTAGCACATTTCACCTGTTGTGCACTCCACTGAGAGATTTTATGACGATCTGCTTAGCATGTTAATTCAACTCGCGGGACTGACTACGCCACTCAGACCCACCCTTTGCCCACATACAACGCCTCAATTGCCTATATAAGCCCCCTCAGCCCGTTCTCACTGCCTGGTTAGTCTATATCGAGGGTACAGTAGGGGTCGAAATTAATTATGTTCAAGCGATCTTTGCATCACATTACTTCACAAGTCGAAACGAAATCTGATTTATTGAACCATACTGCAGCGCGTGTCAAAATTAATTTCTGTATACAATTTTTCGACTATGTCCCTATGTGTCACTATAAGCGGCTATGGCTATACCGTAACTTTGAGGTAAACACTTATTTTGTATAAAACTCAAGACCTGTCTGTGGCAAATGCCAATATAAAAACAAGATAATAGATGAGAACAACTTGTGTATCTGCATTTTGTTGATAAAATACGTCTTGTATTTGACCGCACTCCGGAATATTATTAATGTACCCGCTTAATAACAACCGATTTTGTATTGGGTTACAGTAGCATTGGATTAGTGTTTGTTTTGAATAATTGCCAAATGGCCACGAAGTTACATTCGGTAATTTACGACCATTACCGAATGTATTCGTACCAGAACTGATAATTTAATAATATTTCACGAAAACAACTTGTGGCCAAATGTGCTTTACATATCCAAGAACAAAGCTAGGTGATAAACTCTATGAGTTGATTACATATGTGTTTCGTGTTCTATACATCCCAGCCTTCATTTTGATGTATAATGTGTGTATATTTAATCTGAATTTAAGGAATAGCAGAGGTAAGAATTTCAAAATAAACAAAATTCCATTACTCATATAGCACCTTAATATAATTGAACAGGTTCCGTCCATTGTTTAAAGGGACGTCCAACCTATCTTTGGTCCAATTTCATGTAATTTTCTTCCAAGTCTAAAAAAGACCCAAAATGAATAACCCCAATAAATTATATACCAAAATGCTTGCAATGAAAGACAGAACATGTGGAAACTGGAATTTGCCATGGAACTGCTGCCATGTGTAGAAAGCACCGCCTGAAAGTCTGTTATGGCATAAGTAAGAGAACAAAATTTTTACAATAAAATACCTCGAAATAAAATAACAGCTGTATTCTATAAACATTGAAGTACACACTCGAAGAATTTTTTTCCTAATTCTTGAAAGTAATAAAGATTGAGACCAAATGTTATAAGTGGAGTGCTCACTGATTGAAGGCAGACATTTTCTTTTGTTCATGTTTTGATTTGGGGAGTTCAACAAAGGTCAACTTGAAAGAGTCCACTAGAAGAAGTATGGAAGGACAAAAGAGTGTCTCCCAATCTAAAGAGGTATGTGTCACTGTGGTGGTTTGGAAAGAAACTATGATATTCTCCTATGTAGAATGCACTGCAAAGTGATACAATGTAGTTGATTAAATATATTTGCAAACCCCTTGCACTGTAAGCCCTTTTATCCCATGAATCAATTTGATAGTGATTAAATTGTTAAATTTGTCTGGTTTATCAATAAGTAACATAGCTTCGTTTATTCTTGGACACCAATACACTCATGATATATGTTGGAGAAGAAATAGGAGTAACTGTAACCTGTCACTGCAATAAACCATCTTATGTACATAACAGTGCATTGCTATTCAAAACACATCAAATCAACCTTACATAACCATTATTGCATGTACTCTTTCAAAGGAGACTTTTTGGTGTATTGAGATCAGGAGGGCACATCCAGTAGGTTTGGCATTCATACATAGGTGTTCACATATTTTTTTCAAGAACGCAGTCTGTAAAGTAATCCCCGAAAGGTGATAAGTGAGCTCCATTGAGAAAAAATTTCTGGGGGGGGGGGTGGGGGGGGGGGGGGGCTCTCTTCCTTGTATGACTCTACCTCCGGCACTCATGGCATATGCCTTTTTTCTCAAAGTTTAACTCTTTTTTCTTTTTGAAGATTCTGAAGACACACATATTCATGTTCCAAACACTATCAGACAGGTGACCATCCAAATAAGTGTATCTGCAAAAATCATGTTACACTGCAAAACATTCTTTTTAGACTTTAAGTTCTGGACATTTCATTTTCATGCTTCTTACTTCCAACTATAACACTTAATTTATCGAATAATGGGTGAATAGAAAAACCCTGCCATAATCAACATGTTGAGTTCCAGAAGCCTCCATAACAGCTCCGATAAAAGTGTCAAACATCAGATTGGTGGCTTTACAGAATATTCATTAGCTTGTTGCTTGATAAGTAATAGGAACAAAATATTCACAAAAATATTTTGTTGCAATTAATTTGAAGGTGTCAGCAGGCACTTTCCAACAAATTGTAACAAATCAACTAGTTATAAACAAAATTTGAAAGAGTGAAAAAGGACCATAACTGTGAAAAAAATGTGCGGAAGAAACACATGCTACAGTAGCTACACATGCATCGTTTCCCATGATGCTCGATCAAAACACCAAATATCATTCAAACTGAGGTAGCAGTAGTTGAGATACAAGAGACAATGTTGGTATGTGTTAGAGGGCAGAGGTCTCCACGACACTAGATGCGCCTTTGACTTTCCAACTTCCAGGTCCGGGGCATAATAATCACAACACACCCACCTTATCAATTCATAATTTGTAAAAAAAACAGAATTATCAATTTTTAGCTCACCTGACTTTCAGTCAGGAGAGCTATAGTGATCACTCACCGTCCGTCGTCCGTCGTCCGGCGTCCGTCGTCCGTCGTCCGTGAACATGGTGTTTGCGTCTTCTCCTCCCAAACCGCTGAACCAATTTAATTGATATTTGAGATAATAGTTTGTTATGACATCGCAATTTGATTTTGTTCAAATCAAGTTGCCTCGCCCGTGGGTAGGGCCACACCCAAAAAGTGTGCTGAAATCTTAAAAAATCTTCTTCTCATGAACCAGCAGTAGCAGAGACTTGATATTTGGTGTGCAGCTTCCTTTTGAGGTGTAGACTCAGATTTGTTCAAGAGAAGTTTGTGGGGCTATACTTGGCGTCGGTATGGGAGGGGCAAAATTTTTGGCCCCGCCCAAAATTTCTATTTTCCAAACCGAGAGGCTGATTTGAACCAAATTTTATGTGAGGGCTTATTGGGTCATAAGTACCTAATTTATGCTGATTTTTTTTTCCCGTAGCCCCATGGGAACCGCAGGAGCTAAAAATAGAAAAAAATTAAACGTCCATATCTCCAAAACTGCACGGCACCGAGAATTTTTATTTGGTGTGAAGCTTCCTTAGGACCAAGAGAAAGAATTGGTAAAAAAAATTGCCATAGGTTTTATCATAGGGTACAGTTTCGGGACTTTGAAAAAGTGCTGAGTCAGCACTCTTTAACACTGTAGGCAATGGGAAAAACATTAAAAAATCTTCTTCTCCAGATCCAGCAGGCAGAATCTTTTGATATTTGGTATGCAACATTGGAGGGTGGATCTGATTCAAGTTTGTTCAAATCGGCCCCCTGGGTTCATATTTGGGCTCAGTATAGGAGCCCGATTTCGAACTTAGTGCATTTCAGGAAAATTTCTTAAAAAATCTTCTTCTCCAGATCCAGCAGGCAGAATCTTTTGATATTTGGTATGCAACATTGTGGGGTGGATCTGATTCAAGTTTGTTCAAATCTGCCCCTTGGGTTTATATTTGGGCTCAGTATAGGAGCCCAAATTTGAACTTACTGCATTTCAGGCAAAATTTCTTTGAAAATCTTCTTCTCCAGATCCAGCTGGCAGAATCTTTTGATATTTGGTATGCAACATTGTGGGGTGGATCTGATTCAAGTTTGTTAAAATCGGCCCCTTGGGTTTATATTTGGGCTCAGTATAGGTGCCCAAATTTGAACTTAGTGCATTTCAGGCAAATTTCTTTGAAAATCTTCTTCACAAGATCCAGCAGGCAGAATCTTTTCATATTGGGTACGCAACATTGTGGGGTGGATCTGATTCAAGTTTGTTCAAATCGGCTCCCTGGGTTTATATTTGGGTTCAGTATAGGAGCCCAAATTTGAACTTAGTGATTTTCAGGCAAATTTCTTAAAAAATCTTCCCCAGATCCAGCAGGCAGAATCTTTTGATATTTGGTATGCAACATTGCGGGGTGGATCTGATTCTATTTTGTTCAAATCGGCTCCCTAGATTCATATTTGGGCTCACTATAGAAGCTCGAATTCGAACTTAGTGCATTTCAGGCAAATTTCTTCAAAAATCTTCTTCTCCAGATCCTGCAGGCAGAATCTTTTGATATTTGGTATGCAACATTGTGGGGTGGATCTGATTCCAGTTTGTTCAAATCGGCCACCTGGATTCATATTTGGGCTCACTATAGAAGCCCAAATTCGAACTTAGTGTATTTCAGGCAAATTTCTTTGAAAATCTTCTTCTCAAGATCCAGCAGGCAGAGTCTTGTGATATTTGGTATGCTGCATCCTTAGGGGGGTGAGATTCAAGTTTGTCCAAGCCATGTCCCTAGGTCCATATTTGGGCTCACTGTGGGAGCTTGAATTGTAACTTTGTTCGAAATGAGGAATTTTCTTAAAAAATCTTCTTCTTCAGATCCAGCAGTCGGAATGGTTTGATATGTGGTGAGTAGCATCCTTGGAGGGGAGGGGGGGGGGGGATTCAAGTGTGTTAAAGCCAAGTCCATGGGTCCATATTTGGGCTCAATATGAGGAATTTTTCTTTAAAAATCTTCTTCTTCAGATTCAGCAGTTGGAACGTTTTGATATTTGGCATCTTTAAAAATCTTCAGATCCAGCAGATGAATGCTTTTGATATTTTTTATGCAGCATCCTTAGGGGGGGGGGGGGGGGGGGTGGGGGAAAGATTCAAGTTTGTTCAAGCCATGTCCCTAGGTCCATATTTGGGCTGATTGTGGGAGCTCGAATTGTAACTTGGTTCAAAATGAGGAGTTTTCTTTAAAAATCTTCTTCTTCAGATCCAGCAATCGGAATGTTTTGATATTTGATGTGCAGAATCGTTAGGGGTGTGAGATTCAGGTTTGTTAAAGCCAAGTCCCTGGGTTCATATATGGGCTCCCTGTGAGAGCCCGAATTATGACTTAGTTCAATATGAGGAATATTCTTTAAAAATCTTTTTTTAGATCCATTGGTCAGAATATTTGGATATTTGGTTTCAACTTGTGGAAATCAATTCTCTGGGTTGATATGTAGGCTACCATGTCAGGTGAGCGCCCTCAGGCCCACTGGGGCCTCTTGTAATTAATTTATAGATGATGGGAAAATATTGGTTTCTTTCGCCTTCTCGTACTATTATTACCACAAATACCTGCACTGCAGACAGTATGATGCTGACAAATGCTGACAAATGAAACTGAATGCATGTGGGCTGGTTAAAAAGTAAGTCGGCACTGATAATAAAGATTTTTGCGAATATTTCATCTCTTTAAACGCCAATTGCGGTTAATTGTGACCGTGGATTCGATAATTCGTTTGGGTTTTGACCATCACGGTCGCGCTGACAACGGTTATGTTTATTATATGCAAATTGAGAGATAGTTTCCGGTAAAGGAGATTTGTCGCATTTGTCAGTGTAAAACGATGACAAAAGACACTGATCGACGCTTGTGTTGGTATAGTTGATTGCAAGAAATAACTAAATTCACAGCATCGTCCAATCGCACCTTATTTAAAAGCGCGAATGCATCATTTTCAACCCATCTTCAATCCGTCCTTTGCGGACATCAAACACAGTCGCGACAAATTCCATGGTTACTAGGAAGTAAACAAGAGGCCCCAAGGGGCCTGAGGGCGCTCATCTGACATGGTAGCCTAAATATCAACCCAGAGAATTGATTTCAACAAGTTGCATCTGCTCCTCCCAAGAAAAGCTTATACCAAATATCCAAAGATTCTGACAAGTGGATCTAAAAATAAAAGAAGATTTTTAAAGAATATTCCTCATATTGAACTAAGTTATAATTCGGGCTCCCACAGGGAGCCCATATATGAACCCAGGGACTTGGCTTTAACAAACTTGAATCTCACCCCCCTAAGGATGCTGCACACCAAATATCAAAACATTCCGACTGCTGGATCTGAAGGAGAAGATTTTTAAAGAAAATTCCTCATTTTGAACTAAGTTAGAATTCAAGCTCCCACAGTGAGTCCAAATATGGACCTAGGGACATGGCTTGAACAAACTTGAATCTCACCCACCCCTCCCCCCACCCCCCTAAGGATGGTGCATATCAAATATCAAAACATTCCAACTGCTGGATCTGAAGAAGATTTTTAAAGACAATTCCTCATTTTGAACTAAGTTATAATTCGGGCTACCACAGTGAGCCCAAATATGAACCCAGGACTTAGCTTGAACAAACTTGAATCTCACCCGCCTAAGCATGGCGCATACCCAATATCAAAGGATTCTGCCTGCTGGATCTTGAGAAGAAGATTTTCAAAGAAATTTGCCTGAATTGCACTAAGTTCGAACTCGAGCTTCCATAGTGAGCCCAAATATGAATCTAGGGAGCCGATTTGAACAAACTTGAATCAGATCCACCCCACAATGTTGTTTACCTAATATCAAAAGATTCTGCCTGCTGAATCTGGAGAAGAAGATTTTTTAAGAAATTTGCCCGAAATGCACTAAGTTCGAACTCGGGCTTCTATAGTGAGCCCAAATATGAATCCAGGGGGCCGATTTGAACAAACTTGAATCCGATCCACCCCACAATGTCGCATACCAAATATCAAAAGATTCTGCCTGCTGGATCTGGACAATTAGATTTTTTAAGAAATTTGCCTGAAATGCACTAAGTTCGAATTCGAGCTTCTATAGTGAGCCCAAATATGAATCCAGGGGGGGGGGGGGGCGATTTGAACAAACTTGAATCAGATCCACCCCTCAATGTCGCATACCGAATATCAAAAGATTCTGCCTGCTGGATCTGGAGAAGAAGTTTTTTAAGAAATTTGCCTGAAATGCACTAAATTCGAACTCGGGCTTCTATAGTGAGCCCAAATATGAATCCAGGGGGCCGATTTGAACAAACTTGAATCCGATCCACCCCACAATGTCGCATACCAAATATCAAAAGATTCTGCCTGCTGGGACTGGACAATTAGATTTTTTAAGAAATTTGCCTGAAATGCACTAAGTTCGAATTCGAGCTTCTATAGTGAACCCAAATATGAATCCAGGGAGGGGGGGGGGGGGGATTTGAACAAACTTGAATCAGATCCACCCCTCAATGTCGCATACCGAATATCAAAAGATTCTGCCTGCTGGATCTGGACAATTAGATTTTTTAAGAAATTTGCCTGAAATGCACTAAGTTCGAATTCGAGCTTCTATAGTGAGCCCAAATATGAATCCAGGGGGGCGGTTTGAACAAACTTGAATCAGATCCACCCCTCAGTGTCGCATACCGAATATCAAAAGATTCTGCCTGCTGGATCTGGAGAAGAAGATTTTTTAAGAAATTTGCCTGAAATGCACTAAATTCGAATTCGAGCTTCTATACTGAGCCCAAATATAAACCCAGGGGGCCGATTTGAACAAACTTGAATCAGATCCACCCCACAGTGTTGCATACCAAATATCCAAAGATTCTGCCTGCTGGATCTGGAGAAGAAGATTTTTTAAGAAATTTGCCTGAAATGCATTAAGTTCGAATTTGGACATCTATAGTGAGGCCAAATATGAATCCAGGGGCCGATTTGAACAAACTTGAATCAGCTCCACCCCACAATGTTGCATGCCAAATATCAAAAGATTCTGCCTGCCGGATCTGGAGAAGAAGATTTTTGAAGAAATTTGCCTGAGATGCACTAAGTTCGAATTCGAGTTTCTATACTGAGCCCAAATATAAACCCAGGGGGCCGATTTGAACAAACTTGAATCAGATCCACCCCACAGTGTTGCATTCCAAATATCCAAAGATTCTGCCTGCTGGATCTGGAGAAGAAGATTTTTTAAGAAATTTGCCTGAAATGCATTAAGTTCGAATTTGGACATCTATAGTGAGGCCAAATATGAGTCCAGGGGCCGATTTGAACAAACTTGAATCAGCTCCACCCCACAATGTTGCATGCCAAATATCAAAAGATTCTGCCTGCTGGATCTGGAGAAGAAGATTTTTTAAGAAATTTGCCTGAAATGCATAAGTTCGAATTCGGGCTTCTATAGTGAGCCCAAATATGTATCCAGGGGGCCGATTTGAACAAACTTGAATCAGACCCACCCCACAATGTTGCATACCAAATATCAAAAGATTCTACCTGCAGGATCTGGAGAAGAAGATTTTTGAAGAAATTTGCCTGAAATGCACTAAGTTCGAATTCGAGCTTCTATACTGAGACCAAATATAAACCCAGGGGGGGGGGGGCGATTTGAACAAACTTGAATCAGATCCACCCCACAATGTTGCATGCCAAATATCAAAAGATTCTGCCTGCTGGATCTGGAGAAGAAGATTTTTTAAGAAATTTGCCTGAAATGCATAAGTTCGAATTCGGGCTTCTATAGTGAGCCCAAATATGTATCCAGGGGGCCGATTTGAACAAACTTGAATCAGACCCACCCCACAATGTTGCATACCAAATATCAAAAGATTCTACCTGCAGGATCTGGAGAAGAAGATTTTTGAAGAAATTTGCCTGAAATGCACTAAGTTCGAATTCGAGCTTCTATACTGAGACCAAATATAAACCCGGGGGGGGGGGGCGATTTGAACAAACTTGAATCAGATCCACCCCACAATGTTGCATGCCAAATATCAAAAGATTCTGCCTGCTGGATCTGGAGAAGACGATTTTTTAAGAAATTTGCCTGAAATGCACTAAGTTCGAATTCGGGCTTCTAAAGTGAGCCCTAATATGAATCCAGGGAGCCGATTTGAACAAACTTCAATCAGATCCACCCCACAATGGCGCGTGCCAAATATCAAAAGATTCTGTCTGCTGGATCTGGAGAAGAAGATTTTTGAAGAAATTTGCCTGAAATGCACTAAGTTCGAATTCGAGCTTCTATACTGAGCCCAAATATAAACCCAGGGGGCCGATTTGAACAAACTTGAATCAGATCCACCCCACAATGTAGCATACCAAATATCAAAAGATTCTGCCTGCTGGATCTGGAGAAGAAGATTTTTGAAGAAATTTTCCTGAAATGCACTAAGTTCCAATTCGAGCTTCTATACTGAGCCCAAATATAAACCCAGGGGGCGGATTTGAACAAACTTGAATCAGATCCACCCCACAATGTTGCATGCCAAATATCAAACGATTCTGCCTGCTCGATCTGGAGAAGAAGATTTTTAAAGAAATTTGCCTGAAATGCACTAAGTTCGAATTCGGGCTTCTATAGTGAGCCCAAATATGAATCCAGGGAGCCGATTTGAACAAACTTCAATCAGATCGACCCCACAATGTTGCATACCAAATATCAAAAGATTCTGCCAGTTGGATCTGGAGAAGAAGATTTTTTAAGAAATTTGCCTGAAATGCACTAAGGTCAAAATCGGGCTCCTATACTGAGCCCAAATATGAACCCAGAGGGGGGGGGGGGGGGGCGATTTGAACAAACTTGAATCAGATCCACCCTACAATGTTGCATACCAAATATCAAAAGATTCTGCCTGCTGGATCTGGAGAAGAAGATTTTTCAATCTTTTTCCCATTGCCTACAGTGTTAAAAAGTGCTGACTCAGCACTTTTTCGAAGTCCTGAGAAAAGTACCTTGTGATCAAACCGATAGGGATTTTTTTAACCATTCTATTCTACTAGATAAAAGTAAGCTTTATACAAAATAAGAATTCTCTGTGCCGTGTAGTTTTGGAGATATGTCAGTTTTAAGGTTTTTCCTATTTTTAGCTCCCGAGGTTCCCACGGGGCAAAGAAATTTTTTTTTTTTTTGCATCAATCAACTACTTATGACTCATTATCATCTCATATCAAATTTGGTTCAAATCGACCTGAGGGTTCTGAAAATAGAAATTTTAGGCGTGGCCAAAATTTTTGCCCCTCCCATAATGAAGGCAAATAAGGCCCGACAAACTTCTCTTGAACAAACTTCATTTTAAACCTCAAAAGGACTCTGTATACCACATATCAAGTCTCTGCTACTAGTGGTTCATAAGAAGAAGATTTTCAAAAAATTTGGCCATTTTTTGCCCACACCTCTGCTCAATATGAGCCGAAACCTATTTTGGATAAAAATCAAAATACCCCTATATAACAACTACTGACATGAAATTTAATTAAAATGTGGCCAGTGGTTTAGGAGAAATAGGCTCAAACACCACCTTCACGACGGACGACGGACGACGGACGAAAAGTGATCAGAAAAGCTCACCCTGACTTTCAGTCAGGTGAGCTAATAACTTCACAACATCGGGGGAAATCAACACGCTCAATATAGTTTCAGGTCACTTGGAATATACTTCGAGAAAAATTGATTTTTGAAGCATTCTGCTTACTTTGTTATGAATATTGCCTTATTTTATTGTATCGTCCCGATTTTATACACTGGGTTATTTTTTTACAAGTGGTTCATGTTGTCCTTTTAGTGCGCAATAATTCAGATTTTTTATCAACAAAACAGTTCAGACGGCCTGTAAACACTGGAGGGAATTTCGAACCATATTTTGCAGTTATGACATTAACAGCTCAAGTATTTGCTGTAACCTGTTCGCAAATCCGCGCATACATTGTCTCGAGCAAATAAAGGACGTGATCACGTCCTTTCATTCTGACGATCACCCAAAATGAGTATGCCTGCAAGAACCACATTGTAATCACATGACCGGAATAAACATCATTGAAACATGACCACATCCGGAACATCCAAATTTTGTGTTGGTGATATTGCATTCCAACATCAAAACACACCAGAGTGGGTGTCATAAAAATGCTTTCACCGAGTCTGTAGTATGTTATCATTACATTGAGGACAAGGCTTTCGAATTACCGATCATTTTGTGGGTTTACCGGTTCGTTACTTATGCCATTGGCACATTAATGTTCATCAAAATCATAAAATTCACTGTTTTCCTGGTGCTTAGCAAACTTTCAGTAGTACATATGAAATCAATTCATAGAGTTGACAGCAGGCACCAGTGGTTCCTGAAGGTCTGCTACCGTATTCGTACCAAAACTGAGAATATAATAATATTTCCGGAGAACAACTTGTGACCAAATGTGCTTCACATATCCAAGAACAAAGCTTGGGCATCAAATTCCTTCAAAACTCAGCGACAGAGCTGCATGGGAGTAAATTCGCAAAGTGACTGCTTTGTTTACATATATTCTTACTTTCGATTTCCGGTCTACGTCATCGGACGGGAAAAGCATCGAAAAACAACACTGTATAAAATCAAATAATGAGAAAGATCGCCTTAATACAGCATACCACCATTATATATAGACTGCAAAGTTGCCATATTCAATTCAAGGTATCATGACACCTGGTGAAATTTCTTAGAATTACGATTTTGTTTTTTTATGGAAATTCGTGGTATCGAGTGATTTGCACATGTCCGTTGAACATGGAATTCATCTTCAATAAAAAATGCAGACGGTTTTGTCCTTTTCCCAAATGCATTCCTATCGCTGCATTCGAAAGTGTTTTGAATGCCTAGCTTTGTTCTTGGATATGTGAGGCACATTTGGCTACAAGTTGTTCTCATGAAATATTATTTTATTATCAGTTCTGGTACGAATACGGTAGCAAACTTCCAGGCCGTTCACCGCGACGTTGACTTTAGTCTCGTTCACCATGTCGGTAGAAGTCAAACACATTCGGATGATCTTTCTTTCAGTTGGCATGGGATAACCTATCATGCTGTGCAGAGGTCCACTTCCGAAAGGACGTTCCGATTTACCAGAATCTAATGTGCCACTCTCTTGCCCCATACAGTTATAAACTGTCTCGCATATTTTTCTCCACCATCCACCATCGCGATCAAAGTGCAGGCATCGGCCATGTGTACGGGATCCAGTAGATTTGTGATTCTACCGTACCTTCCATCTTGTCGTCATTCTTCCACAAATTAGTGTCGTCCACATAATCCCAGCTGACAGCACTCGATCCAAATTTCCGGCTGGGCTCTAGATCGAATAGTTTGGGACCGCCCATGTCGATTCCGGACTCTATCATTTCTCCCGATTTTCTGTTCAGAGATAATTTGTCCACGTGCGTTTCGAGATAGGTGTGTGATTTTCACAGGGTAGAATCCACATAGCCTTTATTGGCTGTGGTCGATTCCAAATCTCAGTCCTCAATTTTCGATAGATTGGCCATCTTATCCAATCCGGCACCCCAAATAGGTCTTCAACTCGTACTTGGCCATTGCCTTGATGATCTTTCATTCTGTAGCGTCTACGTATACCTTAGATGCCGCATCTCTGAGATCTGTGGATTCGATATCTTATGCCACTCACATTCAAATCCGAATTCATCATCTTGTTGCGTAACACTCTCTCAGATGATTAGTGAAATTTGCGTGGGAGTCGTCTACATAACGTTTCTTGGCTCCATCAGTCAGATCCATGGGATCTCTGACGTTCACCAATTATTTCGATTTCAAGTCTAGATCAACGTTCATGTTTATATCCACATAATTATCTCTCAAGCATCTCTCAAATGCAGATCTCTCCTATCTCCATTTTTTAAATGGTGGCATTGCTGAGATCTACTGGTTTGAGAAGTTTAATTGCTTGTGAGAATTCTTGTTCAACAGTTCTTGTCCAGGTTCATATCTCCTGACAAAATTATCGTTCAAGTAAGTCTCGAATATTCCACCATCAACACTGTCGACGCTTGTCTTTGTCTTTTTCATAGACATTTCTTCACTTCTTCCAAACTTATCAACTGTCATTTCTGTTTTCCTTTCTATTCTATTATTTTATTTCCTTTTTTATTCTTCTTCCATATGTAGATAGACAAATATATAATTAATGTAAATCACTGAGTATGTCATGAAAATGGTGTCCCGAAGACCATTTATTGAGAACTTACAGATACAAGTGTGGGCTAACACACTTGATCGGGAGGCCGTACTTGTTCCTCTGTAATAGACAGGCCATTTCAAATACTTCCTCAATTCTTCAGGTGGTGGGATTCCATAACTATCGAAATAATGATTTTTTTTTTATTTTCCTTCTTCTTAAACCAAACCATCCGGTGAGTACCATCGCTCAGAAATCGTCTAGATTCAAAATTCAGCATTCTTCTTCTCATCTGCTGCAGTGACTGACTAGGTGATGCATCTCGAGAAAAGACACCTCGAAAATGTTTTATCCTTAATACTTTGACCGCTTCTAACAAATCTATATTGGATAAGGTTCTTCTGGTAAAACCTTCTACTGATCTCTTCACAGTTTTTTTTAAAGTTTTTTTTCTCTCTCTCAATTTTTCTGTAATACAAAAAAAATATATTTTTTCATTATCTTTTTCATATTTTTTAAAATTATTTCTTTTTTATTATTATTTATCTTCTAGATTTCTTTATGTCCTTATCAATTTGCAGCGTCATGTACTCGTCTAACCCCTCTTGATTTTGAGGAATCGTCTACAGAATTGTGCAACAATGCCCTTGTGATAAGGTACTTATTCTGCCTGGTTGTACAAGTATCTTGTCATTGTCAGCCAATAAGGCAACTTCATTCACTATTTGTGTAGAGTAATTATGTTTCACTTTGAAACGTATTCATCTTTTTGTGGATTGGATTACATTTGAACAGATACCGCTTGTTCTCTTCACAAGGTATGTTGTTTTTGAATGACGTGCTTTTGAATCCCCTGGCATTTCTTGATGGCTTCTTTTCTTCCATCGATTCTGTAGGCATACAGTTTCACTTGCAAACCGATCCACCCCATGATTTCAGCACCCACAGTTTCCAATTTGAATTTACTGAGCCCCTTTCTAATCTCTTTTGAATAGATGTCCCAAGAGTGATGATCGAGAGTGCTGCTGTAGAACCACTCTTTCACATATTCCATGATGCCGTCGTACACATCTTTCATCTCTATCTCTTAGGCCAAACTATCCATGTCAGTAAACAACAGCTGGGATTTGGCGATTTTTTTCTTGAAGTAATCGTAATGAAAATGTTACATCATGGTCATGCTGAAATCCAGAATACACATTTCCAAATTCACCGGTTTGTCGAACATCAGTTGAGTCTTCTTCATGTGCACGGCCACCAGATGCTCGTTAAGAATCATTCTGTGTGGTAGTTGTGTCTCGCAACGTATTTTCTAGCATGCTCTTCCAATGTGATGAGATAAATGCCGGTTCGTTTCCTCAAGTTTTCCATGGCTTTCCAAAGATGGAATTATTCATCAATTTGAAGAAATCTTTTTTCAAATTCCGTCTTGGCCTGAGTTCTCAAACGTATGATTTGATCTGCATATTTTTTCATTCAATCTGCCCCGCCGAATCGGATGATGCGGTGTGCCTTCATCAATGTAACACCGTAATTGAGTTAGAGTTTCAGATTTTCACAATAGACCACATAGTAAAATTTGTTTTGTAGGTTCAGGATGAGTTTTTTCGCTCACCCGTTGACCTCTATATTCTCTAGAGAGCTAAGGGGTATTCATTGTGCGGGTCGTGTTGTTCATAATCATACAAATCCACTTGCAAAATGCACGTCCCCAATTATTGGTCTCTTCTCGTTCAGTCACCCACTTGGAATGTCCCATGGACAAGGGTGGATACATTGCCCACCCATATAGGTTATTCATATCTAAGGTGATGTATTTGTTACGCTCTTCGGGTTCGAAATTTCTCAGATAACGATTGCTGGCTTCCACATATCTGTGAGACATGAGGGCTATGCCACCTTTGACACCCTGTTCGAATATGAGAAGCATGTCAATGTCGAATAACAGTTCTAATCCCACTTCCATAAATTTCAACAGAGTGTCCCAAGCCAGTTCAGGAGGCGTGAATTACCAAGCGGGATCCAGATAGTAATGCATAGAACACACATCTCTGAAATCTTTTAACACGTCTGCCAAGAGAAGGGCGTCCATTTTCGAATACAGATGGTTCCACGTAAAATAACATCCACACTCTTTGAGTGTGCTCATAATCCTCATCTGAAATGTGCGCAATGTAAACTCTGGAATAAAATTGACTCCAAGTCACGCAATGACATTTGAGCCACATCGCCCCTTCTGATTGTTTGACGTACACGATGAAGTTCGGTGGACAAAAACTCATTTTCTTCGTGAAGAATTCGAAATCTGGGTATGCTACGAAAGGCACTCTCAGCTGTCTGTTCTGGTGCTTGAAATGTAACCCTTTACCCAACGCAGACGATTTCAAAATTTATTATTTTAAATATCATTTTTTAAATTTTTTCCAAAAATTTCAACAAAACCATATGATGTGACCCCTCTTTGGAACGAGCTCGTTCCAAAACGGGGTCACATGATATGGTTTTGTTGAAATTTTTCGAAATATAATATTTTTTCAGCTGCTGAATTTGCATATTACGCGGGCAGATGCGGGCGATTGGTTGGTTAAAGGGTCAATACGCTATCCTTTTTTTCGCACCACTATTTTCCCGAATTGATGAATGTGACAATATTCGTCATGTCTCTCCAACGAATCTTTGTAGTTGAACGAATTCAAACAGTTGAAGCTGAAAAATCTTTTTCTCTTGAGTCTGCTCGTCTGTCTCGAAAATAAACGACTCAGGTTTTTAAATCCACAAATAATTTTGATTTTTGTCGTCGGAAATCATTATCAAATTCACTTCTTTTCTGCCACCATTTCTGTGTGTACTGATTCTCAGCGGAAACAATTTACTCTCATCGTTGCATCCATACACATTGACCGTCATAATCAGATTACATCCCTCGAAATGATGGATGTCTTGCAACTGCATCCGAAACTCGATTCCCGGCCAATCTGAACATTCCAAATTCTCACAGTATTTTGAAACTCTTTGGGCATTTTTTCCCCATGGGATACAATGTGGCAGTTACTGCCCATTTGAAGCATTATTTATCTTCGCGATTTACAACATTCACTATGACACGTTTCTTTAAACAATATGTCAATTTCACGTGAGAAGATGTTCATAAGGTATTGTATTTTTACCTGCGTCGCCAGGGGCAGAGCAGGTCTAGTAACCGCTCGACTCCGTCCGTCCGTCCGTCAGTCCGTCCGTCCGTCAGTCCGTCCGAAACACTTCTTCCGTCAAAGTTTTCTTGGCTTCTATGAAAGAGAATGATTTTATATTTGGTCTGCTGCTTCATAATGATGAGTTGTATCGTGTATCTAATTTTCAGATCTGCCGTGCAGCCATTGCATGCAGCGACGCAAGTCCAGACCCGGTATTGGTCTTGGCTTGTTATACTATGATTACCTATTGTACTATATATGAAAAGCCTATGACATAAACTTTAGCTTTACACACCAACCGTGGTGAACACGCCAGCAATGGGATTTAACCCTTTACCCAACGCAGACGATCTCAAAATTTATTATTTTAAATATAATTTTTTCAAATTTTTCAAAAAATTTCAACAAAACCTTATCATGTGACCCCTCGTTGGAACGAGCTCGACGAGCTCGTTCCAACGAGGGGTCACATGATATGGTTTTGTTGATATTTTTTGAAAAATAATATTTTTTCAACTGCTGAATTTGCATATTACGCGGGCGGATGCGGCCGATTCGTTGGGTAAAGGGTTAAAAAGTTGAATTTTACACCTACAGTAGAACTACCTCCAAGCTGACCTTTGATGACGTCGACCTGAATGCAAACTTGTCTAAATTTATCGCACGTCGCCTCGGGAGAATGAAATGAAAGTCACAATTATTTATTACGTTTTTGTGAGTTTACCTCATAATATGCCAAAAATTAACAAACATGCATTGTGTCATGTTAATAAAGCATCCATAACTCGAAATGGTATGTTATTATGTTATTAAAACGAAAAAGGCTCCGTTTCTTTTTTCATTTCATTTCGGCGATAAAATTGACAGCGGAAGTACCGCCCACCGATGCTCATGTAAATAAAAACAGATTAGCACGTATGTACGTCTGCTGTTTAGTAAAATCGAGAAAAAAGAATAGCGACTCTTAATAATCTGACGATCATGGTATAAATAAAATATACACAAAGTAGCTTGGTGTACTAAATGTTCACCACTTGTGGTGAAGTGGTGTTAACTGTGCGCCAAACATTTGGTACATCAAGCTACTACGGGTATATTCTATAAGTCCACGTAAATTTCTAAGTTCAACACTTCACGAAACATCCAATTACTTCCGTTCATTTTGGGGAAATATCGTTCACAACACGTCTAATACTTGAATAACGTCAGAACTCACCGTCGAAGTGATAACGCTGTGAGTGAGTTGGTTTCGGAAGTAGAATTAATCTTCTCGAATTTTTCATTAAGGTTCCGCTCCACATTTTCACACCACTGCACAGGGCTAAAATTCTAAAATAAGGGCATATGTTGAAACTAATGCACTGTAAATTGGGGATGTATTTTTAGTATCTAATATACGATTGCATTAGGATATTTTGGGGACGACGGAATGTAAAGCTTTTGTATCAGAGTTGGAATTTGATACGAAGTGGAAAATTACCAGAGGAATTATTGGAAACAGTGGCTTCGAAAAATGAACTATTTTCCAAAATGTAACTTTTACACGCAGTTGTTACCAGGCATGTAACTAAAAAAATGAGACGGAAACGTATAGTTTATTTTCGCATTTTAGAAACATACGCTTTATGGGTAGGTAAGTGGCGGTAGTGGGACAATTCTGCTTTTGAAGGGTTGAAAATGACTGGCTTCAGCATTTTTTTCATGCAGTTTTCAAGGTTGTAGCCTGTCAAGGTGATAGCTAAAAGTTGCAATTTTCTTGTTTAAAAGTGTAAATATTTTCGATAATATTTCTGCATGTGTTAAATGTAAAGCGTAAAGATAGGTATGTGACGGACCCCGGAAACCGATTTGTCAAACTAACAATAATTCAAGAGCTTCTAAATGAAGTATGAAATTTAATGTGTATTATGGCGCATTTGTCGAACGCCACATGGGCTATCTGATAACTGATCAAAGCAGTTCTCTCCCATAATTGTTATCAACGTAATTACGGCCAGTTATGAGGTAATTATGGTGTAAACAGTGCATCACATATATTCTGGACACACACCCATATTACGCATCTATCCTGTCTCCGAAATGTAAAAAGATGCCAAAATGTGAGTCTTTCAAAGGAACGTTAAAGCGAATATTAAATTAAGATAGATCTAAGCGGCCGAGTTCAAGAGAAGCGATTAATTGAGAATAAATGTTCTGGCTATCTAAATAAAAATCGGAGGATTTCTCGAAAAATTCATTTCCAGCCAATTCCAGTCGGAAGGTGTGTTAGGCTGTGGGTCGTTGCGAGTAGATGGGGAGGTCCCATGCTACAGGTTAGAGGAGGTGCCGCATCGGTGCGAAAGTATAGGCACGCTGTGATGTAGGGGTGCCAACTAGCTCATATTTAGAATAGGAGCAGACACGGGCCAAGTCGGTGGCCATATATGAGAATAAGATCAGGAAGAGGAAGTACAAGCTCAGGGAGCTATTTGCCATTAGGTAAATGGCATTACCTGTTTTAGAAGGCAAGCCATACATAGGCAGAGTAAGCTTTGCCTGTATGAACATTATCCTGAAATAGACGTAGGGGAGAGATTACCCCCATTGGTGGCGACTGTTTGTGTGAAAAGCGTCAAGTAGAGTGACAATAAGCTAGTGGCCGTGCGACGGCAGTAGTAGCGTGACATTCCGTCACCTGTTAGAGCAGAGACGTCCGATACAGTGACAATACGCTAGTGGCCGTGCGGCGGAAGTGAAAGGGTGAAGTGAAGAGGCGACCAGGGAACCAATACCAGCGAAGAGGAGGAAAAAACAGCGATAACAGAGAATGCGGGCCCGCAAGTGACTCAAAAACTGTTGGTGGGGGTCATTGACGTTTTGTTTTCTTATTCTTTTGGATTCCATGTAAGTCACAAATTATCATATTTATTATTTTTATATATGTATTAAAATCGTTGTTTTCAGTGAACCCCTGTTGATTTATGCTTTTCGAGGAAAAGTTATTAACCCCTTCAAGATAAAAACCACCCCAACAAAAGTGAAGCGGGCGTGTTCGTCACGGTGAGACATACGTTCACGCACAGATTCAGGCGACACTCCTTGAGTTTTGGCTGAATACGCGGCGTGAATCTATTTCCCCAATCAACGACAAAGCCCCGGTTTCCGACATAGCTTCGCATTTGCCAGTAAATTATTTCGCCCACATTTAGGTTGTTTATTTCTACTTTATCAGATAGTGTTTTGTGTTTTTAGAGGATTTGGAAAATGTAATACATGTCTTGGGTTTAGATAACTTAGTTAAAGAATATTCACAATTAAAGTTGAGTGCTTGTCATGTCATTTTTGGAAATGCCTGGAAAATGAGGAGCGGAGCCTAACTGTCTTCCAAATACAAATAGCAGACGACCTTTTCAGAAAACATTTCCTGAATAACTGAATATTTTAATTTTTTGTCTCGAAATATGGCTTATGACCCCTCACTGGAACGAGCTTGTTCCAATCAGAAGTCGCCATAAGCTATGTTTTTTTTAGGCAAAAAATGGGGAAAAAAATTGACTGGCGATTTCTGTGAACAGCATTTGCCAGCTTAACTCATTACTTCACCTAAAAGGTTAAATTACACCTTACGTGATAAAAAGATTCTCAAATTCGTCATAAGTTGACATGAAATTTCTTAACCCTTTACCTAACGAATCCCCCGCATCCGCCCGCGTAATATGCAAACTGAGCAGTTGAAAATATTAAATTTTTCAAAATATTTCAAGAAAACCATATCATGTGACCCCTCATTGGAACGAGCTCATTGAGCTCGTTCCAACGAGGGGTCACATGATATGGTTTCGTTGAAATTTTTTGAAAAATTAAAAAAAATTATATTTAAAATAATAAATTTTGATATCGTCTGCGTTGGGTAAGGGTTAATCTTGTTCACTAAAATCGATCTGAGCTTTGGTAAACCTCGGCTCAGATCGATTTTAGTAAACTCGGTACAGAACTTTCATATGAAATCGCAACTCAGAGATCATCTATGACCCCTCAATGGCGTCAAAATGGCCCAAAACAATAGTTCGCGCGCATCGAATGGATGGATTAGACCATTTAAACCTTTACCTAACGAATCGCCCGCATCTGCCCACGTAATATGCAAACTGAGCAGTTGAAAAAATTAAATTTTTCAAAATTTGTCAACAAAACCATATCATGTGATCTTTCATTGGAACGAGCTCATTGAACTTGTTCCCATTAGGTGTCACATGATACGGTTTTGTTGAAATTTTTTGAAAAATTTAAAAAAAATGATGTTTAAAATAATAAATTTTGATATCGTCTGCGTTGGGTAAAGGGTAAAACACAGACTTGATGATAACCGAAAAGTATCTGATGGGGTATAGGAGGAAATCCAGGATTCTCCAGGAAAGTATAATCTGCCACTGTAAGTACTCAGTATATACGAGCGGCTATGGTCAAGTTTACTCTACTTCCGGCTTGTATATGTTCTTCAGGCAAGTTGAGTCTGCCGCTCTGGTGGTTGAGTGGCTTTCATCGGCAAGTGTAGTCTGTCTCAAGCTGGGTTCTGATGGATTTCCAGGAGCTGAAAGACAAACAACGACCCCAGTCGGGGCTGAACGTACTCAAAGCTTTTCACAGCACTTACAGCGATGATGTGAAAGAAGAAAAATGGACGAGATGTGGGGTTCATCAGGCGTAGCGCTCTCCACAGTCTGTGTGTGTGTGTGGGGGGGGGGGGGGGGGGTTAACTATTGTCCCAAGGCTATACAGAGTGTTATAGATATAACGAGAATCTCCTGGGATCAAGCTTAGAGTATTGTGATATCAAAAGCGCAAGTGATGCTAACCAGAATTATGAAGTGGGAGAATGCTCAGCGTTGCCCATCGATGAGCGTTGAACACCGTTCCGTACGGGCCCTCGACGGACATCGAAGGCCGGCACGGGACGTGTCATTGAAGGAGAGCCCCCACCCAGGGAGTCGCTTTGTGCATGGGGTCCTACGATCCATTCAGGTGAAATTTTGAAACTTAGTACCCCAAAACTCTTCGAAAGATGTGGGTACTGTTGTCTGGAGCGTAACTGCGCGAATTACATAGCTAAAATGAGACATGGCATTGTTAGTAAGACGAATGAGCTCTGCCTGTCTTGGACATTGATAAAGATCAAACCATTCCAGTTCTTGAAATTGTAGAGGAATAGCATCCCAGTCAGATAAAGGTAGGGGAACGGCTTTCCCTGCGTTCCCATCGAAAAGCATGGTGTCTTCCCACTAGACCAATTCCCTTTAGGCCAATTCCCAAAAGACCAATTCCCCTTAGACGAACTACACAGTGTTATTGATTAAGGGTTGATTAAGGATAATTAGGAAAACATTTATTTATAAAAATCTGCCCAACATCTATAAAATATCGACAAGCCAGAAAATGAGCAGACTATCATCTGAAAAAAGAGGGTAGCATCACTAAATTTACCCTCTGTGAACCTCAACCTGCATCAACGTCTCAAACATAAACAGAAAGAGGTACCCAGAGAATGAACTGGCCCACTCTATGGGATAGCATCAGCAAATTCACCCTCTGGGGAACTCATTCGGCAAATGACAGACTACTTATTTTCAGGCTTGAATATCAATAACATTAAATACATTTATAAATATTTATAAATATATCAAATTACTGATATAGAATTATTTTTTAAAGTAGAACACACCAGTTGGTCTAAGGGGAATTGTTGTTTTGGGAATTGGCCTCGTGGGAGTTGGTCTAAAGGGAATTGGTCTAGTGGGAATGAACCAAAACCATCAGTGACAAGCGATCTCTTTCCCGATCATATCGTAATCTGGTCACGACACAGTCTCACCACTGACCCGAGATTTAGGAATAAAATATAATACGCAAAAAATACAATCCCAATAGTTTAACAAGAAAATGGTACTTTTGAAGTTGGTCTTTGTGCACCCTTATCACCACAGCGGCCGATAAGTAGGGCATGGGTAGTGTTTTGAAAACCACACACTGACTTGCAACATGTGTCTTACAACAAGAACGTATTTCCCCCAATACAAATGAAAACGTCCAGACAAAATACAAATTTATATTGAGAGTAGCAACCGCACGTGCGATCATTCGATTCAGAAAAAGAATGTTTTTTACCTGTATTCGTCGAAAACAGATTACACATGTCAAGGTCACCGTTGTTTGATAACAGTAATTAAAAGATAAATAAGCATCTCGACGAAATAAATTAAACTAGATCATTTTTTTGTCATCATGATATTTTTATATAGGCCTACCGTGCGATAAACTTGAAATAGAAAACAAAGAAACGCACAGTTGAAACACTGCTATAAACTTCAGCGGCTACAGTACAAGTTGAATAATGAATGGGGATTGCGTCATGCACAGCGCAAGAATTTGCACTATGCATGACGCAATCCCCATTCATTATTCTATTTGTACTGTATTTTGACGTATCGCATCTCGACTTCCCTTCTGGGTCATATAACGACTCGCCTAACGGACTCGTCGATATATGTCCAAAGATGAGGTTGTCGACTTCAATAAACCATCTCCGAAACCCGTAGTGTTCAACCGATTACCCAAAATGGTCGGAGACCGATTACCGGTTATTTGAGCTCACAATCGGCCGATTCTGATGCCGATCCCGATTGTAATACCATGCACTACTAGACAAGTCGGGGCTCGAAAGAACTACATTAAACTAAACTTTTTTCTTTGTTGACTGGAGTCGTAGTAAAATTACCAGTCGCGCACACTTGGGCGGTAAACGTGGCTCTTACAGAGCCACGTTTACCGCCCAAGTGTGCGCGACTGGTAATTTTACTGCGACCTGAGTCAATGCTGTACAACATTCACTTTCCTGGTAGGAACTGGCGCAAGTACGTTCAATTGTGAGCTTCACTTGTCGTTTAACTTGTGTATCCCGTAAAAGGGGCGCCTAGAGAGATTAAGCATACACACTGTGGTTCTTTCTCAACTTTATTGAATGGTATCATTGGCATCATTTTGCATTAGCAGTTGAACAAGATAATAAAATGCGATTAATGAATCATTGCAAAATGCTTGGCAACAATCGGTTGAACCGATGTTCCAGGAGCTGTTGCCGTTGTCATCCGATTGCCTACGATCGGCCGATTGTGGTGGCCGGTTCCGATCATCGGTTGAACACTAGAAACCCGCGCGTTGGCAATAACCTAAATGAGATCCCTATGCATTTCATCGTTAAATCTGTTTATTATGCGATTTTTATACACTTTAAACGCGCCTGTACATGGCCTCGGGGTAGAATATTATCTGCTCGAGAGAAAGCCCGTCTCCTCTGGCAATATCAAACTCATATCTGCGCTGGTATGTGCGCTAGAAGGGAAAGCCAGAAAGTGTGGTGTAACATTTTTGCCCAGAAATGGGATAAAACTGGTCAACATCACGTTCATACTCTCATTCACAATATGAGACCGAGGTGACTAGCGTGTTTACGGGTCAAAGGTGATTTTGGATACCGCCCACATGTGCCGGGTGATACCGCGGATATTCTTCAATGAATTTGTCCGAAATGTCTTTGTCAACAATTAGCTTTCACGCGGTATACTGCTTTTCATTATTGTTTAAATCTTTTGCCATTTTAAAAATGAAAAAAACCGAAAAAAACAAGAGGGCCACGGGGCCTGAAGCGCTCACCTTGAACAGAACACAATATAAACAGAGTCCAAGAATGAGTCTACATTAAGCAATCCATCTCCATAGGATACAATGTCAATCCTTGAGCCCAGCAGGAATGACAAAAATAGTCTGAGCATCACGCCTTTTCTTCATATGATCATAATGTATAATGTAGAGCTCTCCCATCAAGCCCCTTGATACAACCTATGGGGATTAATCTTAGTTACACACCTCCAGAGGGTACAGAATACAAAATTTCTAATTCTTCAGCTACATGGCCAATTCCGGCTCACATAGGGAGCCCAAATATTAACCCAGGCTCTCGATTTGAAAAAGTTGAATATGACCTCCCTAGAGATGTTATATACCAAATATGAAAGCATTCTCACTGTTGGATGTGAAGAAGAAAATTTTAAACAAATTTCTTCATATTGCACTAAGTTAAAAGTTGGGCTACTATAGCGAGCCTAAATATTAACCTACAAGCCCGAGTTGAACAAAATTGAATCTGACCCCTCTAGAATTGTATACTAAATATGAAAGCATTCTGACTGTTGGATCTGAAGAAGAAGATTTTTAAAGAAATCTCCCCATATTGCCCTAAGCTAAAATTCGGGCTACCATAGGGAGACCAAATACTAACCCAGGGAAACAATTTGAACAAATTTGAATCTGACTCCTCTAGAAATGTTATAAACCAAATATGAAAGGATTCTGACAGGTGGTGAACCTGAAGATTTTTGAAGAAATTCCCTCATATTGCACTAAGTTAAATTTCAGGTTCCCATATGGAGCCCAAATATTAAACCAGGCACTCGAATTGAACAAGCATGAATCTGCCACCCCCCACCCCCACCCCTCACCCCCGCCCCCCTACCAGAGATGAGAGATGTTGTATACCAAATATGAAAGCATTCCGACCGGTGGATCTGAAGAAGAAGATTTTTCAAGAAATTTCCTCATATTGCACTAAGTTAAAATTGGGGCTACCATAGGGCGCCCAAATATATACCCAGGGACCCCAATTTGAACAAACTTGAATCTGACCCCCCTAGAGATGTTATGTGTTATACCAAATATGAAAGCATTACGAATGGTGGATCTGAAGAAGATTTTTAAAAAATTATTCCCCATACTGAACTAATTTAATATTTGGGCTTCCATAGGAAGCCCAAATATTAACCCAGGGACTTGGTTTGGACAATCTGGAATCTGGCCTTCATAACAATGTTGTACACCAAACATTAAAAGATTCTGACTGGTGGTTCTGAAGAAAAATATTTTTAAAGAATATTCCCCATATTGCCCTTAATTAAAAATTCGGGCTCCTGTATTGAGCCCAAATAAGAACCAATGGGCTTTATTATAACAAACCTGTATCTGACTCCCCCCCCCCCCCCCCCCATGAATGTTGTATACCGAATATCACCCCCGAAGGAATCCCGGGAAGTGAAGCAGAACTTGTTTACTGTGGTAAATAAGCTCTGTTTCAGTGGTAAAATAGGTCCCAGTCACTAATGCTTGGGGTGCAAGTCCTCTCAATAGGCAACATGGGGTATAAACGATTGACTGATCTTGACTTTATCTACATGTTGTGGTCATGGTTAGCCATTGTGTAGAAGTAAGTATGTGACCTTAAACACCAATAAATAAATAATAATACCGAATATCAAAAGATTCTGACCATTGGTTCTGGAGAAAAAGTTTTTTTTTTATTATTGCAAATGTGCTAACTCAGCATTTTGTTGATTCCCTGTACAAAACACCCTAACATAACCGATGAAATTTTTTACCATGCAATTCTACTGGTCCTAAGAATGCTTCTTACCAAATATCCGCTCCCTGTGTCGTGTGGTTTGGGAAATATGGGTGTTTGAAAATATTTCTATTTTTAGCTCCTGGGGTTCCCATGGGGATGCATGAATTTTGTTTTTTTGCACGAGTCAAGTACTTATGGCCCAATAATACCACATACCAAATTTGGTTCAAATCGAACCATCGGTTCAGAAAATAGAAATGTTGGGCGGGGGCAAAAATCTTACCCCTCCCATTACAAAGCCAAATATTGCTTCACGAACTTCGTTTGAACAAATTTGATTCTACACCTCAAAAGGAAGTTCCATAACAAATATCAGGTCATTGTACCCACTGGTTCACGAGAAGAAGATTTTTAAAATAGTTTGGAGCATTTTTTCCCACCCCCTCCCTATGGGGCTGGGCATGCTGAGTTGAACAAAATGCAACGTCCCTTCAGGACCACCACTCACACAAATTTTCACTTGAATTGGCTTAGTTGTTTTGGAGGAGAAGACCAAAACATGGTGATGACGGACGACGGACGGAGAGCGATGAGATTAGCTCATCTTCACTTTGTCAAGGTGAGCTAAAAAACGGAGGTGGTGCGTTGGAAAACTTCAACCGCAGGCTGTTATTTTCACTATCTGTACCACTCAACAGCGGTTTATTGTCAAATAAACTATTGATTTATTGACCGATATAAGTTTTATTCTACAAATTGCTGTACTTGTCTAACTGATTATCATTGATGATGTTTTTAGTCCACTACCCCAAGGATACATCATTCTCACAGTTATGGTTTTTCCATTTGACAGCTTTTCTGGAATTGCATTGTTTTCATAAAAAGCTATCACTTCACGGATACGTTTACTTTTGAACACATGCCTATCTAGATAATAACTCGTTCCGTCACTGCTCTTGTGAATTTTGAAAAACCTCCACTCCTGGGCATACCTGGAACGACAAAATAAATTCAATCGGTATTGTAATTTCAACTTTACCCTTTTATCACCTGGTCTGACTAAATCCAGTGCGTGCATTGCATTGTATTGCGGTGAAAATAAACTTATATTGTGAAGATGACCACCTCTGACTTCTTTCGTCACGAAAATCGACTTTCGATAAAGTTATCTCCTTTGATATTATTACACGAGCGAGGAAGACCCAATTAAGAAGCAAGTAATTGTTGAGAAAGCCTCTATGACATCCGTAGAAAATAAACTGTCTGTTATTTTCATGTATTAAAAGTAACAAACGGAATTTTGGCTTTTTATGGAAAACTAATTAGTTGCAACTGCTTTACAGATAATCCTTCATTAAAAATATTTATCAGTTTTCCACTTTCCAACAGTAAAGAGTCCACTTTGGCCCTTCGTTTGACGAATATGTTTTTACAGTAATTTGCAAGCTGTTTTTTCTTTTTAAAAAGAAGCAAAATTCACCTCCTAGACATTGGCATTGATGAAGGACAGTGTCTTTATTATATGTCACGATGCGCACACCGTTGATATATTGAATAAAAAAAGGGTACAGAACTTGAAAAGATGGTGAATACGCCATTTTCTTATTTTTTGATGGGTTTCAAGAGAATAAGAGTGAAACACGGTCAAACTGGTTGAGGGAAAATTGTATAAAGCCAGCTTCTGCATTCACTATATTCTGTAGAAAAATGCCTTAAGTTTGTGAAAGGGTGTGCACATCGATGATACAAATTTGGCAACATCTCGATTTCGATTTTTAAATGAAATACCCATATCCTTTGTGTTAAATTAAAAGCTTTCGGAAATTAAGGGAAGGCAACTTTCCAGTAAATCTCTTCCAATGACGGAAATTGTCACCAATGGCAACGCTGACTGGCTTAAACACTTGTATTTATTTATTTATTGGTGTTTAAGGTCACATGTTTATGCATAATAGCTAATCGTGACCGTGGTAGTTTTACGGGTGGAGGAAGCCGGAGTACCCGGAGAGAGCCACCGAGCATCGACGAGCAACTGTCAGCTTCTCAACATTCTAACTCTGTTCAAGCTCCGCTCAAGCAGGGTTACAGCGGTTGAAGACATGTGCACCATCGACGGGCAGTACGCCTTAGTATATGGCGTCATCGTGCCCCCATGCAGGCAACTGGGATAAAGTGCCTTGCCGAAAGACATAAAGCGGGTCGTCCCGGACGGGGATCGAAAAACACTTGTATCCCCATGCACTTGCTATCCTTATCCAACTCCCAAATAGGTATCTGTACAGGCAGTCGACATTTAGAACACAAAAAGTTATGAACTAGTGTTCAACCGATGGTCGGAACCAGCCACCCCAATCGGCCGGTTGTGGTCAATCGGATGACAACGGCAACGACTCCTGGAACGTCGGTTCAACCGATTGTTCCCAAGCATTTTTTCGTTATGATTCATTAACCGCGTTTTATTAGCAATTGTTCAATTGTTAGTTTAAAATGATTTCAATGATATCATTCAATAAAGTAGAGAAACAACCAGAATGCATATTCTTAATTTCTCAAGACGCCACTTTTCGGGGGAAACAAATAAGCTAAACGACATGGAAAGCTTACAATTGAGCGAACATTGAGGCAATAGCCAGATCAGACCACAAAAAGTGAAGGTTGCACTCCACTGACTCAGGTCGTTGTAAAATGGCCAGTCGCGCGCACTTGGGTGGTACATATGGCTCTGAGAGTCAACGACGTTTAAGACTGCGAAAAGTGTTCAATTAAAGTAGTTCTTTCAAGTCTAGTAGTGCGCAGTATTACAATCAGAATCGGCAGAGTGTGAGCACAAATAACCGGTAATCGATCAGCGGCCATTTTTGGTAATCGATTGAAAACTATAAAGAACACGAACAAAAATGAAATAGATGTATCATTATCAAATATATACCCCAAATATAGGTACAGCATGCAACCAACTCAACAGGAAATATACTATTCAAAATTTGGAAACATGAAATGTTCATAATGAAAAAAAACCGTCTTCGTTGAATTCTTAGACATGAACAAATGCACGTTGTATTGATCTTTACGACCTAGCACGTTTTATCCCTTCTTTATTATTCTTGTAACAATTGTGCCCGTGTGGATTTTGAAGAAACTTTACACTAATAGTGCGCGTTGTCCGATTTGAAAAGCGAATACCGCTGTAAAACTCGAATATCTGTTCCAGAAGGAAAGAGCAATAGAAACCGTCCTTTAATTATCATTGTAGGTGTTATTATGGGGATAATTTTAATTTAAAAATTTTACATTTATTTCTTCTTTTTGGGGGGAGGGGGTGGGGATGGTCAATGTGTCGGCCACCTGCTGTCATTTCATAGAAGCGCATCAACGCAGACGAAAGTTAAACCACCGGGTTCCCGGAATACTTCCCGGGATTTTGAACTGCAGTTGCTGGGAAAGGTCAAGTACAAATGACAACGTCTGCATAGTTTCGGTAACTTCGTGCGTATGTGAATTTAGGAAACTCAAATAAACTGGGTTCAGTGAATATGAATATCCAATTGGGTTCATATTCACTCAACCCAGTTGATTTGGGTTCATTTTTAACCTAACTGATTTTAGAGCGTAATGGGGCCTTCGGAATAGTTTGGTACTGTGGTTTCATCCGAATTACCTTATAGACTTTCAACTATATCTCAGGGGTAAGTTTGTACACCCTATTTTCTGAAGGTATATGGAAAGGGATGCCAAATGATGTTTTCAAACATCTGGGCGTTCGGGTGTTTGTCCGTTATGGCTATTTTATGTTCGTTACCGTTTTACACTTTTGCTCATTTTAAGCAAGATACATACAATGTTATTCAGAAAATAATTTAAAATCACAAAGAACCAAATAAATGTACGCACACTGCAAAAAATATAGGTTCTCTTTAGAACCAAAACTGGTTCTAATCTTGTCCCTGAGATGGAACCAGTTCTGTTTAAACAGTATTTATTTCAAATCAAATAAAGTTACCAAGATTAGCATTCAATTTTAACAGAATATTACATGAATTGAAGTAGATTCAGCAGTAAAATTGGAGCTTATTCAACGCAGTCGCGAACCATTTTGAAACAAAGGAGATATGAACAGTTGGCATATCGAACCAGTTTTGGTTCTGTATAGAACCAAAACAGGTACAATATGCCAATTGTTCATATCTCCTTTGCTAAATAATGATTTGTGACAACCTCGTATAAGCTCTAAACTTACGGCTGATACCCCCTCAATTTATGTTTAATTCTGTTAATATTTAATGTTCATCTTTATAAATTTATTTGATTTGAAATAAATACTGTTTAAACAGAACTGGTTCCATCTCAGGGACAAGATTAGAACCTGTTTTGGTTCTAAAGAGAACCTATATTTTTGCAGTGTAATATGTAAGGATGTGTACTATTGATGTCGTGAAAAATAAAATTGTATGTGCAACGTACGTTACCAATTACAAGTTATTGAAAGTAACAAACATTGCATAAGGATTCCAAAATTTACGTTTATCTCGAATTCACTGCCTCTTTCTGGAAAAGGCTTGGGTATAAACAGACAGAACGCGATGTGTGTTTGAATCGGTGGGTGTTTACATAACTCGTTGGAATGGCGTAGTTTCTCGCGAAATATGACTACACCATTCCAAAGAGTTATGTAAAACACCCACCGATTCAAACATAGATCGCGTTCTGGTGTTCATAATATATCCTCATGCATTAAAATTCATTTAACCCTTTACCTAACATGAAAAGCAGGCGACACTTGCAAACAAAATTCTTGAATTACTATTTTTTTAATTTTTTGTCTCAAAAACATAGGTTATGACCGCTCTTTGGAATGAGCTCGACGAGCCCGTTCCAAAGAGGGGTCATAACCTATGTTTTTGAGACTAAAAATGAAAAAAAAATAATGAAAATTAATTGGCCATTTTTGTGAATAGCGCTGGCCAGTTTTGACCTTTACGTAGGATAAAGGGTTAAATAAACAAATTTTATTTCCGATGTTTAAACCCAAAGATGAAGTGTCCGTTATTTTCGGTTGAATCGGTACTGATCAAATGGGTTGATAACGAATCAAAACAACCTTTTAGGGAAACAGTCTAAATTACATTCGTTATCTTTTTTGTTGGGCGTGTTTGTTGAAATTCATATCGTTAATTCATATTCAACGGGATTCCTGGACGTCAAGGCCACAGGACTGGGTTAATGTTGTGGTTGGAAATTATTGTTTTTTAATATTATCTCATTTTTGATTAACTTATTTTTTTGTGAACCGACTTTACTTTGCTTTGGACGTTTTCATTTTCATGCTACGGGAAAGACAATCGATACTTGTATAACGAAATTTGGAAACTTTTCGAATAGTAACTAATGGCCCGACGGGAATGGAACTAGTCTAAACGGTGCGGGGAAAAAAGTTCCGGGTAGTACAGCATCAGTTAAATACAGAAACATTTATGTCATAGCGGCGATTCCGTTAAATACAAGGGTTTAAAGTTTAATGGATGTGTAATAAAGTGATTTTATTGACTGATATGTGTGTGAGAATGAATGTATGAGTGAAATATTGCATTACTGACCACACTGGTAACTAACTTTCATAAAATCCGTGATACCAATTATTCGCTACCAAAATAGAAATACAAATACAGGTTTGCCTGAATCGTTTATCATTTAATTATGTGAGGTATATTCCTTGCTTGCATTACCCATATTTTAACAACAAGATATGGGTAATATCTGGAATATAAGTAGCCTTAGCATTAATTAAAATAGTAACGTGTGGTAAAGTAATTTTTAACTATCATACAAGTGTCATTTATATTGTATATTATATGCTTTATTGCGATACTAATGTTGTTTGTCTATCTTCAGCTGTACCACTACCTTCAGATGTGTATAACTATGAAGGAGTGTGGAGGGGGTGGCAAAGGCGTATTTTCAGTCGCGTGAGTCTATTGTTAGGTTAGCAGTAACAGGGAGTTTATAGAGTATATAGGGAAATCCTTTCAAAAAATTCCCTCCTTAAAACAAGATGGAGGATTTTGTACAGAGACTATGAGGAAGAGGTGTCCTATAGTGCTGCCCCTTACGACTGATATGGGTTTATTGAAATTTTTTGAAAAAATTTGAAAAACATTAATTAAAATAATAAATTTTGATATTCTGTGCATTAGGTAAAGGATAAATCCATCCAGAGCTTCGAATAGTATTTTCATCCATAAGTGCGTGCTGTAGATGCAGATTGGATTGGAAATAATAAGTTCGGCCGGCCGTCTGCGCGTTGTTATTTGCAAATAATAACCATTACCCTCTCTTTCGCCTATCAACTAGTTTCTATTTCGAGAAATTGCTCAAGGGTTGATCTATTGGAGCCTGCGAGGCGTGTTGTGTGTACAGATTCTAGTTCTTTGTGAATAGTGGATATTATAGTACAGTCGCCGTGGACTGGTCGTAAATTACGGTAATCCACGCGTTGACAGCGATGTCCCCGCATGCATTTACCAGGTAATAAAAATCATTAGCAGCAACCTGGTGCTTCATTAATTAAACTTTTGGTGGTTATTCCTGTAATTAGTGTTTGCAATCTAATATTATTGCGTCCGTGTAAATACTGCTCACCCCGTGGGAAGTGACCAGTCCAAGGCGGCCGTACTGTACCATAGTTGTTTGTGAATAACGGCTATTACCCAAGTCGTATTACAATAACAATTCCATTTCTATCTATCTTGCGAAAATAATGACACTGATAACGTGAATGGGACTAACTAGTGCGTGGGGTGCAAGTTACAGTTATTTGTCCCATAAATGGATGTTTATTCGAACAATAAAAGTCTTGGATATTTTTTTGCTCTATTCACCGAGTAGCAGCTACTAGCAGGGTGATAAATTTTCCCCGCAGGTTTAACACTAAAACAATTCATTCCTTTTGTAGAGATGGACTTGTTGACCTCTGACCTCTACCGCATTCGTGTTGTCATGATCTGTTTTACGGGTGTGGGAGACAAATTGAACCGACGTTTATCAAACGTTGACGGTCGCTGAAATGTTTAGTTTTAGAATATATGACACATTTCAACTCTGTCTAACAATAAAACGAACAAAGAAAACACAGAGTAAATCAATCGAAACCAAGCGTTGAAAAGCAAACAAGTTCGATTCTGAAAGGCAGGGGCATGATGAGTGATATTTCATTTTCCAAATTAGGAAAGTGTAAATAAACAAATGCATGTGTCGTCTGCTTTGTTTATAAAACTCAAGTTGAATCGTCGACAAAAAAACAATAAACAACGAAATTAAGAAAGATAAACATTGTTCATTTAATAAAGTATTTTTGCAACTTTAGCTCAAATTTGTAGGGGAATTATTTTTAGATAGAAATGTATCACTGCGCCTTGTTTATGTTTGGCCATTTTGCTTGTCGATCGATTTGGACCAATGTGCTCCACACTTGTCGCAGTGTTAAGAAGAGAGTAACAGCACGATTTCGCCGCGAATGCCCTGTAAATGACTTATGGAATAAACAAAATAAACGCATGGTGTTTTCAAGTAAAACAATTATTCTACTCGTAGGACAAAGAATGAAACCGACTCGCCAGAGGCTCGTTTTCATTCTTAATCCTACTCGTAGAATAATTTTTTTACTTGAAAACACTAGACGTTTATTCTATATTTAACATCACTCGTGTCACAAAATACACCCTAATTATTTGATCGTGTTATTTTATTGGAGACATCTGTGTGTATTAAATGTGATAAAAGACATACCTAATTATTTATGAGAGTAAAGTACGGTAATGTAAATGAGAGAAAAAATATGTGGAACTCAAACATATGTTATCCAGATGTCATACTAATTTGATATTTTCTAATTAAATTACATAACTGACAAACACCAAACCATTTATCATAACTTTAGTACAAATTTGATGTGTTAACTGACGTCAGAGTATTAAGCTGACTCCTGAATTTATTGAACAATTACTCGGACAAAGAGTAAATCTATCATGTCTCTTGTTCTAATGGGCCTATTTGGTCTCAGTACTTTTATGCGGGCATTTATCCCTTCACCCTACGTACACAATATCTAAATTTATTATTTTAATTATTGTTTTTTTCTAAGTTTTCAAAAAATCTGTTTAAAAAAGCCATATCATGTGACCCCCTCGTTGGAACGAGCTCGATAAGCTCGTTCCAATGAAGAGTCGCATGATATGATATTGTTGAAATGTTTTGAAACTTTTTTTTCAAGTGCACAATTTGTAAATTATGCTGGGGAGGGGTTGGTACAGCCGATTTGTCAGGTAAAGGGTCAATCGATTATATTTTATTTGATAGAGTTCTCTGGAACAAGACATAATCGAATAAATTCTATGTTTATCACTAAAATAGAAAAAGGACCAATTCAGAATAACTGAACACCCCTGTTATTTGAGAAGAAAAAATCACTAGCAAGGCGGCTATCTAGTAAAGTGGGTTTTACTGTACTTGATTTCTTCCAATATTCTTTTTACATTTAACTTCCCCCCGCGGGAACACCGGGAAGTTAGGCAGTGCTTGTTTACTGTGGTAAACAAGTACCGTTTTACTGGTAAAATAGGACTCAGTCACTGATGCTTGGGGTGCAAATCCTCTAAAATAGGGAACATGGGGCATAAAAGATTGACTGGCATGACTTTATCTCCATGTTGTGGTCACGATTAACCACTGTGAAGAAGTATGTGACCTTAACCCTTTACCCAACGTAACGGCCAAAACCGGCCAGCGCTATTCTCAAAAATCGCCAATTAATTTTCATTATTTTTTTCATTTTATGTCACAAAAACATAGGTTATGACCCCTCGTTGGAACGAGCTCGTCGAGCTCGTTCCAACGAGGGGTCATAACCTATGTTTTTGAGACAAAAAATGAAAAAAATTAGTTATTCAAGAATTATTTTTGCAAGTGTCGTCTGCTTTCCACGTTAGGTAAAGGGTTAAACACCAATAAATAAATATAACTTTACAACTTAGTGCAAATGTGTATGATGGCAATGAGAGTTTACGCACAATGCATATTTCTGGGACCCAATATATTGATATCGGTAATGTATACTACCGAAGTTATAGATTTATTAGTGTTTAAGGCCACTTTCAATCACTATGGCCATATCACAGGAACGCAACATAGGCATGAAGTCTTTTATAGTCAATCGTGTATACATGTGTTGCCTACATTAGAGAGCTTCAATTCCAGGCGTTGGTTGTCGGGTCCAATTTTACCAGTAAAATCAAAAAACTTGTCTACGAATACTGTTCCACTTCCCGTGGTCCCCACGGTGAAAAATACTCAAGTAACTGAGGTCAAATACCATTCATTTCATTTGTTATACTTCAGTTGTATCATAATGATGTGGTTTTGGCGTAGGTTTGTGTTTACAAAAAAGTAATAAATAAAAGGTATTCCTTGTCGTTTGAAGTAACGTACAATAACGTAAATTAATGATCTGAAAATGAACACAAAAGAGTGGAACTATTTTATATAATAAAGCTGCCAGTACTTTAATATATAAAGTAAATCAGTTTAACTGTGTTTGAAGAAGAATCTAGTGACTATTTTAACTTTCAAATTTACCTTTTTGGCAGTTTGTTTATTTTGTTTATGGTAACGTAGGTTAGACGCTGTAATTTACAAAAGCCTCAAACGCCAAGTGGCGGAAAATGGAAAAAAAGCTGTAGAGAGATTGAGCTTTCAGAAAAATGGGGCGTAGAGAATTCCCTCTGTGAGTGAGGATTGGGGCAGGCCCCCTGGTAGCTCATGGCCTATTAAGAATTCCTTTAGGAAATTCATAAGTGTCCTTGCGGTGGCACATTAAGCGTAGTATACAATCACTCGGTGAATTTCAGTCAATATGTATAAAAATGTGAAAAACCCAAACAGCCACAAAGTCCATTTGCCTGAAGAACTGCCGACAGAGTCCGCATTTCAGTTTCCAAATCATACCTGACCCGGGGCTGGCAGCTCAGATGATTGCCCTTACAAAACACGACCTGTATTTAGATTATACCTGAAGTTGCATACTGGACTGCTCTATCTAATTACATCTAATTACCCAAATGGCTCCGGCAACCACCAACAAGAGCACCGCCTAGCGGGACATTATAAGCCCGTTTTGTATTTTTGAAGGGTTGGGGTAAGGATGGGGGTGAGGGTGAAAATTGTTCGGACCAACCCCATATTCGAACTTGACTGTATTTTGTTGTGATTAAACAACATACCAAGTTTGGAACCAATCGGAAAACAAATATTAAAAGTTATCATCCGGAAACCAAATATTTGATGCATTCTATGTCCAACAAGGGCCGAACTGACCCCATGTTCGAACTTGACCTGTCTTTTGTTTTGATTAAACCACATACCAAGTTTAGGAGTCAATCGAAAAAAAATACCAACGTTATCATCTGGAAACCAAATGTTGACGAATGGACAGACCGACGGATGGACAAATGGATGGACAGACAGACAGACAGACAGACAGACAGACAGACAGACAGACAGACAGACAGACAGACAGACAGACTGATTCCATAATTCGACAGTTTTTCTACAGGCATATAAAAAATCAGTTAGGCCATACTAAAGTTATAATCCGGAAAACACAAAATGCACAAATTCAAGAGGAATAACTCTGGAAAGGTACGTGCGATTTCGGCCGAAGGTGAACTTGAGCTGTGCGTTGTGGTCATAAACAAAATCTGAGAATTTGAAACAAATTAGTCAAGGCAAACTAAAGTTATCATCCGGAAACCACATAATTCACAAATTTGCAATCATTCAAGGGGAATAACTATGGAACGGTACATGTGATTATGGCCAAAGGTGAACTTGAGCTGTGCTTTGTGGTCAAAAACAAAATCTGATACTTTGAAAAAAAATCGGTCAAGGCAAACTAAAGTTATCATCCGGAAACCACAAAATCCACAAATTTGCAATCATTCATGGGGAATAACTCTGGAAAGGTATATGCGATTGTGGTCAAAAGTGAACTTGAGCTGTATTTCGTGGTCAAAAATAAAAAACTGAAAATTTGAAATAAATCGATCAAGGCAAACTAAAGTTATCGCGCGGAAACGAGAAGTTGGGCTAAATTCCCATTAATAAAGGGCCATAACTCTACCCGCAAATGGGCCGCTAGAAACGGAAATCGAACCCATCCTGTATTTTGTCATACTAAATCCACATGCCAAATTTAACTCAGCTCAAACCATTACAACTGAAGTTATTGTCCGGAAGCGAAATGTGTCCATGGACGGACAGACAGATGGGTGGAGAGACCATTCACATAATACGTCCCGTTTTTCAAACGGGCGTATAAAAACAACATCTGAAAAATTTGGTGTCGATCCGTCAAGGCGTTCGGCTTTAAATGAACGGAAACCAATTTTTTTTCTCAAAAATTGTGTTTTCAAAGGGCCATAACTCTGCAGCGGATGGACTGAGAAACACCAATATCGAACTTGACCTGTATTTTATTGCTGCAAAAACATCTGAAAGTTTGATGTCGATCCGTCAAGGTGTTTGACTTTAAATGAAGGGAAACCAATTTTTTTCGAAAGATTGTGTTTTCAAAGGGCCATAACTCTGCAGCGGATGGACTGAGAAACACCAATATCGAACTTGACCTGTATTTCATTGCTAAAAACAACACCTGAAAAATGTGGTGTCAATCCGTCAAGGCGTTCAGCTTTAAATGAACGGAAACCAATTTTTTTAGAAAAATTGTGTTTTCAAAGGGCCACAACTCTGCAGCAGATGGACTGAGAAACACCAATATCGAACTTGACCTGTATTTTATTGCTAAAAACAACTTCTGAAAGTTTGATGTCGATCCGTCAAGGCGTTCGACTTTAAATGAACGGAAACCAAATTGTTTATGGACAGACAGACGGACAGACGGACGGACAGACAGACTGATAACATAATACGTCCCGTTTTTATAAACGGGCGTATAAAAATCACCAAAGTGAACCAATTCCCGGCTTGAATTATCTTTTTTCATTCGTACATTGATAGCATGTAGTGCTATAAGACTGTGGGTCTCGTTCTATACAATGAGGATATGAGTAATTACCACAAAACGACCCAACAACTAGTTAACTGGTACGGATGTTAGAAGAACCCTCATTTCCCACTATTCGATGTTCTATTCTGGCTACTCTTACCCTGGCTGTTTATCTAGTCCTAGTTACTTCTAACTATTTCTGATCTCGACCTCTGACCTCGACCAATCTGAATACTCTTTTTATCTATGCCCACCGTCACATCATTATCTGATATAAAATTTCTAAGAATAGGTTCAAGAGTAAATCGAGCAGTGACTGGGACAGGAATTGCTCGAACGACTCGATCCTGTCAGTTTCGCCGACTCGTTCACGGTCACTAGAATTTTCCTATGATCAGCTTCTACTGTCCTCATCCATTATTATAGCTTACCTGCACTACTGGCTACCACCTCTGTAGTCGTGAACCATTACTACAGATATTTGCCATCATCCCCAAACGCCACCACTTTTGGTGAATAGAAAACTGAGCATGGACGTTTTTAATCAACATTTAATGCTCATTACCTAACAAGAATAAGAGATTTTCCATTTTTGGCCAGAAATAACTTGCTTATGATTCCTTATGGGAACGAACTCAACCAACTGGTTCCAACGACGGGGTCATAAGCTAAGTTTCCGAGGCAGAAATTAAAAAGAAAATCAGTTTTTCATTTTATATCCGTCGCCTCTCGTGTCGACCATACGAACGCTGATGAAATTTACAAATTTCATCTCTTTTTTGTCAAACAACGAATAATTCTCTTCTATGGTGCATGCATCGTAAGTCCAATAAAGAGTTCATTACCACCATTTATATAATAAGAACCAACCAATACTGAACAATGCAGACGTGCATATAAGATGTTTTCTTCAGACGGAGGTAACTAAAAACTGAGATAAACGAAAGGAAATACAGTTCCTCGTCGTGAAGCAAAGGCTACGTTTCAGCCAATGAATCACCGGACCGAACAAGTGGTCCACTGACTGAAACTATGCCTGTGCTTGTGGTGTGGGTCTATTTTTAAGGAAAACTGGCAATTGCTTGGGCGGAAAGTGCGTTTAACAAGTGTTTTTTTTGTATTAATGTATACTATCAAACTGGGTTGCAGCTTTAAAAATAGACTATAATTTAATTTATTTACAGTGTATGACAATTACTAAATACGCGCTCTGTGAGTGATTCTCGAGATGAAGAGACGAGGATCCGGCATTATTTCACCAGGCCGATAGATTAACCAATGAAAGGTCATAAGTGGTGACCGAGAACAAAGAATACACCGACAATAATGGTCAACGGCATCCCCAATTCAATATGCCGACACAGGCTGTATATTACCTGTCACTGTCCGCAATTTTGTTTTTATTGCAAAACACGCAGTCTGAGTTCGGCTAACTGGCACTTTAGAATGTTTGTTTTCAATTCAAAATGTCGTCAAGAATGAATTTCAAATGGGCCCGAAGTATCGGAGGTAATAAATCAATAATTGTCTTGGCGATCAATGGGGTGTTGGATTATACGCATGCATTGCATCACCACTCGTCTACCTTTATAAACAAATGAATGCCGATAGGACAATTTAAAGGAAACATGAGAAATCGGTTGTTTAGAGGGTTGTGGGTAATAAATTGGGCTTTCGTACTAAAATATCAACATGAACTCACACGAGGATCAACGAGAACAATATTAAGCTCGGCTAAAGCCTCGCCTTAAATTATTCACACCTCGCGAATAGTGTCAGCTTGCCCGCCAGTTAAACGTCCCATAACTTATATCTTACCTTATACAAAATATCTGAGAATTTCACTACTTTTCAAATAGCATATTGAAGCTGCACATTAACTACATGCGGCCAGTCCAAATCCCTCTATATGCGACTGGCTGTCCAGAATGACTTCCCCTTGTCCACTGACCTTTAAAAATGTCGGAAGACGATACCCGTTTCATGTTAAACGAGTAAGAATTTAATCATTTATTACTGATCGGAATTGTTAGTTCTCTGTATAGAGAAGGTAGTCGATAAGATATTATCGTTATACAGTTCGTAAGTGACCTAACATACTATATACGATGTATACCGTGTACGGTATATATCATATTAGGTCACTGACGAACTGTGTAACGCATAATGTAGAAGTTAACCTTTTGAACGATGGCGGTATCGTCCATGTCAGTTCAATGACAACAATTGGAAGAGTCCATATTCATGATTTGGTGTAGACCAATTAATTTTTTTAAATGTGTAACTTTAGGGCAGCACGTTGAAAATCTTAATTGGCCTATCACACACATTCACCTTTCAGATATCTTACATAATGAAATTATGACGTATCATGTTCCTGGACAGAAAAGCGGTCTCTGGGGTTGAACGGGTTAACACTTTACCCAACGTAACGGCCAAAACCGGTCAGCTCTATTTACAAAAATCATCATTCAATTTTCATTATTTTTTTTATATTTTTTGTCTCAGAAACATAGCTTATAACCCTCATTGGAACGAGCTCTATGAGCTCGTTCCAATGTGGTGTCATAAACTATGTTTTTGAAACAAAAAATGAAAATATTTAGTTATTCAAGAATTTTGTTCGCAGGTGTCGTCTTCTTTTCGTGTTAGATAAAGGGTTAAAAAAGACTGCGGAAATGTCAAGTGCCTGTTTTCAGAATTCTGTGTAATCGTTGAAAGCAATAGTAATTTATATGGTAATCTTAACTGGTAGAGTTCTGGAAGCCCATATTTGGGCTTTAATCTGAAGTGCAGGTACCACAACTTGAAGACTCATATTCAATGGATATGCTTTGTATTATCTTTGAAGAGACATTATTTTGTCTGAAAGGGTTTGCCTTGTTACAATTTATGGGAGAGTGCTAGCTGGAACTCCCCCATAAATTGGAACAATACAACGACATGTGTACAAGATTTGTTAGCCAAAAATAATTCAGCACTCTACCAGTTAAAAGAGAAAAAAATTATATCAGTTCTAACAGGTGGTAATAAGGGCTTCCTTTTTCCATTGAGCATTTGGAATTTGAACCCGAACGGTTATGGCTATGTCAAGCCTGTTACTACCCAGGGAACGTGTTAGGGAAACGTCAGCCTATAGGCACAACAGTACAAAATATTTTCCCACATGCGACCAATATACAGCGTTCATGTGAAAAAAAAGATCGCATCATTTTAATTTGAGCCTTTAAATATCTTTGTCGAGTATAGCCCTTTGGACAACTATTTTGTCCTCAAATCTGGGGTTATACAACAAATAGGGAAAAATTAACATGAAGGAAACTGTCGATCTCTTCAAAAGAATTTTTTTAAGGTTTCTGAGTTTCGGAGAGTGCATCATTTCCGACTGCGACCTTTCAAGGCGGGTAACTCTAATCCAAATATTTAGTACTGTTGTTTCTTTACAATCAAGTGCATTCAAATTATCATACAAACCTCACAGATAACATGACAACTCTACATTCCTCGTGAATCCATATGTAATAAGATCCATCTCTACAAGGTTTTCTAAGAAAGTCACACTGAAAAAGTAAATAAAGGAAAGATATGCAAAATGGAATGTAAACTATCAAGGGAATTAACTCTTTACCTGGCACTGAAAGAAGACAACACTTGCAAACAAAATTCTTGAATAACTCATTTTTTGTCTCAAAAACATAGGTTATGACCCCCTCATTGGGACTAGCTCGACGAATTCGTTCAAAAGAGGGGCCAAAATCTATGTTTTGGGGACAAAAAAAAATGAAAATTAATTGGCGACTTTTGTGAATAGCGCTGGCTGGTTTTGTCCGTTACCGTGGGTAAAGGGTTAAGGAAAAGAAAAGAAAATAACAATTCCAAGGTATAACAAACTCCGAAAAAGCGGATGGTGAACTATTTTGTGTGTTGCTGGTTGGGAGGGGTTATTAATTTACAGTGAATAGGCCCATAAGACTGAAGAGAGAACGCCTTTAATCGCACTAACTGTAAAAAAGGTTTGGATTCTCAGGTAATCGCTACTTGAAATACATGCCCCCCCCCCCCCACCACCCCCCACCCCACCCCCCACCTTCCACCCGCTGAATGTGGCTTGCAAATTTCTCCAAAAATTAATATAAAGAAGAATTTTGTGTGTATGTGTGGGTTGGTTGGTTACTAAACGTTTGCACCCCATCTGTGTTGATCATAGTTTACCATTGTATGAGAACAAATATAATCAAATCTATAACCCTACTTGCCTAATATGCCAGTCTTGGGAGAAAAATAATAATATATATTAAATTTACTCACATTACCTTTAGGCTTTGGTAAACTGGCAAGATTTAAAAAAATTAACAGCACTTGTGTTCAATTAGTCTTGACCCAAAGGTTTAATGTACTGGAATTATATAGCTCATTATTAAACAATATCAGAAATTCATGTTTGTGACAAAAATATCTTTTATTAAGAACACAAGTATAAAAATAAAATTCTGTTACAAGACACTGTGCTAGTCGCAAACATTGTTGTTCTGTTGTGATTATTAATTAATCAAGCCATATCTGTTATCATTAAATTTTTGTTTATTCTGTTAAATTATTCAACTGCTTTGTTGTGATTTGTTGTAATTCCAAATCAGTCAAGCCAAATACCAGTACGTCAATTCCACAGATATATAGAGAAGTCATCATTAGTGTAAATACAAACTTTGTGGATGATCTCGTTGAGGGTGTTCTATCTCCACGAGATAGGCCTGTCAGACCAATACACGAAGACACTTTCTGGTGAAGATTTTTTGATACCGTGTGAAGACAACAGAATGTTGATATTTTCAACAGCGGACAATCTTCAGTATCTGTCTGAAGCAGAAACATTTTATTGGGGTGGAACATTCAGCATGTGTCCAAATCTGTTTAAGCAAATTTACACGGTGAATGCTTTGGTGCAGAATAAAATGTTTCCTTTAACGCACAAAAACATGGCCCACAGAGTCTTTTATGTAACGATGAAAGCGTTACATCACTTGTCCGTCGGGCATCAGTTCTCCCTCTGATTCGACCAAGTGGCATAGTCGATGTGTGGTCAGATACTATGGCCACTGCTGATTTAGACAACCCAACAATCACGTAGAGGGGTGGCATGCAAAGCTTGCCAAACAGTACCACCACCATTCAAATATTTATAAATTTATTGATCTAATCAAAACCGAGCAATCATACACAGAATCATCCATACTGCAACTTAGGAATGGGGGCAACGTGCCGCCCCAAAAGAAAAAGTATAGAGCACTTGAGCACAGGCTGGGGAGAGAGAAGGAGAAATTGGAGAGCGGCCAGATCACGTTAGATCAGTATTGTGATGCCGTGTCTCATTTTGTAGGATTGTAAATATGAAATGTAAAAATGTCCAAAACTGTTCGTTAAAAATATGCATGTTCATATGTTGTTTGTTAAAAAAAATTCTTAGACAATATCTATTTGTTAATTGATCTCGTCTTCATTTGATGAGAAATAATTTGTCCAAAATATAGATACATGGCATGGCTAGTTAATCCGATTATAACACCTTCACTGGTCCCTGTAGTCGGCATTCCGGGAAGTCCCCATTATTATTTGCTGTGACCAAGTCAACAACAATAAATGAATTACAAGTTGACTGCTGTAGACTAAAGATTATGACCAATCATTTAAGTCAATTTTCTAAAAAATGAGATGGGAAATTGTCTTCAACCCTTGTCAGAGATAAAGTCACAAAATATCATATTGGTGATAATGGGAACAATATTTTATGGCAGGCAGACCAAAAACCGTGCTACATATCGATTCATAGATAAGACCTCCAGTCCGATCTTTATTGACATGTGCACTTACTTTGTGTAAGTGGCACTGAATAAATCAAAGTTAATCTAATTTGCGTAATTTATTCACAAGAAAAACACCTGTATTATATGTGATGCATGCCAAGTTACTAAACATTCATATACAAAAATGTATTCAAATCACTACTTTCATATAGAATTTCTGTACAAAAAACTGATTGCACCTGATTTCGTTAAAAAATGGTTGCCGGCGACCATCTTATATTTCGTACCTGAACCCAAAACACTTGTTCTTGTTCCACAATGAAAAGAAAGGCTCCCCAGAAGTTTCGTAAAGATGGGTTCATAAGTAAAACCTCTGGCCCGAGCGTTATTGACTTGTGCACTTACTGTGTACAAGTTGCTCTGAACAAATCAAAGATCTCATCTAATTTTCATAATTTATGCATGAGAAAATACAGGGGAGGGGGGTGGAAAAAATTTGCAAAACACTGATGCCGGGGTGGGTGGGTGGTCAAAGAGGACAAAAAAAAAATTTCCGATGCTTGCAAATTTTTTCCTCAGACACTTTTGGGCAAAATTGTATACCATAATCAGTGATGTATCATTCAAGAACCAATAAAAAGACACTCAAGTTATCAGGGAGTACCTTCCTTGGGTTATATACGATTATAAAACTGTTGTTGCGGCTGAGCTTTGATTCGGCTTATAGTGATACAATATATGACATATTGAATAATGCAAGTTAAAATGCATCACTAATTGCAATTATCAAACACTGCACTCTGAGGATAAGTTATCTTGAGGGTGTTCCGTTTGATTAAATTTCTAATATGTTCACCCTGATGAGGTCGGCTGGCTTTGATGAGAAGCAAAGACAATTATGTGACGTCAGGAACAGTTACAGATTTCAGCTGCAGGAACAATTCTGTACAACGATGTATCCAGACCTATTATGAAAACACCAATCACTCTTATTGCCATTGTAGGAAGTATAGCACAAAAACTACTAAACATTGAACCTGATTGAACTGCTAATTTATTTCAAACACATCTGAGAACACAGGTGTCAACAAAATCATGTACCTGATCTTCTAGGGCTGGACTTAAAATAAGTAATAAATCCCCTCCCCCAATCCAGCCATGCCCCACCCAAACCTTCGTCAAAAAATAAACAAATACATAAATGACTAAACTCATTGCTTTTTGCATACACACTCCGTGGAACCTCTCTTGAGAGACCAACATTTTTGCCAGACAAAAGGGGTCTTTCAGACAGGTGGTCTGTCAAGACCACCTGTCTTGAAAGACCACTTTTGCCTGGCCGAAATGGTATGTTGTCCTGTGTTGTCCACATAAAACATGCTCTAGCACAAAAGAGGTGGTTCCTCTAGACCTGCCATACTGTACAAGGTCAATCACTCAATACTGTATGATAAAATTGGTTATGGTGCAGTATGGTGGGAAGGATGACGCAGAAGCATGTATTTAGTGGGGGTGGGTGGTTCAGATAACCCTGGAAAAAAATTGTAAAACTGGAAAAAAATTACATGGGGCGGGTGGGTGGGTGGGTCCTCCGACCGATCACAAACAAAAAATCAGCATCGGTGTCTGCAAATGTTTTCCTAACGCAACCCCCCCCCCCCCCCACCGTTTCATATGGAAGTTCTGCGCAAAAATCTGATTGCACCTAATTTTGTACAAAATGGCTGGCAACGGCGATCTTGAATTTTAGACAACAGCGGTATCTAGATTTTGCTCCCCTACAACATATTGGAATCCCCCCCCCCCCCACCCCACCCATGACTGGGCATTATGGATCAACAAATGGCACATGCTAATTCTGAATGCGTCTCAATCTGGATGAAGGGTGTGGTTATGGAGGGGGTGAGCTCGTAATTATTTTACAGTGATGATTCTGGCGCAACGTTACATTATTTCCAATATTCTCGGGTAAAAGAATTTTCCTGTGCATGCTTACTCCTGTTCCAAAATTTAACCCAAGTTAGTTGCCCTTAGAAGTGAAAGTTTCAGTTCGATATCTTTGCATAATGTAGGAGTGCATTCCAACATTGCTCTTGTTGAAGGGTGAAAACGAAGTTGCACATAAAATATCGAACAGTGATCATTTTTGTCCAAATATGAGTAACATGTACACTATATCGCATGTTCCCAAGTTGAAAGGTTAAATTTAATCTACGCATGCTTATTCATGTCCAAAAAAATTACCCCCCCCCCCCCCCCACCACCACCACGCACACACGCTTATAACAAAAAGTACAATGGTGTGGTAAATCCCAAAATAATTGGTAATACCATGGTAATACCAGGTATTTTAGGACGTACCATGCTTTACCAATGGTACATTTTTATAAGGGCCAAGTCAGTTGAGTTTGAAAGTGCCAGATTTCAATTCGATATCTCTGTATATGTAGGGGTGCACCCCTAGGTTTATACTTGTTGAAGGGTTAACACGAGTTTACACGTAAACTGCAACTTCCCATGTTTGGCCTACTCAAAATTAAAAAAATATTTAATCCTCAGTGTGAAATCTCAGCTAAAATTCAAATGTAGGGGCGAAACTTCAGCTAGTAAACTCTAAATGTGCATACGTTCGTTCGGGCTCCTCTTGTTAAAGGGTTATGAGTGATGTGTTATCGTAGCAGGTAATATTCACTCCAGCCAGATTACTCCTTATCAAAAAGATTTACACACAGATGTCAGCTCAATATTTCTGAAAAACGTTCGAGCTCCTTTTGTTAAAGGGTTAATGAGTGAAGGGTTATCATAGCAGGTAATATTCACTCCGCCCACATTACTCCTTATCAAAATGATTTACCCACAGATGTCAGCTCAATATTTCTGAAAATGTAGGAATCAATTCCACATTGCTGTTGTGGATGAAAGGTTAATGCGAAGCATAACTCGACGGAAACCTCTCATTGAACCTGAAATATCGTGCATATGTTGACAAAATTGTCCAAAATACAACAGAGGGAAGACACCTCACAGAACACGCAAACCAGAATTTTAATCCAACTGTCAAACGCACCAAGTCACACCATGACGTATTATTCTCTGTATCTTTTCTGAAATCGATAAGAGTACTGCTGAGTTTATCAAAGGAACATGTCCCATCCACCAACCTATTTAAAAACTATTCTTATGTCAATTAAGCCAGCAGTGAATTGTTTGTGAATCTCTTTAATAATACTGACAATCAAAAAGTGAGATGTGCAAACATTCGCTAAACTAGTTAAACAAATCCATTGCATTTTAAACGCCATACACACATAAAACGTACGTAGAAACGAAACTTTCACAGCTTCCAGTTCGACGCGAGTAACTTTGACCTGCATAACGAATATATTTATAAAATGACGTATCCATAACGAGAAGTTGAATCCTATAAATTGAGAGTACGGCGGCCTTTATAAGAGAAACGTGTCCCAACCTATTTTTAAAACCCATTATGTAAAATCGTTTTCGGACTTTGAAACCGAAAGACTCGGGAGTGTTATGACGATATCGTTTATAATATATTTGAGTACGCCATAAATGCAGAACTATTTATTGCACGCTTTTATGGCTGTGTATTATTGTATTAAATTGTATATAAAATAACAGGCCAAAATTAATTAACCCTTTACCCAACGCAGACGATACCAAAATTTATTATTATAAATATCATTTTTTTAAATTTTTCAAAAAATTTCAACAAAATCATATCATGTGACCCCTCGTTGGAACGAGCTCGACGAGCTCGTTCCAACGAGGGGTCACATGATATGGTTTTGTTGAAATGTTTTGAAATATAATATTTTTTCAACTGCTGAATTTGGATATTACGCGGGCGGATGCGGGCGATTCGTTGGGTAAAGGGTTAAACCAACGAGAGTTAATATCGAATGTGTCCACAACAAGAGGATGCCGTTTTTTTTTATTTTTGGAGTCTCTTAATCGTGTCAAACAGTGTACAAAATAGCGCGCGCTAAATAAAGAACTGATATGATTGATTGTTTATTGATTTGGTAATGTGATTACAGCTTACATGTTCACATGTGGTTATAATTCTGTTCTAGCACCCCTATCATAATCAATCAATCAAATTCTTTATTGTACTGTTACACCATTAAGGTCAAATGTACATATCACAAAATAAAATACAAAATATAAAAAAAAAAAAAAAAAATCCCCAATCCCCACAAGTCCTACAGTTTCAATTTAAATCCTGTCGAGAATGTTCACTTTAATATACACATCATTTTTCTAATTTTTTCAGAAATATCACCTTCATCACTCATCTTCCACCAATGCATAAATGTGTTGTTAGTCTCCAGCCTGTATCCAAAGGTAACTTAAAAAATTATATTTAATGTTATGTGTCCTTAAATCCAAGTATTTACATTCTAATTCTTACTACACTGTTCAAAGTATCCGACAAACTAATTGAGAATTATCTCACACTCAATAGCATTTTATTTTGTCCCATTAATTTTAGCTGCTCAAAATTTAATTCTTAATCCGCTGAGTATTTTAAAAAAAAAATTTCTTATCAAATCTAGTCATGGCTGCTTTAAAGCAGCCAGGACTGGATTTGCTGAAAACCTTTTTCATTGGTAAAAACCTTGGTTGAATTTAAAGGGGCTAAAGTTAATTTAAAATGCCCAAATTTTTACTTATTCTTGCTAAAAGAGATTATAATATCCATGGAAGGAATAGCTGCCAGCAGCAGGTAAAGAGTTATTTAAATTGAAATGTTCCGAAAACCTCAAACAGCGTAGTTATCCTATTTTAACTAAAGATAAAAGGACATATAGTTTCATTATCTTTATCCCAAAACGACAGCTTCATTATCTTTTTCTGGAGAATAATTATCATCTGACATTGATAGTCTCTCATTGGGCATTACAGTGGGGCCACTTAATTGGATATCTCTTAATTGGATATCCCTGTTAATTGAGTATAATTTCCAAACACAAAACCATTTCCCATACCTTCAGTACAAATTTGACCTGTTAATTGAATATAGGTTATAGAGTAAACTCCTGTTAATTGAATAAAAAATCTTGAAACCAGTCGAAAAATTACCCTGACTCTCCCCGGTTTTCCTATGTTTAGAGACCTATTTGACGTCAGTACATCCAATACAAGCATTTAATCTATTATATCTTGTTTGACAGAGCTCATGGAGCTCTGTCAAACAAGATATAATAGAATAAATGCTAAATTTATCTCCACAATACAGGAAAGTGACACAATCCCTGTTAATTGAATACTCCTGTTAATTGAATAAATTTCATTGGCAAAGTAGATATTCAATTAACAGGGTTCCACTGTATTACATTAACTCTCACAATTATCATCACCATACCATTTACACTATCATCACAATCAATTGTACCGTCTCAGCAAAATGTAATTATTTGTTTATTACGAGCTGAAATAAAAGTTCAAAGTTCAAACTAGAATAAGAACAGTACATGTTTACTATGGATAACAGTTTTTTGTCACAACAGTCACCAATGCATAAAAAAGGTTCTGCGTGGTGACCAGAGTATTTTTAAGCAATTTCTACTGGGCGACATAGATCTCTAATAGGCACCCACCCATTACATTATGATTTCTGAAAAATGGTAAGTTCTCAACTGATTCCAAATTGGTCATGCATTTCAGTCTAAATACAAAATTTAATATTACCAATATTTTTAAAAAGAAATAATACTGATAGTTGCATAAATGTCATTACAAATAACAAAATGAAATCACACATTCTTACATGTACAAAAACATCACCCATGTTTGAGTTTGAAGTTAAAAATTCAACAACCAGTGTACTACACTGGTTATTGAATTTTTAAATTCAAACTCAAACATGCACTACACTGGTTGTTGAATTTTTAAATTCAAACATGTACTACACTGGTTGTTGAATTTTTAAATTCAAACTCAAACATGCACTACACTGGTTGTTGAATTTTTAAATTCATACTCAAACATGTACTACACTGGTTGTTGAATTTTTAAATTCAAACTCATACATGTTCTACACTGGTTGTTGAATTTTTAAATTCAAACTCAAACATGTACTACACTGGTTGTTGAATTTTTAAATTCAAACTCAAACATGTACTACACTGGTTGTTGAATTTTTAAATTCAAACTCAAACATGTACTACACTGGTTGTTGATTTTTTAAATTCAAACTCAAACATGTACTACACTGGTTGTTGAATTTTTAAATTCAAACTCAAACATGTACTACACTGGTTGCTGAATTTTTAAATTCAAATCAAACATGTACTACATTGGTTGTTGAATTTTTAAATTCAAACTCAAACATGCACTACACTGGTTGTTGAATTTTTAAATTCAAACTCAAACATGTACTACACTGGTTGTTGAATTTTTAAATTCAAACTCAAATATGGGTGATGTGAGTGTAGTCGTGTACTGCAATGTCGCCCAGTACCTTGAAAACCTCTGTTACTGGGAGACAAATATTCATCACTGGGCGACATTTTGTGGCCCAGTGATAATGTTAAAAATACTCTGCTGGTGACTGACGATATTTTCGGATGTATAAGAAGGTGCAATATCAACATTCGATTCGAGGTTCGATTCGAAATATTCTGCCTGATTCGATTCGAAACATTCTGCCTGATTCGATTCGGAAAATTTGAGCGTCACATGTTCCTTTTCTGTTGCTCATTTCGGGTGACTCGCGCCAAGTGTTACTATTTACAACTACCGTGTACGCAGTATCGAGCTTCATAAGTATGCATGATGTCAATCGGTACGAGATTTCTATAGAACGTTTACTTATCGTAATAAAAAAAATCCTCGAAATGCACTTTAAGAAAATCACATCATATAAAATCGTTATCCTGAGTTAAGTCCATCATTCATAGTTACAAAATGATGAAACATCGAAACTTTATCATAAGATTTAATTTAATGTTAGGAGAGTGTGAATTGTTTAAAGTTCTCAGCACATATTCACTTCCCAGCAAATACCAACTAATAATAACCTGATAATTCTATCATAAATGTGTTGGCATTTCAGTTACTGGAATCAATTTTATGCCCCCTTTCATGGCTTCATTTTCAAAATTTTTCTCGGTAGTGAATTTCCATCTATGGGGAGGGACCGGGAGGTGTTTCCCCATCCAGCTCCCTCCTCCAATTGGAAATTCACTACCCTACACTCCTCCAATCGGAAACCTCTAGCCACGTCCCTGCTTCCAGAGATTTCGGACTGAGACATTTTTCAGTTTTCACGAATACAAGAACGTCAAACCGAGACATGGTTTGAAAAGAAAATTGTTCTTACCTGGCATTTTCCCCGCATTATGAATCCATTTATATCTTGCAGCTGAAGGAATATATGAGAACTTTCTTCTTCTTCGTACGTGGGACGACCAATCGTTTTTGGATCCACCAGCCAACGGCATACGTGGCGTTCATGATTTGTGACTGTCGATGCCAGTGCATCGCTATAGTCGCGAAACTGGTCGTGTTTTGACGCATTCAACAAGCGTGATGCTATAGACGGATTTCGTAGGTTTAACTGACCTCTTTCCCCATGTGAGTTTCCGCTTTTGTCTCTCATTTTTACATCACTCCCACTAGAATCGTCATTTGATTCGGTAAGGGGTGTCTTTTTGAATCTGTGTGGTTTTGGTGGCGGTAACGACATACAATCGTCATAAGCGAGGTCTACAGTTGTGTAGTCAGCAACCTGGTTCCACTTTGATGAAGGATCAAGTTTGTCATAAGTGGATTCGGTCAGTTTGGATGCTCCTTGTGGGTAATTTTCTGGTGCTGAATCGCATCGCGCCGCTTCACACTCCGCAACATCTTTTTTGTTTTGAGTGCATATCTCTGCTGTTGGCTGCCACACCTGGCCATTCCGTTTCTGAAAATTAACGATTTATTATTGAAAAATGTGATTTTATATATGAAGTAGCAAAGGATAATGTAAGAGTGTTTAACCTATTGAAAGTCTTGTGGTATCTTCCATATCAGTTCAATGAAAACAATTGGCTGCGCGTTGAAAATCTTGATTGATCTACCCCACACATTCACTTAGCAGCTATCGTACTTAATGAAGTTATGACGTATCATGTTCCTTGGTCGAAAATGTGATCTCTCGGGTTCAAATGGCTAACGTCTTACGCAACGTAAACCTAATGCCAATACACCGGCCATTGTTATTCACCAAGAAATCCACTATCAAATTTTATCATTTTTTTCAAGTTTTGACTGGAAATATACCCTATGACCCCTCGCTAGAACGAGATTTGGTGTTTCTTCCTCCTCACGTCTTATGTCTAGTCCGTAGGTACTGAGTATTCTTAAAATTGATTCCGTAGTGTGTTATACATACATACAAAGGACATTATCGAATACCACCCCACAATGTTCGGTTATATACGCACCACGAAATATAGTTGTTCGGTTTCCCGCGGCATATTCCGTCTCTTGTCGTGAGACGTCGGTTATGTGAAAGGAGTGATATGTCCCAGAAAACAATACTTTATTCGCAGGAAGAAACAGACCACTCAGCTTGAAATGTAAATACGCCCCTTAACAGGTATGCCAATCGGGAAGAAGTGATGTTTTGGACATGTTCAATACAAAAAGGGAAAAACTTCATAAAATATGGGGTTTGTTTACCCTCTATCATTTTTCGCCAGAAACAACGCTAACCAATAAAAAGTATAAGCTTTCAACCATACATTAGGATGAGCTTTACTCAGTACAAGTCTCAGATCTACGCCTTCATGTTATTCCGGTGGCTAATAGGTTAAAATTGGCAAACGTGCATGTCACAATTTGGGACTTTCAGGTAAAAGGTCATCAAACTATCACATATTTCACAAAGTCTTGATTGTACCGACTGTTTGGCATCAAGTGTGATTTCTCTGAGCTGCAAACGTGGAATCCTACGCAAATTTACAAGGTCAGTGACGATGGTGGGCTCAAAACGTTTTTTCTACGAAAGAAGTACAAGCAAGTCTAATTGATAGCTGGCTATCAATTAGACTTGCTTGTCCTTTTTCCAAAAGAAAAATGTATTTCCACGGGTAGGTCCACGAGGTTTCTCTTACACTGACCAGGCTACACAAGGACAATAGACTGACAGCGATTCAGCCAATATCTACTCCTTCCAACTGACAGCCATAGACTGTCAGTCAGTTGGAAGGAGTAGGTATTGGCCGAATAGCTGTCAGTCAATAGTCCTTGTGCAGCCTGGTCAGTGTAAGGGAACGGAACGATGAATTCGAAACACCAGATCGGTTACAGTTTCGAATTGGAATGTCTGAAAATTTTCTCAGCTGATTGGAAAAGTGGGAGAATTTGGTCGAAAACTGGGAAATCAATTTGGCTCTAATCGAAAAAAATATAACAAGAGCAAATTAACCCTTTACCCAACGAATCGGCCGCATCCGCCCGCGTAATATGCAAAATCAGCAGTTGAAAAAATATTATTTTTCAAAAAATTTCAACAAAACCATATCAAGTGACCCCTCGTTGGAACGAGCTCATCGAGCTCGTTCCAACGAGGGGTCACATGATATGGTTTTGCTGACATTTTTTGAAAAATTTGAAAAAATGATATTTAAAATATTAAATTTTGATATCGTCTGCGTTAGGTAAAGGGTTAAATTGATATTATCGAATTTCAAACATCTGGAATTTACATCACCTAATTTCCAACTTATGAAATTTAAGGTGATAATCCGGGACGAGACACCCCTCCACACCCCCTATAGCTACATCCCTGCCTGCAGGGAAAATATATGCAATTTGATTCAACTGAAAGCACGATTAAGGGAATCACCATCACAAATCTTCAAATTTCACCCCAGTTACTGCCCCTACCGTTACCTTGCAAATAGTAACAATGGTGAACGTTTTGAAACAGGAGGTAAATAAACACGAACAGAAACTCCAGACATCACTATTTAATATCGGTGTAGTGACTGTTCAGATGCCATCTTGGTCTAATTATAAGCTTGTTTATAAAATGGCTTCTGGACTGTTGCTCTGCATCCCATTTGAGGACGATGGTAAGATGAGGGATCCGGTAACAGGAGTAACAATTTATTGCAGATGGGATAAATTTGTTATTTTGCTGACAAATTCAAATTCCAAAATTAAGGAAACTAAATGGGGACAAGACGTAGTTACGGTCATCCTTAACACTTTACCCAACGAATCGGCCGCACCCGCCCGCGTAATATGCAAATTCAGCAATTCAAAAAATATTATTTTTCAAAACATTTCAACAGGACCATATCACATGACCCCTCGTAGGAACGAGCTCGTCGAGCTCGTTCCAACGAAGGGTCACGTGATATGGTTTTGTTGAAATTCTTTGAAAAATTTCAAAAAATGATATTTAAAATAATAAATTTTGGGATCGTCTGTGTTGGGTAAAGGGTTAAAGCAATTTTTTCAAGTAGAAAGAATATGAATAAGCAAGAAAGCAGGTCAATCACGATCAATCGTACCGAGAATACAGTACAGGACATATATTTACAGACCAGACACTTTACAGACTTGACCCTTACAAAGTCTTGGTTCAATTTGTCGACGTCAATCTCTTTGATAATGCCGAAATCAATATTTCGTGAACAAAAAAATGTAAGGAAAAATGTAGGCTGACCTGACGTGACTTTCAGGTGAGCCTACATTTTTCCTTATATTTTTTATGAATCCAAACTCGTCTAAATTTATCACTCGTCATCTCGCGAAGAGTGCAATGAAAGCGGCAAATATTTATTACGTTTTAAATGAGTTTACCTCAAAAGATGCCCAAAATTAACAAACGTGCGTTGTCTCATGTTAATAAAGCATTCATAACTCGAAATAGTATGTTAATATGTTAAAATGGGAAATGCCCCGTGATCTGTGCGTTTATTTTCCCATTTCGTTTCTGCGATAAATTGACAACGGAAGTACCGCCCACCGGTGCCTATGTTAACAAAAACAGATTCACACGTATGTTCGTCTGCTGCTCAGTAAAATCGAGAAAAAATAATGGCGACTCTTGATAATCTGACGATCATGGTATAAATAAAATATACCCAAAGTAGCTTGGTGTACCAAATATTCACCACTCGTGATGAACATTTGGTACACCAAGCAACTATGGGTATATTCTATATGTCCACTTGAAAAAAACAATTTTGAGAGGAAAGTTTAGTTGTATTTTGTACTAAAGTTATTATCTAAATACCCTAAATTTGTAAAACTTTCCTTTGTCCCCGACTCCGTGATAGTGTCTTTCAACAATGCCTTTGTTGAAGTCAAATTTTGAATTTGGTGACACGAAAATTCACGGGCGAGGGCGCCGGAAACACCGGGCAGCTGCCCATTTACCGTAAGGGATGCAGCGCGTGCCCTTTTCCCCAGAAGCGCACTAGTAGAGTGGGAAAGATTTTACTTTACGAGAGGTATAACAGAAAAACTCTCGAGTACTCGCATCTATCGTATTTTACGTGTCCCAATGCCAATGGAGTTTTGGAACTTGAGGCATGAGGACAGAGTTTGCTTCATTATCACCAAACAAAGCAGATTTCAAGAGGGTGATTTCTCAAGATTTATATCATCCCTACAGATCGATTTATTATTTGGCAAGTGGCCGCCTAGGTCCTAATCACGAACCCGTCTATAAAATCGCCGATGCATATCTTCCTTGGGTGGCAACAAGTAAAGATATGTTCCGCATTACACGTTGTTCACTGTTATTAATTGTAAATTATGGACAAACAATACCGTATCATATCTTCCTTAGGTGGTAACAAGTGGAGATATATTTCGCGTTATTACGCGCAAATTTTGTTCTCAGCCTTAGAATTAGGAGCATTCAATCTTTTATCTCAACCTCGCCCTGTTAACAGAGGCAGAAGCGAGTTCGCATGCAATATTCACACATTCAACCATTCCGTGACCCGAATTGTTCAAACGCGTTGTTCTCCATATTCAAGTGTATTGCTTGTAAAATCACGGTATCGTATCTCCCTTGGGTGGTAAAGATATGTTCCCCATTTTATGTTGTTCCCCGTATCCGAGTCTATTACGCGCAAAATAACCGTATCATATCTTGAAGATTTTCCCAAAGTTTGAACAATTCTGGTCTGTAAGACGTACGCGTATCTCGATCAATTTTATAATTCCCATTCAACAGTTGGGATCAACGTGACGCTAAATTTTACGTTCCTATGACGCGATACACATTGGTACGGCACTTAACGTAACGGAATAAGAATTAGTCAAAAATGAAAGCCGCTTAGAAGGAAGTAAACTTCCGAGCATGACGGCAAATTGACAAAGTTATATATATATACAAATATAATGGTCTATGGTCTCAGCTTTTAAACACAGGAATCTCAATGGAAGATCCGTGAAGATGCGACTGCTTGAATTTAATTTATCTCGCCTGTGTCAAGGAGAAATTCCACCAGGCATCGTCCCAACACCGCGCCACTTCATTGAAAACTGTGAAACTTTTGGAAGGTGGCCTCGACGGGAGTCGATTCTACGACACCCAGTCGCTTGGCCATAAATGCTCCGCCACCATACCAACTGAGCCAACGACAATCCACAAACAATTAAGTAGCTAAATTTCAACTTCAATGAGTGACTTAATAATTTAAAAACTTACAGATTTGTCACAGATATATGTTTCCTTTTTACAATTGTCTGTAAGAAAAAAGAACAGAAAAGAATATTTTAATAAGTTGTGGTAGTCTAAGGCGCCCCTAGCCACTATACAGAATAAAATGTGTTCCCAATAATATTGCTCATTTTATTAGTGTAGTTGATAATACATCGAACCGGAAACAATTGTTACCAAGTTATTTTATTTTATTATTTTTTAAAGAAAACAAAATTGTTTGTTTTACTGTTAGCACTCTACCACAGGGGCCGCGGAACCGGGGTCTTCAGCCCCCCACCCCCACCCCCCTCCAACCCCCGCCCACACACGTTTTTTGCGGGGCCATGTGTTTTTTGTATGCATATATTTTAACACAACCAATGACTGGTGATCCAAAGCCTCCTTCATATTTTCGCCAGCTACTGGTTCAGTTTCGGTGGATTTCGGATCATGTTTTGCAGGAAGTGGCAGCAAACGCTTAAATGTATGCAGTCTGTTAAAAAATCGGTTAACTGAAATTGATCGTAATCTTACAGACAAACAAGTACCAAATCCACTCCAAGACAAGATAATCCACAGACAGTATAATTGCTGTTAACGTCTGGTAAAGCATACAGGTGAGGTCTATTTATCAGCTTTGGTCGTTACGACCAAAGCTGATAAATAGACCTCACCTGTATGCTTTACCGACGTTTTTTAATGAAATCCTTCAAATACATCTTCTGAAAAATCTCAAAATATCCGCCCAGATGCATGGAAATGGGAGTTTTGGGAACCTGGAATTTAAAATTTTCCATGGTCGGCCCGTCATACCGACGACCATTAATCGCCCAATCCAGCCCCCACCCCACCCCACCCACTTTGAAAATCCCCTGTACTACATATCCAAAATCCACTTTTAGGAATTGTATTATATGTACATTAACTCAGTAATCTGCAATAGTGTGAAAAGTCGTTCTTCCGTATCCAAAAAAAAAAAAATGTTTAACTGCTATAACTGAATACTCTTGTTTTCTTCGTAACTTTATTTATAATTCAATGCAGGTACTTAACCATCCAGTTTATAAAAATAAATAAATAAGAAACCGAAAAAAATATAAAAACAAAACAAACAAATAGTACTAATTTGGTAATAATTTTAGTATTATTTCATGTACCCGATAAGTCCTTTTAGGTTAAATAAATGTAAGAGAAAGTGATGTGCGCTGGTTGTGAAAATATTACCATTGTTTGCGACGCCGATGCCGATTTTTTGTTTTTGACCGGTCGGAGGACCCACCCACCCACCCCATGTAATTTTTTTCCAGTTTTACAATTTTTTTCTGGGTTATTTGAACCACCCACCCCCACTAAATACATGCTTCTGCATCATCCTTCCCACCATAACCAATTTTATCATACAGTATTGAGTGATTGACCTTGTACAGTAGGACAGGTCTTGAAAGAACATCCGTTTTATCAGACCAAAGTGGTCTCTTAAGGCAGATGGTCTCCCATAAAAAATCAAATATAGAGTAAAGCTGGTATGTCCTGATATGTCCATATACAACATGGTCCCCAAAGTCATCGGCCTCTTAAGGCATGTTCTATTGTAATTCATTAACACTCTTGAATGTCATATCATTAACTTTTTAACTATAGTTATCTCTCCATGTATTCAGACGTGTTGTAGAAACCAACAATATATATGGTATTCGACAGAGTTCAGAGAGCTTTGTAAAATATCATACAAATTGTTGATTTTTTTACGAAGGTTTGGGTGGGGCATGGCTGGGTTGGGGGAGGGGATTTATTACTTATTTTAAGTCCAGCTCTAGAAGGTCTGGTACATGACTTTGTTGACACCTGTGTTCTCAGATGTGTTTGAAATAAATTAGCAGTTCAATCAGATTCAATGTTTAGTAGTTTTTGTGTTACATACTTCCTACAATGGCAATAAGAGTCATTGGTGTTTTCGTAACAGGTCTGGATACATCGTTGTACAGAATTGTTCCTGCAGCTGAAATCTGTAACTGTTCCTGACTTCACATAATTGTCTTTGCTCCTCATCTAAGCCAGCCGATCTCACCAGGGTGAACATATTAGAAATTTAATCAAACGGAACACCCTCAAGATAACTTATCCTTAGAGTGCAGTGTTTGATAATTGCATTTAGTGATGCATTTTAACTTGTATTATTCAATATGTCATACATTGTATCACTATAAGCCGACTCAATTGCTCAACCGCAATAACAGTTTTATAATCGTATATAACACATGGTAGGTACCTCCCTGATAACTTGAGTGTCTTTTTATTGGTTCTTGAATGATACTTCACTCACTGATTATGGTATACAGTTTTGCCCAAAAGTGTCTGAGGAAAAAATTTGCAAGCATCGGAATTTTTTTTTTTGTCCTCCTTGACCACCCACCTACCCCGGCATCAGTGTTTTGCAAATCCCCCCCCCCCCCCCCGATGGTGCTGTCATTTCATTTCATTTTCATTTTCGATGATCACGCGTGGTTGCCAAGGTGTGGCGTGAAGGGCTGTTCGAGGGGAGTATGTTGGAATAAGTAATGTGTGTTATGCTGGACTGCTTCGGGGTTGAACATTCGTGATTCGAACTTCTGTCCGAGCCTTTTGGCCAGGACTTTTGTCATGATATGGACGTTCAATTTTGATGCTAGTAACATGCACTGCTAAAGACTTGATCACGAGGTACATGTAGTGTTCGATTCATCTTGTGTATTATCACAATGCAGTGGTTAAGGTCTGTTCCCTTTTTTGTCTATTCCAGTAACAAGACTATTCAGTCATCAATTATGTGGTGCCAAAGTATGGTGGAGTGGGTGTGTTCCATAGTTTTGTCGTGTAATAGGAACCATAGGAGAATCTTTTTTTCCATTCGTCTGTTCGATCTTCTCCCAACCATATTTCGTCTATTTCTGTTCTTGTTTTGAATCCGAATCTTTGATTTTTACATCCCCGTTTTTTGCAAACTTCTCCAAAATCTACTTCCTCCATTTCTCTTCTTATTTTGAGTCCACGACCTCAGTTGTAACACTGGCCCCGAATATTCTAGTGCCAATTAAATGACCAACTTGGATATTTTGTTCCAAAAACTAATTGATGAGGAGGATAGGTGTTTCAGATGTATGTTTCGAAGAAGGTGATTAAATATCTTGGTCCAAGCACCCCAACACACACTCAGGCACACTTTCCTAAATTTAGAGTTCATTTAGGATTTATTTTGAGCCTACTTGCTGATGACTAAGATAATTTAGATGGGGTTTTCGGCATTGAGACGGTTCTGAAATGCGTGTATAGAAAGCCGGTGTACTAAGAGAGAAAAGTCTGGCAATGACAGTGCTCAAAATAAGTTTTTTCTTTGCGTAGCAAAATGCTACAAATTTCCAAAAAATGAATAGCATTTTGTAAAAATTACATAGCTATTTTTGTATTTAGAGTTATGTTATGCTGTTTTGTATTGCATTCGTCTAAGTAGATAGAATAGTTTCCATCCATTTCTGGGTATTTCCAAATGATCTGCAACACATGAAACATTTACTTTGTCTTTTTTAACTGAACTGCCTTTAAGGGTTGCATGGACTTGTATATTTTCAAATAGCGTCTTGGTTGTTCAATAGAGTTCTCAAAATGGAAGTTGGGATTTTTAATTCGATGCGCTTGAAGTTATTTTTAATGTACATTTTATGCAAAGTGTTGTAAAAACTGGAAGAATTTAAACCAATAGAATTCATCTTACATATGAAGTTGCTAATGATGCTTGATGGAGAGTTAATCTGAGTTATGCCTGGAATGTTCCACAATCAGAAGTAAAGCATCAGTGAATTAGTTTTCAAATTTTCATTTACATTTTGCGATACAAGATAATCAACGGCAGCCTAATAGGCTGCAGTTGATTATCTTGTATCGCAAAATGCTATACATAATTGAACATTGTGTAGCTTTTTGCAAGTTTTGCATAGCAAAAAGCGACGTTACACCGCTTATTTTGAGCTCTGCTTTTGTGTGTTCTTTCCAATAAGCAAATAGTTTTTTTCGTCAGAAATGGACAACAAAATTGTCCGATATAGCTGCACGTGCCCCTGAATTACTGTTGATGACGTCAGAGTGTTTTGTGGGTGGAGGGGGGGGGGGGCGGGGGCTATCCCTGATGGGGGATGGTGTGAGATGGGGAAATCAATGACACGTTACTGACTGACGTTTTAGCTTACAGATCGGGTTGAGTAAATACCGCATCAGTTGAAGACATACTATGTCAATGTGCTCCCACTAGAGCAAGCAAAGCTCAGTCCGATGAGACACAGTGGCCTCAATCCGCAGTATGTACTTTCCTGATTTTAAAACCTGACAAAAATAGAAGGAAGAAGCCCCAAAAGAAACCAACAAAACGACCACAACGTGATTTCTTTTCAAAATTCACTCCAGGGCTGTAGATAGTTTCTTAAAAGGTCTGGAGATTGACACCAAGTGGTGGCCTGCATCTCCAAATTACACCCACCTAAGCCCATTTTAAGAGATATCTCCCCCGTTGGAAACATTTTAAAAAACATAATATCTGACAATTATTTTTAGCGTGAACGGACTGTCATTTAAGAAAGCACTCTTATGCTTGACCCCTTGTTATATCATCAACAATTCTCATGGCTGGCTTTTCCACGTGAGAGCAAATTATTTTTGGTGCCAATTATTTTGCCAATTGGGAGAGCCCTCTATTGTAATAAAACAGCAGGCGTTTAACCCTTTACCCAACGCAGACGATATAAAATTTATTATTTTAAATATCATTTTTTTTTAATTTTTCAAAAAAATTCAACAAAACCATATCATGTGACCCCTCGTTGGAACGAGCTCGTTCCAACGAGGGGTCACATGATATGATTTTGTTGAAATTTTTTGAAAAATAATATTTTTTCAACTGCTGAATTTGCATATTACGCGGGCGGATGCGGGCGATTCGTCAGGTAAAGGGTTAAATTCTTCCCAATTAACGACGGTGAACGCCGTGCTCAAAAAAGGTAATTGTGCAGCGTTTGAAACTTTTGTTTTGCAGTATTTCGGATAATAGACTTTGGCCAGGTTTCTCCGATGCTTGAAATATAGCCTAGGGTCTACATATCAAATCAAACAATGCAACAGATAAATAATTTTAATAAACACAAGAGTTCGCCAAAGAAAAACAATCGGCGTCGACAGTCGCCGGTTGCTTTTTTCGGGCGAACTCTGTATGATCATGTAAGTAAAGCTTGGGATCTAATATATTCATGTTTATGGCGTTTCCCATTAAACGTCACGCACAACTAAAAGCGCAATAGGACTTTGGCTCAACACTGGAAAGCTAAGAAGCCTTCTCGAGTAAATCTTAACTCAAGGAGTTGCACCACTGATAATGGTGAAGCCCTATAACAAGAGGATGTAAATTATCATCCTAAGGGGGAAACCTGAAAGCTAAAATAGACGCCAAGAAGAAATTGCCTGAACTTTTTATCCAACTATGCAGGCCACAATACGGTGGATCTGTATATGTCATTGTATCAAAATTAGACTAATGTAAAGGCCTGAAAACAGCCAAGCATGTTACATACAGAATAAATAGGTGCTTGGTTGGGCCGGTAATCAGATTTAAACCACGAGTAGGATAAGGGTTTTAACCACGAGGCTCGCCGAGTGGTTAAAACTCTTATTCTGCGAGTGGTTCAAATCTGATTACCGGCCTTAGTACCTATTTGGTTTATGTACACCATACTCGTAATAAATAATCGACTTTGTCAATTAAAATGGGGGAAAACGGCACTTTCTATAGCAAAACGTGAGTTTGTTTTGTTTATATCTGCGTCGGTGATTAGTACTTTCAGCTGCAGTACATGCTTGATTGACAGCTAGACACATCGTCAAAGTTGATTGGAGTTACCTTGCTTTTTGAGGAAAATTATTATCAACAATTCTTAAATTTTATTTTAAATATTTAATTGTAGGCATTTTAAACTTAATAAGTCATTGCAGGTAGTTGATAGTACCGCAAAACGTCGTAAGTTTGAATGAAACATCTCGTACTTCTATAGGTGTAAATTTAGTAATGGAATTCCCATTTGAAACGTTTTAACCACAGTAGAAGCTTTACACCGTTAGTGGGGTTAAAAGCTAAAACGTAACACGCGGGCTTTTTCACGGGTAGTAACATGCAGTTAAAACTTGAAGTCCTGTCACGAATTGTGCGCTTATCTAAGCTTAATTGTGCGTAGGAATTGCGCGCAATTGCCATATCGAATGGCATCCAAAGCACGGCTGATTCTCCTGGTTACTCATGACAAACACAGGCTGGTGAAGCCCTTGGTGTGCACCATACGCTGATCACCAGAGCCTGAGCAAGATCTCAGCAGTATGGCACACCAGTAAGACGGCATGTGGTGAAAGAGACAGGGCAGCATCATTGATCATTCAGGCCCGTGGGAACCGCTTTGCAACAGTAACCAAGCTTCGCAGTGACCTTCAGAATGCATCCGGGGTAAATGTTTCGACGCAGACTATCCGGGCAAGGTTGCACGAAGGTGGTCTCCGATCATGGACCATGTTGGATGTACCACAGAAGACTGGCGATCTGTCCTTTTTACAGATGAGTCAAGGTACTGCCTAGACTACACAGATAGGCGTTCTAGGGTATGGAGAAGTCCAGGAGAGCGATTCCATGCAGCCAACATTGCTGGACTTGACTGCTATGGTGAGGGGTCCATAATGGCCTGGGGCGGCATCAGCTGGGATGGACGTATAGAGCTCCGTGTGTCCTTGACAGTGGTACATTGACTGCACAGCGGTATATTGATAAGATTCTGCATGGATGCCCACGTCAGATTGTATGCAGGTGCAGTGGGTGATAGATTCATTCTGATAGACGATAATGCCCGTCCTCATGTTGCCTATCGTGTCCGGGAGTACCGATAGAGGGAGGGGATTAAGCGTATGGACTGGCCAGCAAGATCCCCTGACCTCAATCCAATCGAACATGTCTGGAATGAGTTGCAGCTTGCAATTTCAGCTCATCCAGTCAAGCCAAGAAGTCAATTCCCCTTTTTCAGAGTCAGTGAAACACATAGTCTGGGAATCTTCTTGGTAATTTTGAGAGATGGAGTGGGATGGTGGTTACTTTTGGTGAAGAGATAGCATCCCTGATAAGTTGCCAAAAGTGTTTAGGAGAGGGCGCGGATGTTATTTGTTCCTGTAGTTCATTCTGGTCCTTAGCATATTTCTTCATGTTATTGACAGTGTTTCGGGAACGTCTGTAATTATCCCAGTTGTTTTCTTTTCCAGAACTTAAAGGCGTTTTCCTAAACCTATTTCTACGACGAATTTTAGTACGAAGTTCGGGAGTAAACCAACGTTTGTCTTTAGTGTGTACCAGGACATTGTAATTAGGGATGCATTGATCCATTATACTCAGGTATATTTCTGTGAATTTTTCAGTAACAGTGTTAATATTGTTAAATGAGTTGAACAATGAATCCCAATCCACGGCACTTATAAGTTCATTAGTTTGGATAAAGTCTGCTTTTTTGTTGTTCCGCACATTACGAAGGAAAGGTTGTCTGTGTTCATTGGCAAATATTACACATTTATAGACGGCCATGTGATCAGATACTCCCAGATCCATAGTACCAGAATCCAGAGTTTGGACAGAGTCTCTAACAAGAATGGGGTCCAGTAAACTTTGGGTTGAGGGTGTTATGCGGGTTGAAGTTGTGACTACGGTACTCAAATTATAGTGTGGGATAATTTGTGTAGTTTCACTTCTGGACTTAGAAAATCCGAATTGAAATCGCCCACAAGGACCAGAGGACTGATTGCCAGTGCATCGTCAATATATCTATCCAGTAGATAGATAGATAGATAGATAGATAATTTATTCAACGGTAAAAGCGTAAACAATAAATACATTGTGACATAATGATTAATCGTAACATGCTTTTCCGTTGGGAGATGCCATAGCCAAATCGGCTGTCTACCTGGCATCTCCCAATAAAGTGAGTAGGTAAAATTGTTTACATACCACAGATAACATTTTGTGTTGGTTACATGAAATTAAATGCAACTGAAAAGAACCGGTAGCATATAGATGGCAGGAAACAACCATGGACGAGATGATCAGTCGTATGTTGTCCGTATCTTGGGTTGATATTTCGTACATTGCAATATATACTCGACCAAAAAAGAAAGTGTGCATTGCAGAAATTGATCAAACTCCAAATAAATAATTTCGTAGGTGTAAAGAGTGTTAACCTGTTCATGAATAAGTTATATTGAACACAAAAACAGCTTTCCCCGTTAAAATTGCATTAACGTTAAATGACGTGCTACACGTTTGTGAAAAGGCATGTTTTGCACGTGGAGAGTCTGAAAATTCATGCAGCAGTGTGAATCCTTGGGTATTTAAACACTAAAGTAAGGCCTTCCTATCGTCCACATTCAAACTTGCGCTGCTGTTAAAACGACTCCACATTAGCATGCCAAGATTGATAATGAATCAATGTCTCCTTGCCCTGGGTATGATTAGAGCTGGCAGAACACACAGAGAGGTTGCCCAGCATTTGAACTGCCACTGTAACAATGTAGACAGGCTAGTCCATCGACATGGACAACATGATGACGTTCGAGACCGACCCCGCACCGGGAGACACCGAGTTACCACCCCTGCACAAGATCGGTATATCCGTGTCGTCCATCTCTGGAACCGGCAACAAACGGCAACGACGACAGCCAGGAACATCCATAACCTGAGACGGATACATCCTCAAACAGTAATCAAACCGCCTGAGAGAATGCGGCTTACGTCCTCGAAGACCTGCAATTCGTCCGATTTTGACGTTACGTCATCGTCGTGCTCGACTGCAGTGGTGTAGAGTAGGGTTAGGGTTAGCCTAACCTAACCCTACCTAACCCTACCCTAACCCACTTCCATGCTAACTTGTTCGCTTCCACGAGGCGTAGATGCACAGCAGTTGTCGATGCAGACGGAGGTCATACCAGATATTGAGTGTGTGACTTTTGTGTTTGACCCTTAGTGTCCTTGACTCTCCATGGCACCAAGAGTATTCGTCGTAGCGTAATGAAATTTCTCGTGTTGATCACAAATTGATTCATCTGTGATTGAATAAAATTTCCATGAATGAAAATGATATCTTTTTTTTAGTGTTATTTTTTAACATGCACACTTTCTTTTTTGGGAGAGTATATTATGGATCAGTTGAAGGTCAATTGTACAGACCTACGATGAGACTTCAATCAATATCTAGTAATTCCTAATAGCCATAGTGTGAAAACTGCTGTGATCTATAAGACAACCCAAACATGTACCTACAAAACTTGGAATCTACCTCGAACCACATTACCTTTAACCCTTTACCCAACGTAACGCCAAAACCGGCCAGCGCTATTATCAAAAATCGCCAATTTTCATATTTTTTTTTCATTTTTTGTCTCAAAAACATAGGTTATGACCCCTCATTGTTTCAACGAGGGATCATAACCTATGTTTTTGAGACAAAAAAAATTTAAAAAATTAGTTATTCAAGAATTTTTTTTTAAGTGTCGTCTGCTTTTCATGTTAAAGGGTTAAGTACCAAAAACTAAAAGGTGACAAGACATAGTTACAGTCATCCATAAAGTATTTTTTTTCAAGTAGAAAGAGTCTGAACATGCAAGCGACCAGGTCAATCGTGATCAATCACAACAAGAAGAGAGTACAATACAACTACAATACATATATTTACAATACGCCCGTATCAATCAAAACCATATTGCGCTCGTTTTACGTCATAAAACTTGCGCAATATGGTTTTGATTGATACGTGCGTGTCGTTCAGGTCAGCCTACATTTTTCCTTACAAATTTTTATTTATGAAAAATATAGAGGCCAACTACCCAGCTTGCCCAGTCCTAAATCCATCCCAGGGATGCACTTAAATTATAAACATAAAAGCAATATCATACACATTAAAGATTGGACAAAACCCGACAGACATTTTTGATGGTTAGATTTTTACCTGTATCCACAGTACTTAGACCACAATCTTCTATGAGTTGTTTGTAGCCATTTTCTTCTAACGTGTTCAAAAATATAGCATGCCAACTGAAAAAGAAACATATTAGAAATCAACTTACTCATGCATTTAACGTTACGTCCAACAGTTATGTATGTACTACCTGTCAGATACTCCGATCATACTCGCGTTGGGCAAAATAATTAAGAAGTGTCAGTTGGACGAGTTGAAAAATTATCCATTTGAGACTTTAATTAACCTGACGTTCAAACGTCACTGGGAATTTGTCAAGGTGATAGCTAAAAGTGGTGATTTTCTTATTTAAAAGTAAATATTTTCGATAATCTTTCTGACTGGGTTAAACATAAAACGTAATGATAGGAATATGACGGACCCCGAAAACGAATTGTCACTCAAACAGACCAGCAATAATTCAAGCGATGCTAATTAAAGCGTGAAATTTAATGTCCATTATGGCGCACTTGTTGAACGCCACATGGGCTATGTGATAACTGATGGGGGCGCAGTGGCTCACCAGGTAAAGGTGCAGGCTGCAAGCCGAGAGGTCCTCAGTTCGAATCCCACCTGCAGCAACTGCGGTGTGTCCATGGGCAAGACATTTCATCCCCATTGTCCATGTGGGGGCACGGTGACGCTGTGCACTAAGGCGCACCGCACGTCGATGGTGCTCCTGTCTTCAACCAATGCTAACCCTGCTTGTGTGGAGTTAGTATGTTGGGAAGCTGACAGTTGCTCCCCGTTGTTCGGTGGTTCTCTCCGGGTACTCCGGCTTCCTCCACCCGTAAAACTGTCGTGGTCATGATTAGCCATTGTGCAGAAATATGTGACCTTAAACACCAATAAATAAATAATAAATATAAATATCTGATAATTGATAAAAGGAGTAAAAGAGATCGTGTTTTCCTGTTGTCATTATCTGTCTAATTATGGGCAGTGAATGGGTAATTGTTGGAAAACAGTACAGCGCGCATGTTCTGGAGACACACCCATATTACGCATACAGCCCGTCACGAATGTCAGGAAATACCAAAATGTGAGTCTTTCAAAGGAACTTTAAAGCGAATATTAAATTAAGATGGATCTGAGTGGCCAATTTCAAGAGAAGCGATTAAACTGAGAATTAATGTTTTGGCTATAGAAATAAAAATTGGGGGATTTCTCGAAAAATTCATTCCAGTCTAAAAGTGTGTAAGGCTGTGGGTCGTTGCGAGTAGATGGGGATGTCCCATGCTATAGGTTAGTGGAGGTGCCGCATCGGTGCGAAAGTATAGGCACGTTGTAGTGTAGGTGAGCCACAGAGCTCATATTTAGAATAGGAGCAGTCGCGGGCCATATCGGTGGTCATATATGAGAATAGGATCAGAACACGAAGTACGAGCACAGGGAGCTACTTGCATTTAGGTAAACGGCATTACCTGTTATAGAAAGCAAGCCATACGTAGGCGGCGTATGAACAGTATTCTGAGATAAACGTATGGGAGAGTTCAATCCGATTGGTGGAGACTGCTTGGGTGAAAAGCGTCAAGTGAAGTGACAATAAGCTAGCGGCCGTGCGACGTCAGTGGTAGAGTGGAATTCCGTCACTTCTTGGAGGGAATGCAATATAGTGAAGTGACAATACGTTACTTGTTAGAGCAAAGGCGTCCGGATAAAGTGACAATACGTAAGTTGGGTGAAGTGAAGAGGCGACCAGAGAACAAACACCAGTGGGAAGGAGGAAAAAAAAACAGCGACATCAGAGTATGCGGGCCTGCAAGTGACTCGAAAAACGTTGGTAGGGGGTGATTGATGTTTTTTTTCTATTCATTGGATTCCATGTAAGCCACAAATTACCATATTTATTTATATGTATATGTATTAAAACTGTTGTTTTAGTGAACCTCTGTTGATTCATGCTTTTTGACGAAAAGTCACAGACCCCTTCAGGATAAGAACCACCCATCAAAAGTGAAACGGACGGGTTCGTCACGGTGAGACATACGTTCACGCACGGATTCAAACGACACTCCTTGAGTTTTGGCTGAATAGGCGGCGTGAATCTAATTCCCCCATCAGCGTTGTACAAAGCCCCGGTTTCCGAGAGAATTCAGTTTCTTCAACGTTTTTTTTTTTTCTAAATGCGACGTGAAACGTCGGAAAGTACAAATAACAAGATATTTTGAACATTAGTGATTATCTGGTTGAGGGCCAGATTATTTTTGGTGGTCTGAATTAATTATAATTATAACTAGACTTTATGATTCTGGAGAATCATGGCTTTTCCCGATGAGATTCCATGATTTTTCATGAACCCCCCCCCCCCCCACCCCCCCCCCAGTGTCTGGAGAATTGTTTTTAACGGTCTCACTGAAGTTCCTTCACTGATGTTATGGGAAAGGCGACTATAGCACACTGCAAAAAATATAGGTTCTCTTTAGAACCAAAACTGGTTCTAATCTTGTCCCTGATGTGGAACCAGTTCTGTTCAAGCAGTATTTATTTCAAATCAAATAAATTTATAAAGATTAACATTAAATATTAACAGAATTAAACATAAATTGAGAGGGTTTCAGCCGTAAGTTTAGAGCTTATACGAGGTTGTCTCAAATCATTATTAAGCAAAGGAGATATGAACAGTTGGCATATCGAAGCAGTTTTGGTTCTATACAGAACCAAAACTGGCTCGATATGGCAACTGTTCATATCTCCTTTGTTTCAAAATGTTTGGCGACCGCGTTGAATAAGCTCCAAGTTTACTGCTGAACCTACGTCAGGTCATGTAATATCCTGTTAAAATTGAATGCTAATCTTGGTAAATTTATTTGATTTGAAATAAATGCTGTTTAAACAGAAACGGTTCCATCTCAGGGACAAGATTAGAACCAGTTTTGGTTCTAAAGAGAACCTATATTTTTTGCAGTGTAGTCTCAAATGACTCAGTTTGATAAAAAAAAATGTTTAGTTAAAAACCATCATTAACGTTGGAGTGGGTTAATATCAATATCGTCGTTCGACAAGTTAATGACCGACAAAAGGGGATATGTTTGTTTGACATATACCCACTGGGTGCTGTGTCTATTTGAAAATGGTCCATTTTATCTCAAATGTATCCAAAATATTGATGTCTGGTAGCTTGTAGAGGGTTAACAAGTGCTAACAGGAATAATTATTCATGCAACTTGTAATTTGTAATGTCACACTAAGATCTGAGAATAGCCAATTTTTCTTGAAAATCTACACGAAGTTTTTAGAGAAATCCTCGGATAACATGAATTTTGAACCTTTTGAGGAGTATCTCTCTGTAACCAGCTCTAAAGGGTTAATGCTTGGTTTTATGAATACCTTCATTACTTACAAAAATGATCCATTGGGAATTCCACTTCCAATGAAGGAGGTTATGTTTATCTCGTAGGTACACATTGGGTACAATGGGTACCCAAGAACAGCCTATTTTCTCAAAATTTCTATGCTTTGCAGCCTCTGGAGGGTTAACAAACGGTTACCGGAATATTTTGTCCATGCAACATGTAATGTCACTCCAAGACCTGCAAACTGTCATTTTTTCTTGAATACTTACTAGATTTTTTGGAGAAATCCACAGAAAATGGGAACTTTAAGCTTTTAAGGGGTACATCTCCTTAACCAGTCGAAAATGGGTTAAGACGTCGATTTTTTGAATACCATTACTACTTACTAAAAATTTTTCCTATCTGTTTTGCGTCCGGTAAAAGAAGTTATGTTTCTCTGTGGTATTTCCATTTGTTGTTGTTGGTGTCCAAAAACAGACTATTTTTTCAAAATGTTTACATTCAGCAGCCCATGGAAGGTTAACAAATGCTTACCGGAATATTTTATCCATGCAACCGGTAATGTGACATCAAGACCTATCAAAGGCCATTTTCTGTTTAAAACATACAAGATGTTTGTAAAGAAATCCATGGAAAACATGATTTTTAAAGCTTTTGATGGGTATCGCTATTAACCACCCAAAAGGGTATGTGTATCTCTCGGGTATGCATTGCGTGTTGTGCGTGTATGCAGCCCATTTCAACAAAATTATGATGCTTGGCAGTCTATAGAGGGTTAATAAACGCTCATAGGAATATTTTGTCCATGCAACTTGTAATGTCACACAAAGACCTGCGAATAGACAATTTTTCTTGAAAACCTACAAGATGATTTTAGAGAAATCCCCCGAAAATGGGAATTTTAAAAATTTAAGGGGTCTGTCTCTTTCTATCCAGCCAAAAATGGGCTAAGACTTCGACTTTTGAATACCCTTACTACTTACAAAAATGTTTCCGTATAAATTCTGCGCTCGATAAAAGGAGGTACTTTTCTTTGTGGTGTACCCATTGGGTGCTGTTGCTGTCCAAAATCAGCCCATTTTATCACAATTTTTACTTTTAGCAGCCCGTGGAGGGTTAACAAATGCTCACCGGAGTATTTTGTCCATGCAACTTGTATTGTCACACCAGGTCTTGCAAGTGGCCAATTGTTCTTGAAAATATACAAGACTCATTTAGAGAAATCCATAGAAAACATGAATTGTTTAGCTTTTGAGGGGTATTGCTGTATAACCAGCCCAAAACGGGTTAACGCTTGGTTTTGTGAATACCATTATTACTTACAAAAATAATGATCGGTGAATGTCACTTCCAATAAAGGAAGTTATGTTTATCTCTCGTTTATCGTTTGGGGGTTGTGGGGGCCCGAAAACAGCTCATTTCATCAAAATTTCGATGTTTGCCAGCCTGTGGAGGGTTACCATATGCATCGCCTAATATCTCTTGTGTATCAATGGTCATGTCACAGGCAGGTCTAGCAATGATGAATGTTACGTGTTTCGAGAAAGTGCCTATAAACCTCCAGAGGGAAAAGCCTTTAAAAAATCCGTAGAATAACAAGAGTCTTTTCCAGAGGGAAAAGCCTAAAAAAAAAAAATAACTAAACTTTATGATTCTGGAGAATCATGGCTTTTCCCGATGAGATTCCATGATTTTTCATGACCCCACAGTGTCTGATGAATTGTTTTTAACTGTCTCACTGAAGTTCCGTCATTGATGTTATGAGAAAGGTGAGTATAGCAGTCTCAAATGACTCGATTTCACGAAAAAAGTGTTACCATATGCATCGCCTGATATGTCGTGTGCATCAAAGGTCGTGTCACAGGAAGGTCTAGCAATGATGAATGTTTAAAAAAAATCTACAAGACGTGTTTCAAGAAAGTGCCTATAAACCCCAATTTTGACAGTTTTTTGCCAATTCTGACGAACAATGGGTTAAATTTAAAATTCCACTTGTGTACATTTTTAGATTTTGTGACCCTCTGTGAGTGTGAATATTTTGTGAACGGTTCGAAAATGGCTTCGGAATCGTGCGGACAAAGTATGTGGAAAAAAAACCCCCCAAAAACTAGACTTTATGATTCTGGAGAATCATGGCTTTTCCAGATGAGATTCCATGGTTTTTCATGACCCCCACAGTGTCTGAAGAATTGTTTTTAACTGTCTCACTGAAGTTCCTTCATTGATGTTATGAGAAAGGTGAGTATAGTAGTCTCAAATGACTCAGTTTGCTGAAAAAAATTGTTTTCAGAGAAATCCAGGGAGAACTTGAATTTTAAGCTTTGGATGGGTATCATTGTTTATCCAGCCCAAAACAGGTTAAGTGTTGTTTTTGGAATACTCTTATTACTTCCGCAAATAATTCTCAGCGAATTCTACTTCCACTTATTTTGATCTCTCCTTTCAACTTTGGGTGCTGTGGATACGCAAACACAGCCCATTTTATCAACATTTTGATGTTTGAGAACCTGCATAGGGTTAACAAATGCTTACTGGAACATTTTGTACATGCAACTTGTAATGTCACACTAAGATCTGAGAATGGCCAATTTTTCTTGAAAATCTATATGATGTTTTTAGAGAAATTCTCGGATAACATGATTTTATAACCTTTCGAGGGGTATCGCTCTCTAACCAGCCCCAAATGGGTTAATGCTTGATTTTGTGAATACCTTCATTATTTACAAAAATGATCTTCGGTGAATTCAACTTCCAATGAAGGAGGTTATGTTTGTCTCGCAGGTACGCATTTGGTGTTATGGTTGCCCAAGAACAACCCATTTTCTCCAAATGTCTATGCTTGGCAGCCTCTGGAGGGTTAACAAATGCTTACCGAAATATTTTGTTCATGCAAGATGTAATGTCACTCCAAGACCTGCGAATGGTCAATTTTTCTTGAATTTTTTTCTTGAGAAATCAAAAGAAAACTGGAATTTTAAGCTTTTAAGGGTATATCTCTTAACTAGTCAAAAATGGGTTAAGACCTCGATTTTTGAATACACTTACTACTTGCAAAAATGTGTCTCTGTCAGTTTTGCGTCCGGTAAAAGAAGTTATGTTTCTCTGTTGCATTCCCATTTGATGTTGTTGGTGTCCAAAAACAGACTATTTTTTCAAAAATTTTTACATATAGCAGCCCATGGAGGGTTAACAAATGCTTACCGGAATAATTTATCCAATCAACTGGTAATGTGACACCAAGACCTATCAATGGCCATTTTCTCTTGAAAACCCTACCAGATGTTTGAAAAGAAATCCAGGGAAAACATAAATTGTTAAACTTTTGATGGGTATCACTATTAACAACCACAAAAGGTGTTAACGCTTAGTTTTTGGATACCCTTATTACTTACAAAAATGGTCCTCGGTGAATTTCACTTCCAACAAAGGAGATTATGTTTATTTCCCAGGTACACGTTGGGTGCTGTGCGTGTCCGAAACAGCCCATCTCAACAAAATTACGATGCTTAGCAGCCTGTAGAGGGTTAATAAATGCTCACCGGAATATTTTGTCCATGCAACTTGTAATGTCACACAAAGACCTGCGAATAGTCCATTTTTCCTGAAAACCTACAAGCTGCTTTTAGAGAAATCCACAGAAAATGGGAATTTTAAGCTTTTAAGGGGTATCTCTCTTTAACCAGTCCAAAATGGGTTAAGACTTCGACTTTTGAATACCCTTACCACTATCAAAAATGTTTCCCCATCAATTTTGCGTCCGATAAAAGAAGGAACCCTTCTCGGTGGTACACCAAGTGGGTGCTGTTGTCCAAAAACAGCCCATTTTATCACAATTTTGACTTTTAGCAGCCCGTGGAGGGTTAACAAATGCTCACCGCAGTATTTTGTCCATGCATCTTCTATTGTCACACCAAGGCCTGGGAGTGACAAATTTTTCTTGAAAATCTACAAGACTCGTTTAGAGAAATCGACGGAAAATACGAATTTTTGAGCTTTATGGGGGTATTGCTGTTTAACCAGCCCAAAACGGGTTAACAATTGGTTTTTTGAACACCCTTATTACTGACAAAAATGATCCTCTGTGAATTCCACTCCCAATAAAGGAAGTTATGTTTATCTCTCGTGTATTGTTTGGGTGCAGTGGGGCCTGAAACCGGCCTATTTCATCAAAATTTCGATGTTTGGCTGCCTGTGGAGGGTTACCATATGCATCGCCTGATATGTCGTGTGTATCAAAGGGCGTGTCAACGACAGGTCTAGCAATGACGAATGTATAAAAAAATCTACAAGACATGTTTCGAGAAAGTGCCGATAAACCCCAATTTTGGCAGTTTTTTGCCAATTCTGACGAAATAAGGGTTAAATCGAAAATTCCGCTTCGGTACATTTTTAGATTTTGTGCCCCTCTATGCGTGTGCAAAATTTCGTGAAAATCGGCTTCTGAATCGTACGGACAAAATGTGTGGAAAAAAAAAAAAAATAAAAAAATAATAATCCGTAGAAAAACAATAGTCTTTTCCAGAGGGAAAAGCCTAAAAAACAATAGTCTTTTCCAGAGGGAAAAGCCTAATAATCCGTAGAATAACAAGAGTCTATTTCAGAGAGAAAAGCCTAATAAAACAAATTTATACAAACAGAATATTATTTGTGTTTGACTGAATATGAAATATAAGAAAGGGAAGCGTTGGTTTTTGCTCTGGTATCCTCATTTTTGAATTGTCTGATCGTGGTTTCTTGCACTCAACCAGTTAAGAAATCTTGAAAGCAGGATTATATTAATACTTTAGCCTCGAAAACATTTGTCTCAACGGTTGTCCCTGGGCACTTTTGGAGAGAAAATAGGAATTGAGGTTAAATCTTTAAAAAATCGAAAAATATTAAGAAAACAAATGACCACAAAGTATCAACGCGCTGTTTGATTTCGTACGTCATAAGACGTACAAAATATGAACGCGCTGTTTGATTCCATACGTCATACGTACAAAATTATCAAAGGGTTAAAAGGTAAGATTTTTGTGCTTCGTGAGTTCAGACCATAAATGATTTTTGAACTGACAGAGACTTCAAATGAAGCTGTATTTGGTAACTTCTTGAATTCGTATGTTTTTCCTCTTTTTATATTTATTATATTATTTCGTGTTCCAAGTAGCATTCTACGCCTGTTTGTGAACGAATGTATCTTATAAACATGATAAAGCCTTCCTCATCTTGAGAAATGATTTGGTTGGAATCAAACAGGGCCGAAAACATGGTTGGTAGACTTTAACCTCTCCATAATCAAATCTATGGCAGTAATACGTAACAAAAACCAGTTACGGTGCAGGGGGGGGGGGGGGGGGGGGATATAGAGGATGTGACCCCTGAATATATGCTTTGACCCTTTCTTTTATTCCCGTACACGTCCAGCAGATGAACTGATCCAGTAATGATTTACTTGGGGGCAAATAATAATAAACCACGTCCGTTCATATACCCTGCCTCGAAAATATGGGACATGTTTTCCGCTTTGTGGAACAGAGAGATCCAAGTTGACCCAGTGGGCTGGGTGGCTCCAGTCCTCAGCGTCATCTTGGATCCCTGCTGGGGTTCATTCCTTCAGACATATTTTCATGTGAAGGTTGCGCGATCGTACTGGCGTTTCCTCATTTTGATCTGAAAAAAGTAGAGATTTACCTCGAAAGACACCGGAAGGCTTCATTCGAAAGATCATTTCAATTTTTCTGGGAGGGGCGGAGGAGGGGAGGGACTCCCCACACCGCTAAAAAAACTCAAACAAACCTGCTATGATTGCTCCGGCATTAAAAAATTGCGCAGTTGTCTACGGTATCTGAATACAATGCCATGATCCTAAAAAGTCAATTGTGAACTTGCCTTCCCTTCTTGGGAAACTTGCCCCCCCCCCCCCCCCCCCACCCCTTTTTTTGGTGCCGCCACTAAAGTAATGTCAACGTTTATTTTGCATTCGATGAAAATAATGTCTGTCTAATGGCTTGATATCATAAAATGCACATTCAAAATAAATTAGTATTCTATAGCCTTGCTATTTTCTCTTTTCGTCGCTCATTTCCATAATCTGTCTGCCGCTTCAGTGAGGTGGACGTGACAACCGTTACTTATTCCCAGGCCAGTTCGTATTTCGGGATTCGTTATCAACCGATTTTATAGGTTGATAACGAATATCGAATAGGGATTTGGGAATAAGTAACGGTTGGGACGAGACAACCAAAACTAATTCCCAGTTTCTTATTCGACATTCGTTATCAGCCGATTTTATCGGTTGATAAAGAAAATCGAGTAAGGAACTGGGAATAAGTAACGGTTGTCACGCCCCCTTTAATGAGCAGGAGCCGATAATAAAGTGTAAAACAATGTCATTTATTCAAAACTTACTTCTTATGGTATCTATGAATCACATTTAGCAGATAGTCCGCTCCCGCGATGCAGCCCTCTTTTTCACACTTACTGATACATTTCTGATAGTCTGGCTCATTGATACACCCTTTTGCACGAAGTAATGGAGCTACAACTTTTACATTTATCTTCAATCTCAAACGCGGTGTATTTTCGTGTATTTTTCTCAAATAATGGTCGTGAAGTGATGTCAGTGCGTCATCTCCATTGATGAGATCAAAGAGGGCTGTGTATTCTGAAAAACAAAATTTTAGCTGTCTTAACCCTTTAACTAACAAGAATGACAGATGATACTTCCAAAGATATTTTTTAAATAATGAATAAATAAGTAGATAAATAAATAAATAAATAAATTGAATAAAAAAAATAAATAAATAAAAGTTATACAATTATTAAAAAACATCACTGTCCACGCGTGGATTACGGCCATTACACGTCGACGATATTGTAGTAATAGCAGATCGCAGTGTTGATAAAGAGAACAGTATTATTATACCACATTATAAAACACAATGTTATTTTCCCATACAGTACGTGGAGAGTGTATTATCACTAAATCACCCGCAGAGTGGAGATTCCACCCAAGAAATAATTGCATTTTTGTTGCAAAGCATAACCATCACAAGCAAAGTTTCAGCCAATGGACCTCCGGGTTACACCCGGAGGTCCATTGGCTGAAACATTGCTTGTGATTTTTGCTTATAAGTACAAAATTTTAAAGTTATAGCTTGGGTGATTCCTCCACTCTGCGGGTGATTTAGTTACAATCCACTCTCCACGTACTGTACGCTGCAGTGGGTCAATTCGCAATGTTACCAGGCCGTATAACATTGCTGTGTAACATTTTTCGCAATGTTACCCTCTGAAACCGAAGTGTTCCGACGAGGCTCGCGGAAACGCACGAAGCAAAAAGAAGTGACGTCATTTATCTGACAAGAAACGCTGATTTCCGCATTCCACTGTTGTTTACCTTGTTATACTGTGGCTTCCGTAAACACTTCTCAGTTCGCACAAATGTCTTCAGAAGACATTGATCATTTAGTTCAATCAAAAGACAGTATCAGCACTAAGCGATGCCCCATGTAACTCTGAGCAAAAGCTGATAAATTTTTGTCCCCAGTTTGTGACCTGCAATGTCACAATGAACATTTATGGTGCTATGCCCAGACTACCAGAACAGTGAAAAGTGGCTGTGAAACGAAGAAATGTTATTTTTTAACTGTTATTGTTTATGCCTTAAATACTGTTGTCAAACTAGCTTGTTGCAATGAATCCCAACCAGAGAGGTTTTATTGGTATTTTAAATGTTCCGGGGAAATACAGAAAGATTCGGTATAATAAAACAAAATGATGATCTGGTCAGAGGGTAACATTGCAGATTGTCTCCCCTTGGAACCATTGTCTCTCTTGGTTTCGCCTCTGGATACAATGTTTCCTTTTGGAGACAAGCTGCCATGTTACCCTCTGACCAGGTCATCATTTTTATAATAGCATTAGTTTTGAAACCAGACGAAACGATATTAGTAGATGACAACAGAAGCCGGACTAGCAGGTAGTAAGACAGTATAAGAAGAGAGAAGACAGTATAAGTGGCAAGGATAAAATCAGTAGTAGTATCAGCAGCTGATGACGGTTCTAGATGAAGACTCCAGTCTCAATAGTAGCCGTATTGAAGTGACAGGAATAATATTAACGATAGAATGCATCAGCACAACGTGCGGCAGGTTCAGACTAAAACATAATTGTACAAGTACGATGTGGTTGCCACACAAAATAACCGAATGGCATATTGGAAGCCTTGCGCTCGACGTTACTGTGATATTGCACGTATCATTTGTCGACTTCGACGTCACCATAACGTACCTTAAAGTGAAAACTACTCTTGACTTGGTGCTATATTCAACATGCGAGACTGCCCTCGTTATATCAAACACCATCGTAGCAAGCAAGTCCAAACATTAACAAAATCACGATAGCCCCTGGAAAACATAAAGGAATAGCAGAAAGGGTTCAAGGTCTGTAGAGAGTGAACATTTTAAATTCTATCAGGGGCATCGAATACACCATGGAAACAAGCGATCTGTTGAGAATCCATTCCCATAGCAAACACTTGCCACCTTAGATAATCAGGGCTGTGACGCTCATTATGGAAAAAAGAACGAAAAAGAACGTGTCAGCTTGACAAAAGGGGTTGCGCCCTCACACCATGTATCACGATGTTACTGGCGTCACTCACGCGCGTTACAAATTACAACAATAATCATTATCCACCGCGACTGTCACGTCATGAAACTCCATCAAAGATGGTTGCAGACCACACGCTATACTTCTCACAAATTATGTCACAGGCGATTTTTACCGATAAGCTTTTAATGACAGATATCTGAAATAATCATTGGAACTATGGGTTTCAGGTCTTCTGTTCGTGATATAGATATTTACAAGTGTGCTACCACATGCGGTTGTCATTTTATCATACCTTCCTTTTTCAATGCATTCATAAATCTCTCCAATATATCTTCATTGCAATGTCGCTGTAGTTCATTCAGGAAAATTTCCATGTGGCGAGATTCCCTGCTAGATGGCGTTTGATCTAAAATGGAAAATGGAAATGAAATGTTAAGCCGCCTTGATTGACAAGAAAAATTAGAGACGGGTGGTGCCACTTGATGTGGGGATTTTAGGGTTAAGATAGTGTGCAAGGGGAATGTCGAGAGTAGATTTGATACCAGGGTCCAGTACTATAAAACCTTTACAATTGCATTCTGTAGAATTGTTTTTCCAGTTACGACTTTGAATGGGTTGAAATGATCCATTAGCATTTTCAAAGATGTGGCAATTTGCCAGTTGGCAAATTGCCATATCTTTTAAAATGCTAATGATTCGTTTTAGTCAGACACATAAGCCTGGAAAACACAGTTGTAAAACTTGTGTAGTATTGGTCCCTGCTCCTGTAAAAGCCTAACTGCCCTATTCAATCTAGCCACAGAAAAGCGAGGTCCGAAAAGAGTGGAGATAAAGCAAAGTGACATTTATTCACAAAAAGGGGAAACCGGACGTTTAGATAATTGTCGAGGGATTTCTGTCGGTAGCTAAGTTGGAAAGGGTTTCTGTAAAGTTTTGTATGGGAGATTAGAGGAGGTGATTGAGGCGAAGGGTTTTTTGGGAGAGGTTCAAAATGGCTTCAGGAAGGGAAGGAAAATCACTGTCCGTCTTTTCACGCTATCCCAAATGATACAAACCGCGAAAGCCAAAAAGAAAAAGATGTTTATGGTCTTTTTGGATGTTAAAAAGCATACGATAGAGTATGGAAGGATGGTATGTGGTGAAAGCTTGAGGCTCTGGGCTTGGGAGGCGAATTTGTTGGAATTCTGAAAGCACTATTTAAAGATGTACAGAGTGAACTGAGCCTGGGTGACATATAACAACAAAACGTGTGCCTATGAAGATAGGCCTAAAACAGGGGTGCATCCTTCGCCAATTCTTTTTGCATTGTAGAGCAAAGGTTTAGGAGATTAATGACCCCTGCATAGCGACGAGGGGATAGCAGTTGGGGACTTGAAGATCCCGGGGCTACTTTTCGCAAACGATATGGTGCTAGTGTCAAAAAGCGAAGAGAGGTTAGCGAAAATGCTGAAAATTGCTGGGAAATAGAGGAACAAATGGACACACGAATTGAATGACAGCAAAAGCAAAGTTATACCGGTGGGCCGTAAAGTTGATCCTACTTGAAGGTGGAGAGTTGGAACGTTCTGTATTGCGAAAGGTAGCAGCAAACTTCTTAATTTAGCAAAGACAGGCGAATGCGAGTATTTGGAGATATATATAAACGTCACAAGAAGAATCTACCGAAACGACACGAAAAAACTGAATGCAAAGGGGAAGCGAATCCTCAACCAAATGAAACTTATAGAGAGAAACAGTTTCAATAAGGTTTTCGTGGGGAAAACCATTTGGGAAATGGTGGGTCTACCAAGTATAACATATGGTACGGAAGTGGTACCGCTAAACCAAGCGGCATTAAAGAGCTTGGGAACCCTGTAGAATGATGCAGGCCAATTGATAACGGGGTCGAGTAATGCCCCAGCACTAGAAGCCATCAGGGAGGAGCTTGGATGGATGAGGATCAAGGACAGGACAGACTTATTAAAACTTTGATATCTTAATTATTTGGTGAATCTCCCCGACAGCCGATGGTGTAAAGTAATGTTCCAGAATATCGCAAATACAAAGACATGGTGGGTGGTCCAAGTGGGGGAGTTAATAGAGAGCTAATAATTGGAGATCTCGGACTTAGAAGTAGGGGCAGCCCAGGGTAAAAAAAAATCGTCAGAGAAAAAGTCATGGAGGATGCTAACCTAATTGGCGAGAGGGCGTCAAATCAAAGAGGTCTTTGGGTGACCTGCGTAATACAGGGAAGCCAGGTTTTGAAGAGTACCTTAGTGGCACCTTCAGGGGGGGGGGGGGCACTACTGTTCAAGCTGAGGTCTTTTCCCTGGAGCAGAGGGGGAAACTTAGAAAAACAGTGAAAAGGAGTGTCAGATGTGTAATTTAGGTGTGGTAGAGACCCTGGAACACTTTCTACTAGAATACCAGTGTTACAGAATAATATTGACTGGGGGTATACTGTAGTACTGAAATGGCTAACCGGATAATCGGTTTGAAAACAGTTAGCTATCTAACCGATTAGAAAAACCAACCGGTTATCCGAAATATCGATAGTCATCGTCATTCCACGTTTAAAACGTAGTAAATCTGCCGCTTCTCCTTTGTGATAGATTACACCTCGAAGCCGCTTTGTATATATTGAGAAATAATCGACTTTGGCGTTCAAGACTTCCTTAATGATCGGCAGTTTCCGTGTGTAATGAGAAATCGCAGAAACTATTCCGTAGTGTGTATACAAACGAACGTTGTCGAGTACTCGACAACGTTCGTTTGTAGACACACAACTGAATAGTTTGAGAATACTGCTTTCCAATTCCTATAGTTTTTATCCCATATTCGGTGAAATAATGGCCACGGATAACAGGATATTATCCGGTTATAGATCTCGGTTAGTCGGTTGCGAAATCGAGCCAACCGTTTCAGCCCTGATATAATGGGGAAGTTGGATGGGAGAATGAAGGACATGTGGTTAGTAAGTGCTACAAAGGAGAGAGTTGATATGCTAATCGGAGAGATTAGGAAGAGAGAGGTGCGAGAGGTCAGAAAGCAGTTCGTCTCCAAGTGTTGGAATGAGAGAAGAGGCGTGGGAATAGGTGGCTGTTGAGGGCACAAAGGTAACCAAGGCCTTCTCACCTGAGTTCCGCGACAAATCAGCGGCCGGCCAAAGTGTCATTATTATTAGTCAGCTTTGACACCGTATTGACACGTGTTCAGTGAGTAACTATGAGTTTTAGTTCCTTGAAATATATAGTTTTTTTTATTTAGTTGCGACAAATAAGGGATTCCATCGATCACCACGCTTACTGGAATCCCATGTTTACTGGAATCCCTTTTTCGTCGTATGAGGGTATTGTAAAAACAAATTACCGTTTGTAAATCCATGTAAGTTCGTCTTCAGTGTTTGTCAAATCAAATTCTTGATTGTAAATTCATGTAAATTCGTCTTCACTGTTTGTAAAACGTGTAATGAGTGATTTTTTTCAAACATCCTCATACGGTATTTGAGGATATCTATGTCATAGCCATCTTATAGGTATTCTCAACAGGTACCCTCGACAGGTACCCACAAAAGGTATCCTCAACAGTTATCCACAAAAGGTATCGTCAAAAGGTATCCTCAAAATGATAGATAGCCATGTCATAGGTATCCTCAAAGGGTATCCACAAAATGATACATAGCCATGTTATAGGTATCCTCAAATACACACACACATATATATACGTTGATAAATTGTTGTTTTTGTTATTGTAAAAACAAATTACTGATTGTGAATCCATGTAAATACGTCTTCACTGTTTGTAAAAACAAATTACTGATCGAAAATCCGTGTAAATCCACCTTCACTGATTGTAAATCATGTAAATTCGTTTTCATGTGTGGTCAATCAAAATAGCTCGGTGGTAACTTTAACTCATCCGGCAAAATAGACACTGATCAACTTTCCAATAAAGCCTAAAGGCTGTGTACCTTATGTCAAATCACGGAATCCCACTTAACGTAATCGGATACAAATCCCAATTACGGAATTCCTTATATAGGCTTTTTACGTGTTATACAGGGAAATGAAGCAATTAGATTGAACATTTTGAAGGCCTGAGCGAAGTTATAGCTAGGAAGTAGTGTTACAAGTCAATATTAACCCTTTACCCAACGTAACGGCCAAACCCGGCCAGCGCTATTCTCAAAAATCGCCAATTAATTTTCAAAATATTTTCATTTTTTGTCTCAAAAACATAGGTTATGGCCCCTCGTTGGAACGAGCTCGTCGAGCTCGTTCCAACGAGGGGTCATAACCTATGTTTTTGAGACAAAAAATGAAAAAATTGAGTTATTCCAGAATTTTTTTTGCAAGTGTCGTCTGCTTTTCATGTTAGGTAAAGGGTTAATGGTTGCGACATGGGACAGAATAACGGTAGCCAGCAGTACTGGTAGAAGGCCACAATGACACAAGACTGCTGTAAAAGTTAATGATAGGACAAACAGACCATAGACAAGTAGTGGCCTTGGAGCTTTGGAGATAAGATGGAAGCCGTTGGTAAGACTACCTGTATAGGAGCTGTATAGGATCTGGGTCACAGGTATCCTTAAATACCAAAATAAGGCTAAAAGGTAGAGTAAATCAGACTTCATTGAGGGATTTTTTCATGGCCCTCGTGGCCTAAAATGAGATGAGGCTAAGAGGGATAGTAAATTAGACCTTGTTGAGGGCTTTTCTCATAGCTCTCACGGTCCCATAGGACTAACATGGGGTGTCGAAGGCCAGACGTTTTCCAAAAAGGGGTACTGAAATTGGGGATACACGAGATATGACTGTTATATAATGACAAAAAAGGGAATTCACCAGAAGGTATCCTCGATAGGTATCCTCAAATAATACAATACCAGGTCTCGGTCTCCGAGTCGCAAACCTCAGCCCATGTTACCGTCAACTCATCACAGTAACTTATATTGTTACGTGGCCGTTTTAGCCATTCAGACAGTCGAAGTCATGGTGTGTGTTTTAGGGGGCAGAGTTAAGTTTTCGGCCATTAAAGGCATGAACGAGGTGATGGTTCGATATATCTTATTAATTCATTATATGAACAGTTCATTTTTCAACTCCTTGTGATCTGTTCCAATAAGAGTAAAACCATCGCTCTGTGATTGGATGAGAGCTGGCGTAGTTTCTTTCATGTACGGCTCCAGTAGAAAATGTTCCGTCTGACGTCACAACGCGAAATATTTGAAATGACGACGCCCGTTTCGAAATTGCTTCATCAACGGAGTGCCTAGCAAGCCGCTTCATTTTTTCTGGATTTTTCACACGTGCGACAGATGGTTTTCCGGATAAAGTGTTGTTTAAATTACAAACCGATTTACGATTTGAACTAAGATGGAATGAGTTTATCTGGTTTATTGATTATTTATCCAGTGTCATCGTGGGTACACGAGAGGTTTATTTACTAAACCTGTGACCGTAAAAAGTTGCCTTGCAGGTGGCAGCTTTTAACGATCACAGGTTTAGTAAACAAACTTAGATCGTGTTTCACAATGTAGGTTTTGGGTTGTGGGTAGAGTCTTATTGGAACATACACGTTACTGTGATGCTTCATGTCTCAGTTGAATATAAGCTTCGAGCTGCAAACCTCTGACCATGTTACCGTCAATTCATCACAATTACTTATATTGTTTACTTAGTGTCTATTGAAGGAACAATTCCGAATAGCCTTGTAATTCCTGTGCTCTCTTTCGTAGTAATGTCTTCGCAATTACGGAATATCGACTGCCAGTAAGCTCTAGAACAGTGGCGACCCAAGGCTGTCTGGGGCCTCCCGGACATACTTAAGCAAGGGACCCCAAATATGCAGAAGGCATATCCGAAGGCTGCAGACATGGGGATGATATTGGTTATAGGAGTGGGTGTCCATCTCATATTGATGGGGGTGTGGGGCAGTGGAAGAGCTATGTGGTGTCTACCCCCCCCCACCCCTCATCTCACCCGCATCCCAATTCAAACCCCTTTTCAGATATATCCACCCAACAATCACATGTAATAGCAGCGCTGAGGCAGAATCACTGATACACCATTTGGTGTTTGGAGCAGGTGCGACTGGCTTGTAAGTGAAGATAGGCGCACATGTTTGCGGTTGAGGCAACGAATCTAAGGTCCTATGCTTTATTTCTACCGGATGCGTTTGTCGTTGAGAAAATTAATATAGAACGCATCGAAATCGGCACGTGTATGCGGTTGCGTACGAAGTTGTTTCTGCCGCCAAAATTCAATAGGCATCGGACTGAAAATGTAGGTTCGAAAGATGAGGCCCGTAGTCTGCCGTAGACCTATAAAAAATGGGTCGATCATATCTGGTTGTCTTCTTTTTCGGTTTTCTTTTCATATTTCGTCTTCTTCTCACAATTACATTGCCGTTTCACTTCATTTTTGGGGGCCCATCGGGCCAAGGTCCTCTGGACCCACTCCAGACCGCCCCAATGGGTGGGGCGCTTCTACTCTACAATCAATAGCACATATCTAGCGACAACTGCTCCACGATAGACGGGTATTCGTGAAGATTGAGTCCTTACATTAGCCTACTTATGACTGCATTCGGATATGATCCTGATGGAAGTGCGTCAGAATTTGAATCATTCCGAAAAATCCCGATATCTCAAAAAGCTCAAGTTGGATTTTCGGGGATTTTTGCTGCATTGTTCATAAACATGTTCTTATCAATCCTTGAAAAAATCGGCTTTCTCCAACTTCTGTCCCTGGTGAACCCTAATGTGCCTGCGCTAACAATAAATGTTGCCAGATTCTACTCAAGTAATGCGTTCAACGTCTGTTTTGTCAAGTCGAATGAAAAAGTGGAATGTTCCAGAAACCGAATCAGGGTAGTTTCAGTAAAGGAATCTCCTTGAACTCATTTTCTATCAACAGGTCCCCCCCCCCCCCCCCCACCCCCGCCCAAGGGCGGCGGAAACTCGATTAAAGTGGAGGGGCACAAATTTACAATGCCATCGTGATTCGACCCAATGTGAGAAAGGTTACAATCGTATATCGGCAAATGTACCATGACTCGCTGTAGTCTCTTGTTTAGATGATTATACCGCCGTGTGGTCACTGTCCTGTCCGTTTCTTCTATTTCAACCATCTTCCAACCCGAAGGCCAGCCTTCGGGTTGGAAGATAGCTGAAGTAGAAGAAACGGATGGATGCGACTGAAAGTGGGATTCTTTGGCTAAATATTGTTTGGATTTGCAAATAATGTTACAGGAATGCCTCTATATTGACACGTTTACATGCGCCCATTTTAACTCATTGTGTAACTGCGAAACATATATGCGGAAAAAAATGGAGGGGCACGTGCCACCTGTGCCCCCCCCCCCCCCTCCTCCGGCTCCGCCGCCTCTGGGTCTCCCGTTGGAAACCTGATGTTGCAAGAAGAGTTCAAGAGGAGACATTTGGTAAGATTTGAGAATATTTCAATGATTCGTAAACTTCCAAATCAGAGGGACTCGAATCGATTTATTTTTTCAGGGCCCGATTATAAACTTACCAAAAATATCACGGAAGTAGACGGAGATATGAGTAGGATTAACACGCTTTACGATCTCTGTCCTGTAAACTTGGAATATGTTGAATGACAAGTATTTAAAACGGAACGACTGTTGGCAGGTATAGTAATTGTCCGCTTCTTCGTCTGAATTTTCTGTCCGCTCTCCCATAATTATGTGGCTTTTTAAATGTATGTTACAAGTGTTAGTTAGTCCTGATTTCTTATCCTTCAAACTGATGATTTACAACGATGTAGACATATCACAGTTACTGTTTCAAAAATTGTGAATTCTGTTCGTGAGTCCAAGGATAGAATTGCCTGAAAAGAAGAAAAATACGAAATATATGACATATCTAAAGAACTGGCACCGACTGGATCTCCTCTGTTGCAGGTGCATGGTTAACCCTTTACCTAACGAATCGCCCGCATCCGCCCGCGTAATTTGCAAATTGAGCAGTTAAAAAAATTGTATTTTTCAAAATATTTCAACAAAACCATATCATGTGACCCCTCATTGGAACGAGCTCATCGGGCTCGTTCCAATGAGGGGTCACATGTTATGGTTTTGTTGAAATTTGTGGAACATTTTTAAAAAATTGTAATTAAAATAATAAAGTTTGATATTCTCTAAAGGGTTAAAGGTGGTTTGTATGACTTGCCAAAAGAACACTTCCGAAACATCACTCAGAATTAAATCCCGATTATTTCCATTCTTTTTTCCTGATATTTATGCTTCAGTATACGTGGCTAAGCCTAAAAAACTGGGTTTAAATTGTTTTCCTGAATTATGCAAGTAACAATATAAGTTCCTGATAGGATGGTTTTCTATTCTCTTGTTTTCAGCAGAGCTGTGCAGTTTCAAAGTTCTATATCCTTTTAGGGTTACACCAATCATTTGGCTATGAAATATTTACAAACAACAGATTCCAGGGGGGCCTTAATCGCTCACCTGATAAAATTATCTAAAGAAAAATTTGAAGTCACATTCAGCATCTACTTGTTAATATTGTTAATCTAATTTAGCTAAGGGAGTGGGGTGGGGGAGAAGGGTCTGTTGGGTAATTCTTTTCTTTTCGTAAAATCACTCATACCCCTTTAAAACACATTTTGAAGCAACGAGAAAAAAATCACTCAGTGCAGCCCCTCCAACCACCCCCCCCCCCCCCCCCCCCCCCCCCACCACACACACACACACACTCCAATGGAGTGAAAGTTCATCTTTTTGCATAAAATCACGCAAAATCCTCCAAATCTTCATTTCAAGCAACAAAAAAAAATTGGCCTAAAAGACCATTTCCAATCCACCTGGGGCCTCAGGTGGTTTACTGGTCCCCAACTCCCCATATGGGCAAACGCTAATCTAATGTACTCACATTTACATCTAACTAAAGTATACCGCAATCTGCTCTGTCACTCGTGGGCACAATTCATTTAAACAAATAGTAAATTCTTCATTGGGTTGTGTGTTAAATTTAAAACCCCGCTGTTGCCCCCAAAAATCAGTCAAGCGTAACACTTTGAACACAAACTTTAGTCTAGGAGTCTTTGTAATGCAATATTCCAAATATCAAAAGATTCCGTCTAGTGGGTCTGAAGGAAAGACCTTTGAACACTATTCCTCAAACTGCCCCAAGTCAAGATTCGGTCTCTCTCATGGAGCCCAAATATGAGCACGGGGATTTGATTCGAACGCACTTGAATCCCCCACACTAAGGGGGTCCACACTGAGGGGGTAACTTCATTTGAAGAACTTCAATTGACATATGATAAGGAATATGCATATTAAATTTCATTCAGTTCGACTCGGTAGTTTGTGAGAAGTTGATATTGTAAAGCTCACGCAAGGTGGACGTACAACAGAAGAAAAATGATCACCTGAGCTCCCCTTGACGTTCACTCAGGTGAGTTAACTGGTGGAATGCCATTTTATTTCTGGTGGTCTGAATTTGTTCTTCAAAATTTGTTTTATTACAAATTATTGGAGTTGTCCATAGGCACTCTCCAATAATTTGTAACAAAGCAAATTTATATACACAAAATATTATTTGCATTTTGACTGAATATGAAACACGAGCAAGGAAAATGTTTGTTTTTGCTCTGGTACCATCATATCTTGAAAGCCCTGATAGTGGCTTCTAGCACTCAGCCCGCTAAGAAGTGTCTGTCAATAGCTGGAATACATAGGAGATAAAATTATTGCGTACATGTCACTCCAAAACTCTTCCTTAACGCTTTGAACACCAGAGGCCGCTTTTCCGGCCCAGGAACATGATACCTCATAATTTAATTAAGTAGGGCGTCTCTTGTGTTAATGTGTGGGATAAACAATCGATATTTTCAACGTGCAGCCATCGTGCTGCACGTTGAAAATATTAATTGGTCTATCCCCAAATACTGGATATGGACTCTTCCAATTGCTGCCATTGAACTGACTTGGAAGATACCTCCAGGGTTCAAAGGGTTAATACGATTGACTTTGGATAGATAGACTGCCGATTAGCGGACCATGGGTCTATATCGCATCATATAACAGACGCACAATGTGCCTCTGCCTGAAAATTTACAAGTGAAGACCACATAAACACATTTATTGATTCTCAGGCCCATTTTTATTTCAATTCATGAGGGATGAGGGCATTTTATTTATGTCTTTTTAAAGTTTTATAAATATCCGAAATAGCACTATAGTATTTACCTCATTCTTTGACAATTCAAATTGAAATGAACAAAATTAATGCCACGCTCGATCTACTACCGTTTTGACTTGGGCCAAGGCAACAGAAAAAGCTATCTATTATCTACCTTAGGTCCCTTTTCAGCCAATCTCTATTGGTTGTCTTGGAAAACGTAGGCTGGGCCGAGGCTCTCAGTGATGAAGAAATCCAGTTATTTGGGAGACAGTTGCACACCAGATTTTAAACCAGAATTTTCTCACTTCTCACGCGGGGGTTCTTTGAACTTCTTTCATATTTATGGTTAGATTTTATCGCTACTGTTTTAGGGAATGTGTTGGGTAGCTATGACGTATCACACCAAACACCAAGATGTCTTGCCACCAGTCTAATGTCGTTATGGGCTATTCGTTTACCCACTTTTTGTGTAGATTGAGTGCGGACTACCATTGATGTAATGTGATATTACTTCACTTATTAAAATATGCAGATATGTTCCAATAAGACTAAAATCCTCCTCATCTGAGTGGAAAAGAGCTCGCTTAGTATATTTTATGTTTACGGCTCAAGTGGCAAATGTCACCGTCTGACGTCACAACGCGATATATTTGAAATGATGTCGCCCGTTTCGTAATTGTTTCATGAACGGAGTGACTTGCAAGCCGCTTCATTTTTTTGGGAAGTTTCACGTGTGCAGCAGACTGTGTTCTGGATAAAGTATTGTTTAAGTTACAAGCCGATGTACGATTTGAACTAAGATGGAATGTGTTTATGTGATTTATTGATTATCAAGTGTCGTCGTGGATTCACGAGTGGTTTATTTACTAAACCTGTGATAGTTAAAAGTTGCCTTGAACAAGGCAACTTTTAACGATCACAAGTTTAGTAAATAAGCCTCTCGTGTATCTAGGCCTACGATGTAGGCTTTAGACTATGGGTAGTGTCTTATCGGAACATATACATTATTGTGATGAGCTGACGATAACATGGTCTGAGGTTTGCGGCTCGGAGCGTATTTTCAACCTCGACGCTTCGCGTCTCGGTTGAACATAATCTTCGAGCCGCAAACCTCAGACCATGTTACCGTCACATCGTCACAATAATTTATAATGTTTTCGTGCCCCGCTTATGTATACTCCAATCGAGATGTTAACACAGTAGTGGCACTAGCGTGACGTTATCATAAAACTACGGCTGTGGTGAGCCTTCATTCCCAATAGTAATTGCCATTAATAATTCGGTAAAATTTAGTCTTGGTTTTAGCAACATTACTTATGTTAATTCAAAGAAAATGAATGGTTTGGGTATGTTCTAGATACAATTGTCTGCATATATCACTTTCTGTACCAAACTCAGATTCGACCTCCCACGGGTAGACCAAATATTAGCCCTGTGATATGATCTGAAGAGACTTGACTCTGATCTTCCGAATTATGTTGTATACCAAATATGAAAGGTTTGTGACTGGCAGAGCTGAAGAAGATTTCCAAAGAATAATCCTCATATTGTACCAAGTTAAAATTCGGGCTCCCATGGTGAGGCCAAGTGTGAACCAAGGGTCCCGAGGTGAACAAATTTGAATTTAAACAAATGTGAATCTGCCCCCCCCCCCCCCCCCCGCCCCCACACCTTCAAAATAATGTTGTGTTCCACCATCAAAAGATTCTGACCAGAGAGTTGAAGAATATCTCTAGAGAATAATCCTCATATTGCACGAAGTTCAAAATTTGGGCACCCATATGTGTCCCAAGTATTAACCTACGAACTTCATTTTAACAACCTTGAATCTCATAAGGATGATGTGTTCTGAATATCAGAGGAGATTGATTGGTAGATCTTAGGGGGAGAGTTTTTAAATAATATCCCTGACATTGCAGTACTAGTAGGTTAAAATTTGCCACCCCCCCCCCCCCCCCGCGGGGTTCCAGGTCAGATATGAACTAAAGGGCCTCATTCAAGCAAATTTTATCTGACGCCCAAAAGTATGCAGTAAACCAACTCCTAAAAAGTTCTGACTGGAGCATTTGAAGAAGAAGAATATTCCCCATTATTATTATATTGTACTAGGTTCAAGTTTTTGGCTCCCAAAGGGACTTGATTTGAAAAAAACTTGCACATCACATAAGGATGCTGCATACCAAATATCAAAAGATTCTAACTAATAGTTCCGAAAAAGATTTCAGAGAATTTTTCACATATTGTACTAAGACATAATTTGGGCTCACATAATGAGCCCAAATATGAAGCCCAGGACTGGATGTGAACAAATCGGAATCTGTCCCCAATGAGGATGCTGTATGCCATCTGTCAAACGATTGTGACTCGTTGATCTGAAGAAGATTTTTAAAGAATATTCTTCATATTGCATAAAGTTGAACTTTAGGCTGCCACAGGGAGGGGGGGGGGGGGGGCTGGTTTTAACAAATTTGAATTTAACCGCCATAGGGATGTTAAATACCTAATATGAAAGGATTATCGAGGGCAGCGCCGAAGAAGATTTTCAAAGAATATTCCTAATATTACACCAAGTTCAAATTCACACTCACGTGGGAAGCCAAAATATGAACCATGGTACTTAGTTTGAACAAATTTGAACCTGATTCTCCAAGGACGCTGCGTAACAAATATCAGACAGATTATGACTGGGGCGTCTCATATTACACGAAGTTAAAATTTGAAGTTAAACCAAGTGACTTGAATTGAAGAAACTTGAATATGATTCGCATAAGGGTGATGTATATCAAATGATTCGTACTGGTGGTTACTGAGAAAAAGTTTTTTTTTTCAGTTTTTGAAAACATGCTGCATATTTTGGAATCTCCATTGGATGCCCTGTGTCCAGGGCTCAAAATAAGCGGTGTCGCGTCGCTTTTTGCTGTGCAAAACTTGCAAAAAGCTACACAATGTTAAATTATGTATAGCATTTTGCGATACAAGATAATCAACTGCAGCCTATTAGGCTGCAGTTGATTATCTTGTATCGCAAAATGTAAATGAAAATTTGCAAACAAATTATGAAAACTAGTTCACTGATGCTTTACTTCTGATTGTGGAACATTCCAGGCATAACTCAGATTAACTCTCCATCAAGCATCATTAGCAACTTCATATGTAAGATGAGTTCTGTTGGTTTAAATACTTCCTGTTTTTACAACATTTTGCATAGAATGTCCATTAAAAATAACTACAAGCCCATCAAATTAAAAATCTCAACTTCCATTTTGAGAACTCGATCAAACAACCAAGACGCCATTTATAACAGTATACAAGTCCATGCAACCCTCAAAGGCAGTTCAGTTAAAAAAACGTAGTAAATGTTTCATGTGTTGCAGATCATTTGGAAATGCCCAGAAATGGATGAAACTATTCTATCTACTTGGAAGAATTCAATATAAAACGGCATAACATAACTCTGGTATACAAAAATAGCTATGTCTCCTAATACTGTTTCATACCAAAATAACAGTTCTCTGCATCGCGCGGTTTCGAAAAAAGGGCTCTTGAAAAGTGTTCTATTTTGAGCTCCTAAAGTTTCGACCGTGGTGCGGGAAACTTTTTTGCCATAAATCAAGTACTCTTGACCCGATAATACCGCATGTCATATTTGGTTCAAGTCAGCGATATTTCCACGGACGCAATCATATTAAGATTCCAAACACTAATTATAGGAATACTCATTAAAAAATTGACTAATAGAGCACGGGGTACACAACCCAGTGCTTCATTAATTAAAATTTTGCTGATGATGATTTTTATTATCTGGTAAACACCTACGTGGACATCACTGCCCGTGCGTGGATTATGAACAGACCACTGCGACTAGACTACTGTATGTAAAGAGGGAGAGGTTTCAGAAAGGGAAGATGCCCACTTAACACTCTACCTTACATAACGACCATAACTAGCCAGCGCTATTTGCAAAAAGAACAATTCAACATTTTTTTCATTTGTTGCCAAAAAAGACAGGTCGCTCAGCACGTTCCGATGAGTAAAGCTGGTATTTTGGTTTTCAGGGTCGGATCCGGTTTTGTGGCAAACCGCAAGACCCAGCAAAAACCGGCTAAGCGGGTTTACCCTGTTCTTTACGGGGGGGGGGGGGGGGGGGGAGGGGGGGCAGACTAATGGCATCGTCAGAGAAAGCGTTATGAAGGATTGTAACCTTAATTGGCAAGAGGGGGTTCAATTAAAGAAATCTTTGGGTGAACTTTACGATAAAGAGAAGCCTAGTTTTGACGAGTATCTGTATGGCACCTTTGGGGGGGGGGGGGGCACTATTGTTCAAGCTGAGGTCGCGACCGCTGGTGTCGAAAATGGAAGCCAAATGTGTAATTCTGGCGTAGTGAAGACCCTGAAACACTTTCTGTTAGAATGCCCAAGATATCAGTCTAACGGAATAAGTTTCTCTGAGGGTATATAATGAGGAAGTAGGATAGGAGAATGAAGGACATGTGGTTAGTGGGTGACATAAAGGAGGGGTTAGTATACTTATCGCAGAGCTTGGGAAGAATGGGGCACGGGATGTCATCAAGCAGTTCGCCTCCAGTAGAGAGGAGAGGCATGGGAATAGGGACGCAGTTGGGAGCACAGCGATAACCAAGGCCTTCTCACTTGAGAACAGCGTCAAATCAGCGGCTGGCCAAAGTGTTATTCTTCTTCTTATTATTATTATTTTTTTATTATTATTATTAGGGAATCTCGTCACTTAGCCTCTCAGGCAAATGGGGCGAATACGTCGTGTTCTCGTTGTTACATTTCTCCCTTGTTGACTCGTCCACTGGACGAGTCAGTCGGGGAGAAAATATGATTGATTGATGGTTGATGATTTTATTCTACGGTATACAAATAGTACAATAGATACAGAAAACAGTAGTTAGTAAAATACATAACACAGCAGAAACTATTACAAACTCTTATCCCATGAAAAAAGAATAAACACGTAGCACCGAGTTGCAGATGAAATGAAAGGCGGGGTACCAAGTACCTACGATTCGGGTTCTCAAAATGTACGAAAAAACAAAAGCATGTCAAGGACGGGAGTAGGGTGGAGGGGTGTCGCCCTCCCTCCCGGCGAAATTTTCAGATGGCGGCCTGACGCCTTGTTGCACTCAAAAGACGAATTTCAACTCCAGAACCCATAAGTTGTATAGGTTACAATACACTGTTTTGGTGCAGACAGCGTCTCTAGCAGTTTGCACCCCAACCTTTAATGGAGGATAAAAATTCCCTGATTTATCAGATTGGTGGAAAATGAACTGAGCTTGTAAGTGTGGATAAACTTTTAAAGTGCATGTTTTGGAAAAAAGATCAAATATTTGTGACAACTGTCTTCTGAAAAGTGTGAGAGAAGATCAAAATTGGGTGGGGATAGGTAAAAATATGTCTATTTCATTCAGTGCGAAACTGGACGGGAGTTTTGGAATCACCAAATTTGAAGGCAAAAGTCACAAGGCGACCTATATTTTTTCAGTATATTTTTTTCATGAGATGGTAAACTAAATGGATAGATGGTTGTTTTTGCCCAAATCAGCTTGATGAGATGCAGAGAGGAGGAAAGATTAGCTTTGTCGTCAAGGTGAAAAACAGTGTATTGTAGGTATCGCGGAACTAAATATTGAAATTAGAGTGAACCGCCTTAAAATGTTGCACTCGGAAATGATGCAATCTCTAAAAATAAACAGCCTTGGGAAAATCCGTTGTTTCAATACAAGTTTGAAACATTCTATTGACATCTTGCATTATTGTTGAATATTCTTGATAAAAAAGAGGGTGATTTGATGACTTTTGGACCTAAAAAATACAATTTACTTTTTGTGTGTTTTTGTAGGGAATTCCCTGAAAAATATGTGCATGTGACCGGTACTTCCCTTTGTGTCAGTTTTTCTCTCTTATTTGTTGCATGACCCCCAGTTTTCAGATCAGAAAAAGTTGTCTGAAGGGCTATACTTGACAGAGATATTTGAATGCCAAAATTCAAGTGATGCGATCATATTTTTTTCCACCTGAACGTTATAATGGTCGCCTATGGGAAAATATTTAGTTCTGTGAGACCTGTAACCAAGAGAAGAAAGTGTTTACGGTGTAGGGGGAGCAACTCTAGTATTTCATCAATGGCCACGAAACTCTGACCTGCAATCGCGATTTCGAATGTGCAAATCCGTTTTTCGACATTTTTTATTTTTTATGCCGCGCCGTGAAATGGCCGGAGGATATAATGTTACCATTGTCGATCCGTCTTTCCGTCATTCCGAAATAACGGTTCAGAGAATCAGTTTTCCGAACATTTTTTTACTATACATTCAGATAAATGGCTCATTTCTGTATGTGGCTTTGTCATGAGTACCTGCGGGCGTGTAAAAGTCAACGCTTAACCCTATATACCTAACATGAAAAGCAGACGACACTTGTAAAAAAAATTCTCGAATAACTAATTTTGTTCATTTTTTGTCTCAAAAACATAGATTATGACCCCTCATTGGAACGATTTTCGACGAGCTCGTTCCAATAAGGTTTCATAATAACCTATGTTTTTGAGACAAAAAATAATGAAAAATAATGATCGATTTTTAAGAATAGCGCAGCCCTGTTTTGTCCGTTACGTTGGGTAAAGGGTTAATCAGATTACCGAGCTGAAGCATACGTGTCGAACTGAAGACACATGTCGTTACATCAGTCGGTCCACTCACACTACCCCTATTTGCTCGCCGCACCATATGAAGGATGTATTGTTACTTTGCACTAAAAGGCGTCCACAAAGTGTATATAAATCGGTTTGTGTGCAAGGTTTCGTGAAAAACCCGGAATCGTGGACCATATAGGCCTACTGCCTGCTTTCTAAAATGGACCTCCGGTGACCCATTTTACAGGGTTCCCACTCAAATGAAAAGTCCTTGAACTTTGGCCCCTTCCTTGAAAAGTGCTTGAAATTGTTTCTAGCTTTGAAATGGTCTTGATTTTCCAATGCAGAGCTCCCCTTGAATAGTACTTAACTTCAGTTTACCTGAAACCTAAGAGAAAATAAGTCTTAGGATAACCCTCCCCACATACATGCGATGTCATAAAATCGACCTGGAATCGCATTTATTTGATCTCTATATTATCTTTTGAGTGCAGCAAGCCATCATCTGCAGTGCTTTAGCATTGCTGCTTTCATGAAAGATGTGTGAGACAATATGAACCAGGTCCGGGGAGAAGAAATTCAGGGTATTCTGTAACGGACACCCTTTCAAATGTGTCGGGATACTGGTGCAAATGCCGAAGGCATCTGTCGCGAGTGTCGAGAGCACGAGCGACGATAGGAGGGTTTGGAGGGTCCCCCCCCCCAAATGAAATCAGTTATTAAATGGAGACTTGTGATGGCTTTTGGGATAAAAAATAACGTTATTTTTTGGCCGTCAAAATGACGGTTTTAGCATCAAGTTTCAAATTTCAAAGTTCATCAGTGAGTGTTCAGTGACCTTTAGCCTTTGACTGAACCATAATTGAAATGATAAATTTATTTCGTCAAGTTGATTTAATAAAGGAAAAACGTCAAGAATCAAACAGATCAAAAATACAACCGTTGGTCATTTGCAGAGCTTAATTCACGATACAGCCCTCTGCTTAATTTTTGGCACTGGAGTCAGAACGAACCTGGGGGGGGGGGGGGGGGGGGGCATGGTTAGTCCAAACATGGCCTGAAGGCCCGTATTTAATTTTATTTTGTTTCGTACACCCTTTAAAGGGATGCACAGAACCCAAAAATTAAAAAAAACGGTCTTTTAGGCCATGTTTGGACTGGGGGGAGGGGTGTGGGGGTGGGGGTGGGCGACAGTCATAACCCAAGAATCCTGGGCCAAATCCGGGCCACGCCCTCCCTACGGCACTGACGTGAACATTCTAACGACGACTACTATTTTAGCTTCTTCTCTGGCCATTTAGCTAAGGAACCATAGCTTATGACCTTCAAGCCTTTACCCAACGAATCGGCCGCATCCGCCCGCGTAATATGCAAATTCAGCAGTTGAAAAAATATTATTTTTCAAAAAATTTCAACAAAACCATACCATATGACCCCTCGTTGGAACGAGCTCTCCAGCTCGTTCCAACGAGGGGTCACATGATATGGTTTTGTTGAAATTTTTTGAAAAATTTGAAAAACTGATATTTAAAATAATAAATTTTGATATCTCTGCGTTGGCTAAAAGGTTTTAATGGACCGAGCACATTCCATTTGGAGGCTTTTAGCTATTGTTGGGCAGGACTGGAAATAAACCGCGAACGATCGTTTAACCCTTAACGTAACGGCCAACTTGAACCGTTCAGCTCTATTAAAAAAATCAACATTCAATATGCATTATTTTTTCATTTTTTTCTCACAAACAGAGCTTATGTCCCCTCATTTGAGCGAGCTCGTTCCAATGAGGGGACCAAATCTATGTTTCTGACGCAATAGATGGAAAAAATAGTTATTCGAGAATTTCGTTTGCAAGTGTCGTCTGACTTTCGTGTTAGACAACGGGTTAAGTACGCAGGGGTTACGCCAATCAGAAAATACGCGAACAAACAACAGGTTACGATGAAATAATACAAGATAAATTGCATTCCTAAATCCGCATGTCAGACTTGATAATCTTTCGGAACAAACTCGACACAAAGGTTATAGGCATTGCATTCAGATAATATGAATATAACAATAACATGAGTTCGGAGAGCGTCCCGGTTTATTAACAGCCCGAGAGCAATAAATAACAGCCCGAGGGTTTATTATCGGCACGAGACGAAGTCGAGGGCCGTTAATCAACCAGAGGGCTGTTATTCATTCCTTGAGGGCCGTTAATAAACCGGGACGCTCGACAAAATCATGTTATTACTATTATTACCATGACCGGAAGCGGGCAGCGGGCTATTAATGAATTTTGTTTTCATTAACCCCGGCGGCCCGCTTCCGGTTGCATGGCGTCATGAATTACGGAGTCTTACCACCCCTCAAAACTCCGTTTATATACTAGAGAACGCCCGCTAAAGTGGTAATAATAGAGTGATATCCCGTTTTCACCTTAACTTGAAGGTGCCAAATAAGTAATGGAAAGTTAGCTTGTAATTATGTGACATGTTATTTTTTTTATGTCGTTGAAAATCTAGACAAAATAATAATTTGTGGCTTTTTTGTTGAACGTTATGACTATTTTATGAACATTCTTCGCAATTACAACACCCAAAATGAAAAATGATAACACTGTTTCGATTTTTGATGGCATCGAAAATAACATCACCTATTTTCAAGCTAAACTTCCCATCACTCGCCACCTCAAGAGAATTTCTGCTGAAATTTATTTATTTATTTATTTATTAGGGTTTAATGACACTTTAACAGCCAAGGTCATATCGTATCGGTGACAGTTTTACGGGTGGAGGAAGCCGGAGTACCCGGAGAGAACCACCGAGCAACGACTAGCAGCTGCCACCTCAATAACATCGTAACTCCGCACTGCAGCACAGGTAGGGTTAGATTGGTTGAAGACATGCGCACCATCGACGTGCAGTACGCCTTAGTACACGGCGTCATCGTACCCCCATATGGACAATCGGGGTTAAGAGCCTTGCCAAAGGACACATCGCGGGAATACGAATCGATCGCTCAGACGGTCACCCATCCAAGGATTAACCGGTCTCGACGTTGCTTAACTTCGGTGATCTGACGAGAACCGGTTACCGCAACGCCACCGCACCGCACCGACCGCCCCCCCCCCCCACCCCACCCCCACACCCGCTGAAATAAATAGCAACAACAAACACGCGATCCCGCCAAAGAGATCGCTCGTTAGTTGTTGAGGTTTATTTTGGCGGAAATAATGTTCAAACACAAACAGCATGTCTGGGGAAGTAAAAACCAAGAAGGTGGAAAAGCACCGCAACACTTTACCCCATAGGTTACCACCACCACAGAAACTCGTAGTTTGGTCAATATTCTTAAACTTTTGGGACCATCATCAAATATCAATACAATAAAAACACAAGATATGACACTTCCTGAAAGAAGACCACAAAATAACAAATATTGTACAGATTTTGATCAAATAAACGGCACTAATTTGCATAAATCATATCCTAACAACCTCAACGACATATATTAATTGTCTAAATCTGCCTTTTCTCACATAATTTCGTAAACTTTATCACATCAGTCGATATGGGCCAAAATGACGATTGACGACCTGTTATTTTCCTTTTCCCAGTGGCAACGCTAGGATTTCAATTTAGTGTGTGTGTGGGGGGGGGGGGGGGGGGGGGGCTAAGTAAGATATGGAGGACCAAGGACGCTGCAGGCCTGAGCTAGAGGAGGATAGGGGAGGAGGTAGTTCAGCGACCTGAACATAGTGGCTACCCCCACCCCCTGAAGGGGGTAGCCACTACGTTCAGATCGTTGAACAAGGGAGGAGGGTGTCCCCTCCCGTTTCTGAAGGGGGGGGGGGTCAAGAGGATCTCCCCCAGGAACAATGTTCATATTTGGACGCCATGGGAGCGATATCTGAGCGTTTCTACAACACCTGACATGATATGTATTGCTGTGTGTGTGTGCCGTGTGCGAGTGTGATATTGGGTGGGAAAACCATTGTCAGATAGTAATTTAAAGTTTGATTTGGGGTGGGGGTGGGGGTCGGGCCCTCCGTGTGGCGCCACCAACGCCTTTTCCAATTACGTTTGATCAAAATTGGTAGGCTGCAGTATTTGTTATTTTGTGGTTTTCTAAAAATATCGTTCCGGGAAGTGTTTGTTTGTTTGTTTGTTTGTTGGTTGGTGGTTAACGTCACATATTTATGCACCATGGCTAATCGTGACACAACATGGAGATGAAGTCAAGTTTAGTCAATCGTTGATCAACATGTTGCCCATTTTAGAGGACTTTCACCCCAAGCATTGGTGACTGGGTCCTATTTTACTAGTAAAGCGGAACTGGTTTACCACAGTAAACAAGTGCTGCTTACTTCCCGGGGTTCCCACGGGGATCCGGGAAGTGTTTAGTCCAAACATGGCCTGAAAGTCCGTAATATAATTTGGGGGTTTGGTACGTCCTTTCGAAAGGACGTACCAAACCCCAAAATTATATTACGGACTTTCAGGCCATGTTTGGAGTAGGAAGTGTCATACCTTGTGTATTGATATTTGATGATGGTACCTGCATTTAAGAATATTGATGAAACTACGAGGGCCTGTGACCATTTTCAGGAGAAGCAAAACTGTGAGAACCGTATTCATAATAACTGCCAGAAGTACACTCATAAGCAAGCTAATAAAGTTGACATACCTTATTAATACCTAGCAGGAGGCACCAGCGATCAAGCTGTATTCTGTTGAAGATGGGGAACCGTCCGACTTTGAAGAGTTTGGCCTCAGTCTGTCCTGCGTCACAAAAGTTTTCACGATCGCAAATGTCAAGTACGTGTTACGACGAAACTATCTTTATTTAGAAATGTACTTCCTGAAAAAATCCCCACAAAACAATTTCGCCTGAATCTCATTGGCCTTGTTTGTTTTGACAACTTTGGATATTTTGTTACAATGCTGAGTTTACATCGCAATTATATTGAACAATGTCGCCATACTGTTTTGGCCAGATAATTTGTGACCAAGCGAATAAATGAGAAAAATTTTCGAGACTTTATAAAAAAAACCCTGAATCAGGTACAAAATTAGTTACAACGGAACATCCTTGTCTTTCTTGTTTGTTTCACGGGTCGTTGGTAAACTGAACAGATCGGGATTTTTGAAAAAGTAAATATAGCTGACTGTTAGCTTGGTTCACTTTGCAGTCAACTGAGTTCACAACTTTAGAAAGACAACCCGACGACTATATCTTAATTTCCTCAGAAAGTACGAAAATATAAAAAGTCATTTTTTTCTGAATAGTATAATATATGCACATGTCATTTTAAATCGTGCAGAATATAATTTTCTAAATTCCTTTTGTTGAATATTTCTGTTTCTGTTGTCAAAACAGCGGATTGCAGTAGATAAATTTTGAATGAAGGGGTACCACGCAATATTGAAGTAAATGACGAGTTTTGGCTGTCCACAAAAATTTCACCCAAGCTTGAAAACATCGTATCCGGAAGAAATACTTCAGTTTATGCTACTCCCACAAGCAGTGCTACAAGTCCGTAATAAACTTTGATTGCTTGCTGGGTAAAAGCTGAATGTGGCGTCCTATTCACCCACGGCCAGTGGCGTAGCTATGGGGGGTGGAGGGTGGTGTAACTTACCCCCCCCCCCCCCCCAAAAACAAATATTGGACCAATGCAAGTTTCATACAACATAGCCCTTAAATGGTCTCCAATATAGTGGCTACAAATACCTCAGATTCGCTCTGAGAGCACAACATTTTCTCGGGGTGGTGGCGGGGGGGGGGGGGGGGGGGGGTGCTAGTAATGATAAGGAAATATCATCTTCCCTTAAAAGAAACTGGCTTGGGCACCCACGATTAAAGAAACCTGGCTACGCGCCTTCCCGCGGCAAATAACAAACTGGTATGAAATTTAGGTTTCTTTGAGAATATACTTCAGCCGCAAACTCAACTGCACGGAAGTAGGATACTCTGTTTCTGATTGCATAAAATGCTTTGGCTCCTGGGGGGCACATAATACGCCCAGAAGCCAAAGAACTTTATATTATCACATTTGTATTTGGGGGAGGGCGTGTGCTTACGTCATCTGGGCCCCGCCATAGATTGCAGGGGTGGCGGAACCGGGGGTGGTGGCTGGGCTGGGGGGAGGGCTTCTGCCCCTCCACTTTTTTTGCCGGGCCATGTTTTTTTGTATGCATATATTTTAACACAACCAATGACTGGTGAAACAAGGGGCGGATCCAGAGCCTCCCCCATATTATCGCCAGCTATGTTTCTCTCGTACTGGTTCAGTTTCGATGGATTTCGGATCATTTTTTGCAGTAAGTGGCAGCAAACGCTAAAATGTATACAGTCTGTTAAAAAATCGGTCAACTGAAGTAGATCGTAATCTTACAGGCATACAAGTACCAAATCCACCCCCAGACAAGATAATCCATAGACAGTATAATTGCTGTAAACGTCTGGTAAAGCATACAGGTGAGGTCTATTTATCAGCTTTGGTCGTTACGACCAAAGCTGATTTATAGACCTCACCTGTATGCTTTACTGACGTTTTTTAACGGCTCTCAAAGTGTGAAATCTTTCAAATACAGAATTTAAATTTTTCATACCGACGACCATCCATCGCCCGATCCATCCCCTCCCCACCCCACATTGAAAATCGTTCCGATCGCTTCTTGGTGACTAATTTTTGAAATGAAAAGAAATAGAAAACTATAAGTAGAGTTTGACTTCGTCACAACTCGACTGAAAATACTGGCCTCTGTGGTTCAAATTTCTGATTACAGAAGGAAATATGCAACAATTGAAATTGTGGGCCAGCATTTGTGGGTGGTGGTGCTATGAAAGATCACCCTCACCCACTCCCACCTCTTGATGCAGTATATAATTAACTCTTTGGACCCTGATGGTATATTTCCTGCCAGTTCAAAGCCATCAGCTGGTAGAGTCGATATTCGTTACTTGGGAGAAGACTAATCAATTGTAACAGGAGGAGAGATAAGTGTGGGAGCCGGGGTTCGTACCATCGACCTCTAGCACACAAAGCGACCGATTTACCACGAGACTAAGAGATCCGGACCAACCAGGCTGGTTGGTAAATGGCCTTTATACCTCGACCGCTACACTACTCCCCCCTTCTTTTGAGATTCACCACATATGAATCTCACCCAGGTTCCTCCCTCAGAACGGTCGAAACACCCGCAGTGCCACCTACTGCTGAGGATCGGACGAGCCCCCAAATGCAACAGGAGGAGAGATAAGTGCGGGAGCCGGGGTTCAAACCGTCGACCTCTAGCACACAAAGCGACCGATTTACCACCAGACTACGAGATCCGGACCAACCAGGCTGGTTGGTAAATGGCCCTTATACCTCGACCGCTGCACAATATTTGGTAAATATTACCAAAACTAATAGATATCAACAAAACATAAGGATTATGGTCAAGTCAAACAAATATTTATTCACCCAAACCTATCAGTAGTGAACTACTGCTTTGTCCACCCATGAAACTGTCAGACACGAGGTGATCCTGCCTATTGAAAGTGTCGTTAAACCCTAATGAATAAATAAATAAAATGTGTTCAAGGAAATAGAGCTCTTCATTTTTCAGCTCTGGCATGGTGGTAATTAACCTGCCAAGTACTTTCCAGAATTTATCATTCTATCAATTCATGGTTGCTGTTAGGAAGCCACGACTTGATTTAACCCTTCACCCAATGTAATGGTCAAAACCGGCCAGCACGATTCACAAAACTCACCATTCAATTTTCATTTTTTGTTTCAAAACTACAGCTTATGACCCTCATTGAGCTCGTTCCAATGAGTGGTCATGCGCTATTGTAAAAAAAACAAAATAGTTATTCACGAATTTTATTTGCAAGTGTCGTCTGCTTTTCATGTTAGGTGAAGGGTTAAAGAGAAATTTAACAGAAACTGGCAACAACAAATCACAAAAGGTATACTCGTATTCATAGGAGTACATACTGTGAATAAGAAGAGCCAGGATTAAACCTCTACTAGGTAACAACGTATTTTTAGTCTACGCTGGAAATCCACCACCAGCAGGCAAAGTGTTAAATCTATTGTAATGTAAGTATTTGTTTTAGTAAAGTCTCTAAAAAAAACTATGGGCTATCCTTTGGTTGGTGGCAACCTTTTTCCAATTGTTCACCAAAAAACTGTGTCTTATATGATTGGTATAGTGAAATATCAAAGAACACTCACCCTATTTCTGGTAAAAAAAACCCCAACAAAACAAGAAGCACCATGGGGCCTTAATATCTAAGAAGTATTTTGGCCCACATTCAGTTAGTCACGGTTCATCAACACTACAGAGGAATGAAGTCATGAAATTATTCATAACTATGATGTCCATGTCAGAGGATTATTTTCACAGGTCTTCCCGACTGCTGCTTCCATTTCTATCAGCTGTAGACAAGCACTGCCAAACTTCCAAGGGTTGTCACTGCAGTTCGAAATGCAATTTTTATGGAAAAACACTAAGGAATGGATTTGAACAAATTTGGACCCCCCCCCCCCCCCCCTCCCCCACAAGTCCAAACAGGGACACGAGTTGAACGAGTTGAACAATCCTGAATCTGATCTTCCCAAAGATGTAAAATACCAAATTCGAAAAGATTCTGATTGGTGGTTCTGGAGAAAAGGATTTTTGAAGAAAATCTCTCATACTACACCAAGTTAAAATATTTGGGCTCCCATAAGGATTTGAACAAATTGAATCTGCCCCCCCCCCCCCCCCCCTCCCCTTAGAGATGTTGTATAAGACCAAATATGAAAGGATTCTGACAGGTGGATCTGAAGAAGAAAAATGTTGAAGAAATTTCCTCATATTGCAGAAAGTCAAACTTTGGGCACCAATAGAGAGCCCAAATATTACTCCAGTGATCTGATTATAACAAACTTTAATCTGAGCCCCCTAAAGATGTTGCATACCAAATATAGAAGCACTCTGACAGGTGGATCTGAAGAAAAAAATTAAAGAAATTTCCTCATATTGCCCCAAGTTAAACTTTGGACGCCAATAGAGGGCCCAAATATTAATCTAGGGACCTGATTTGAACAAACTTGAATCTGAGCCCCCTAAAGATGTTGCATACCAAATACGAAAGGATTCTGACAGGTGGATCTGAAGAAGAAAAATTTCCTCATATTGCCCTAAGGTAAAATTCAGGCCCCCAAATATTAACTGAGACTTGATTCGAACAAACTTGAATCTACCCCTCGTAACAATGATGTTTAGAAAATTCTAAAACATTTTGATCGGTGATTCGGAAGCTTATTTCCCATACTGCCCTGAGTTAAGATTTGGGCTCTTGTAGTGTATTGAGCCCAAATACGAACAGAGAGGCTTAAATTGAACACACTTGTATCTGACCTCCTATGGATGTTGTCTTCCAAATATCCGAAGATTCTGATCAGTGGTTCTAGAGAAGATTTTTTTTTTAATATTTGCAAATATGCTGACTCAGGATTTTATAGATGCCCCCTCCCCCCCCCCCCCCCCACCCTCCCCTCACACACACACACACAGGACAACACGACACAAACAAGGAAATTTTTTTATCATTTGATTCTACTGGTCGTAGGATGCTTCATACCAAATAACAGTTCTCTGTTCCGTGTGGTTAGGGAAATATGGGAGTTTGAAAATATTTATTTCTAGCTCCAATCGGACCATCGGTTCAGAAAACACAAATTTTGGGCAGGGCCAAAAATCTCGCCCTTCCAATTACGAAAGCAAATATTACTCCACAAACTTCGTCTGAACAAACGTTATTCTACACCTCAGAAGGAAGCTCCATACAAAATATCAAGTCACTGTACCCACTGGTTCATGAGATTTGTCTAGCATTTTTCCCCACCCCCTCCATATGGAGCGTTGCAACTTTATTTAAACAAACTTGAATTGACATATGATAAGGACCGTGCATATCAAATTAGGTTCAATTTTGCCCAGTGGTTTATGAGAAGTTGATAATGTAAAGTTCACGACAGACATACGGACAGAAAGTGATCACCTGAGCTCCCCCTTACTTTCAGCCAGGTGAGCTAAAAAAAGGACCATCTGTGACTGCTCGGTCATGGATGCCTCCTACACTATGGCCAAATGGCCTATAATACTGGAATGAAAAGTTTTGTGTTGAGTTTGGTGCTCACTGTAGCCCATAAGGTTTTGAATTTAATAAAAATACATCTGAACATAGCATCCAAAAGCTGTATTGACCTTATTTCTATAAGGCCAATACACCCCCTAACATGTTGGAACATTCTGAACAGAACCAAACACATATGTATGTCACCTGAACAGGCATACAGTGCAAGTCAAAATACAGTTGTAGGATAACAACTATGAACTATTATCTTTCTCTTCCCACACCGATAAGACCAGAAACTAACAGCATTTTCTAGAAAGCTATCGCAGGGAGCTTTCCAGAAAGTGATGTCAGATTCTGGTCTTATCAGTGCACAAGCAGCAGTATACTTAGTTTATTGCAGTTATTTTACAATTTATTTAGACATGTTCTGTAATGTGCTAGTTCTTTTGATAACGAAATTTGAATAGTTTTATAGAATAGTTTTATTGGAAAATATACTATTCAAAAAAAAAAGAAGGGGATATTTGATAAAAGTGAGATATATGAAAAATATATTTATATTTTAATCAAAAAGACAGTTGAGGCATTGCACTGTGACATCTGGTGAATGATTTCAGCAATAGTTGGACGTCGGACAAGCGCGGATCTGACGTGGCATACTCCTCACCAAAAGCCCAATATCAGCTTGACTGATGTTATTCCATTCTTCCTGCAGTGCAGTGGCGAGTTCCTGGACATTGGTAGGGGGCTGTTGTCGTAGTCTCCTGCAAAGCATATCCCAGATGTGCTCAATTGGTGAAAGATCGGAACTTCGTGCTGGTCAAGGCAGTGTAGTGATGTTCTGCTCCTGAAGGAACTCTGTAGCGACACGGGCCCTGTGTGCTCTTGCATTGTCATCTTGGAAAATGAATCGATGGCCGTGACGTCGCGCAAATTGCACCTCATGAGCTGCTAAAATGTTGTCCCGGTGGTACTGCCCTGTGACACGTAATGCTGTTCTGCTTGTCATGGTTATGCCTCCCACACCATAACCAATCCACCACCAAACCGATCATGCCGCCTAACGGTTACATCATGGTATGGTTCGTTCCGCCGCCGCCACACTCTGCTTCGCCTGTCGGGGAAGTCAAGAGTGAACCTCGATTCATCGGAAAACATGACATTGCTCCACCGAAGATTGTCCTAGCACTGTCGTCTCCACATTATGCCTTGCTGCGGTGTGACGTTCACTTTGATGGCGGTTATGTAATGCTGTGGTTCGGATGAAACGATCCTGGTTAGCAGTTGTCGCTCTTGGACGACCTGACCGACGCCTGTCAACATTGCCCGTCTGACGGCAGCGTGACCACAACCTGCTGATCACGTTGAAAATTTGAGCCACTGTAGTCTTTTGCCAACTTCCAACAGCACGTAAACGTACGTCACGTGTCCGTGTCCACATACCTCACAAGTTACGTTTCGACCAGAAACTATTGAACGAGTTTACACCAAGAAAGAAACGAGGAGACCTCCGAAAAAGCCCGCCCAGTACAAATGAAAATTTCAAAATGTACCCCACAGACATTAACGTGGCGCTCGTGCGAAAACCTACACGAAGTTTTCGTGGGCCGGTGACATTCATGATCCACACTAAACTTGGTAACATATTGATGTGTCCAAACACACGCATCCAATACCATTTTCCGAAAATATCAGTATCAGTTTGAATATCCCCTACTTTTTTGGAATAGTACAGAAATAAAATTGCGCAATAGCTCATCTGCTCGCTAAATAGCTCATTTTGGGAACTCAGAAAAGGTCTAAAAAGGCAGAGCAAGCAGTAGCGAAAAAAACAAGTTACAAGTTGGATAGTGGCATGAAATGGGACCCGTAGTGGCAATAGTGTAATGATAGGTACTAGGAGCTGTAATAGTACCACAGCTTAGTAATGATGGGACTCCCAAGGACAGGACAAAATAGTAGTAGCCAATACTAATGGTACCACTATAAGGGTGGTAGACAACAGTACAGTGGAGCCCACTTAACTGGATATCTCTTAACTGAATAACCCTGTTAACTGAATATAATTCCCCAACACAAAACCATTCACCATACCTCCAGAACAAATTTGTCCAGTTAATTGAATATAGGTTATAGAGTGAACTTCTGTTAATTGAATAAAATTTTTTCTAAACTGCAGAGAAATTACACTGACTCTCCCCAGTTTTCCTTTGTTTATAGACCTATTTGGCCTCAGTGCATCCAGTACAGGCATTTAATCTATTATATCTTGTTTGACAAATTGACAGAGCTCATGGAGCACTGTCAAACAAGATATAATAGAATAAATGCTAAGTTTATCTCCAGAATACAGGAAAGTGACACAATCCATGTTTATTGAATACTCCTGTTAATTGAATAATTGTCATTGGCAAAGTGGTTATTCAATTAACAGGGTTCCACTGTACTGGATGACTACAACAGAGACTAATCAAAGGACGGATAGTCAAGACAAGGTGGAGGCCAATGGTCAGACTACAAGGAGCTATATAGGAGCTTGGAATCCCACTTATAGAATTCCTTTTTTCCGAAGTGTGCATAAGAGTCGTATGTGGAGTCACTCGTTAGAGCAACTGTTTAATAGCTCATTTGCTTGATGGGATATGAGGTATTCAAGCAATTACTTTTCAGTAACTGCTCGATAGCTAATTTGCTTGACAAGTTGTTCGAGCAAGCAGTAGTGAAAAAAAAAACCCAAGTATGATAGTGATATGAAATGGGACCATTAGTGTACTAAAAGCCTTAGTAGTGTCACAAGTTAGTAATGGGTTGAGACATTCTAGCACAGAACAGAATATAGGTAGCCATTAGTAATGGTACAAAACTGCAAGGCTGGTAGAACACCCTAGTAATGGACAAGCCTGAATATAAGCAACCTGTCATTTGCAAAAATGAGGTCCCCAGAGGATGAATTTGCTGATGCTATCCTATACAGTCGGCCAATTTATCCTCTAGGTACATCTTTCTGTTTTGTCTCGAGACCTTGATTCAGATGAAGGTTCACAGAGGGTAAATTTTGTGATGCTACCCTGTTGTGCAGGGTAGCATCACCAAATTCACCCTCGGAGGACCTTAGCTTATTTTCTGGCTTGGTAATGGAGAATACAATACAGGCCGACCATAACACAAATGGTGGTGACTTGGGACAAGTCAGCAGTGGTGGCCTTGGAGCTAGAACAGGTGTGGGGTGGTCCAGAAGCCAGGTGCTGAATAGGGTTAGGAGCTTTTACTATCTTCAGATAGATATTCTTCAAAAGGTATCCTCAGATTGTACATCATCATGCTATAGGTATCCTCAAATATCAAGAGGAGTCATAGAGCCGTATGTAGATTCACCATTTCGAGCAATTGCGATATAGCTCGATGGAATTTTGAGTCACTACTCGCTAGCTTATTTGCTTGATAAGATTAGAGTTGTTCGAGTAATACCTATCACACCTGGCGGTCAACAGTACTAAGGACTACCACTGAAACAACAGAAGTACAGACTTTACATCCTATACTTCCACACCAGAAATCCATGCATTATACCTACCTACCTACCTACCCACCCCACAACACTACTTGACCTGGTAATATGCACTATCTACATCAGTCATAGGATAATAGAAAGCCTTAAGTGGATTAGTAGTACCAAGAGCTAACAAATCAACAGGGGTATATAACACCCATATTAAACTACTGCACTAGATAACCATGTATTACCCTCATCCACCCCACAATACCACCTGGCATAGCATTCCATTCCACCTATACCGGTCACAGAGAATATCTAGTGTTTTTTAGTGGACACCGAAAATTATTTGAGCGACCAAGACAAATGTTTATTTCAATCATTTCTCTTGGTCAAGAGTGAGATAATTTTTGGTATCCACTCAAACTATTATATGCTTTTTAGAAGAATCTGATCATTCCTATCGATTTTAGAAGAATCTGATCATTCCTATCGATAATTCTACTCGTTTCAACCTTGAATTGATGCATGAAAGTAAACAGCTGATGCTCATTGATACGCAGAAGTGATTTGATCAATACTTGGAACAGGTTGCATCTTGCAATCTGATTCAGCCAGCAGGTTCATGCATCAATTCAAGGTGAATATGTGTTGAATTATTGCTGGAAAGGATCGGTATCCACTCAAAAACACTATATTTTCCTTTCATTATACGTTTTTGGAACAAATTGATCATTTTCAGTGATAATTTGACTTGTACTCACCTTGAAGTGATACTTTGAAAACCGCCAATTTGATTGATACCGTACAAGTGAAAATTTCGTTTTCTTCACTGAGGGGATACGATTCCTATCTTTCCGCAATTTTTTCGATAATTTTATCGTTTAGCGTATATAAAAAGTATTATGTTGATAAGGAGTAACAAGGGCTAGCTGTAGATCAACAGACGTTTGTACCACCCATACTATACTACCATATCCGTCTAGTACAAGAAGCCAGGCACCCCCTGACCTGAATAACGTAATGTCGGATTGCACAGTGGAAACAACAGTGATCAACATTTCTATGACCCTGCATGCACATCATGACATCACAATGTTATTGTCAACATCAACTGTTTCACAGGGGAAAACCTTCAAGAAAACCCAAATTCCCTATCAATTTACCTTCACATACCCATACTTTTTATCCAAAGCACTGAGGGCACATATATCACTCTACATATCATAGTATACTATATATGCAGTACATACACCACCAGGTGGATGGAACCAAAGTTTTGCACCAAAAAATTCTGGTTCCTATGGAATTTAACACCAGCTGCATCGGCAAAAGTGGGGATAATCAAGGTCATTCAGGTACATGCTCTACTACTACTGTAGGATTAAACTAGAAAAACTGTGGGCACTGCTCACGAACTAATACGACCCACTCCCACCAAGAAGCATTTTACAACAGTAAAAATGTGTTTAATGTAGAGAGCACAAACACTGACCCCCTCCACCCCGAAGCTTGAATTGACAAAGCCCATTTTTCAATATGTGAAACTGTAAAAATGAAAATATCTGAAAACAAAATAGAAAGTACACATATGGAAAACCCTAAAAATGAAAATATCTGATAACAAAACAGGAGGTGCACATCTTCAATGTATGTAAAAGAATGTCTGAGAGTTTCAATGGAATCAGTTCACTGGTTTAAGAGGCGTTGCGGATAGCAGAAGTGTACATCCCTAAAGCGTAACGGACGGACGGACATCGAAATATGAAAATATCTGAAAGAAAAATAGAAGGTGCACATCTTCAATGTATGTGAAAAAAGGTCCGAGAGTTCCAATGGAGTATGTTCAATGGTTTAAGAGGAGTAGCGGATAGCAGATCTTTCCCCCTCCCTACTGAAACCTGAATTGACAAAGACCATTTTTGAATATGGGGAACTGTAAATATGAATTATCTGAAAAGAAAATTGGAGTTGCACATCTGCAATGTATGTAAAAGAATGTCTGAAAGTTTCAGTGAAATCTGTTCAATGGTTTAAGAGGAGTTGCAGATAGCAGATCTGTACAGAATGTCAATTGAATTTGACAAAGTTGATTTTTCAATATGGGAAACTGTAAAAATGAAAATATCTGAAAAGAAAACAGGAGGTGCACATCTTCAATGTATGTAAAAGGACGTCTGAGAGTTTCAATGAACTCCGTTCACTGGTTTAGGATGAGTTGCAGATAGCAGATGTGTACCCCCCTAAAGCGTAACAGACGGACGGATGTACAGACGTACGAACGGACATAGTGAACACTATATACCACCCACTTTTCAAGTGGGTGGTATAATTATTATTGAACCTCCCTGTAACAAAGCAAAAGTAATGTGAAGCATGGTATGCCCCAAGTGCATGTTGATGAGGCCAGTATGAAGTTTTTGGAATATGGGATATGGACAATTATTGAAAGGAACCTTCGACTACTCATCTTCAATACGTCACCAAGAGATGGCATTGATCAGGGAGGCATTCTTGAGTTGATGGAAACCAAATCAAGATGGCTGCCTAGGTGGCCATACTGATTATTAAATCTAGACAAGTATCAAAAAGAACCTTTCACCCTCTCACAATATCAAGAGGTGAGAGTAATCAGTTAAGGAATAAAAACTTAAATGGCAGAAACCAAATCAAGAAAGTGAAATTGCCAAATTAATATAGTTGCAGCCTGCAGTGGCAGCCATATGATATTGAATGTAGAATCATCTAAAGAACCATTCGCCACCCATCCTCACTGCAGGCCTGGAAATAATCTGCTTATGACTGTTTTGGTAGGGCTGGCATGTTTAATCAAGAAGTCGACTAATCATTGGCAGCACACATAATCAACTTCCAATTTCCAAAAGCAGTGTGCAAAATTTCAAAAATGACTCTAACCGACTGACCATTCACGTGGGTTGAAGATGGCTAACAGAGTGCTCGGCTATGTAAAAATTCTTGGGAACCTGCTTTTTTATCCTTAACAAGTATTCATATATTGCATGGAATTGAAATATATATAGCTTCTCACGGCAAAAGTCTAAAAATCGATTAAGACACAAGAAAGGATGCTTAACTGGTAGAGTGCTAGAAGCCCATATTTTGGATTTTATTCTGAACTGCAGGTACCTAAAGTTAAAGGCATCATATTCTGTGGATGTCCTTCATATTATCTTGTAAGTAAAATTACTTCATCTCCATTGATTTGCATTGTTACAATTCACGGGAGAGTGCCTATAGGCACAAAAATGTCTGAACAAATCTTGAGACTGAGAAAAAATTTAGCACTTTAGCAGTCAAGTGACTCAGACTTTACCATTCAAAATGTAACTTTTGGCTAACCGGTCATCTGTTCGCGTAGATTTAAATTTGCGTAGCCACCACGCAAACGAAACGAGCGTTCTCGTCAAATTTTGCACACTGCAAATGTCAACAATAAGTTAAGTGTTTATGGGTTCACATCACTTCTTTTCAACTAAGTTATTAGTTACATTCCTCGAATTTAAGGCGCATGCTCAGAGCACAATGCCCAAGTCTTAAAGAGTATAATCTTACACATACATTTTTTTGTGCAACTAACTAAATAAAGTGACAGCAAACCTTGGAATGCAAATCCTCAATGAAAGGAAAATAACACTGATTTGTCAGTTGACTGCGAATACATAATAATCTTAGGTGCACATTCAAAATCACTTAACCACACAGAAATAAAACCACGTGTGTGTTTCTGGTTAACCAACAAAAAAAGCCAGAAAATAAGCAATCTGTCATTTGCAGAATGAGTTTCCTAAGGGGTGAATTTGCTGATGCTATCCCACACAGTGGGTCAATCTATCTTCTCAGTACCTTTCTGTTGAGGTTTGAGACATTGATTCAGACTGAGGTTCACAGAGGATAAATTTAGTGATGCTACCCTGCTGTGCAGGGTAGCATCACCAAATTCACCCTTTGGGGACCTCATTTTGCAGATGACAGTCTGCTTATTTTCGGGCTTGCAACCAAATCTATTTTAAGCTTGCAACTCTATAAAAAATTTTCATTACCTTGATATAGATGTTGTAGGTAAAATGTGTTTGCAATCATCGATAAGATGATCAAGAGCATGGGAACCAAATGGAATGGGTCAGTTGGGGATACTCCAGACAGGATGGTTTGTACACAAGTCAGTTTGAGGCTTTGGAAGAAATTTTATGGGGGAAAGTCAACAGGCTGTGGGTGTCAAAAAGGTGTGTGTTCAAACACTGCTATTAATCGTAATTATAAAAGGCTGCCTGGCCACACGTCCCCCCAAAAAACTGTGGAATTTGAGGTTGAAAAAGGGACATAACTCTGGCAAACAATGTTGGACCAAACCCTGATTTGAACTTGACCTGTGGTTTATGTTGATACACCTATATACCAAATTTTATTTGAATCATTCAACAACAATTAAAGTTCTCATCAGGAAATCCCCCAAAAATGAATTTTCGAAGTCTATAAAAGGGCATAAATCTGGAAAAATTGTCGGACCATATCCCGATTCGAACTTGAGCTGTATTTTATGTTGATACATATACATGCCAAATTTAATTTGATTTGGCCAACTATAACTTAAGTTATCGTCAGAAAACCCCCCCAAAAATGAATTTTTGAAGTCAAAAAAGGGGCATAACTCTGTCAAAAATTTGTTGATACACCTACATACTAAATTTTATTTGAATCGGTCAACAACAACTAAAGTTACCAACGGGAAACCAAAAAAAATTGAATTTTTGAAGTAGAAAAAGGAGCAAAACTCAGGCAAAAATTGTTGGACCGCACCCCGATTCAAACTTGACCTGTATTTTATACTGATACACCAACATACCAAAATTCATTTGATTTGGCGCACTGTATCTAAAGTTATCTGGAAACCAAAGTGGGATGGACGCATGCACGGACACCAGCTATTTTAATTGTCTCCCGAAAAAAATTATTTTGGGGGACAAATACAACAATGAGCCTTTGCACTTTGTACTGCCCCAAGTTATCCCAAATATGTCTTTTGGTCAGAATAATGCACAACAAATTTAAAAAAAATAAATCTTCTGTCCCCTTTTTTGTCTTCACTGGTAGAATCTGACAAATCACATTCCACCATACTCCCTGCTGCCACCCCCTCCATCCTCATTTATGAAATGTTTGTGTATAGTTTATTTGTTGTATGTGTTTAATAGGTTAATTCCGATTTACATCTTGATTCAGTTTTATAAAACAACCTGATGTTGTTCGATTCTGACTTGTCTTACTTAATTCAACAAAAAATTTGACATGTCCATCTGTTTCCCACACAACTTATCTCTTAAAAGTTAAACAGTTTATTGTCTCAACACATTAAGTTTATCTGTCCTAATGCATATACAAATCACCAAGGTGACAGGAGGCATCTAAACTGCACAAAATTACTTCTTTTAGAGTAGATTTGTGAATGAGATGCTGTCTATCATATGCCCTCCCTAGGCCAAGGAGCCTAATAATGAGTAATAGGGGTAAAATAATACCCCAATACATTGTAATTGATGCAGGAAAGTATTAAAATAACTATACAATAACTAATACAACTCGAGGCAGAAATATGAAAAACATTTTCCTTATCGTTTCTATGGTTCACAGAGTATTATTAGTCGAAAATTTTTCTTCAAAAGTCGATTAGGAAATTTCATAATCATGCCAGCTCTATGTTTAGATTGGGGGCACAGAGGCATTGCGGTAACCGGTTCTCGTCAGATCACTGAAGTTAAGAAACATTGAGCCTGGTTAGTTCTTGAATGGGTGACTGTCTGAGTGGTCGATTCGGACCCCCACGTTGTGTCCTTGGGTAAGGCACTTGACCCCGATTGTCCACATGGGGCACGATGATGCCGTGTACTAAGGCGTACTATAAGTCGATGGTGCACATCTCTTCAACCAATCTGACCCTGCCTGTGCTGCAGTGTGGAGTTACTATGTTGGGGAGCTGGCAGCTGTTTGTCGTTGCTTGGTGATTCTCTCAGTCTTACTCCACCCGTAAAACTGTCACCGACACGATATGACCTTGGCTGTTAATGTGTTGTCAAACCTTAATAAACAAATAAATCCATGTTTAGGTTCTGGATGGGTTAAGCAAATTGTAAAATATGCAAACGAACTAACTACAGTTTACGACGAGTAATACCACATACCTTTATTAAATTACCAATCATGCTTGTTTTACCAGAAAGACATGACAATCTTTTGGATCTACCTCAACTCAAAGGTGGAGTATTGCATCCACATATGAATAGAATGACATGCTGTTTCCATCTTAACTGGCTGAGAGCTACATTATTTTTGACGGTCGGAATTTGCTCATCAAAATTTGTTTTATTACAAATTATTGAAGAGTGCCCTCAGGCACTCTTCAATAATTTGTGATACAACAAATTTACATAAACAAAATATTATTTGTGTTTGAGTGAGCAAGGAAAAAGTTGACTTTTGCTCTGGTACCCTCATTTTCTTAGTGTACTCTGTTTGTTATCTGGGTTTCGCACAAGATTGGACAATATAATAAATTCACATTTAAAAATAAAGATTAAAGAAATGGTTGATTCTACTGTTTCTTCTGCAGCTTCACATAAACTAAAAATCGCGACATCGACGCCGTAGCTGCGACGGGTGGTGCAATCTCACAAAATTCTAAGTCCATCAAGGGCCATAACTCCAAGAAAAATATTTGAAACAACACATGCACTGAACAGTGGCAGACATCAATAAGATACACTTACATGCCAAATATCAAGTCATTCCATCAAGTATTTCAAAAGTTATTGAGTTTTGAAACTCGTTGGTCACAGACCGACAGACAGACCGACATTGCCACTTATTGAGCTGCTAGTCGCAGATAAAAACTGAGGGTAGAGTTTGGTGTATTTCCCTTATAAGATGCCATCCCAAAATACTGAGTACACAGGTTGAGAACCCAGTTCTCCATTTGTACTCGGTTCTGATAATCTGGTGGACCTGTATGCTGTTCTCTGAGCACTCAGTTCTGATACCGATACCGAGTGTGAACCGTGCACAGGTTTGTCTTTTGACGAAGTCCAAGTCAACTGTACCTTGTGCACCTTGCCAAAATTAATGTGGCATACTGAGTTTCTAGATAATTACTACAAACAGTATAGGACCCAAGTATCTCACGATCGTAATTAGTATTTCTACTTTAAAAACCATCTTTACAAATAAACGCGTGGTAGAATGCCTGCTTCAGGAAGCACATCATTTTATATAGGCAATACTGGACCAGGTTCATCTTCCAAAAAAGTATGACAGCTTAGTTCAACCCTTCCATTTTCATTGGTTACATATTTAATGTAACCTTGATTCAGATATGAGACATGTTAAATTCTGATCTTGCAGAGATTCTTCTGTATTCAAAGCACTGATAACTAATAACCGCAATGATCGCTTTCATGTACCATAGACATACTTCTAGCAATTCATACACTCCTCTACCTGTTTCAGTACATTAGTTGTTAATAATTATAAAGGTGGAAATCCCATTGAGACGTAAAAAAAAAATGACTGACATAGTAAAAACAGAGAAGCACCACAACAACCTTTTTCCTATGGTTACCCACCATGTATGTAGTGTAATCTGCAGTTATGATATAAGCCTGTTATTTCCAGTCCATCAATGCATCATCAACAGATGAGACTGTTTAGCTAAAGCATTCTCCAGTTAATTGACGGAAAACAAAATCAAGATGGCCATTTTCGATATCAAATCCAGAAAAAATATTAAAAAAAACCTTCCACTACTCACTCTCAATAACATATCAATAGACGAGAATGATCGGTGAAGACATTTTGGAATTAACTGATGGTAACCAAAAGTTTATGTCCAGATGCAGACATGGTGAGGATATAATGTCCCCTCCCTTTAAGAGATTGTACATGTATTGTTATCTGAATCCAGACAGTACCTTTCAGGTCTTGAAAATAAAATTTCTCTTTCCCATCACATTCTATAACCTTACGAATTCTGTACATTAGTGTAAGCATAAAAGTTGAAAGATAATTCCTGAAGCAATCTAAGGTTTGTCCAGCCTGGTTTCGACTCTTAGTCTCGTCAGTGGACTTTTTTTGTTGTTGGTGGCTTGAGCACAGTATTTATATACCTTTTCGGGTGGGTATAGTAGCCTCTCAACCCTAGCAGGTATGAGGACCTTTCAATGGTATTCCTCCTTTTGGTGTTTATACGCGGTATTTGTATTAACGACGTGTAAGTTGAAAAATGTGGGGGGTTATTGTACCTGCTCTCTAAGATGCCGGGATTTGAGCAGATGTAGAATATTTGCCTGTTTGTTCCACTTCAATTTTGGCTAAGAAAATCATAGAGGTGTCGTTTGAGCATTTAGTGTAGCGGCCAAATGGGAAAAGGCCTCTAGTTTTCGAGATACTGTGCACGGCGGTATAACAAGACGAAACTTCGCATAGTTATAGATTATGATCTTCTCTATATGCACAATAATATTGTGGTTTTCGGAAGAGTGCAGGTCAATGTTAAATTTGCACTTTTAGTGAAAAAATGGAGATTTTTGGAATACGACTAAGGGCTCAGAAAAAGAGCACAACCTGAATAAAAAATGCAATTTTCAACCCTAACTGGGTAGGGCTAGACAATTATTAATCTAATTTTGGTGAAAGTGATGGTTCGGATAGAATAAAATGACTTTTTTGTGTTCTTTTATGAAAAAATTGCGGTTTAAAAAAAAAAAAAATCTTGTTTCACTCCAATTTTTGCAAAACACACAACGATTTTGATACAGCTTATCTTAAAAATTGCAGTGGAATCCACTCCACATGGCTGTCTATGTATCAAGCACCACGGTGCAACAACGACAAAATGACGCGTATTGTAATAACCCTACCCCAAAAATGGAATTCCGACGATAATCTGTAGGATCTACGATAGAGTACAGGATGGAACGTTATATTGTAGACATACAATCCAGATCAATCAAAAGACATTATGCTACACTTTTACACTTTGGTGGAGGGTGTCAGCCCTCGGTACTATCCTAGTATGTATTTATGCAGTGATTTATCTTGTAGAGACGGGCCAAATAGCTGGAAATTCTTGGCTTCAACCCATATACAGAGACATATGTGAGAAAAAAACATATTCAAAATCTCCATCAATCACAACATGGCAAAGTGTGTTTTTGAGACACAAAAATCTGCTATTTTCTCTGATATTGCGAATGTTTATGTGCAGTGACTACGTTTCCGTAGATTACAATTAGCGTATATACCAATAAAATTATGAAATATTACATTAGATAAAAACGTTCTGTCATATCAGAGCGGACACTTCATAATTATTGTATTTTATACAGATCAAATGCCTATTAAAGCCATAAATCCACACAATCTACTCCCCAGGATGTATATGGAAATCAAATACCTGCGTTATAAAACAAAATCTAGTAGTAAGATACCAAGAGTCAAGGTGGAGGTTTGATCATTTTATGGTAGACCAGTTGTGCATCTAAACTTGAATTTGGCGAAGCCTTCGTGAATTAAATAAATAAAGGAATCTATATATATTCTTCATATATCCATTTCTTAAGGTGTATTAAAGCTACATGTAAGTTCCATTTTGACAGTCTAGTTTAACTCAATATGTGTCAGCAGGAATCATAAGAAAATGTATTGGTACTGTTGATGATCCAACTGAGTTCTTCACTCCCTTCCGGAGACTGTCGCAAGACCGTGGGCATCAGACTCCATTGACTTTTGGTATTGCAGTGCAACTTCATCACGATTTTGGCAGTAGACAGTTGCTTGATGAGTTGAGTTCGCTAGGTCATTGTGCTGTGTGTGGTGAGGTCAGGAGGTTTTTGACATCCTCAGATGAGAAGTGTTTATCAGAAGATTGCGGGGATTCTGTTGTGTTTGGGCTTTGCGTCCAATGGAGACTCTTCCAGAATATATGCAGCCATCGATAATTTCGATCTGAATGGGGAAACAAACGACGGGAAAAACACCACCGATGCCCTGGCCAGTGTGGTTTACCAGGAGTCTTCGGACTATGTAATATTCCAGAAAATAAATAGGCAAAGACGCAAATCTCTTTCAGGAAGTGATGCTCAAGAGGAACCTGTATCTTCATACTCAAAACCGCACAAAAGACCAGACCCGGCAACCATTGACTGAGATGATGTCTTGTTGCTCAATAAATTATCCGATTCGTATTGCAAGAACGAGGCTTTCAATTTGGTGTGGACGCTAAGCCGGCGTTTCAACAACAATTGTTAGATCAGAAAGTACCCAGTTGATCTGGGTTCAACAGCGTGATAACTGATTCCACCATCGTTGTTTCTACTGTCAGATATCTATTTATTTATTGGTGTTTAACATCACATACTTATGCACAATGGCTAATCATGACCGTGACAGTTTTACAGGTGGAGGAAGCCGGAATACCCGGAGAAAACTGAGCAACGACGAGCAGCTGCCAGCTCCCCAATATCGTAACTCCGCACTGCAGCACAGGCAGGGTTAGATTGAAGACAGGCGCACCATCGATGTGCAGTATGCCTTAGTACACGGTGTCATCATGCCCCCATGTGGACAATGGGGGTTAAGTGCCTTGCTCAAGGACACAGCGCGGAGTCCGAATCGATTGCTCAGGCGGTCAACCATCCGAGGACTGACCGGGCTTGACACCTCAAGTTCTTTCTCCGAGATTGGAGAGAAAATAGCCTTCAGCATTCTGATGAAAGATGTTGACAGTCTGGCTGCTCTTGGGAACTTTTGACACAGGCTTGATACTACAACTGGTAGGGGTGTTGCAAGACAGTATGTGAAGTTTTATTATCAAAGGGGCAAGAAAGGGAATCTGAATTTTGATGAACTGAGACATTCCATGACAACAATGTCTGATAAGCCAGCTGCGCTTTGCCTCCAACAGAAGATGCAGTTCTACAACACGTCAAGAGGCCAGTTGGATTCTGGCTGGCGAGAAGTCGGCAAATATTTAGGGCCGATGCCATTAGAGAAGGAACCCGCTTCTGCGGATGTTCATGAAATAACTCACACGTTTGCATTCATAAATGAAAGTGTCAATGACACTGTAGCTTAACTTGTGTGTTGTGTTTGATGAAAAGGATAATGTTCAATGTTTATGAAAGGATTATGAAATAAGAATAAGAATTGTGATAATTGGGAATATGTTCATTGCTGTCCCCTGTATGCTATGTTTTTGATAAAGATAATATGAGGTGTACACAGTACTAAAGAGCGGAGGGGGGTTGGGGGGGGGGGGGGGGGGGGGTTAATATGACCTCACAGTTAATGTATGTCAATGAAAGTTACCAAGTTACAGTGGAATTATTCCAAAACGAGTCATCCGATCAAGTTACATTGAAATCCCTTCATAAATATGGCCTGTAGACTGTGCTAAAGGTTTTCAGGCTTCAGGCTTGTGTAGCCATAATGGTAGAACGATTGCAACTAAAAGGGGACGTCCTCATCTCGATATTATACTGAGTCATTCTACTAAGTTACAATGAAATCCCTTCACAAATACAACCTGTAGTCTGTACTAAAGTTTTTCGGGTTTTGGGCTTGGGAAGCCATCACGGTTGAATGATTGTGACCAAAAGGGGGCGCTGTCATCTGGGCATAATCTGGAGTGATCCTACGAAGTTACAATGAAATCCCTTCATATATATGACCTATAGACTGTGCTCAAGGTTTTCGGGCCCCTGAAGCCATCACAGTTGACCAAACACAACCAAAAGGGGATGTCATCATCTAGGCATTATATGGAGTCAATCTAACAAGTTACAATGAAATTCTTCCATAAATACGACCTATAGACTATGCTAAAGGTTTTGGCAGCCATCAAGGCTGAATGATCATGACCAAAAGGGGACGGTCTCATCTAGACATTATTTGGAGTCATCCTACCAAGTTACAATGAAATCCCTTCATAAATATGACCTCTAGACCGTGCTAAAGGTTTTTGGTCTTCAGGCCCCTGTAGTTGTCACAGTTGCCCAATTGCGTTCAAAAGGAGACGTTTTCATCTAGACATTATATGAAGTCAACCTACCTACCAAGTTACAATGAAATCCCTTCATCAATTTGACCTGTAGACTGTCCTATAGGTTTTTGGGCTTTGGGCTCGGGCAGCCATCATGGTTGAATGAGCACAACCAAAAGGAGACATTCTCATCTGGGCATCATCTGGAGTGATCCTACGAAGTTACAATGAAATCCCTTCATAAATATGACCTGTAGACTGTGCTCAAGGTTTTCGGGCGTTTGTCAACTGTGACCGCTACAGGGGCCCAATCATGACCAAAAGGGTATGTCATCATCTAGGCATTATATGGAGTCAACCTAACAAGTTACAATAAAATCCTTCCTTAAATACGACTTATAGACTATGTTAAAGGTTTTTGGGCTCGGGCAGCCATCAAGGCTGAATGATCGTGACCAAAAGGGGACGTGCTCATCTAGACCTTATTTGGAGTCATCCTACTAAGTTACAATGAAATCCCTTCATAAATACAACCTGAAGACTGTGCTAAAGGTTTTCGGGCTTTGGGCTGAGGCAGCCATCATGGTTGAATGATCGCAACCAAAAGGGGACATTCTTATCTGGGCATCATCTGGAGTGGTCCTACAAAGTTACAATGAAATCCCTTCATAAATATGACCTGTACACTGTGGCTCAAGGTTTTCGGGCTTTGGGCCCCTGTAGCAGTCACAGTTGACCAACCATGACCAAAAGGGGATGTCATCATCTAGGCATTATATGGAGTCAACCTAACAAGTTACAATGAAATTCATCCATAAATACGACCTACAGACTACGCTAAAGGTTTTTGGGCTTGGGCAGTCATCAAGGCTGAATGATCGCTACCAAAAGGGGACGTTCTCATCTAGACATTATTTGTAGTCATCCTACCAAGCTACAATGAAATCCCTTCATAATTATGACCTGTAGATTGTGCTAAAGGTTTTGGGGATTCGGGCCCCTGTAGCCATCACAGTTGCCCAATCGTGTCCAAAAGAGGATGTTCTCATCTAGACATTATATGAAGTCAACCTACCTACCAAGTTACAATGAAATCCCTTCATAAATATGACTTGTAGATTGTGCTGAAGGTTTTCGGGCTTGGGCAGCCATCATGGTTGAATGATCGAGACCAAAAGGGGACATTCTCATCTGAGCATCATCTGGAGTGATCCAACGAAGTTACAATCAAATCCCTTCATAAATATGACCTGTAGACTGTGCTCAAGGTTTTCGGGCTTCGGGCACCTGTAGCCGTCACAGCTGAAAAAATCACGACCAAAAGGCGATGTCATCATCTTGGCAATATATGGAGTCAACCTAACAAGTTACAATGAAATCCTTCAATAAATACAACCTATAGACTATGCTAAAGGTTTTTGGGCTCAGGCAGCAATCATGGTTGAAGGATCACGATCAAAAGGGGACATTCTCATCTAGACATTATTTGGAGTCATCCTACTAAGTTAAAATGAAATCCCTTCATAAATATGACCTGTAGACTGTGCTAAAGGTTTTTGGGCTTTGGGCCCTTGTATCCATCACAGGTGCCCAATCACATCTAAAAGGGGACTTTCTCATCTAGACATTATATGAAGTCAACCTACCAAGTTACAATGAAATCCCTCCATAAATATGACCTGTAGACTATGCTAAAGGTTTTTGGGTTTTGGGCTCGGGCAGTCGTCACGGTTGACAGATCGCGTCCAAACAGGGAAATTCTCATCTAGACATCTTACAGAGTTATCCTACCAAGTTACAATGAAATCCCTCCAAAATATAACATGACCTGCAGACTGTGCTAAAAGTTTTTGGGTTTCGGGCTTGGGCAGCCATCACTGTTGACAGATCATGACCAAAAGGGGACGTTCTCATCTACGCATTGTACAGAGGTATCCAACCAAGTTACAATGAAATCCCTTCGTAAATACGACCTGTAGACTGTGCTAATGGTTTTTGGGCTAGGGCAGCCATACTGGCTGGCCCATCGCGACCAAAGGGGGACATTCTCATCTAGACATGACCCCCAAACCTGCATATGAAATTTCGTGTCCATCAGACAAGAACTACGGGGTGTAGCCTGTGCTAAAGGAAAATGTGAACAGACTCACAGATTAACAGACTTCTTCCTGCGTGATGGCAATAGCTTATCTTGACTTTGACAAGTTAAGGTGAAAATGTAGTCTCAGGCTTTCAGCTCCCAATGCAAGTGTTACCCGGCCGGCATGCACTGTATATATAAATGTGGATGCGATGCAGAATGCATGAACTCAAAATGTGAACAAATGTTCCGGTCTGATTGTGAAAATGAGCTGATATTTTTTCGTTAACAAGAAATTAATTGAACTCTGTGCAAACACGTTAGCCTTGAAGTTAATAGCGGGCTGGGGTGTGTGTGTGTGTGTGCGTGGGGGTGGGTGTATCTTATTTCTTAAAAGTGATTTATTTCAATCTGAGGATTAAAATATGATAGAATGTTCCCATACAAATCCGATGCCACACTGCACACCAACAAGGTGTGGTTAGTGATAAGCCGGAAATTAGATAATCTCACTTTATGAGGTAGCGAAGAGCCAAGCATTATCGTTGCAGTGGATACTTCCCTACTGATTTATATACCAAAATGGAGGAAGAGTATCGTAGACTCTTTTGAAGTATCACATATGAAAATCGTGCCAAGTGGAGTTACATAAGGCTCAGCCAAACTTTTTTTTAAAATTAAAATTATCTGAATTTTGTTTAAATTTTCTGTCATTTTTTCTTAAATGACCATGTTTGCATAATACATTCAGTGAATGTATATGGAATTGCTAATCTGATTGAATTCTGGGTTAAACAAGCCAAGACCAATAACGGGTCTGGACCTGCGTCGCTGCATGCAATTGAATCGGCAAACAGGAAGTGGCTGCATGGCAGATCTGAAAATTGCATACACGATACAACTGATCATTATCAGGCTCCAGATGAAATATAAAATCAATCCCTTGCATAGAAGCCGAGAAAAGTTTGACGAAAAATTTCAATGTTCAGTGGGTACAGTAAAATTTCAAAGCATCGGCAAACAGGAAGTGGCTGCACGGCAGATCTGAAAATTGCTTACAAGATACAACTCATCATTATGAAGCAGCAGACCATATATAAAATCAATCCCTTGCATAGAAGCCGAGAAAATCTTGACGGAAAATTTCAATGTTCAGTGGGTACAGTAAAATTTCAAAGTATCGGCAAACAGGAAGTGGCTGCACGGCAGATCTGAAAATTGCTTACACGATACAACTCATCATTATGAAGCAGCAGACCAAATATAAAATCATTCCCTTTCATAGAAGCCAAAAAAACTTTGACAGAAAAAGTGTTTCGGATGGACGGACGGACTGACGGACGGAGTCGAGCGATTACTGGACCTGCTCTGCCGCTGGCGACGCAGGTAAAAATGGAAAGCGGACATCGGTTTGTATCCTTTGTCCTTTCTGTATGTGTATTACAAAATTTGACAATTGCGGGTAAATTTTGGATAAAAATGGGGGGTGGGGTATTTTAAAGCCTAGTATTTTCGGTACTATGAATAGCATCACAATGAACTATACCTCAAAACGTAGGGAGATAACAGCAGTACAGTTTAAGGTAACCCCTGGAAAAATCGTGCGGAATAAAACTTAATTCGGCCGAACACATTTTTTTTTTTAAAATATATAAATTTTCGCTAAAATTTCCACTAAAAGATTACAAATTATATTTTCTGGTAGCAATTTGGGAAAATCATTATCAATTGTTAGTCGGGGTGATTTTACAATGACAATAAATGCACAGCAGACCTTAATACAGAGTCCATGTATTTTCAAGGCAAAAATTCCAAAATTCACAGATTTTGGGCAAATTTTACCATTTCTTTTCGTAGAACTAATATTTCTGGCAACCACAACATCCTTTTCTGGGAAGGCCACATTGCAAACCCCCTACATACGAAGCTTCAGCTTGTTATACCACCATGCATACAAAAGCCACAATTTTCAATTTGGCCGCTACACTAAATGGACAGATTGTGGGTGGGTGATTATGTGTTGTCTTTCTATTATTTTGGGTGGGATTTGAGAGGGCATTCTATGTCGAATGATACTGTGGAAGCAAAAACAAATTCAAGATGGCAGATTGTTTTTCAGACATTTTTCATTTTGTTTGAAGAATTATTTTGAAAGTCTCAGTGATAATTCAATGCCCTTGTTGCTTTTGCTTAATGGACCTTGGGGACTGAAGAAAGTCTAAAAAACTAAATACGTTGTCACAATGTTTTTCTTCATTGTGTGGTTATCCGTGGCTCCTCGGTGGTTTAGCACTGGGTGTTGCTTGTGTAAGTTCTGTTGTGTGCTGTGTTTGCTTTGTGATTTCCACTTTTTCTGTAACCAGATTTGTCGAGTCTATATTTTGCAATACTCTTTTAATTTCTTTGTAGTTGTTATCTGCTTCTGTGGTGGCAGTGTGTTTAAAATCAATTTCCTTTTTCGTGAGGCTGTTCCATTTTTTGGGAATGACCACTTTTCTGAGGCGACCAATTTTTATTTTTATCCGTACATAAGAGGTACACATATTTGTAAATGAATAACAGACAAGTTTTGAAGAAATAATTTTAATATCAGTGAGATTGCCAATACTTTCTCTAAAACCAAGGATGTGCTAAGAAGCAAACGAGCTATCCGGTAAGGCACCGGAAAATAACCAGAGTAGTAACCATAAATAAGAACTATTGGAAGCGGCTGATAGTGTAGGTAAAAAATGGTACCAACAAATGTTAGTAATCTACAGAAAATGTCATTATCCAAATCTATCCACATTGAACATTCTGTTCCCTTCACCTGATTTTGCATGTGTCTATTGTTTTTACAAAATGTAAAGAATATATTATTTACAAATTTCATCCTCATGTTACCAATAAAGCACTTTTTCGATTAATGAATAAGGACAAACTAATTAGTAATGGTATCAATTCTGCTCACTAAACAAGACAAATTTTATAAGTGTCTCTTCAATTAATCTGCCAAGTTAAATCTTTGGCAGATAGAATGGCAATAAAACAATCCAGCCTCCACACACCTCAGTTTTCAGATAGCTGTTATCAAGACAGAAGAGAATAGAAATCACGCTTTCTTTTTCAGCAATTACTCGTCAATAGTTGTTTCTTCAACTTTCACTAAGAATTCAATTGTTTCTTCTTCACATTCTGCATCCTCCATATCCAGTTCATCTGTATCCACACCTAAAATTAAACAATCAATGTATATCAGTTGAGTAGATCCTTAAGGCCTAAAAAAAATTCAAAATGTTTCTCAGGCCCTCTCACATGGTCCTTTTGGCTGCTGCATGGTCTCTTTTAAAACTAATGCAAACTTTGAAAAATGAAAATGAAATGGTTTATGTCTGATATTTTTCCTTTGTTAATAAAATTGATAAATTTGTCCATTGATTACATGAAGGCTTTGCAATGCTTTAGCATTGCAAAGTCTTCTTGAACACAAGGAACGGAATACACCACCACCTATGCTATTCTGCAGACTATGAGGCCTAAAACATAAAACAAACCAAGAATATGAGCTTTTGATGGCAAAGAAATAATTCCAAAAAAAAAATAATAATAATAAAATAACGCCCGCCCACATGCAATTTTATAAAAAAAAATGGCGAAACAGAAGATCTACTTTGTGGGGCCTAAACCTTTCATCCTTTACCTAACAAAAAAGGCAGATGACACTTGCAAACAAAATTATTGAATAAAAAATTTTTTTTTCTTTTTTTGCGAAAAAAACATAGCTTTTGATCCCTCATTGAAACTAGCTCAACAAGCTTGTTCCAATGAGGGTCATAAGCTATGTTCTTGAGACAAAAAATGAAAAAAATAATGAAAATTGAACGATGTTTTGGAATAGCACTGGCCAGTTTGGGCTATTACGTGGGGTAAAGGGTAACTATTTATTTATCTATTGGTGTTTAAGGTCACATACTTATGCCATGGCCAATTGTGACCGCAACATGGATTTATTTATCTATTGGAGTTAGCGTCGACAGCCAGTCACCTCGTGTTGGACAGTTTTACAGGTGGAGGAAGCTGGAATACCCAGAGAGAACCACTGAGCAACTGTCAGACTCCTCAACATACTAACTCCACACAAGCACGTTTAGTATTGGTTGAAGACAAGTGCACCATCTATGTACAGCATCACATGGGCAGTTGGAATTAACCCTTTACCCAACGAATTGCCTGCATCCACCCGCGTAACATAATTTTAAATAAGTAACTGTTTTAGCACACTAAAACTTATGTCTCCCCTTCCTTTTTATTTAATGCACTGCAAATTATATATACATGAATAATATTGACAATCATACCAAATATCTAAGGTCTAGGTCAAAAGACAAAAAAGTTCTGCTCCGGACGAAGTTTCCCTTAAAAAAGCAGATAAATCTTACCCTTCAGGTGATACATCCACATGCCAAAGATTTAAGGTCTAGGTCAAAAGACAAATTAAAGTACATAAATTTGACCTTGAGGTCAAGGTCACATGAAGGTCATGATGACATGTAGTATCATTGTGATACATCCACATGTCAATCATCTAAGTCCTAGATCAAAAAAATAAAAAAGTTCTGATCTGGACAATTATTCCCTATTTGAAGTACATAAATTTGACCTTGAGGTCAGAGGTCAAGGTCACATGCAGTTCATCAAGGTAGCGACATGCGGTTTCATGGTGACACATCCACATGTCCAAAAAAAATAAATAAATCTGGTCTGGACAATTACTCCCTATTTAAAGTACATAAATTTGACCTAGAGGTCAAGGTCACATGAAGGTCATGATTACATGTGACATGCGGTCTACTTGCAATACATCCACATGTCAAATATCTAAGTCCTAGGTCAAAAAACAAAAAAGTTCTGGTCTGGATAATTATTCCCTATTTGAAGTACATAAATTTGACCTTAAGGTCAGAGGTCAAGGTCACATGAAGGTCATCGAGGTAGACGACATGCGGTCTCATGGTGACACATCCACATGTCAAATAACCAAGTCCTGGGTCAAAAAACAAAAAAATTCTGGTCTGGACAATTACTCCCTATTTGAAGTACATAAATTTGACCTTGAGGATAAGGTCACATGAAGGTCACAATGGTATGCAACACACTGGCTCATGGTGATACATCCACGTGCCAAATATCTAAGGCCTGGCTCAAAAGACAAACAAGTTCTGGTCCGGACAAAGTTTCCTTGAAAAAAGCACAAATCTGACCTTCAGATCAAAGGTCAAGGTCACATGAAGGTCACAATGGTACGCTACACACACACTGGCTCATGGTGATACATCCACATGCCAAATATCTAAAGTCTGACTTGAAATACAAAAAAGTTCTGGTCCAGACAGTTTCCCTTAAAAAAGTGCATAAATCTGACCTTCAGGTCAAAGGTCAAGGTCATACGAAGGACACTATGGTACACTGCACACCGGTTCATGGTGATACATCCACATGCCAAGTATCTAAGGTGTAGGTCAAAAGACAAAAAAGTTATGGCCCGGACAAAGTTTGTGTGAGGCTTCCCTAAAAAAACATAAATCTGACCTTCAGGTCAAAGGTCAAGGTCACATGAAAGTCACTATGGTACACTGCACACCGGCTCATGGTGATACATCCACATGCCAAATATCTAAAGCCTGACTCGAAATACAAAAAAGTTCTGGTCCAGACAGTTTCCCTTAAAAAAGCGCATAAATCTGACCTTCAGTCAAAGTCACATGAAGGTCACTATGGTACACTGCACACCGGTTCATGGTGATACATCCACATGCCAAGTATCTAAGGTGTAGGCAAAAGACAAAAAAAGTTATGGCCAGGACAAAGTTTGTGTGATGTTTCCCTAAAAAAACACATAAATCTGACCTTCAGGTCAAGGTCACGTGAAGGTCACTATGGTACACTGCACACCGGCTCATGGTGACACATCCACATGCCAAGTATCTAAGGTGTAGGTCAAAAGACAAAAAAAGTTATGGCCCGGACAAAGTTTGTATGAGAAGAAGAAGAAGAAGAAGAAGAAGAAGAAGAAGAAGAATATGCACTAAAACAATGTCTCCCTTCTGGGAAGGGGAGACATAATTGTTCATCATCTTAAGATGTATCATAGATACAAAATCAGGAAATGTCAATAATTCAGATCTCTGCCACAAATAGTGATTATGGGGGCCATAGTCTTTTGCAGCATTCTAGACCACGCCAAGATTAAGCTATAATTACAACTAATTTGTATCTGAATTGCTGCAACAGAGCCTCATAATTGTTCTAAGCATTCATCTTTATTCAACAGGATAGTACCCAAAGCAGCAAGAACTTTGTTATGATACAACAGTTATTATATCTGCATAGTTGCAAAATATATATATTTAGGTTACCTAAGGTATAAAAAAAATTAAAAATCTGTTTCTCAGGCCCTCCTGCATGGCCCTTTTGGCTACCGCATACTCCCTTTTTATAACCAAATTAAATGGTTTATGTCTGATATTTTACACAAGTTAAAAAAAAATTGATACATTTGTCCCTTGAGCACAAGAAGGCTTTGCAATGCTTTAGCATTGCAAAGCCTTCTTGCTCTCAAGGGACGAAATACACCACCACCCATGCTATTCCATAGATTATGAGGCCTAAAATATAAACTAAGAAAATAAACTTTTGATGACAAAGAAATGATTACAGAAATAAAAAATAAAATAAACAAGAGGCCCCAAGGAGCCTTAATCGCTCACCAGCCAAAGTGGTTCAAAGAAGTATTTGGGGGTCACATTCAGTTAGACATGATTCATCAACACTACAAAGGAATGAAGTCATGAGAGACAAATTTTACGGAACTAGGGCCATGGTTTGAACAAACTTGAATCTTACCCCCTAAGGATATATCAAAATATCAAAAGTATTCATCTGCTGGATCTGAAGAACATTTTTAAAGAAAATTCCTCATTTTGAATTAAGTTATCATTCGGGCTCCCACAGTGAACCCAAAATATAAACCCAGGGACTTGGCTTGAACAAACTTGAATATCACCCCCTAAGGATGTCGCATGCCAAATATCAAAACATTCCGACTGCTGGATCTGATGAAGATTTTTAAAGAAAAATTTCTCATATTGACTCCCCACAGGGAGCCCAAATATGGACCCAGGGACTTGGCTTTAACAAATTTGAATCTCACCCCCCTAAGGATGCTACACACCACATATCAAAACATTCCGACTGCTGGATCTGTAGAAGAAGATTTTTAAAGAAAATTCCCCATTTCGAACCAAGTTACAATTCAAGCTCCCACAGTGAGCCCAAATATGGACCTAGGGTCATGGTTTGAACTAACTTGAATCTCATCCCCCTAAGGATGCTGCTTACCAAATATCAGGACATTCTGACTGCTGGAACTGAAGAAGAAGATTTTTAAAGAAAATTCCTCATTTTGAACTATTTGTTTGTTTGTTGGTGGTTAACGTCACATATTTATGCACCATGGCTAATCGTGACACAACATGGAGATGAAGTCAAGTTTAGTCAAACGTTGATCAACATGTTGCCCATTTTAGAGGACTTTCACCCCAAGCATTGGTGACTGGGTCCTATTTTACTAGTAAAGCGGAACTGGTTTACCACAGTAAACAAGTGCTGCTTACTTCCCAGGGTTCCCACGGGGATCATTTTGAACTAAGTTATAATTCGGGCTACCACAGTGAGCCCAAATATAAACCCAGGGACTTGGCTTGAACAAATTTGAATCTCATCCCCCTAAGCATGCTGCATACCCAATATCAAAAGATTCTGCCTATGGATCTTGAGAAGAAGATTTTTAAAGAAATTTGCCTGAAATGCACTAAGTTCCAATTCGGGCTTCTATACTGAGCTCAAATATGAATCCAGGGGGCCGATTTGAACAAACTTGAATCAGATCCACCCCACAATGTAGCATACCAAATATCAAAACATTCTGCCTGCTGGATCTGGAGAAGAAGATTTTTTAAGAAATTTGCCTGAAATGCACCAAGTTCGAATTTGGGCTTCTATACTGAGCCCAAATGTGAATCCAGGGGGCCCGATTAGAACAAACTTGAATCAGATCCACCCCACAATGTTGCATACCAAATATCAAAAGATTCTGCCTGCTGGATCTGGAGAAGAAAATTTTTTAAGAAATGTGCCTGAAATGCACCAAGTTCAAATTCGGGCTTCTATACTGAGCCCAAATATGAATCCAGGGGGCCGATTTGAACAAACTTGAATCAGATCCACCCCACAATGTTGCATACCAAATCTCAAAAGATTCTGCCTGCTGGATCTGGAGAAGATTTTTTAAGAAATTTGCCTGAAATGCACTAAGTTTGAATTCGGGCTTCTATACTGAGCCCAAATGTGAATCCAGGGGGCCGATTTGAACAAACTTGAATTAGATCCACCCCACAATGTTGCATACCAAATATCAAAACATTCTGCCTGCTGGATCTGGAGAAGATTTTTTAAGAAATTTGCCTGAAATGCACTAAGTTCGATTTTGGGCTTCTATAGTGAGCCCAAATATGAATCCAGGGGGCCGATTTGAACAAACCTGAATCAGACCCATACCAAGATGCTGCATACCAAGTAGCAAAAGATTCTGCCACTGGTTCTGGAGAAGAAGATTTTTTAATAATTTTTCTATAATTCATACGGTACTATCACGTTATGCCCCATACAGAGACCCCAAGGGATGTGGCCATTTCATTTGAACAAACCTGAATTGCCATATAGTAATGAACATCCACATGAAGTTTCGTGAAAATCGGACCACGTGGTTTCAGAGGAGAAGTCGTTTGAAAAATGTTCACGACGACGACGACAAGTTGAGCTCCCTTCGGTGAGCTAAAAACCGCTCGCCCGCATGCAATTTTACAAATAATGGCTGGAGAAACAGAAGATCTACTTTGTGTGGCTTAATAGGTTACCTGAATCAAGTACAGTGGAAAGAACGATATGTTACCAAAGCTCAGATCAGGTGCACGATAAATGAGTTAGGCAAAATTTTTTAAACAGCAGGCCTTTATCTCCAGTGAACACAGAAATTGACTTGATATCCTGACTTGACTCAGTGGGGGCTTAACTCAGGGTGACTAACTGTGACTCTTGACCCATTCCCTAAGTGTTCTTAAACCTAAATCTTACTAAGGGCTGTCGTGACTATCGATTTTCGTAGTTGACTAATAGCCAGCACTTAATAGTTGCTCCCTACAAATTCAACAATCTCTAATATATATACTAAGTTAGTTATTTATTTGTTCATTGGTGGTTAAGGTCACATTGTTTTGCACAATGGCTAATCGTGACAACATGGAGACAAAGTCAAGGTCAGTCAATCATTTGTACCCCATGTTGCCTATTTTAGAGGACTCGCACCCAAAGTATTAGTGACGGGTCCTATTTTACCAGTGAAACAGAGCTTGTTACTTACAAAGTTGAAACTGATTATGTATGAATGTGTACACTTCTGTGTCGAGATAAAATGGAAACATCAAAATATTTCCAATTAATCCAAACAATGTAAACTGAATAAGAGCTGGACTGTTGTCTGATGCATACCCCCACATGGTGTACCGCCTAGTGTGAGCATACCTATGACCAAATATTATTGAAAACAAGTTCCATAATAATTTACTTAAGTTATGAAAATTCTCGGACGAACTCACACACGGACGGACAGGTGGACAGACACACGCACAGATGCATGTAATCCAGTATATCCCCCCCCCCCCCCATTCTTTGAAAGTGGGGGTATAAAAATGTCTGCAAATGTTTCATTGCTATAAATAATTATCACTCCAGTAGTAGTTGTTGTTTGGGGGAAAACAATACATGTAGCAAGTAGGTAAAAATACATTTCCAGTATTTGCAGACTGGAGAGGAAAATGCAACACCCGTTTTTCTGTATTTTCAAGTGTCCAGTATCAAGCCTGAAAATAAGCAATCTATCATTTGCAGAATGAGGTTCCCAGGGGTGTATTTGCTGATGCTATCCTATATGCAGTGGACCAATTTATCCTCTGGGTACCTCTTTCAGTTTAGGTTTGAGACCTGTATTCAGATTGAGGTTCACAGAGGGTAAATTCAGAATTGCTACCCTACTGTGCAGGGTAGCATCACCAAATTCACCCTCTGGGGACCTCATTTTGCGGATGACAGTCTGCTTATTTTCTGGCTTGTCCAGTATGGACATGCGAAATTCAAACAAGAAATCAATCTTAGGGGCATAACTTCTGAAAAAACGAGAGCAGAAGCCAAGTGTGGCGTATGCCCCTGCCTGCAATACCATGGATAGCATTACAGAAATAAAACATTTATTACTGGGTGACAGACCAATGGGGCATTATCAAAAATTCTATTAACCCTTTACCCAAAGCAGACGATTTCAAAATTTATTATTTTAAAAATCGTTTAAATTTTTTCAAAAAATTTCAACAAAACCAATTCATGTGACCCCTCTTTGGAATGAGCTCGATGAGCTCGTTCCAAAGAGGGGTCACATGATATGGTTTTGTTGAAATTTTTTGATAAATAATATTTTTGCAGCTGCTGAATTTGCATATTACGTGGACGGATGCGGGCGATTCGTTGGGTAAAGGGTTAAGTGTCACCACTGAGTGAAACAAAAAGGTACCCTCACCCCCCTCCGCAAACTTTATATATGTTTCACATCTCCAAAGCATGTGTAACCATATCCTAAAGTTTCAGTCTCTACATTAGAAACTACAGGAGTTGATTACACCATGTAGGTACCATCAATTAAATGAAAGTGTCAATGACACTGCAGTCCAACTTGTCCAAGGGACTGAACAAAATAGAAAGACCCAGTAAAGTTAAGTCATTCACTCAAGTTTATACAGAAAAGACATCACACCAAAGCTACATATGAAATCCTAAAAAATCGGGTGCGTGGTGGGGTCTGTTGGGCGTACTAATGGAATTGTTGACAATTTATATGTCAAATCCAAGAGGGTCGGTGGTGGCCATCTTTTACAATGGAATGCAGAAAATTTAGATAATTCCCATCTAGACATCATACCAAAGTTACATATAAGATTTGAAAAAGATCAGACGAGAGGTGCGGCCTGTAGAGCCTAATGGAATTGTTAACAATTTATATGCCAAATCAAAGATGGTCACAACCCGCCATGTTTTTCGACAAAATTCAGAAAAATTTGACAGCTCCCATATAGACACACAAAAACTACATATGAAATTTGAAAAAGATTGGGTGAGAGATGTGGCTTGCAGAGTGTGCTAATGGAATTGCTGACAATTCATATGCCAAATCCAAGATGGCTGCTGGTGGCTATATTTTATAACGAAATTCAGAAAAATTCGATAGCTACCATCTAGACATTACACCAAAGCTATATATGAAATTCAAAAAAAGATCAGGTGAGAGATGCAGCCTGCAGTTGTGATAATGGAATTGCTGACAATTTATATCCAAATCCAAGATGGCTGCTGGCGGTCATGTTTTCATAAAAAATTCAGAAATATTTGATAGCTTCCATTTAGACATCACACCAAAGTTACAGATGAAATTTGAACAAGAGATTGTCACTTGGAAGTGACTGTGCCCCCAATGTGCCAATGACCTTGACCTCCATGGAACAAAAGAACATTTTGAGCACGGCACATTACCTCCCCACAAGCAACATGTATGCCAAGTTTCAACAAAATGCAACGATGCATTTCAGAGTTATGGAGCAGGAACGAAAATCTTCCTGAGGGACAGTTGACCTTGATCTGTGAACTTGACCTCCATCTATCAAAAAAAAATTTTGTGTGCGACCCATCATCTCCTCATAAGCAACATGTATGCCAAATTTCAACAAAATGCAACGATGTATCTCAGAGTTATGGAGCGGACACGAAAATCTTCCTGATGGACAGACAGACAGGGAGAAACAGACAGATGGAAGGAATTGACGAACACTATGGGCATGCAAAATTCAAACAAGAAATCAATCTTAGGGGCATAACTTCTGAAAAAAACTAGAGCTCCCATCTAGACATTGTCCCCAAGCAACATATGAAATTTGAGACTGATCGGGGGAGAGCTGCAGCCTGTAGGGAGTGCTCAAGGAATTGTGGACAGACAGACAGACGTACATACGTACGTACATACAGATGGACAGATCACAACCCATCCCAATTGGTGAAGGAGTTGATTGTAACATGAAGGTACATATTTGGGCTCTGATGCCCCCCACCCTGTCCCTTATGGATACAGTATACCAAACAAGAGGCCCCAGGGGGCCTGAGGGTGCTCACCTGACATGGTAGCCTAAATATCAACCCAGAGAATTGATTTCAACAAGTTGCATCTGCTCCTCCTAAGAAAAGCTTATACCAAATATCCAAATATTCTGACCAGTGGATCTAAAAAAAGATTTTTAAAGAACATTCCTCATGTTGAACTAAGTCATAATTCGGGCTCCCACAGGGAGCCCATATATGAACCCAGGGACTTGGCTTTAACAAACCTGAATCTCGCACCCCTAAGGATTCTGCACACCAAATATCAAAACATTCCGACTGCTGGATCTGAAGAAGAAGATTTTTAAAGAAAATTCCTCATTTTGAACCAAGTTACAATTCGAGTTCCCACAATCAGCCCAAATATGGACCTAGGGACATGGCTTGAACAAACTTGAATCTTACCCCCCTAAGGATGCTGCATAAAAAATATCAAAAACATTCATCTGCTGGATCTGAAGATTTTTAAAGAAAATTCCTCATTTTGAACTAAGTTGTCATTCAGGCTTCCATAGTGAGCCCAAATATGAACCACGGGACTTGGCTTGAACAAACTTGAATCTCAGCCCCCTAAGGTTGCTCCATGCCAAATATCAAAACATTCCAACTACTGAATCTGAAGAAGATTTTTAAAGAAAAATTCCTCATATTGACTAAGTTATAATTTGGGCTCTCACAGGGAGCCCAAATATGGACCCATGGACTTGGCTTTAACACACTTGAATCCCCCCCCCCCCCCCCCCTCCCCCAAGGATGCTACTCACCACATATCAAACCATTCCGACTGCTGGATCTGAAAAAGATTTTTTAAGAAAATTCCTCATTTCGAACAAGGTTACAATTTAAGCTCCCACAGTGAGCCCAAATATGGACCTAGGGACATGGTTTGAACAAACTTGAATCTCACCCCCCTAAGGATGCGGCATACCAAATATCAAAACATTCCGACTGCTGGATCTAAAGAAGATTTTTAAAGAAAGTTCCTCATTTTGAACTAAGTTATAATTTAGACTCCCACAGTGAGCCCAAATATGAACTCAGGGACTTGGCTTGAACAAAATTGAATCTCACCCCCCTAAGCATGGTGCATACGCAATATCAAAAGATTCTGCCTGCTGGATCTTGAGAAGAAGATTTTCAAAGAAATTTGCCTGAAATGCAATAAGTTCAAATTTGGGCTCCTATACTGAGCCCAAATATAAACCCAGGGGGCCGATTTGAACAAACTTGAATCAGATCCACCCCACAATGTTGCATACCAAATATCACAAGATTCTGCCTGCTGGATCTGGAGAAGATTTTTGAAGAAATTTGCCTGAAATGCACCAAGTTCGAATTTGGGCTTCTATAGTGAGCCCAAATATGAATCCAGGTGGCCGATTTGAACAAACTTGAATCAGATCCACCCCACAATGTTGCATACCAAATATCAAAAGATTCTGCCTGCAGGATCTGGAGAAGAAGATTTTTGAAGAAATTTGCCTGAAATGCACTAAGTTTGATTTCGAGCTTCTATAGTGAGCCCAAATATGAATCTAGGGAGCCAATTGGAACAAAATTGAATCAGATCCACCCCCACAATGTTGCATACCAAATATCAAAAGATTCTGCCTGCTGGATCTGGAGAAGAAGATTTTTTAAGAAATTTGCCTGAAATGCACTAAGTTCAAATTTGGGCTCCTATACTGAGCCCAAATATGAACCCAGGGAGCTGATTTGAACAAACTTGAATCAGATCCACCCCACAATGTTGCATACCAAATATCAAAAGATTCTGCCTGCTGGATCTGGAGAAGAAGATTTTCAAAGAAATTTGCCTGAAATGCACGAAGTTCAAATTTGGGCTCCTATACTGAGCCCAAATATAAACCCAGGGGGCCGATTTGAACAAACTTGAATCAGATCCACCCCACAATGTTGCATATCAAATATCAAAAGATTCTGCCTGCTGGATCTAGAGAAGATTTTTTAATCTTTTTCCCATTGCCTACAGTGTTAAAAAGTGCTGACTCAGCTCTTTTTCAAAGTCCTGAAAAAAGTACCTTGTGATCAAACCGATAGGGATTTTTTTTAACCATTCTATTCTACTGGATAAAAGTAAGCTTTATACAAAATAAGAATTCTCTGTGCCGTGTAGTTTTGGAGATATGGGAGTTTTAAGGTTTTTCCTATTTTTGGCTCCCGAGGTTCCCACGGGGCAATGAGAAAATTTTTTTTGGTATCAATCAACTACTTGTGACCCATTATCATCTCATATCAAATTTGGTTCAAATCGACCTCACGGTTCTAAAAATAGAAATTTTAGGCGTGGCCAACATTTTTGCCCCTCCCATAACGAAGGCAAATAATGCCAGACAAACTTCTCTTGAACAAACTTGAGTCTACACCTCTAAAGGAAGCTGCATACTAAATATCAGGTCTCTGCTATTGCTGGTTCTTGAGAAGATTTTTTAAGAACTGGAGCATTTTTGCCCCATCCCTCTGCTCAATATGAGCCAAAACCTAATTTGACAAAAAATCAAAATGCCCTTATATAACCCCTACTCACATGAAATTTCAATAATATGCGGCCAGTGGTTTGGGAGAAAAAGGCCCAAACACCACCTTCACGACGGATGACAGATGCCGGACGACGGACAAAAAGTGATAAGAAAAGCTCACCCTGACTTTCAGTCAGGTGAGCTAAAAAGTTTTTGACCCAATCTCTGTTGACTTTTTTTCTATACCTGTAAAAGTTTTTTGCCACACTCGAAAATTATGAATACAGGTTGCCCCGAAATAAAGTACATTAACACATGACTTGACACAATTTGCTTGATGGCTATCTTGTGAGTCACGTTTTGAGACACTCAACACATTTCTTTCTCTTGCCATTTTTTCTTGGAAGACATACTTACCTGACATTTTGTACATTCTATTCATGTAAAACAAGAATTGGAAACTTAAGTACATTCACTCATGAAAATCCAACAGTATCAGGCAAAACACGCAACCAGAAAGAACACATTTTGAACTACGCCTAAAAATATTCTTGAAAAAGATCCTGAAAAGTTGAGCTCAAGCTTCATTTTTGTCCCATTAACTCTTAACCCGATGAGTATTTTCAAGATATTTTTCATCAAATCTTGTCATGGCTGCTATGAAGCAGCCATGACTAGATTTGATGACAAATTCAACCAAATTTAAATCAAGAAATTAAAGGGAAAATCCATTCAATTTACTCAGAGAAAAGTTTATTAATTGCCCAAATTATTCTTATTTCAGTGGCAGAGAAATCCCGTCTTGGGCCTATCCACCATCAGTGTGCAAGGAGTTGATGTTCAGCAATCGTACTGCAACAAAGTTTTGGGGCTCATTTAAAATAACGTCCCTGTGCTTCTGATGCCACCTCAGCAAAACATACAAAATTTACAGTAATGACACATATTCTACCTGTGCTGATTGGGCAAATTGCTTTTCTGCCACAAAGTGATGCTTCAGGGAGAAATGAGCCCTAAGAGGTACTCAAGGCACTCTTGAAGACTACAAAATTCACCAACAAAAATTTGCAATTTCATTTTTAGCCCTTTTAAAGGATTTTCTAGATTCAGTAGCCGTTTTTGTAATTTCAGGGCCTTAACCCTTTACCCAACATAACGGCCAAAACCGGCCAGCGCTATTCTAAAAAATCGCCAATTAATTTTCATTACTTTTTTCATTTTTTGTCTCAAAAACATAGGTTATGACCCCTCGTTGGAACGAGCTCGTCGAGCTCGTTCCAACGAGGGGTCATAACCTATGTTTTGGACACAAAAAATGAAAAAAATTAGTTATTCAAGAATTATTTTTGCAAGTGTCGTCTGCTTTTCATGTTAGGTAAAGGGTTAAAAAGTATTTTTTTCTTCTGAATTCAACGCTTCTCAATGTCCCTGATACCACACAATGCTGGAAAAAATGAAATTACAATTAGACGTTTATATTAACTCACCATCTCTCAAAGACATTCTTCTCTGTTTCATCCGTATATACTCATTATTATATCTGGCTCGGAAGTCTTGATAATCTTCAGATAAACGTCTTCTAGATTCAATCAATTCCTGAGAAGAGGAATAAAGTATCATGAACTCTGATGATAACTACTGAGAACGTGTGAGATGATAGCTATGATTTACAGTACTGTTCAAGACTAGAGTAGTCTAGGTCGCAATAAGATACTTATACCAGTGGGGGGAGATTTTGGAAATAAAATACTGCAAAATCCCGACTACATCAAGAAAAACAAACTAAAATATCATTTCAGATTCAATGTTCGCACCTTTGCTTTTTGAGAGGTGAGATTCTAGTGTTGTGGGTAGGAAAGAGAGAAGTGCTGAGCGGTATTGAAATTTCAAGCTCAGTTGTGGAGTTGGTATTTTTAGAATTATTGAACTCAGTATTTACTTATTTATTGGTGTTTAAGGTCACATACTTATGCACAATGGCTAATCATGACAGCAGCACAGGTTAGATTGGTTGAAGACATGCGCACCATCGACATGCACTAAGCCTTAGTACTTGGCGTTATCGTGCCTCCATATGGACAACCGGGGTTAAGTGCCTTGCCCAAGGACACAATGCGGGAGTCTGCATCGATCGCTCAGATGGTCACCCATCCGAGGAATAACCGGGCTCGACGTTGCTTAACTTCGGTGATCTGACGAGAAGCGGTTACCGCAACTGAACTCAGTATCAGTATGGTATTTGGTATCAACAACATACATGTGCTCACACTAATACCAATACGGAATGGTATGTTTTATATACAGTGGAACCCTGTTAATTGAATAGCCAGTTTGCCAATGAAAATTATTCAATTAACAGGAGTATTCAATTAACAGGATTGTGTCACTTTCCTGTACTCTAGAGATAAACTTAGCATTTCTTCTATTAGATCTTGTTTGACAGAGCTAGCTCTGTCAAATTTATTTATTTATTTATTGATGTTTAAGGTCACATATTTATGCACAATGGCTAATCATGACCGTGACAGTTTTACTGGGTGGAGGAAGCCGGAGTACCCGGAGAGAACCACCGAGCAGCTGCCAGCTCCCCAACATCGTAACTCACGTTAGATTGGTTGGAGACATGCGCACCATCGACGTGCAGTACGTCATAGTACATGGCGTCATCGTACCCCCACGTGGGCAATGGAGATGAAGTGTCTTGCCCAAGGGCACAACGCGGTTGCCGCAGGTGGGATTCGAACCGAGGACCTCTCGGCTTGCAGCCTGCACCTCTACCTACTGAGCCACCGCGCTCCCAGCTCTGTCAAACAAGATATAATAGATTAAATGCCTGTATTGGATGTGCGGATGCCAAATAGGTCTATAAACAAAGAAAAGCTGGGGAGAGTCAGGGTAATTTCTCGACAGGTTACAAGATCTTTTATTCAATTAACAGGAGTTTTCTCTATGACCTATATTAAATTAACAGGTCAAAATTGTACTGGAGGTATTGTAAATGGTTTTGTGTTCTAAAATTATACTGAATTAACAGGGATACACAATTAGGAGATATCCAATTAAGGGGCTCCACTGTATTGACTTCAGGGCTTAAAATTCATGGGAGAATCGGGATCGATTCACACAACTGATTCTCAAAGGGAAAGCAATGAGGATCAACTCTGATTCGCACTGAATGTTCATTCGTTTCTCGTCATAGATTCTAAGTGTCCTTAACCCTTTACCTACCGTAATGGTCAAAACTGACCAGCGCTATTCTAAATGAAAGTGTCAATGACACTGTAGCTCAACTTGACAAACTTGAACTTGGTACATGTAAGTTATAAATGAAATGGCAAAACTGAAGATCATTGGTACCAATGTTATTTGATGAAATTTCAACATAACAGCATTGTGTGTGCACAATGTCAGAGTAATCCGTCCATTTTGTAATGCAAACTGTAAGACTGGCTCAAGAAAGAATGTTGATGCACAAATGAAGTATGTTCAGGGGTTATTGGAAATGGCAACTTTTTTTCACAGAAATGAATGCTAATCAATAGCTCTTATCTAAAGGTCTTGCCTAATGAGCACACCAAGTTCAAAAACAATCCTATGATAAATGTGGCCTGTAGGCCATGTCAAAGAAGAATGTTGATGCACAAATGCAATAAATTCAAAGATTGTTGCTAAGGCCATACAAAGTTGATTGTCTGTTTCTCAGGCCATTTTTTTCCAAAAAAGCATGTGGGCGGGCGTTTTTTTTTTATATTTTTTTCTCCCCGAGAGGTTGTTTGTGGTAATTTGACGCCCACCCAAACGCCTGGTGGACCACGCAAAATTTCTCTCAAATATATTGGTTATTCACCATAGGGGTGTTGGGTCGTAAATGAAGTGGGGTTTGAATGTTTGTTTTTTCAGTGAAACGTGAAAATTATAACACAGGACGAAAGTCACAAAACACCTCGTGGGTGAAACGTCTCGGGTTGAAATGGGTAAACATGAAGAATAGCGGACCCAACAAATTATACAAAAATTACCAACTTTTCATGGTTTCCCTACATTCTTTGTTGTTTTTTCTTTACATATTCATAAATTTGGGGGAATAAAAATCACTTTTTAGCTTGTTTTTACAAGTTTTTAACTTCCAAGATGAAGCAATTCAACTTGTGCGTCAACCATCTTTTCTATCGAAACTGTGTGTTCGATTTTGAAGCGCACTTGTTCTGCACTGGTACCACAAGGAGAAGTCGCTAAGTACAGTGTTTTTTCACTTTTCCATTATTAAGGTAAGTTATTATGTAATAAATAGCACCGCCCTCGACGGGTTAGGGTCAGTCTAGCAAGGGTTCGGGTCAGCTAACCCGAACCCTTCCTACACTGACCCTAATCTGTTGAACACGGAACGATTTTCGGAACTGATGTGATACTGAATTCTCCACAAATGGGAGGAGACACACACCGTGACATCACATCATCTTTGACAGTTTCCACTGAAAGAACGTCGCTGTTGATAAACACGATCAGACGACTTCTCCGTCCCTCTATTATGGGAAGGAAAAACTTAGTAAATAATGTCTAAATGTATTAAAAACTCAGGGTTTTTGGTACATATGTGAAGAAAAAACACTAAAGAATGTAGGGAAATCATGAAAAGTTGGTAATTTTTGCATAATTTGTTGGGTCCGCTATTCTTCATGTTTACCTTGAAACGTCTCTGGGACAAATCAAATGTCGAAGTGCCAACTTTCAGAGATTTATTTTACAAAAAAAAAAAAAAATCCTTTCACAACCTGCCTAATAAAATCGTGAATCGCAATTTTTCCCCATTATATTCAAAATTATCACAACCCATTTGAACGGGCAGTTCATCCATAAATCATATTTTTTGGAAATCTGAAAATGAAATACAAAACGAATGCGTGTTTTTATTAATCAATTCGACCGCACATACCTGGCTATATGCGATTTATTTTCAACTATGACTGTTACTTTTATATCAAGCAACGGTAACTATTAGTTATCCAATTATCCTGCATCTCAAATGCATTTATTTAAATTAACTGGGAAACTCGTAACGGTTTCAAATAACAGTACACAAATTCCCAATGACGGCCATTTACAATACAAATGTTACTAAAAATAAATGCCAGGAGACTGTGTTCCATTCAATATAGCACCTGACTTTGCAGATTTTCTGAGGGTTGGTGCCAATCAAACGTGGTGCGAATCGACCATTCCCTTTTGTGACTATTTGTTGTCAGACTGAAAGACACCTTCCTTCTTGCTGTCATTATGACTTACCTTTTACAGAATAAAACACTTTCTGTCATGAATATTGCTAAAACCCACCCACTTCATTAAAGTATGATGTAGAAAAAGCTTGAAGCGTGTTAATTTAAAATTTGCCAACGCACCGATATCGATTTACCGAAATGAGCACAATATCTCAAATTTTTTTTAAAGATTTTTTGGCGTCATAAAAAGGTTGCATGCGCACCAAAAATGACCATGCGTGTGGGCCTGAGAAACAGAGGTTCTTTTTTTTATGGCCTAACAGCAACAGTTTTTGATGGAAATGAAAAGAAAATCAATAGCTCTTATCTTTGTCACCCTGACTAAACATACAAAGTTTCAAAACAACCTGATAATGAATGTGCCCTCTGAGGCATGCCAAAGGAAGATGTTAATGCACAAATGCACCAAGTAAAAGGTCATTGCTTGTAGCAATGTTTTTTTTTGGTTTTTTTTATGGAAATGCATAAATGTACCCTGCAGAGAGTGCAAAAGGGATAAGTTGATGCACAAATGCAGTAAGTTCAAAGGCTGGTGATAACGACAATAATTTTTTATGGAAATGAAAAAAAAGCAATAGCTCACATCGAGAGATCACACAGAACACACATACAAAGTTTCAAAGTGATCCGAACATAAATGTGCCCTGTCACCCCACACAAGCACACCAAGTTTGCAAGCGATCCAATCATAAATGTGCTGTGCAGGGTGTGTCAAAGGGAAATATTGATGCTTAACTGCACTAAGTTTTTACAAAGTCCATCAGAGGTTGTTCCCAATGGCAACTATTTTTGACGGAAATGGAAGAAAATTGATAGCTCCCATCTAGAGGTAACCCCAAACAAACATAACAAGTTTCAAACCATCCTGATCATAAATATGCCCTGTAGGGCGTGCCAAAGGAATATGTTGATCCCTGACTAAACTAAGATCAAAGGTCGTTGCCAGTGGCAACATTTTTTGATGGAAAATGGAAGAAAATCAATAGCTCCGATGTAGAGGTCACCCCAAACAAGCATGCCAGGTTTCAAAACAATTCTATCAAAATTGTGCTCTGTAGGGTGTGACAAAGGGAAATATTGAGGTTTGACTAAACTAAGTTCTAAGAATGTAGCCAATGGCAACTTTTTTTGACGGAAATAGAAGAAAATCGATAGCGCCTATCTAGAGCTCACCCCAAACAAGCATACAAAGTTTCAAAGTAATCTGGTCAAAACTGTGCATTGCAGCGTGTGCCAAAAGCGAAAAATTGATGCATATGGCACAAAGTTCATCGAAGGCCATTGCCAGTGGCAACAATTTTTGATGGAAATCGAAGAAAATCGATAGCTCAAATCTAACCCCAAACAAGCATACAAAGTTTCAAACTGATCTGATCATAAATGTGCCCTGTAGGGCATGCCAAAGGAATATATTGATGCCTGACTAAACTAAGTTTAAAGGTCGTTGCCAGCGGCAACATTTTTTGATGGAAATGGAAGAAAATCAGTAGCTCCCAACTAGAGGTCACTCCAAACAAGCATTCCAGATTTCAAAGCAATCCGATCATAAATGTGCCCTGTAGGGTGTGCCAAAAGGAAATATTGAGGTCTGACCAAACTAAGTTCTAAGAATGTTGCCAACGGCAACATTTTTTGATGGAAATGGAAGAAAATCGATAGCTCCCATCTAGAGGTCACAACAAACAAGCATACCAAGTTTCAAAGTGATCCAATAATAAATGTGCCCTGCAGGGTGTGCCAAGGGGAAATTTTGATGCATAACTGAACTAAGTTCATCAAAGGTCATTGACAGTGGCAACATTTATTGGCAGATATAGAAGAAAATCGATAGCTCCCATCTAGAGGTAACCCCAAACAAGCATACCAAGTTTCAAACCGATCTGATCAAAAATGTGCTCTGTACGGCGTGCCAAAGGAGTATATTGATGCCTGAGTAAACTAAGTTCAAAGATTGTTGCCAGCGGCAACATTTTTTGATGGACGGAAATGGAAGAAAATCGATAGCTCCCATCTAGAGGTCACCCCAAACAAGCATGCCAGGTTTCAAAGCAATCCGATCAAAAATATACCCTGTAGGGTGCGCCAAAAAGAAATATTGAGGTCTGACTCAGTTAAGTTCTAAAAACGTTGGCCGCGGCAACATTTTTTGACGGAAATGGAAGAAAATCGATAACACCCATCTAGAGGTCACCCCAAACAAGCATGCCAGGTTTCAAAGCAATACGATCATAAATGTGCCCTGTAGGGTGTGCCAAAGGGAATATTGACGTCTGACTAAACCAAGTTCTAAGAACGTTGGCAGCGGCAACATTTTTTGACGGAAATTGAAGAAAATCGATAGCTCCCATCTAGAGGTCACCCCAAACAAGCATACCAAGTTTCAAAGCGATCTGATCATAAATGCGACCTGTGAGGTGTGCCAAAGGAAATTGTGGACGTACATACGTACGCCCAGACGTACATACGTACCCCGACGGACAAGAAGTGATGGCAATAGCTCAGCTTGACTTTGTCAAGTTGAGCTAAAAATTGCTAATTAATTTTCATTATTTTTTTCATTTTTTGTCCCAAAAACATAGGTTATGACCTTTCATTGGAACGAGCATGTCGTGCTCGTTCCAATTAGGGGTCATAACCTGTGTTTTTGAGACTAGTAATTCACAATTTTTTGCAAGTGTAGTCTGCTTTTCATGTTAGGTGAAGGGTTACAGGCCTAAGAAATTCTACTTATTTCTTGCTCCTTCATAAGGTAACACTTTAATTTAGCAATGGTGTCATGGTGTCTAGTGAAGACTTTTGTAAGGCGAGCGAATAAATCGCTTTCTTGAAAATGCCAGGCCTGGAATGCATTCTACATGACCATGTGAGATAAGAAACTCACTTTATTTGGAACTAGGCTGTTAATGGACAAACTCTAGTAAATATATAAATATGATTTTTGTTTTTAATAGGTATTATGAGCTGGTTGCACTCATCTGCAAGAACAAGTGTATTCCAGTACTCTCAAGTTCTAAATTAACAACTGAAAATTGATTCTCAGAGCAGGAGTGCATGATAATCAATAATGATTCTTGTGAATCATGACAAATTTTAAGGCCTGTATATTTTTTGTTTTGGGGCTAATTTTTTATCCTTAATTCACTAAAAAGTGTACTCGAGAATGCCGCATGGAGTATACTACTTACCCAATGCTTTTCAAAAATGCATGCCAATTTTATATGTTGACCTCAGAAAACAACTGTGTTTTTTAAAATGGACTTGAAGCAAAATCTCATACAAAATAATGAAAAACTAGATGGAAGCTTGTCCCCGCACAACACACGGACACAGGAGGTTGAAGAGCAAACGGTGATTTGTTACTTGTACAAGTGCTGTGTTTTTAAGACACATATGATCCCCCTGCGTGTTTTGAAATTTTCAAAGTTCAATAACCCGTAATTTCGTGAAAAATTTAACAAAATCAAATTTCTGGCAATATGTACACCTTTAGTACATGTATAAATACGCTGTAAAATAAAAAGGTTCTAACTTGAAATGGTGGGAGGAGTAAGGTGGACAAACCTTGTACCCTATATATGTGCATGGGCCCAACGGACAATGAATGGATAAGCGGAAAGGACAGACAGATGGATGGATGGGCAGAGGTAAAGCAGGGGCATAAAAAAATTATTTAAACAAGAAAGTTTGTTATTCGATCAACTGGTGACTCAACAGCTTAAGTGTGATATTGTTGGTTATATTGAAAAAATACACTCCAGGTACTGGGCAGATCAAAACAATACTATAAATCAGCTTCCAGTGATGGAATTATTTTTGATGTGTTTCCCTTCGAAGATCTATCCCTTGGTGGGTCCCCCAGGTTATGTTAGATTTACAGCGCATGTATGAATACACATAAATACAAAAATAGGTGGGATGCACGGACAACATTGACGGAGAAAGAAGAAAAAGAATTCTTGAGCTGGCAATTTCTGGAGTCAGCACCGGAGTCCACTTTTTAGTGAAAACACGAGCACATGTGCAAGTAAAGGTCATGCATCTTGAGACATGCTTGACAACACTGCATTCAGAGTGTTCATTTTATGCATGACAGCGAGATAAAGCTGTGTCTGGAAAATGTGGTATCAGTTCGGTTATTTTGGTCTCAGTTTTCACACTTTTGAAGAATTTTGTATGAATAGAAAAACAGTAAAGTCAAAACAACTTTGATCGTAGAAACAGTTGTCAAAGGCCTGGATCTGTCCTCTTTCTTTATTACAACACCATAGAATCTTACATGTCAAAAATGAAATTACAGAACATGAAATCTCAGATGTTATTTTTGTTTGTTATTCTTGACCTGATCTCGGTTTTGCTTCATTTATGAAATATCAATCTAAAGTGGATCTTTTTGCGATCCCAGCACTGAATACAGATAACTGAACAAAGTTTCCTAAAATTCAACCAACTTTTGTCTAGTTTTAGCAGGCCAGCATGGAGGGTTATTGAACTTCACAAAGACCTTCCCATCACATACATGTGACCCAAGTCTTCCCATTGTCAGTAAAAATTGTACGTAAAAAAATTGAAAGTAAACAATAGAGAGGATAGAATTTCAAGTATTTTTTATGGACTGAGCAGAGAAATTCAGGGTGCACAGTTCAGCATACAGAGGAAACTAGTTACTAAATGAACAACCGTGCAACAGTACAGTAAATGACTATGAAAACTTTTTCATCAAACTAAATGGGCATAAGACTTGCGCAGCAAAAAAATTCTGGAGTTTCAAGACCTTTTCAAGTTTTCATGCACATTCTTTGACCTTTGACCTTCATCTCCCATTAGGATTTTAAAAAAAATAAAATACTGGGCTCTCAGGCACCACCCTCATCACTGAAAAGCTTCATCACTCCTGTTTGTTACATGGAAACTGCTTCACTATTTTGCACATATAGGATAAAAATTTGAGCAACTGTATCTTGTTTTGACAGAGCTCATTGACATGAATATCCCCGCTTCATGATAAACCTTTTGAAAATATACGTCAGAAAGGGGACCTAACTCTGCTAAAAAAAATATTGGACCAAGCCCACTATCGATTCCAACCTGTATTATGTGGTTACAAACATGTGTATAAAATTCTGTTTCATTTTTCATTTCGTTCAGTCAAACTAAAGTTATCGTTTGGAAACCACATTCGGGACAACTCAATGAGCTCGTTCCAAAGAGGGGTCATAACCTATGTTTTTGAGACCAAAAATGAAAAAATAATGAAAATTAATTGGCGATTTTTGTTAACCGTTTTTTGCCGTTATGTTGGGTAAAGGGTTAACCCTTTACCCAACGAATCGCCCGCATCCGCCCGCGTAATATGCAAATTCTGCAGTTGAAAAAACATTAATTTTTCAAAAAATTTCAACAAAACCATATCATGTGACCCCTCATTGGAACGAGCTCGTCGAGCTCGTTTGAACCAGGGGTCACATGATATGCTTTGGTTGAAATCTTTTGAAAAATTCGAAAAAATGAAATTTAAAATAATAAATTTTGATATCGTCTGCGTTGGGTGAAGGGTTAAAGCGTTTTCCTTTCAAGTTGTGTGTGTTTGATGACTATGTGTCCAAACACTAGAAAAGATATGTCCCACAACTGTCATTTATAGCTGGAAATACTGAGTTATGTTCAATGAGGATTATGTAGTGATGTTAAGTGGGGGATGAATGAAAAAAAACATTTCAAACAGATCTGCTAAAGGATAAACATAGTTCCTAAGCTGAAGGCTGGGCTGAGGGAGGTCATAGGATGGGTGAGTATCCCCTTTCATGTTGGGGCTGGGGAAGGAGGAGGGGGATTTTTAGGCCTTAAGAAATCATCTTGTGGAAGGCAGAGCTGCAAAACAGGCGATACATTTTACCTGAAAATTTGAATTTTAATAGCACTTTTTGCAGAATATTATCCTTTACACATAACAGAGAAGATAGTCGCCATAAATGTCGTTCTCCTTCAACCACTACCACGTGAATTTGTTTTTTAATGCAGCATCCATTTTGTGAATTTCAAATTAACATGCTCATTTGTGTTGAGCGTTTTGGGGTTTTTTTTCTGACCTCGGTTTCAGTTCAGTTCGGTTTTGTCAAAAAAACTTGGTTTAAAGGTCGGTTTTCGTTTTTTTGCAATAAAAAGATTGTAGACTTGAAAAAGATCACACAGTGGCAATAAAAATACACATTCTGTCATATTTTAAATGATAATTCATCTGGCAATGGCTTGCATCAATTTATTCCCCCCCCCCCCCCAACACATCAACACAAATCTCCTATTTAGGTGGACACATACAATACCACCACCCCCACCACACAAAAATACTTTAAAAGACTCAAGGCAGGACTACAGGGACGGTGCCAGGAAATTGGCAGGAAACAAAAGTTGAGGGAACAAGTAAATTGTGAGGCGGGGTAAGCTGCATTGCATCTCTCTGAGGAATTCTCCCTCACAACCTCCCCTCAATCTACTATCAACCTCAAGACTCTGGTATTATTGGAAGACTCCTTGTTACCACTGGCTATCCTGTTCTCAAAATCCAGGTGGACCTAGTAGCCTGGTACCGGCCTACCTAACGACCACACCCAGAGATATTTTTAAAAAAAATGTACTCTGAACTATGCCATCCAAGATGGATCACTTCTAAGACCAGTTGCACATTGGTACATTGATTAAGAGTATAGGTTGCTCTCAGTACAGGTCCCCCCCCCCCCCCCCCAACCCCCTCAGTTACGCAACCGGATTTGAAAGCGTAACTGGTAGTTAGGAATGGGGAGGCATTATTTGCGATGGGTGGGCTGATTGGGCTCGACAGTCGACACCACATACTTTCCATAGGTAACCCAGATTCCCACACACTCCTCTTAAATTACGCATGTGGCCACCACCAGAAGGTGCCTTGCTCGTTTGATTTTTAGAACAACCATAACTCTGCGGGTAAATACTAAATAGATGCGGGGACATTCCATCGTGGTATGCGCTCGCATGCATACATTGGATAAATGCATCATGGAAGGTGACAATATTGAACGTTAAATTCTAAGCACATATCTGGGAAAACCCCGCAACAAGTATGTTTTGTTTTTCACAGTAATCCGCCATTTAAAGAAACAAAGACTATTTTTTCCTTGATTTTATTCACGATTTTGTTGTTTGGTAATTAATACAACCAAACATGTGCAGATTCGAAGCCGCTAGCGAAGTCCCAAAGTTGCTCATTTTGACGTTTGTAGGCGTGTCAAGATTGTCATTCTGAGAATTTCTGACAGAACAAACCAACCCATTTTTGTAACCGTGCTGTGTAAGTTGGCATACATCATACGAAAATTTCTTGGAATGTGTGATCATTCTTCTAATGAGACAGTGACTCCTGTTAGACAAGTTCCCTGGAGTCTGAATACATGAATACTGACAACAGAGTTATCAAGTGACGTTACGGATTTAGTTTTATGCTGTTGACAATGCAAACTGAACAGTGTAAAGGCAAGTTTCTGACATTTTGTAGAGAAAACTGACACCGTACTGATTTAACAAATACACGATTTCAGTTTTAGAGCCGAACCGAAACAGACTAGCCACACAACACAAGAGGATTTCTGTAATTGTTTTGGCTTTGGTTTCAGTTTTGATAACAAAACCTAAATGAATTTTTGGTTAACCCCCCCCAACTCTAGTCTTACTTTACAAAATACAGAAACCAGGGAAAAAAGACGTAATCCCAGAATGGAACGAAAGACCAGAATTCCATCAAAAACTTACATCCCTGGTAATAAGTTAGTTTTCACTGTAGTAACAACATACCATTACATGCAGACTGAATGAAGTGTTTCATTTCTGGAGTTACCCGTAGCCATTAAATTGTAGGTCAGCAAGTGTGATTATAGACTTATCGTCATTTATTATGGACTACATGTAATTGTCAATGCCCATAAAAAAATAGTTTACGCAACAAAAACAAGAGATAACTACAGATTATACACATATATTTTATCAAAATAAGTCAAACAATTATCAAAATTCATTTCTCAAGGGATTTTCATGACATTTTTGGAGAACATCCAATTTTAAGCACTGTTAAGGGCCTGATGTTTCCAATTTAAAATTCAAGCCATTTTCAAACCCTTTCAAGGAGCCTTGTGAACCCTGTGGAGTAACTGTGAAGGGATACCATGCCTCTACATTCCCAGGAGAGACTGGGCATAACAGTATTACTCAGTATATCACTCAGAGAGTTAAGGACACAATTCAAATGATGTGAAGCAAGTCTGCACTCCGGATTGCCATAAATGTCCAGACCTTGAGAATTAATGAGGTTAAATTTTTTCATTTGGGATAAAGAATACCTTGGAAGCTTTCGTTCTGCTCAGCATGTCTTTCTTCTCAAACTCCACAGAATACTTCTTTATATTCTTCTTGATTTCCTGAAAGAGAAATTATGAATTTTATGAAAGGGTGTTGAATGATGAACTGGCACAAAATAATAACTAGAGATGGTCTGTCGACGTGGCATACCGCCTAGTGTGTGCGACTGAAAAGGGTCATTCAATTTTTCTAAGTGAAAAAACCAGCCGGCCATCTTGAATCCGATTGGGAAAAAAAATATGTCACACACTGCTCATCATGTTGATCATTTTTGCGAAGTTTCATGAAAATGTGACTAAAACTGAGGAAGTAGTTCGCTCCACAAGTATTTTGCAAAATCCAATATGGCATCCAGTCGGCCATTTTGAACCCGATCGGGAATAAATGTATGTCACGCACTGCTCCTCATCATGTCGATCAATTAATACGGAGTTTCATGAAAATGCAGCAAAAACTGTATAAGTAGTTTGCTCCACAAGTATTTTGCAAAATCCAATATGGCCACCAGTTGGCCATCTTGAAACCGTGCAGGAAAAAAATTGTGTCACACACTTCCCCTCATCATGTTGAACATTTTTCTGAAGTTTCATGAAAATACGGCTAAAACCGTGGAAGTAGTTCGCTCCTCAAGTTTACATGTGGAATGGACAAATGATGACAACAGACCGACAGACAAGTTGACTCCAATATATAAACTTCGTTTTGTGGGGGTATAAAAAAGATTATTAATGACACCTGCAGCTTAACTTGACTGTGTGTAGTGTTAGATGAAAAGGATAATGTTCAATGTTTATGAAAAGATATGAAATAAGACAAGAATTGTGATAATTGAGAGTATATATGTTATGTACCCTACATGCTATGTTTCAACAAGAATAATTTGAAGTGTAGACTGTACTAAAGAAATGCGGCCTGGGTCGATGTGTCCCTCACAGTTATATTGGTCACCACATGTCTGCCAGGTGGGAATGGCTGACTGATCATGACCAAAATAGGACAGTCTCATCTGGACATCCCCCCCCCCCCAAGTCATCCTACCAAGATACAATTAAATTGCTTCATAAATATGAACTGTAGGCTGTGCTAAACAAATGTAGGTCATGTGCCTGTGTGGCCGTGAAGGTGATCAATCACGACCAAAATAGGACGTTCTCATCTAGACATCATCAAGTCATCCTACCAATTTACAATAAAATCCCTTCATAATTTCAACCTGTAGACTAGTGCTGAAATGGTTAGAAAATTTTGTAACCGGTAGCCATTTGGTATTATTTGAATAATTAGCAATTAACCGCTACATTTACATCAAAGGTAATTTGAAAAACGGTGTCCGCTGTTTATACCATGATTACCTATTGTACTATATATGAAAAGCCTAGGACATAAATGTTAGCTTTACACACCAACCGTGTTGAACACGTCAGCAATGGGATTTCATTAGTTAAATTTTACACCTACAATGGAACTACATCCAAGCTGAACTTTGATGACGTCGACCTGAATGCAAACTTGTCTAAATTTATCGCACGACACCTCGTGAAGAGTGAAATGAAAGTGGCAATTATTTATTATAATTTTAAATATGTTTACAAACAAAACACCAAAAATTAACAAACATGCATTGTCTCATGTTAATAAAGCATCCATAACTTATTAAAATGAACACGAGTGCATGTATCGCTGAAGAAATACAATGTCCCCTACCGGACTAATGAGCATTAATAATTATACAAATGTTATAACCTTGATGTGATCAGCATGAATTCCGTTGAAGCATTTCCAAAAAATAGGCCGATGAAATCGTCAGATGTGTACCCATACGCGCAACTAGTAGAAAGCTGTATGACGGAGGGCCACCACGGATGCCGACATTATGTACACCATACAAGGTATGGATACATATAGAAATGGATTGGAGGAGTGTCTAATTGTCTAATTTGATGGATAAAGGGTTAATATCTCCGGAGTAAATTATCAGATTTACATAAGAAGGACGCCAATGCCCTATAGCTCACCAACATTCCTCTTTGATAGTAACTTTGGCAAACACAAGAACTGTATCAAACAGGCTCATAACATGCGACAAAGCTTACCTAAACACAACCTCTTAAAAGTAAAACACAGAAACTGACATAAACACAAAGTTAAACATGAAATTCTGAGCTGAACAGAAAACTAAATGCAAATAAAAATGTCAAGAAAAATGTTTAAAATGCAGGGTATGAGGAGTTAATCATGGAACAATGATACTGAGGAACATGTATGATGAATATAAGTTACATGGGAAGAGGAGCACAGCAGCTCACCTAAACACTTAGTTAAACATGAAATTCTGAGCTAAACAGAAAACTAAACGCAACTAAAAATGTCAAGAAAAACGTTTAAAATGCAGGGTATGAGGGGTTAATCATGGAACAATGATACTGAGGAACATGTATGATGAATATAAGTGCCATGGGAAGAGAAGGAGCACAGCAGCTGACCTCAACACTTAGTTAAACATGAAATTCTGAGCTAAACAGAAAACTAAACGCAACTAAAAATGTCAAGAAAAATGTTTAAAATGCAGGGTATGAGCGGTTAATCATGGAACAATGATACTGAGGAACATGTATAATGAATATAAGTGCCATGGGGAGAGAAGGAGCACAGCAGCTGACCTAAACACTAAGTTAAACATGAAATTCCGAGCAAAACAGAAAACTAAACGCAACTAAAAATGTCAAGAAAAATGTTTAAAATGCAGGGTATGAGGGGTTAATCATGGAACAATGATACTGAGGAACATGTATAATGAATATAAGTGCCATGGGAAGAGAAGGAGCACAGCAGCTGACCTAAACACTAAGTTAAACATGAAATTCCGAGCTAAACAGAAAACTAAACGCAACTAAAAATGTCAAGAAAAATGTTTAAAATGCAGGGTATGAGGGGTTAATCATGGAACAATGATACTGAGGAACATGTATAATGAATATAAGTGCCATGGGGAGAGAAGGAGCACAGCAGCTGACCTAAACACTAAGTTAAACATGAAATTCCGAGCAAAACAGAAAACTAAACGCAACTAAAAATGTCAAGAAAAATGTTTAAAATGCAGGGTATGAGGGGTTAATCATGGAACAATGATACTGAGGAACATGTATAATGAATATAAGTGCCATGGGAAGAGAAGGAGCACAGCAGCTGACCTAAACACTAAGTTAAACGTGAAATTCCGAGCTAAGCAGAAAACTAACCGCAACTAAAAATGTCAAGAAAAATGTTTAAAATGCAGGCTATGAGGGGTTAATCATGGAACAATGATACTGAGGAACATGTATGATGAATATAGTTGCCATTGAAAGAGAAGGAGCACAGCAGCTGACCTAAACACTTAGTTAAACATGAAATTCTGAGCTAAACAGAAAACTAAACACAACTAAAAATGTCAAGAAAAATGGCTAAAATGTAGGGTATGAGGGGTTAAATCATGGTAAAATGATAATAATCATCATATAGCAGCATTATAAGAGCCATGATATGGAAATAGGGCGAATAAGTGACCTAAACAGAAACTTTAACATTATTGGACACGTACGCTGACGCCGACCAATCAAGCCATGCCATAAGCTCACACAACTAAAGTTGGTGAGCTAAAAAACTATACAGCACAGCACATCAGTAACCTGAATAAATATATAAAGTAACATGACAATCGGATTGATATTTTTTGAGTTATCTCATGCCAAAGGGATTGGAGGAAATTTCAATTTGAAGGATAAAGGGGGTTAATATCTCTGGATCAAATTATCAGATTTACACCAAAAACTATACAGCTCAGCACATCAGTAACCTGAACACAATTATAAAGTAACTTGACAATCCAAGCAATATTTTTCAAGTTATCAAATGCCAAAGGGATTGGAGGAATTTTCAATTTGAAGGATAAAGGGTTAATATCTCAGGATCAAAATAACAGATTTACACCAAAAACTATACAGCTTGGTACATCAGTAACCTGAACACAAATATAAAGTAACTTGACAATCCAAGCAATATTTTTCAAGTTATCGAATATTTATTTATTGGTGTTTAAGGTCACATACTTATGCACAATGGCTAATCGTGACCGTGACAGTTTTACGGGTGGAGGAAGCCGGAGTACCCGGAGAGAACCACCGAGCAACGACGAGCAGCTGTCAGCTCTCCAACATCGTAACTCTGAACTCTGCACTGCAGCACAGGCAGGGTTAGATTGGTTGAAGACATGCGCACCATCGACGTGCAGTACGCCTCAGTACACAGCGTCATCGTGCCCCCATGTAGGCAATCGGGGTGAAGTGTCTTGCCCAAGGACACAACGCGGTTGCCGCAGGTGGGATTCGAACCGAGGACCTCTCGGCTTGCAGCCTGCACCTCTACCAACTGAGCCACCGCGCCCCCCACGTTATCGAATGCCAAAGGGATTGGAGGAATTTTCAATTTGAAGGATAAAGGGTCAATATCTCAGGATTAAATAATCAGATTTACACCAAAAACTATACAGCTCGGCACATCAGTAACCTGAACACAAATATAAAGTAACTTGACAATCCAAGCAATATTTTTCAAGTTATCGAATACCAAGGGGATTGAAGGAATTTTCAATTTGAAGGATAAAGGGTTAATATCTCGGGATCAAATCATCAGATTTACACCAAAAACTATACAGCTCAGCACATCAGTAACCTGAACACAAATATAAAGTAACTAGACAATCCAAGCAACATTTTTCAAGTTATCAAATGCCAAAGGGATTGGAGGAATTTTTAATTTGAAGGATAAAGGGTTAATATCTCAGGATCAAATTATCCGATTTACACCAAAAACTATACAGCTCGTCACATCAGTAACCTGAACACAAATAAAAAGTAACTTGACAATCTAAGCAATATTTTTCAAGTTATCGAATGCCAAAGAAATAGATACGGACGCCAGACGGACAGATGGACGGACAAAGGATGGACGAACAACGGATGGTCACCCTGGATGCCGGCATTATGTGTACCATACATAGTATGGGTACACATAAAAAGGTCCAGTAAACTGATATTTTGGCGCTTTTCCATATTTCCAAGGGCCATAACTCAAACAAGAATAATGCAATCAGCATGAAACTCAAACTTGAGTCATCGTTCTATAGTAGGTTACCAAGAATGAAATCATTCGGTTGAAGCATTTCCAAAAAAAGTCCAGAAAACTAAAGTATGACTGACAGACTGACGGATGGACAGAGTGCAAATGAAACTTGATCTGTAAGTCATCGTTCTATAGTAGGTTACCAAAAATGAAATCATTCTGTTGAAGTATTTCCAAAAAAAGTCCGGAAAACTGAAGTATGACCGACAGACTGACTGAAAGACTGACGGATGGATGGACAGAGTGTAAATGAAACTTGATCTGTAAGTCATCATTCTATAGTAGGTTACCAAAAATGAAATCATTCCGTTGAAGCGTTTCCAGAAAAAAGTCTGGAAAACTGATAATTTGGTGCTTTCCCATATTTCCAAGAGCCATAACTCACACAAGAATAAGGCAATCAGCATGAAACTCAAACTTGATCTGTAAGTCATCGTTCTATAGTAGGCTACCAAAAATGAAATCATTCCGTTGAAGCGTTTCCAAAAAAAGTCCGGAAAACTGATATTTTGGTGCTTTTCCATATTTCCAAGGGCCGTAACTCACACAACAATAATGCAATCAGCATGAAACTCAAACTTGATCTGTAAGCCATCGTTCTATAGTAGGCTACCAAAAATGAAATCATTCCGTTGAAGCGTTTCCAAGAAAACTCCGGAAAACTGATATTTTGGTGCTTTTCCATATTTCCAAGGGCCGTAACTCACACAAAAATAATGCAATCAGCATGAAACTCAAACTTGATCTGTAAGTCATCGTTCTATAGTAGTTTACCAAAAATGAAATCATTCCATTGAGGCGTTTCCAAAAAAATCCGGAAAACTGATATTTTGGTGCTTTTTCCCATATTTCCAAGGGCCGTAACTCACACAAGAATAATGCAATCAGCATGAAACTCAAACTTGATCTGTAAGTCATCGTTCTATAGTAGTTTACCAAAAATGAAATCATTCCGTTGAAGCGTTTCCAAAAAAACTCTGGAAAACTAAAGTGTGGCTGACAGACCTACAGATGGACAGAGTGCAAACCTAGAGTCCCTTCCGGCGATGCTGGTAGGGGACTAAAAAGGTCCTATTTCTTTTTCTATTTCGTTTCGGTGGTAAAACTGACAGCGGAAGTACCGCCCACCGATGCTCATGTAATCAAAAACAAATTTGCACGTATGTGTGGCTACTGCTCAGTCAAATAGAGAAAAAATAACAGCGACTCTTAATAATCTGATGATCATGGTATAAATAAAATATATCCAAAGTAGCTTGGTGTACCAAATGTTCACCACTTGTGGTGAAGTGGTGTTAACCATGCGCCAAAGGCTCATGGTTAGCAACACTTCACCACTCGTGGTGAACATTTGGTACACCAAGCTACTATGGGTATATTCTGTATTTCTCCACTGTAAACAAGTGACTATACAGCAGGTTCAGAACTTCATATTACGATATCCCCTGCCCTCATTCATTTTAACACCCTTTCTTTCTGGCATTATTTGACATATTCAGTGATTCTTATTCAAGCCTTACGACATGTTAACTAGATAATACAACTGGTATAAATGTAAATTAATACAAATTTTACGAAGTTCAAGTTGAATATTTTCGACCTATAAAAAGGCTGTATAAAATACCAAACAGCTGTACCAGTGTTCCCATTGCTTATTTAGAACAGTATTCAGACTGATATTTAGGTGATTTTACAGAATTAAATAAACTTACAAATATATATAAAATGTGTTGTTTTTAATTTGATAGCAATGTTAAGTATCAAAACAATACAGAATTTACCCTGATATATCCAGCTTAACCCTTTACCCAATGAATCGTCCACGTCCACCCACGTAATATGCAAATTCAGAAGCTGAAAAAATATTATTTATCAAAAAATTTCAACGAAACCAAATCAAGTGACCCCCTCTTTGGAACGAGCTCATCGAGCTTGTTCCAATGAGGGGGCACATTATATAGTTTTGTTGAAAATTTAAAAAAAATGATATTGAAAAATAATAAATTTTGATATCGTCTGCATTGGGTAACGGGTTAATGCGTACATTTGGGAATTTCTCATGTCATAAATTGACATCATGTCAGTGTCCAATCAGACTATGGGAATTTAAATTATTGAGAGCTTGACTGAAACATGCGGTTTGATTAGCTGAATTCCTTCACGACAATAGCTTCCATTACCGTAATACTAATAGGAAATGAAATCGTTTACCATTGGATTGGGCAACACAGGCTTCAGGAAACATTTATACTTGCACTGCCTCATATTACATGTGTTGCTCCCTAAAAGAACCTGTCTATTTATAGTGTAACAGGCTTTTCTTGAAACACCATTTGCAGTGCTCAAAACTAGAAGCCAAAGTGTTTTCACAAAGTCTGCACTCAGGCGTGACTGGAGAAAAAAAACAATTCAGCTTATGAATATGTAACCGGAGCGTTCTGGTTGAAAAACTACAACCCCTTAAACAAAACAAAACACCAATGGCTGCAGTCGATAAAAGTCAATTTGCTGAATGCTGATTAAACATACAATAACTTGACTTCAGCCATTAATTATTTTCATGGGATTCATAACAAAAGCACTACCTAGCGGGACAACATACGCCCGTCAAAATTGGAACATGCATAAGTTTCTCTGGGGTAAAGTTTGAAATTTTTGTTGACTCAACTATGTCTGCCCCCCCCCCCTCCAATCATTGCCCATTCCCCTGCCCTGTCTGGGGTAAAGGGTAATTCACCTGTTTTCACATTTTCATATTAGGCGATCTAAGGTCTCCACAAAATAAAATGAAAGTGTCAATGACACTGTGGCTCAACTTGACAAACTCAAACTTTGTGAGTTATAAGTGAAATGGCAAAATTGAAGATCATTGGTACCAATGTTATTTGGTGAAATTTCAACATAACAGCATTGTGTGTGCACAACGTCAAGAGTTATCCATGCATTTTTAAATGCAAACTGTAAGACTGGCTAAAGGAAGAATGTTGATACACAAATGCAGTAAGTTCAGACATTATTGTAAATGGAAACTTTTTTCACAGAAATGAATGCTAATCAAAAGCTCTTATCTAAAGGTCTCGCCCAATGAGCACACCAAGTTCAAAAACAATCCTATGATAAATGTAGCCTGTAGGCCATGTCAAAGAAGAATGCTGATGCACAAACGCAATGAATTCAAAGATTGTTGCGAACAGCAACAGTTTTTGATGGAAATGAAAAGAAAATCGATATCTTCTATCTTTGTCACCCTGCATAAGCATACAAAGTTTCAAAACATATATATGATAATGAATGCGCCCTCTGAGACATGCCAAAGGAAGATGTAAATGCACAAATGCACTAAGTTTGAAGGTCATTGCTTGTGGCAATGTATTTTTCTGTTTTTTTTATGGATTCATAAATATACCCTGCAGAGAGAACAAAAGGGATAAGTTGCTACACAAATGCCTAAGTTCAAAGGCTGGTGATAACGGCAATTTTTGACAGAAATGGAAGAAAATCGATAACTCCCATATACATATCACCCCACAAAAGCACACCAAGTTTCCAAGTGATCCAATTATAAATGTGCCCTGCAGGGTGTGTCAAAGGGAAATTTTGATGCATAACTGCACTTGTCAAAGGGAAATTTTGATGCATAACTGCACTAAGTTTTTACTAAGTTCATCAGAGGTCATTGCCAATAGCAACTATTTTTGACAGAAATGGAAGAAAATCGATGGCTCCAATCTAGAGGTCACCCCAAACAAGCATACCAAGTTTCAAAGTGATCTGATCAAAAATGTGCACTGCAGGGTGAGCCAAAGGGACATATTGATGCACAACTGTACTAAGTTCATCGAAGGTCATTGCCAGCGGCAACATTTTTAGACGGAAATCGAAGAAAATCGATATCTCCCATCTAGAGGTAACACCAAACAGGCATACAAAGTTTCAAACCGATCTGATCATAAATGTGCCCTGTAGGGCATGCCAAAGGAATATATTGATGCCTGACTAAACTAATTTCAAAGGCCGTTGCCAGCAGCAATATTTTTTAATGGAAATGGAAGAAAATCAATAGCTCCCATCTTGAGGTCACTCCAAACAAGCATGCCAGATTTCAAAGCAATCCAATCATAAATGTACCCTGTAGGGTATACCAAAGGGAAATATTGAGGTCTGACTAAACTAAGTTCTAAGAACATTGCCAGCAGCTATATTTTTTGACGGAAATGGAAGAGAATAGATACTCCCATCTAGACGTCACTCCAAACAAGCGTACCAAGTTTCAAACCGATCTGATCCAAAATGTGCCCAGTACGGCGTGCCAAAGGAATATATTGATGCCTGATTAAACTAAGTTCAAAGGTCGTTGCCAGCGGCAACATTTTTTGACAGAAATGGAACAAAATCGATAGCTCCCATCTCGAGGTCACCCCAAACAAGCATGCCATGTTTCAAAGCAATCCGATCATAAATGTGCCCTGTGCCAAAGGGAAATATTGAGATCTGACCAAACTAAGTTCTAAGAACGTTGCCAGCGGCAACATTTTTTGACGGAAATTGAAGAAAATCGATAGCTCCCATCTTGAGGGCAATCCAAACAAGCATACCAAGTTTCAAAGCAACCTGTGAGGTGTGCCAAAAGAAATTGTGGACGTACGTACGTACGCCAACAGACGAGAAGTGATGGTAGCATCCATTTTATTCATAAAATAACTTCTAAAGGGCTGCAAGGCTGCTGTAGAAGATTCTCCTCGCTGTTTACAATGGTAGCGTCCATTCATTGACAGGTTAACTTCATTGATAACGACTGATGATAGGTAGCGCCAAGGAAAAGGACATTTTGAGGATCATAACAGCTATAAATGGTGAGAATTCTCGTCGTTTAAAAATAAAATGGCGTTATCTGCTCCTCTCACATGCACAACAATTGATGATCAACATGGGTGCAAAGTTTGAACAATAAAGCAAGAAAAATGTTGAAGGAGTAGGCGACACAATACTGTAATGTTTTAAGTATTAAAAGTAGTGTTGGTTCGATGTCGGTGTTTTCACTGTGCTCACGGTGATTCATAAATCACCGTCACCGCACCGAACTTAACACGAATCACCGAAGTAATCGGTGATCGCCAAGTTCACTTCCTATGAGGCCACGACCCATTTGTTCCCATGCACAGTTCTGAGAATTTGAGAAAACTGTCAAAAGATGGAGGTTAAAAGTGCTTGGCAATGTCATTACAAAAGAACAGATCAATCGAAATGCATGTGTTTAATATGTAAAAAAACACATTTCTGCGGCTTACGGAAACATGACAAATTTGAAGTCGCATTTGAGAGCTAAACACAAGACAGAATATGAGAAGATCCAGACAGAAATTGAAGAGAAAATGAAAGTGAAAGTAAGTTTCTTCCATTCATTTTACGCAGGTAAATCTTGCAATATGATACTCAGTCGTCAGTAAGTCGTAGATAAAAATGTAAGCAAAAATAAATGTCACCGTAACATATAATAGAAATAATATTACGTTATGCGATCACTGCCAATCAACATATGCATTGTGCATAGATGCAATGTATGGAATAGCTGATGGCAGATTTCAAATGCACGGATTGGCTTTACTCTAAAATTGGCCTGAAATGAGCGATCATTGTCTAACGTGACCATCGATTGCATTTTTAGTACAAAAATAGTATTTTTTACCTGTAATGAGCAACTGTATCACGGTCGTCGAATTTGAACAATGTTGACAGATAATATTTGTGATTGCGGGGAGGGGGAGGGGGCAAATTTTTTTTTGAAAAAGGACAATTTTAACCATTGGCGTATCCACTTCTGTGTGCTAAATTTGTTTAAAATATTTCGGAGAGGGCGGGGGGGGGGGGGGGGGGGGGGGGAGGGGCTACTTACCAAAGTTACCTTTGAGTTCTCTCAGTTTATTTGTTTATTTGCGTTTATAATTATTCCTTCGTTTTGTTTATTATCATTACAATCTGTTGGATTGTTAAAAGTTAATTTTTTTAGAATTTTTAATAAATGAAAGTGTCAATGACACTGTAGCTCAACTTGTCAAGACAAAGACATGTACATGTATAGTATGTGACACAGCAATGACAAACATCTAGGTAATGACCTGATAACAAAGGTACATATAAAGTATTGTAACAGTCTGTACATAAATACTGAGCGTTGCCTGTAACAAATGTATAGGTAAAGTATTGTAAAGGTGGGTGACAGTTAGATGCTAAACTAGAAAAGAAACCTTTGCGTCCCAGAGTGGGTCTGACTGAACCCCAAAATATTTGTTCTCATAGCACAGTGATAACAAAGGCACCCCAAAACACACTCATTCCTGTCCCAAGGTGAAAACAAAGGTACCCAAGAAGTTTCGTGAAGATCAGTTCACAAATATGAGCTGTGTAGAAGTTGTGACAAAAAACTGATTGGACCTAATTTCGGTACAAAATGGCCACTGGCAGCCATCTTGAATTTTGGACCGCACCCAGAAACACTCGTTCTCGTCCCAAGGTGATAACAAAGGTACCCAAGAAGTTTTGTGAAGATCGGTTCATAAATACAGACTCTAGCCCGAGCCGTATTGACATGTGTACTTACTGTGTGTAAGTAGCACTGAAAAAATCAAAGTTCATCTAATTTGCATAATTTCTGCACGAGAAAAAAACCTGTACTATATCTCATGTATTCCATGTTACTAAACATTCATACAAAAATTTATTCAAATCAGAACTTTCATACAGAAGTTCTGTACAAAAGACTGATTGCACTAATTTTGGTACAAAATGGCTGCTGGTGGCCATCTTGAATTTCGGACCACACCCAAAAACACTCGTTCTCATCCCACAGTGATAACAAAGATACCCAAGAAGTTTCGTAAAGATCGATTCATAAATACAGCCTCTAGCCTGAGCCGTATAGAAGTTGTGTACAAAAAACTGATTAGACCTAATTTCGGTACAAAATGGCCACTGGCAGCCATCTTGAATTTTGGACCGCACCCAGAAACACTCGTTCTTGTCCCAAGATGATAACAAAGGTACCCAAGACGTTTCGTGAAGATCGGTTCATAAATACAGACTCTAGCCTGAGCCGTATTGACATGTGTACTTACTGTGTGCAAGTAGCACTGAAAAAATCAAAGTTCATCTAATTTGCATAATTTCTGCATGAGAAAAAAACCCGTATTATATATGATGTATCCCATGGTACTAAACATTCACACAAAAAATTATTCAAATCAGCGCTTTCATATGGAAGTTCTGTGCAAAAATCTGATTGCACCAAATTTTGTACAAAATGGCTGACATCGGCCATCTTGAATTTTGGACCGGACCCAAAAACACTCGTTCTCATCCCACAGTGATAACAAAGGTACCCAAGGAGTTTCGTAAAGATCGGTTCATAAATACGGCCTCTAGCCCGAGCCGTATTGGCATTTGCACTTACAGTGCTGAAAGTAACACCAAAAAACATCAAAGTTAGTCTAATTTGCATAATTTACGCACGAGAAAAAAACCCGTATTATATGTGATATATCCCATGGTACTAAACATTCATACAAAAAATTATTCAAATCAGAGCTTTCATATGGAAGTTCTGTACAAAAAAAAAATTTCTGCATCATCGGTACAAAATGGCTGCTGGCAGACATCTTGAATTTCGGACTGCACCCAAAAACACTCGTTCTCATCCCACGGTCATAACAAAGGTACCCAAGAAGTTTCGTAAAGATTGGTTCATAAATACGGCCTCTAGCCCGAGCCACAGCAGCTTGGCACTTACAGCTCTGAAAGTAACACTAAATAAATCAAAGTCAGTCTAATTTGCATAATTTACGCACGAGAAAAAAACCCGTATTATATGTGATGTATCCCATGGTACTAAACATTTATACAAAACTTTATTCAAATCAGAACTTTCATACAGAAGTTCTGTACAAAAAACTGATTTTTGCATCATCGGTACAAAATGGCCGCTGGCAGCCATCTTGAATTTCGGACCACACCTAAAAACACTCGTTCCCATCCCAGGGTCATAACAAAGGTACACAAGAAGTTTCGTAAAGATCGGTTCATAAATACGACCTCTAGCCCGAGCCATAGCCAATTGTTGACGTACGGACAGACGGACGGACGACGGGCCATGACAATAGCTCAAATTTGACTTCGTCAAAGTTGAGCTAAAAATGTGATACCAATTGACAAGTCCTGATCAGTAATTCAATATGAAAAAGAGAAGAGATATATGTTTCACTGTTTACTAACATATTTTGTTGAAATAAAACATCTTAACGGCTGATAGGGAAGGACAGTGTCACAGTGAGCGATGTGAATTGAGAGTCTTCCATAAACAACATTCATGTTCAAACAAAGATATATTGAATAAAATGACCAAAAGGAAACTTAGGGTGGTGGCTATCATCAGTCTTCTGGGTGATCTCAATTATCTGGTACCAATCTGGGTCTTTTGTTGGTCACATTTTGTAGTTCTCTTGTCCCAAGTTGACTTTTACAAGAAGAATGTTTCTAAGCTAACACACGCCCTCCCCCCCCCCCCCCCCCCTTGTGACCTTCGCCTTGCAGATGTGGCGGAAACTATTATACACGACACACCTTCTGACTGTCCTCCACATTTGTAAAAAGTTTAACAATTGTACTATGATTCGTTTCTGAGTTACGGCTGAGACATGAATATTGACCGATTTTTAGTGTGACCTTGAAATGAAATGTGACCTTGACCTTGAACAGGGTTCATACAAAAATTTGCTCACAAAGTTCAAGGGTTTTTCAAGGGCTTTTTTTTTCTTTTCAAGGGCTACATATACTATTCAGCTTGTTGTATGAGCTCTAAAAATCTAAGATTCATGTAACCAGGGACCAGCCTAGGGGGGAATTTTAGGGAGACTTCATGTCTCCCTCCAGAAAAAATAGGGAGACTGCAGAATCAAGTAGGGAGACCTCATAGGCAAGAGGGAAAAATTCAGAATATTTATGTACCACCCCCTGCCGCCCCTTCATATTTTCAGCTTGTGGTCCTCCATTAACGTCCGATTAATCCAGGTCCAGTTGTTTGTGATGCATTTGTGCCAGGTTAAAAAATCACAAAGTAATTATTGACTGAAAATCTCCCACTGCTACCCTCTCCTTCATGACCCCTCCCCTCTTCTTCATGCCAATCCCCCAGCACCCTCCTGTGGTTGCCTTTCACCAATGTCCAACTAAGCTAATAATTGCCTAAGTTTGAAAGTGTGAACAGGACCAGATGTAAGAAGGTTGCTTGGAGGGTACTTTGTTAGTTAATAAACAAAATACATTCTGGGGTCGAGTATTTTGTAAAATAAATGTCATTCCACATCATCTTTATAGCATTCCGGTATCTTTCCGCATCATTTCGCGTCATTCCGGTGTTTAGGAGGACCCCTTTCTCAAGATCCTTCACATGCACACTTGCATCCTGTACAAAGCTTTTCTTGTCATCCCTAAACCTTTTTTTCATGCGTTTCAATTCCATTCGTGTTTTTCTGGGAATAGACGGCCCAACAGAAAACAGTCGTCAGCAAAACAAAATAAAAATACAGTGTTAGAAAATACGTCCGTTGTGTATACATTTTCTGCATCCTAAGCGAGGTAACCTACTTTCAAACTGGGTTATTTTGATGAGTCGCTTAAGTCACCTATTTTCGTTTCGACATTTGAAGCTCCGACTGAAACGGAACAAAATAGAAATAAAAAATACGCCAAAAGCGACAATGGACAATTGATTGTCGTGTGATTTCAAATAAATGGTTGTTTATTTCACGAATGAAAATGCCCATTTATCACACTAAAGCACATTCGATTCTTGAAAATATTCGTTTTTATGTAAACCTCGGATCACTCAGTGCAGCCTTTCCTCATTTTGGCCAATTTTTAGAGGGCGACTTGTAGTCGCCCCGACTATTTTTCTAGGCGACTCTGGGCTTAGAAGGGCGACATAATCGCCCTAGTCGCCCTCACGGCTGGTCCCTGCATGTGACACAGATCTGACTTTGGAAGTCAGGAAGTACTGGTACCCAAAGTGTGATCTGTGTTACAGTAATCTTGGTAAAACGTTCCATACTTTTTTATGTTTTTTTTTTAACTGAGCGACACGAGCGCAACAAACAAGTAAAGGGCGAGTACACATATATTTACAATGCCCAGGAAATAGCTTGGTATTGAAGGGTTTTTCAAGAGATTTCTGAAAGTTCAAGGGTTTCTCAAGGGCTAATTTCAAATACCAGGGTTTTTCAAGAAAAAACTCATTTTCAAGGGTTTTTCAAGAGCTGTATGAACCCTGTTGAAGGTATGAACCTGGCTATGGTGTGTGACACATCCTCCCATGGTCCTTTATAATTGTGTGAAGTTTGATGACTGTGGCCCTAACAGTTTTCGAGTTATTGGCTCGGACACACACACACATGGACGGATGGACACATGCACACTTCAATCACTATATGCCATCCGACTTAAGTCGGGTGACATAAAAATGGAAGGTGAACAATCACCATCACCGAAACCGAGTTTTTTTCACTGAAATCACCGACACTGTCACCGAACCCTTAAAATTAATCACCGCCCAGCACTAATTAAAATGGAGCATAACTCTGGAAATACAAAACAGAGTTACCTGCTCTTGTCACATGCACAATGGCAATTGGTGATCAACATGTGTGCAAAGTTTGAACAATATAGCATGTAAAATGTTGAAGTAGTTGGCGACAATACTGTAATGTTTTAAGTACTAAAAGGGAGCATAACTCTAGAAATACAAAACAGAGTTACCTGCTCTTGTCACATGCACAGCGGCAATTGGTGATCAACATGTGTGCAAAATTTGAACAATATAGCATGAAAAATGTTGAAGTAGTAGGCGACAATACTGTAATGTTTTAAGTACTAAAAGGGAGCATAACTCTGGAAATACAAAACAGAGTTACCTGCACTTGTCGAATGCAGAATGGCAATTACTAATCAACATGTCTGCGAAGTATGAACAATGTAGCATGTAAACCTTTGGTGGAGTAAGAGACACAAAAATTGTTTACGGACAGACAGACAGGCGGACAACACCATAACATAATACATCCGTCAAAAAATGACAGGCGTATAAAAAATGCACAACACAAACAACATTGATTAGGTGTGTTTTTAAACACTTTTAATTGAATACTTTTCTTTCTTACCCACTCACCATGCTTCAAAGTTTGAAATGTTTTTAATATATTTCATTCGAAATTAACACATTTCTTGGGGATGGGCCTACATGTAAATGTAGGTGCAACTGCAACCCCATAAAATCATACCAGTAAAGTTGGGGAATGGGCTTACTGATGAGAATGTGCTTACTGGTTGGTCAGTGAGGTGATAAAAACATTTACGCTTATGAAAGGAGTCTTCTGAAACCAAACAACACATGGCATGTTCAGACTCCAAATACATGCAAACGGTTAATCGGCAGCAAAAATCACCACCGGTAAAAGCAATAACTGAACCATAACTGATTAATCATTTCTGCACTACTGTACACTGTGCTAAAGGAATCTAGGTCACACCCCCCTGGCCCCTGCAACCGTCATGGTTGACCGAACATGACCAAAATAGGACATTCTCATCCAGACATTGTACAGAGTCATCCTACCAAGTTACAATGAAATCCCTTCATAAATAGACTGTGCTAAAGGTTTTGGGGCTTCAAACCTGTGCGGCCATCATGGTTGACCAATCGCAACCAAAATGGGACATTCTCATCTAGAAATGACCTCGAACCTTCACATGAAATTTAGTGGTGATCGGACAAGAAATATGGGGTGTAGCCTGCGCTGAAGAAAATGTGAACCAACTTCCAGACTTCCGCACAGCTTATCTTTACTTTGTCAAGTTAAGCTAAAAATCGAACATGCCAAGCATAAAATTACCATTTCATCCTTGAAAGTAATGAAATGGCCATCCAGTTTACAAATGCTAACACGGTGAACAACAAACTGGTTATAACCTAACTGCATGTATTTGAAAAAAACTGACAACTGGTTATCTACAATATTCAGCCCTGTCAAGTAAAAAATTTGCCTGAGCCAAGAAATAGCTGAGGCAAATTGGTTTTGCTGTATACTGTTGACAATCTAAATACTCTATTATTTTGGGTTCTAAACATCAAACCGACACTCAAAACAAATCACTATATCCAGACATGCAGTCTGTGGACCAGTATAAATTCTTAAGCAAATTCAGTGAATTCATGTCTCCTGCTGGGCGGCAGTTTCAAGGGGAATTAATGCATCTCAAGACGTTCACAATGATAACAAAGATACCCAAGAAGTTTCATGAAGATCGGTTCATAAATACGGCTTTTTAGCCTTCAGCATCCTAATTAAATATGCGCAGAAAATGCTCATATTCAAACTTGGACCCACAATTGATGAAAGTGATCTACTACCCAAATTTCATCGAAATCCAGTCACTGTAAGGAAAGTTAGAGTCTGGAAAGGAAAAACACGGAAGGACACCCCGAATTTAATATCTCCCATTTTTTTAAAAAAGCGGGAGACAAAAACTATCAATCGCTTAAAGGTTAAAAACTCATCTCCCACCAGGCCATAAAATTTAGGAGGGACGATTTTGTCGTTCCTCTGGTGGTCATCTACATGAAAAACTTGGATAACCGAAAAGCTGTTCGTCTGGAACTACAAACAGTTTGTCAAAAAGTTGTGTCTTATCACCTTATTTGATAGCATTATTTTAAAATGTTCCTGTGGGAAGACCCCTCTCTTCAATGATCGAACTCCATAAGACAGCCGACGCATCCTGTGCTTGTCGCAGATGCTTTCGAAATCTGTGAACTGTCAAACAGTGGAGCCATCGTGGTTGGATCAAAATCCACGGATTGTCTTTTTTTTTCCACGCATGTAATTCAGAGATGATCTGCTATGACACCTAGCAAAATTTCCACCAATGAAGCACCGGGATTACCCCGGCACTTCATTGGTGGAAATTTTGCAAGGTGTCATAGCAGATCATCTCTGAATTATATGCGTGAAAAAATGCCCAGCCATAGATTTCGACCCGTCCATGATGGCTGTACTGTAATCGGTCCTTTTCATTATATCCAGATGAATGGTAACTATGTTATCTCAAAATTCAAGATTTTATTCTCTGCTCACAAAATATAACTGTCAACCATCTTGTTCAAACAAACTTGGCAAAGCCATTCAAATAAAAAGGAGTCTTAAATCTCGTTTCTCAAATATGAATGGCCATAAAACACTTGAATTTTTGTAAGGTACCATGATCAAGTGAAAGTAATAAAAGTTTAGATATAATGTTATACCTTTATTTTTTGTGATGAAATCAAACTCGGAGGTCTTGGTCGCCACAGCAACTGACAAAATCGTTCCAATGTTATTTTCTGAAGTGGCTTTCCCTGAAAGCTCCATATCCAATAAGCATTATCCATCTGAAAAAAAGGTGTTATAAATTACTTTCAATTCTTTGACAATCAAGAACACCACACTTCTTGTTTGGAAGCCCTAATTTGGGCTTCATTTTGAAGTGAATGTATCGTAACTTAATGGCTTCATATTCTGTTTATGTACTTTATATAATTATTTTTGAAGTAAAATTATTTTACCAGTACCAATTTGCTTTCTTACCACTGATGAGAAAGTGACTATATGCACCCTCTCATAGAGTAAAACAGGTTCAAGATATATCAATAAAATGTGTTGACTAAAAAAAATTTAGCACCAGTTAGTTAAGGCCATAAAAAGTAAATACATGAACCAAGATTATCCGGGCCTTAAAATTTGTGATGATTCACAAGAATCAGTTTTGATTCTCATAGACTCAGGCTGCAAGAATCAATTTTCAGTTCTTAATTTAGAACTTGAAGAGTATCATTATACCTTCGTCCTTGCATGTGAGTGCAACCAGTTCATTATTTATTTATTTATTTATTGGTGTTTAAGTTAACACATTTCTGCTCATTGGCTAATCATGACCACAGCATGGATACAAGTGGCAGCTACGCAAAGACATATCTGCCGAGGGTCACTGCTTTTAGGGGAAGCTGAATACAAGACAAGAATCCAAGTGTTACTGCTTGTGACAGTAACATTCATGATATGACAATGGGTTAAAGTCATGACACAAGGTTAGGTTATGGGTAACAATGGTGTGAAGTATGAACAAGATCAGTCACACAGATTCAATTATACAGACTAGACAAGGGCTGCATAACAATATCAAAGTCTTGTCTGTGACCTTGATCTTGAAGGTATGACCTTGGTTCAAAGTCGCAACACACTTTTGTGGCATGAGAAAAAATTGTACCAACTATGAATAAGATCTGTCAATCATATAAAGTTATATGAACCTGACAAAGGCAGTATAACAATATAAGTGTTGCTGCCTGTGACCTCCACCTTGATGATATGACCTTGGATCAAAGTCATGACACACCTTTGAGTCATGAGTAATAACGGTACCAACTATGAATAAGATCTGTCAATCACAACAAGTTATGTGGCCCAGACAAGGGCTGCATAACAATATCCAAGTTTAGCTGTCTGTGACCTTGACCCTGATGTGACCTTGGATCAATATTGCGACATACCTTTGAGTCACGAGCAATAATTGTACCAAGTATGAACAAGATCAGCCAATTAGATCAAATTATATGGACCAGACAGGCAACGTATGGGCGGATGGACAGATGACGGACAACTTAGCATTAGAAAAGCTCCATTGACATACTGTGAGGTGGAGCTAGTATTCTGTGGTTCAGAAATTATGGCACGGACAAACAAATGTCAAAGTTTCTCTAAGTGCCACCTTATCATAGGGCCTGTGACCTTGACCTTGAGGGTTACATACCATATAATAATTCACGACACATTGCCTTTTGATATTACATATTGGTATAAAGTTTCATTAAAAAAAATCAGTTGTTAAGAAATTATGGCCCGGACAAACAAATGTCAAAGTTTTTCGAAGTGTCACCTTAACATAGGACCGGTGACCTTGCCGTTGAGGAGTACATACCATACTATAATTCGAGACACACTGTCTTTTGATATTACATGTTAGTATAAAGTTTCATTCAAATATATTCAGTGTTAAGAAATTATAGCGTGGATGAACAAAATGTTAACTCCGGATGGACAACTTAGCATCAGAAAAGCTCTGCTGACTTTTTCAGGTGGAGCTAATCAAGTCAGCTACAGTCAATCGTTTATATCCATGCTGCCCATTTTAGAGGACTTCCGCCCCAGGCATCGGTTACCGGGTCCTATTTTACCAGTAAAACAGAGCTTATTTACAACTGTAAACAAGCACTGCTTCACTTATAGGGGCTCCCACAGGGAAATCAGTTCATAATACCTAGTATAAACAAACTATATATTTATATATTTACAATAGATTGATCTTTCAGGGCCTAGTTCCAATTTTGGCGAGTTTCTTACTTACATGTTCATGAAGAACACGTTACAACATACAGGCTTTTGGTGATCTTGCTGATGAAAGTGACAGTACTTTGGCAGTGGTTTCTATTGAAGCGTTGACTAGCTGTATAGGTGGCCAAGACTTCTCGAGACATCACTACTAAATTAAAGTGTAACATTATTATAAGGGAGTAAAAATAAGTAAACTTCCCTCGGCCATTAACCCTTTGAACCCTAGCGGCCATTTTTCCAGCCAGAAACATGATACGTCATAACGTCATTAAACAGGATGGCTGTTCAGTAAATGTGTGGGGTAGACCAATCAATATTTTCAACGTGCAGCCCCGAGGCTGCACGTTGAAAATATTGATTGGTCTAACCCAAATAATGAATATGAATTCTTCTAACTGCTGCGAATGAACTGGCATGGAAGATACCACATTTTTCAAAGGGTTAGGCACACTTTTAGAATATTTATTTATTTATTAGGCTTTCCCAAACCCAGTTTGGATAAGACTCTTGTTTTATTTAATGCTCAGGCATCAATTCACGCTGAAAAATTAAGTCATATTCCCCTGTCGGTCGGCAAAACGAAATATCAAAATGATATTTAGAAATCGATATTTCATCATAGGTTCGGATGACGAATCACATGTACTTTAAATTCTACGTATTTATTTCAAAAAAAATAAAATGACGTGTCTTGTTATTGAAAATAAGAAAGTGGTGTTTTTTGTTATTGTTCTATTTCTTCGAGACACATTGCGATTATTTCAATTCGCCAGCCTTGGTAAATCGTAAAGTTAGGGGAGAAATAAGACGGGACTGCTTTTTGTGCGGATATTCACACATTCCAATGGTTGGAGTTTGGTTGTTGTAATTTTTGTATGGACGCCGGTTCGGCACATAAATTTTGCGCCTTAATGGCAAATAAAGGCCACAAATTGGAGAGTTTGTAGTCGTAGAGCATTAAATAAAAAGAAACTTCACGAAAATTTGATGAATACCGAAAATATCTCGTTCGTGGCTACAAGAAATATGAGGATCTTCACTCGCGACTGCGTCGCTCGTGAAGATCCTCATATTTCTTTGTAGCCACTCACGAGATATTTTCGGTATTCATCAAATTTTCGTGAATATCCTCTATATTCTTCTTTTTCAAAATTTTTCTTCTCTATTTTTTTTTTTAATTTTTTTTTTTCCGCCATCAATTTTGTCTGTTGTACTGCTCAAAAACAAGCTGTATGATTTCAACCAAATTTGGCATACTTATGTAATGCCATAAAATCTAGTGAAATGAGGTATCGCCATATCTGTGAAAATGCGAATTTTCAAAATATTCTGCCAAAACCTTCAAAATTTCACCATTTTTCAACATAGCTTAAAAACAAGCTGAAGGATTTCAACCAGATTCGGTAAACTTATTTATTGTCACAATATCTACAGAAATGGGGTATTGTCATATTCGTGAAAATGCTTATTTTAAAAATTTTCTGCCAAAACCATCAAAATTTCTACATTTTTAAAAAGTCACGGAATTGTTTACAGTTATCTGGCTCTAAGTTTCCAAACATTTAGAACATAATATGCTACACCAAAATCACCACACAAATATTTCAAAATTAAGCCCTGTGGGCCAAAAATGAAATGAATATAGCAGTTTTGTCTTCAAAATTGACCAACTTCAAGGGCAAATTTCTCTATTTTTAAGGTTGTTGTTACACTATTTTGATATGGATAGATGCAACAATGATAGCAGAAGAAAGTTACTGCTTACTTTCTAATTTCAGATTTAACCCCAAAGCACAATGAGGGCAAGAATAAGAGTGGTGTTTGAAAATGCCAAAATTAGCCACCTTTGGTTGCTTTTTTCTATCATTTTGGAAAAGGTGAAGTTCAAACTCTTTGCATGTCCAAATTCACAATTGACTACTGAGCATATATAGTGAATTTTGAAGAAAAAATGCTATATTCATTTCATTTTTGGCCATTAGATCATTTTTAAATTTTTGTGTGGTGTGATGTGGTGAGGGCCATCCCTGCCTGGGCCATTGGCAAGTATAAAAAATATACAAATTACTTGAAATTTATCATATTTTTATACTAAAACCAATGGCCCAGACTTAGCTGAATCGTAAAAAGGCGGAGGGCCCAGGACTTAAAGGAATAGCAGACCAAAATTCAGCTCCTTAGCCTGCATTAGAAATCCCAATGTGAAAAGGGGATTAAAATTTTAAAGAATTACACATATGTCTCTCTATACAACAATAGAAAAACATACCACCGAAATAAGGAGCAATATCCAAGTAATTCCCTTATTACTTAGCATAAATGATTACACTAATTGAGTGTAACAAGCCCCCAATTTATGCCTAGTCCGGAATAAGACACTTAAAATTCGGAAAAGCATGTCCGAGAGTAAAGCCCACAAATACACGCTGTACATAATGTAACAAGCTGTACGTAAGATCAGAATACTCAACAGCGATAATAGCTTCACTCATAGTTACACACTTAATATAAGGCCAGAAGAGGTAAAGAGAAATGCCCCCCTCACCCCCACCTTTTTGAAGGATTAATCTTCAAAACAAAGAGGGAAGTGTCCTGGAATCAGTGAAAAAGTGGTACAGAATAATATATAAATATTAGCCTAAAAGGCACCTGGTTAATAACTAGAGGTACTGTGAGCAAGCTCACAAAGTGATACCCCCCGCACCTGAAACGTATAAGTTAGATTATCTCCCTTTGGAAATGTCAGAACGGAATTATATTGCTTCATGCACATCTTCATATGGAGTTCTTCCATTGTGTAAAGTTTCATGAAAATTCTTCGAACGGTTTAGAAGGAGTTGCGCTTACAAGGATGGAGACAGACGGACAGGGTGATTCCTATATACCCCCCCCAAACTTTGTTTGCGGGGGGTATAATAATTATTAATTATTGGTGCTTAATGCCACATCAGCAGCCAAGGCTATAATGTGGCAATCCCGGTTGTTAAAATCACAAGCTTCTAAATGTATGCCGCATCAAGAATATGTCGATAGGTCGAAAACCAGTGATATAAATATGTTCAACCTTAAATTTGTCCAATTGAATCCCAATGGAAGGTTATCTGATAGAACTTATACGTTTCCTGAGCCAACCAACAGGCGACCACCTTGTGGTGAACAAATAATTCCAATAATGAACTTCCAAATTATAACTGTTCAATTCTATGAGATTAGGAATTCCCCTTGTGTACCGCTTCAGGTTAAAGACTGGATTCAGAACCTGGAACAGGATACGAATAAAACAACCAGTCACGGACCATCCCAAACTAATTTATAGTTCCCTAGGTCCGTTAAAACCAATAACAGTTCGGAGAAAGAATATACCACTCCGAATAATGAAGCCAAAAATAGAGAACGTATGCATCGACGGCCTGTAGGAAACTCCATAACTGATCCAACTAACCCTAAAATTCTCATAAGCTCTATACTAAAGCAGAGCAAGAATTAAAGAGAAACTATTTAATAATACATATGCATAATAATAATACACATTATGCACACAATCAACAGAATCCTCAGGCTTGGCAATTTCAGGAGAGCGATTTTTTAGCTCTCCTTACAGCCCTCCTGAAAGAATCAAGGAGAGCGAAAAATTGCCCTCCTAAATATTTTGGTCTGGGATGATTGAGATTACATGTATTATGCTCACATTAAATTTTCTGTCAGTTTCAAGTTCAACAACTGACATCACAGTTTGAGGGGTAATTATTCAAGGAATATTGACACTATAATATACTACCATTACTACTATCATGTCACTTGAAGCACTTGCACCAGGATGTGACTGTAGATTCAAGCAGACCTGTTGTCCAAGAAAGTCATACGCCTACCACGACCACCTTCAACCCCCTTGGGGGTTGAAGGTGGTCGTGGTAGGCATATGACTTTCTTGGACAACAGGTCTGGGTACACACACAGATCTTGTCAAGTGTGTGTTTGGTTGTTGAGTGAGACATCTAGATGTCTAAGAGATTTCGCTTTACCTTAGTAAAGTTAATAAAATCACTGATGTAGTCTGTTGGTTTCAGTTTCAATGAGTTCGTTCAACTGGATACTTAAAATGCTGTGTAAAGCTAATTGCTCCCCTAAGCTGATTGAGGAGAGCGATTTTTTGCCCTCCTGCATTTTTCAGAATGCCAGGCATGAATCCTGTATGTACCCTCGTCTGAATACAGCCTGTATCAATAGCGTGACAGGGCGATACAAAATCTAACCAGGAAACTGAAGATATAACAATGACTTTAATGTGATTAGCGTGAGGAATAGACTCCTACATTGTAACAAAAGCAGACAACTCGGAGCGAAACTTCTCAAGAGTGGACTAATTGCCACATTTGCAGAATGTCGTCCAGATAACCGACATGCCTGCCACACAGGTACACGAAGGCTAGCAATATCAACCAAATGTAGTCATGAAAGAATTCGGAATCCAAAAACAGTTACTGTTCAGGAATCATATGCTCGTATACAACTTATGAACGACCAACCACGGGAAGCAAACCATCTAAAGAGTGGATGCGCCCCTGATGTCGCCATTAGACCACAACCCACCTGCCAATTGAAGAGCAATGAAATACATGCATATAACTGGATGCATACGAGGGAAAGAGGAGAACTACGTCCTGCCCTTTAATCGCCTCTTTAACATATTAGTGGGGGTTTGGGGTTGGGAGGGGGTGGCAAATAAATCATACCGAACCCACTCACCCACATTACTTGAATCGCAAGATAAGTAAGGCCGGTGCAGTAATACTCAAGCTTGAAACAGTGACAAATTCGCTTTTTCACTATAGGAAAAAGAAACTTCATGCTACATTCCCAAAGCCCTACTGCTGCTGCTATTCTCAAAACAGAGTAATACAGCTAAAAAGCTTATAGTTAGTCAAAGCAAGCATAATCCCACTAACCTGGCGCGCCTCAGATCGCTTTAGTGTTAGTTACCTAGAATAGTAAAGACACCGCAGGGCTCCCTCACGTCTGACCGACTCCATAATGCCACTAAGGGCGGAGGGGGACATGATGAACATGGAACTATTGCAAGGAATATACCCACTGAAACAGCATCGACATATCCCTTGAAATCAAGACAGTATGCCATGGAGCCAAATAATACACCATATAGACATATCCAATCCACAGAGTGGAAATATAATCCACAACAATAGATTGGATAAAAATGAAGTGGGAGACAATGAACTATGTTCCGGCACCCGATCATAAAAACCTAGATGGACTCCTTGTGCCTCATTCCGATTATAGCAGGAAATATATTCCTGAAAAGGAGTTAACTATAGGCATTCGAAAGAACGCTCATTAATCATACTAGGTTAATATGCCGCCAACAATATGGCTAAAAGCCTCAGACAACTATCACAAAAACAATACTGTTGAGGAGAGAACAAACTCTTCTCTTGTAACGGTACCTTGTCCGATAGGACAGTGGTATCTGCCTGGCTAAAATAGCTAAGGGTCTTCCTATTCGTGAAGTTTAAATGACTGTGGCCCTAAAAGTTCACAAAAGGAGACTTACAACGCTAGCTGCTGATGATAGGGAAAAAACAGCGCTCATAATTCTAGCTAGTGATGAACTGATTATCAAAACTTGCTATCAACCGATTACCGGTTATTTCTCTGCCGATTATGCCGATTCCGATGGTTGAAGTAGGACACTGAAGAAGATCTGTTGGTGCCTGTTATACTACAGAATTTCATTGATAAATCAGCAATGTGTCTTAAATGAATAATAATTTTAATGTTAAAGTGTGTTGTGAAGTCGTATGACGCATGGTTTACATGAATGTCAATGTATTATTCAATGTTCTTTTTTCAACTTGTTATCTCCCTTGATGTTTTTCTCTAATGTTTACATGACCTCTACAATCTTTGAGAAATGGTGGCGGTCTTGAACCGATTGCAGTTGGTAAATTCCGTAATATCTATGCTCTCCAAATCCCTAAAATTTCTGCTATGCACTACACACGTTTTTAATGGAGAAACGTTATTGAAATGGCCAGATATCAAAGGGATTTTTAATAGTCATTGTTAAATATAGAATAACCGGAAACTGACTGTTTTTAATTGCCGGTGGTCATAATCGGCCGATTCCCCATAACCGGCCGGTTCCGATTGCCGATTATCGGTTCCTCACTAATTCTTGCTAGGCTACTAAAGTGTGAACAATAAGACCCAAGTCTGTGTGTGACCCTAAAGAAAGAAAACAACACCGAGAAGGAAAAAATGAACTCTTTCCTTAGTAGTTTTATTCCCCAAAAGACAGAGGTCTCAACCTAGCTAACGAAGCTTAGAAGACTTCATCTCCATGAAGACAGATATCTCGTGTAATTTTTGAGACTTTAGAAAGCCCACTAGACGGAGACTTACGTTAGTCGCTCAAGGGGAAAAGGGCCGCACTTGATTCTTATAAGGCATCAACAAAAGGACTAAAAGCTTCGGATGCCTAACAATACAACACCGAGAATGAAACAACGTTCTCTTTCCTTTTAACAGCCCTAATTCCAAAGAGACAGCAGTCTCAGATTAACTAGCGCTGCTATTAAGTCTTCATCCCGTGAAGACCGATATCTCGGCAAAACTTGCGACTTTGAAACCTCACTAAATGGAGACTTACACCAATAGTCGCTCAAGGTTAGGAAAGGATCGCTCTACTAATGGCCGTAATTCCAAAGACACAGTAGTCTCAGCTTAGCTAACGCAGCTTGTTAGTCTTCATCTCCATGAAGACAAATATCTGTGTCACCTGCAGCCTTAGAAAGCTCACTAAACAGAGACTTACAATGTTAGCATTAAAAAAAATGCTGTAAAATATATAAGGCCACTATGACGTTAGCCGCTAATGATATATAAACACAGACCGCTCTTAATTCAGATTAGCAAAACTAAGGCAACAACAATTGGACCAATTGCCTGTGACGCCTGGGAATACCACACCGAGAAGGAAAACGTAATCTTTCCTTCTAATGGCCTTGTTCCAAAAAGCTAGCGGTCTCAGCGTGGCTAACACAGCCTAGAAGTCATATATCGATGAAGACAGATATCTGTGTGTTACCCTGCGGCCTTAGACAGCTCACTAAATGGAAACTTACGTTAGCCGCTAAAGTATAAGAAAAGACCGCTAACAGTACATAAGGCTACTATGGCATCCACAATAGCACTAAATAGTGATGAACCGATTATCAAAACTTGCTATCAATTGATTACCGGTTATTTCTCTGCTGATTATGCAGATTCCGATGTTTGAAGTAGAACACTGAAGAAGATCTGTTAGTGCCTGTTATACTACAGAATTTCGTTGATAAATCATCAATTACGAAAGCTTAATACCATATAAGTTTTCAGAGTATGCATATTTAGTGCTGGGCAATATTAGCCAAAATAATATTTGCATTTTGGTTGGGGTGTGGGGAAAAGATTGTTATTAACAATACAATCACATGATATTGTTATCGCGAAGATTGTGTTTTATTTCGGTAAATAGTGTTAATACGGTTTGGTATAAGGAAACAAAATACTTGGCTGTATTAACCAGGAATATACTGAGCACACCTACTTTGTGTCTTAAATGAATAATAATTTTGAGGTTAATATGTATTGTGAAGTCGTATGACGCATGGTTTACACATCCATCAGAAGGCATTATTTAATGTTCTTTTTTCACCTTGATACCTCCCTTGATGTGTTTCTCCAATGTTTACATGAACTCTACAATCTTTGGGAAATGGTGGCGATCTTGTACCGATTGCAGTTGGTAAATTCCGTAATATCTATGCTCTGCAAATCCCTAAATTTTCTGCTATGCACAACACACGTTTTTAATGGGAAAACTTTATTGAAATGGTCAGATATCAAAGTGATTTTTAATAGTCAGTGTTAAATATAGAATAACCGGAAACTGCCGGTTGTCATAACTGACCAGTTCCGATTGCCGATTCCGATTATCAGCTCATCACTAGCACTAAATGCCTCAGACGCCTCGGAATACAACACCGAGAAGGATAATAGTTATTCGTTCTAACGGCTCTATTCCAAACAAGCCAGCTGTCTCAGCCTAAGTATGAGCTATCGATCTTCTATTCGTAAGGAATAGATCATTGCCTTTCTTATTCTATTGCTAAGCCAAGGGAAGTGTCATTAATCGGACCAAAGGCCTTCAACACCTGAGCAGAAAGATCCGGAAAGGAAAGATCTTCGTCTTTGCTTCGCCTGAAGCTGTTTTTTGCCGAAGCAAACACTTTTGTTCAGATGGAACAAGATTCGAAGAACTTATCAATAAAAATTCATAGTCTTAATTTTCCGTTCCGTGAGGAAAGTAGAGTCAACCTCCTTAGCAGGGGTCAGCCGAGTGGGCGACTAGGGCGAAGATGTCGCCTTCTCATTCCTCAAGTCGCCTTGGCTAACATTGGGGGCAAAATTCAAGTTGCCCTCCAAAACTTGCTGGGGAGACATGGCAGTTTTATGCATTTTTTAAATGTTTTATTTCCTCAAAAAACGATTCTGCATTCATAAAGTAAATGCATCTGCTGTTAAAATCCATCACACGGATCTGAAAATAGCCTAAACTAGCACAATTTTATATTTCTGAAGAGTTGTAATGGCACTGTCGTTCGAACAATTCACCCTAACTGATAGCAACAAGCACAAAATGGCTATTTGAAAACAAACTGCCAGCAAAAACAACTAATCACACAAGACATGCATCGTGTCAATTAGAATTTATTAAAATTAACCACCGTTCCAAAACAAAAAATGCTTCTTCACTATATGCTGCACACGGGATGCAGATCTGAGCTCAGATCTTTCGACGCATGTCCCGTATAGAAATGCCTCGAATGACTAGCTACAGGTTAATCCGACTTCGGTGGTGAAGACTGGGAACAGCATAAACATGCGAAGTCGGACAGCTATTCTGTTTCTAACGGGCTTCATCGATAAAGCAGAGGAAGAAGCCATAGCTGCAACTGGCCCCAGCTGCAGTGTGGAAGGAGCATCCCGGACAGCAAGCGTGAACGGGCATCCCAGCTCACTAAAGTTTCTCGAAACGGAAACAGACGGCCCCGACTGCTGACGGAACAGAGAGGGTTCTCCTGCTCGCGGTCTGGCTCCAGACGTCGAGCGTTCTGTTTAGAAACATGTAGGCTTCTACCCCTTAGCATGCTTTTTCATCGAAGTAGAGGAAGCTGTAACAACAGCCGCCCCTCGGCTGAAGTGTGGAAGGAGCATCCCAAATCGCACATTTTGGACAGGAGCTCTGACTCATTAATGTTTCTCACAACAGAAAAAAACAGTCGACCCAGACTGCTAATGGGACAGAGAACGCTCTCCAACTCGCGATCTGGCCCTCAGATCTCGCTGAATATCCTGATGAGAAACTTGTAGGCTAATCCCCTTTGCGTGTGCTTCCATGCAAGAAGCCATAACCACAACCGACCCCGGCTGCAGTGTGGAAGGAACATCCCGACGTGTGTTCCGACTCATTATAGTTTCACGCAACGGAAAACAGTCAACCCCGACTGCTAACAGGGCGGAGAGGGTTCTCCAACTCATGATCTGACCCCAGATCTAGCCAAGCATCCCGCAGTGGAACTTTGACTTCTTCTTTTGCCATCGTAGTTGGGTGAGCTTTATATTATGAGGTGCTTGCTCTACACGATATACTATTCGACCGCAACAGACCTACCCGGAGTCCTGGCTCCCATATAGGGACGACTGCTTCACCGGTCGAGCATTAAACCTGTACAGATATCATGAGCACCTTGGCAGCTAGCTGTTTACTCATCAGAGTGTGGCGATGGCAGCACGTAACAGGCAGGTGTCAAAGTACCATCACCATGTTCTTGTTCCTCTGAAAAAGAGACTGAAAGACTAGTATTAGCCAGCGGTGAAAGCTCCTACATCGGAACTTCACCGCCCATCACACAGGTCGACACCAGTTTCCAACGTTCGAATCCCATAGTACAAATATTGAAGGAGTGCCGTGACTATCGGCAAAAACAAACTTTTAATTCTGAGGCTATTTATTTACTGGTGTTTTAAGGTCACATATTTCTGCACAATGGCTAATCATGATCACGACAGTTTTACGGGTGGAGGAAGCCAGAGTCCCCGGAGAGAACCACCGAGTATTGGCAAGCAACTGGCAGCTCCCCAACGTACTAACTCCACACAAGCAGGGTTAGCATTGGTTGAAGACAGGTGCACCATCGACTTGCAGTACGCCTTAGTGCACAGCATCACCGTGCCTCCATATAGGCAATGGGGATGAAGTGTCTTGCCCAAGGACACAACGCGTTGCCGTAGGTGGGATTCAAACCGAGGACCTCTCGGGGTGCAGCCTGCACCTCTACCTACTGAACCACCGCGCCCCCAATTCTGAGGCTTCCTGGACTTACACTAAGTACCAATTATTATAATGGATACAATAATAATGAAGACAAAAACATAAGTCCGCTGCACTCCCAATAATAATACAGAATAAACATCGCAAGGATACATAACATAGACAATCACAAAAAATTTTGAAATAAATTGAAAAAAATTTTTTTAAAAATTTGGAATGAAGCCTTAGTGCCCCAAGGGAACCTCATGAGCCCAAGGGCATCCCGATAGAGCCTAAGTATGGACAAGCACTAACTAATTAAAGCTAAACTACCGGAATAAGATATATGTATCCTCATAGAAAAAAACAATAATTGTTTTTAACTAAATGCTGAATTAATACGAATCCAAAACGTTATTGAGCAGACGTCAAGAAGAAAAACTGGAAACTAACCAACAACAGGCACATTAAAGGCCCAAAGTCAGTAACCGATCAACAACCACCTGATGCAAAGCTAGATCGTCATATGAAGAAAAAACACTGCATCTGGTAGAAGATGCAAGAATACAAAACGTCCTGAACTGTAATGAACAGGACGTAAACATAGGGGATAAACGGAATACCTATTCCGTTTTACAAGTTAAACTCCCAAGAATTTAATAAAAAATTCTTCAATAAAAAAGCTGAAAGAGCTTGGGAGTATAACAGGAGGGTTCAGGAAAGAGAAGTAATACTAACAAAACAACAATGGAGTCATATTATAATAACGATGTTCAGAAGCATATCCAGAAATTGGGGAACATGAAATATTACATAAAAATTAAAAAGTTACAGCCCTGAACATCCAATTATTCACTTCCAGCATCCTGCTACACTGTTGATTCCATGAAAACCATCATTAATTTGTGTCTGGCATCTTCAAAAATGAGAATTTATTGATTATTAATTTGTGTCTAGCATCTTCAATGAAAGTGTCAATGACACTGTAGCTCAACTTGACAAACTTGAACCTGGTAAGTTATAACTGAAATGGCAAAATTGAAGATCATTGGTACCAATGTTATTTGGTGAAACTTCAACATAACAGCATTGTCTGTGTGCAACGTGAGAGTAATCCATGCATTTTTAAATGAAAACTGTAAGACTGGCTAAAGGAAGAATGTTGATACACAAATGCAGTTAGTTCAGAGGTTATTGTAAATGGCAACTTTTTTCACAGAAATGAATGCTAATCAATAGCTCTTATCTAAATTTAGGTCTTGCCTAATGAGCACACCAAGTTCAACTAGAGGTACTGTGAGCAAACTCACAAAGTGATACCCCCCCCACGCCTGAAATGTCAGAACGGAATTATATTGCTTCATGCACATCTTCATATGGAGTTCTTCCATTGTGTAAAGTTTCATGAAAATTCTTCAAACGGTTTTGGAGGAGTTGCGCTTACAAGGATGGACGAAATGTATAAGTTAGATTATTTCCCCTTGGAAATGTCAGAACGGAATTATATTGCTTCATGCACACCTTCATATGGAGTTCTTCGATTGTGTAAAGTTTCATGAAAATTCTTCAAACGATTCAGGACAAGTTGCACTTACAAGGATGGACAGATGGATGGACGGACAGACGGTCGGACAGGGTGATTCCTATATACCCCCCAAACTTTGTTTGCGGGGGGTATAAAAACAATCCTATGATAAATGTGGCCTGTAGGCCATGTCAAAGAATGTTGATGCCCAAATGTAATAAATTCTAAGATTGTTGCTAACAGCAACAGTTTTTGATGGAAATGAAAAGAAAATCAATAGCTCTTATCTTTGTCACCCTGCATAAGCATACAAAGTTTCAAAACAAACTGATAATGAATGTGCCCTCTGAGGCATGCCACAGGAAGATGTTAATGCACAAATGCACTAAGTAGAAGGTCAATGCTTGTGGCAATGGGGTTTTTTTTATGGAAATTCATAAATATACCCTGCAGAGAGTGCAAAAGGGATAAGTTGATGCACAAATGCAGTAAGTTCAAAGGCTGGTGATAACAACAATAATTTTTATGGAAATGAAAATAAGCAATAACTCACATCTAGAGGTCACCCCGAACACACACACACCAATTTGAAAGAGATCCGATCATAAATGTGCCCTGAAGGGTGTGTTAAAGGGAAATATTGAGGTCTGACTAAACTAAGTTCAAAGGTCAGAGGCAACATTTTTTGACAGAAATGGAAGAAAATCGACAGCTCCCATATAGATGTCACCCCAAACAAGCACACTAAGTTTGCAAGCGATCCAATCATAAATATGCCCTGCAGGGAGTGTCAAAGGAAATATTGATGCTTAAATGCACTAAGTTTTCACTAAGTTCATCAAAGGTCATTGCCAGTGTCAACATTTTTGTGATGGAAATCATCGAAAATCGATAGCTTCCATCTAGAGGTAACCCCAAACAAGCATACAAAGTTTCAAAACGATCTGATCATAAATGTGCCCTGTAGGGCATGCCAAAGGAATATATTGATGCCTGACTAAACTAAGTTCAAAGATTGTTGCCAGTGGCAACATTTTTTGACGACGCAAATGGAAGAAAATCGATGCCTCCCATCTAGAGGTCATCCCAAACAAGCATGCCAGGTTTCAAAGCAATACAATCATAAATGTGCACTGTAGAGTGTGCCAAAGGGAAATATTGAGGTCTGACTAAACTAAGTTCTAAGAATGTTGGCCGTGGCAACATTTTTTGAGGGAAATTGAAGAAAACTGATAGCTCCCATCTAGCAGTCACCCCAAACAAGCATGCCAGGTTTCAAAGCAATCCAATCATAAATGTGCCCTGTAGAGTGTGCCAAAGGGAAATATTGAGGTCTGACTAAACTAAGTTCTACAAACGTTGGCCGTGGCAACATTTTTTGAGGGAAATTGAAGAAAATCGATTGCTCCCATCTAAAGGTCACCCCAAACAAGCATGCCAGGTTTCAAAGCAATCCGATCATAAATGTGCCCTGTAGGGTGTGCCAAAGGAAAATATTGAGGTCTTCTGACTAAACTAAGTTCTAAGAACGTTGGCCGCAGCAACATTTTTTGACGGAAATGGGAAAAAATCGATAGCTCCCATCTGGAGGTCACCCCAAACAAGCATACCAGGTTTCAAAGCAACCCAATCATAAATGTGCCCCGTAGGGTGTGCCAAAGTGAAATATTGTGGTCTGACTAAACTGAGTTCTAAGAACGTTGGCCGTGGCAACATTTTTTGAGGTAACTTGAAGAAAATTGATAGCTCCCCATCTAGAGGTCACCCTAAACAAGCATACCAGGTTTCAAAGCAATCCAATCATAAATGTGCCCTGTAGGGTGTGCCAAAGGGAAATATTGTGGTCTGACTAAACTTAGTTCTAAGAACGTCGACCGCAGCAACATTTTTTGACGGAAATTGAAGAAAATCGATAGCTCCCATCTAGAGGCACCCCAAACAAGCATACCAAGTTTCAAAGTGATCTGATCATAAATGTAACCTGTGAGGTGTGCCAAAGGAAACTGTGGATGTACGTACTAACGAATTAACATACTAACGTATGTATGCGCGTACGACGACGGACGAGAAGTGATGGCAATAGCTCAGATTGACTTTGTCAAGTTGAGCTAAAAATGAGAATTTATTGCAGAGATCTCAGTTCAAATGTTTATTGACTTGGGACAAACAAAAGAATGATGTTTGCGCCAATTCTGGTCTCTTCCTGGTTACTGCACATGCGCAAGTACTAAAAGGATGGAGGGGCAAATAGGACTTTTAATTTTCGGTATTGTATGCAAATTTGGGGGATGGGGGGGGGGGGGGTCAAAATTTGTGTTTGACCCTAAATAATATTGAGGTTGCACCAGCTGAGTCTGGGCCATTGGTTTTAGAATAAAAATATTATTGTGGTAGTTAACAGGTCCACCCTCAAAAGAACTTATTTTCATCCATAATCTTTTAATTCCATTAGGAATGATCAAACCATCATCCATTTGGAAACTAGAGCGCACTGTCGCAGTGCCGAAGCTGCGACGATTCGTGCAACGCCAATGATATTTTAAAACTTGTTGGTGACAAAAAAACTTCTTGGTGACAAGTCCATAAATGTGACAGAAATTATCCGAATAACATGCACTATTGAGAGGGTGTAGACATCATGAAGATACACTTGCATACCAAGTATGATGTCATTCCATCAAGTATTTTAGGAGTTATGGTGTTTTTTAAACTCACTGGTGACAGACCAACCGACAGACAGACAGACAGACAGACAGACCGACATTGCCACATATAGAGCTGCTCGTCGCAGCTAAAAATAATTTGAAAAGTATTTAAGTATTCATATTTGTATTCATGAATACATTGTAACGTACTTATATTCAAATACATTTGGAATTTGTGTATTTGTATTTGTATTCATAAAATTTCAAAGTATTCGTATTCAATACATTTGCAACGTATTCGCCCAGCCTGCTTACAAGATATACTGTAGAACCATGATAAATGATTAGCCACTTGGCCAGTGAAAAATCTTCAATTAAGAGGAATTAGGTCATGACACTCTGCCAATAGATATTAAAAGTTTAATTTTGATATACTCGGCCCAGAGAGGTCTATATACATGGGTGATTCGTTGATGGTCAAAGTAATTTTTTATTCAATTACAAGTAACAGGCATTTACTGACAATCTATCTACAATAAGTGCAACATGGCATGGCCAATCCCACTACCAAAAAATTGTTACAGAAATTTTTATAATTTTTTTTTTCTGTGCAACCAACAAGCCAATCCATACAGTGTAAAGTAGAGCACTTTTCAATAGAGCCATGACAGTGGCTTCAAGCACTCAACAAGTTAACAGTGAGATTACGTTAAATTTCCACGCTCATTTAACCCTTTGAAACTTTTGTACGTCTTATGACGTACGAAATCAACCAGCGCATTGATACTTTGTGGTTTTATAGTTTTAACCTCAATTCCTATTTTCTCCCGAACAGTGCTCAGTGACAATCGTTGAGGCAAATGTTATCGCAGCTTAAAATACTAATATAATCCTGCTGTCAAAACTTCTGGTTGAGTGCTAGAAGTCACTATCAGGGCTTTCAAAAAATGAGGCTACCAGAATAAAAGCCAACACTTTCCTTGCTTATATTTCATATTCAGTCAAAACCAAATAATATTTTGTTTATATAAATTTGTTTTATCACAAATTATTGGAGAGTGCCTGTTGGCACTCTCCAATAATTTGTAATAAAACAAGTTTTGAATAACAAATTCAGACCACCAAAAATAATCTAGCCCTCAACCAGATAATCACTAATGTGTGAAAATTAAAAAATATCTTGTTTTTTGTTCTTTCCAACGTTTGATGCTGCATTTTGAATGAAAGTGTCAATGACACTGTAGCTCAACTTGTCAAGACAAAGACATGTACATGTATAGTATGTGACACAGCAATGACAAACATCTAGGTAATGACCTGATAACAAAGGTACATATAAAGTATTGTAACGGTCTGTACATAAATACTGACCATTGCCTGTAACAAATGTATTGGTAAAGTATTGTAAAGGTGGGTGACAGTCAGATGCTAAACTAGAAAAAAAATCTTTGAGTCCCAGAGTGGGTCTGACTGAACCCCAAAATATTTGTTCTCATAGCACAGTGATAACAAAGGCACCCCAAAACACACTCGTTCCTGTCCCAAGGTGAAAACAAAGGTACCCAAGAAGTTTTGTGAAGATCAGTTCATAAATACGAGCTGTATAGAACTTGTGACAAAAAACTGATTGGACCTAATTTCGGTACAAAATGGCCTCTGGCAGCCATCTTGAATTTTGGACCGTACCCAGAAACACTCATTCTCGTCCCAAGGTGATAACAAAGGTACCCAAGAAGTATTGTGAAGCTCGGTTCATAAATACAGCTTCTACCCTGAGCCGTATTGACATGTGTGCTTACATTGTGTAAGTAGCACTGAATAAATCAAAGTTCATCTAATTTGCATAATTTCTGCACGAAAAAAAAAAATTACAATATGTGATGTATTCCATGTTACTAAACATTCATACAAAAATTTATTCAAATCAGAACTTTCATACAGAAGTTCTGTACAAAAGACTGATTGCACTAATTTGGGTACAAAATGGCTGCTGGTGGCCATCTTGAATTTCGGACCACACCCAAAAACACTTGCTCTCATCCCACGGTGATAACAAAGGTACCCAAGAAGTTTCGTAAAGATTGGTTCATAAATATGGCCTCTAGTCTGAGCTGTATATAAGTTGTGTACAAAAAACTGATTAGACCTAATTTCGGTACAAAATGGCCACTGGCAGTCATCTTGAATTTTAGACCGCACCCACAAACACTCGTTCTTGTCCCAAGATGATAACAAAGGTACCCAAGACATTTTGTGAAGATCAGTTCATAAATACAGCCTCTAGCCCGAGCCGTATTGACATGTGTACTTACTGTGTGTAAGTCGCACTGAAAAAATCAAAGTTCATCTAATTTGCATAATTTCTGCACGAGAAAAAAACCCGTATTATATGTGAAGTATCCCATGGTACTAAACATTCACAAAAAATTATTCTAATCAGCGCTTTCATATGGAAATTCGGTGCAAAAATCTGATTGCACCTAATTTTGTACAAAATGGCTGCCAACGGCCATCTTGAATTTCGGACCGGACCCCAAAACACTCGTTCTCGTCCCACGGTGATACCAAAGGTACCCAAGAAGTTTCATGAAGATCGGTTCATAAATACAGCCTCTAGCCCGAGCCGTATTGGCATTTGAACTAACAGTGCTGAAAGTAACACCAAAAAACATCAAAATTAGTCTAATTTGCACAATTTACGCACGAAAAAAAACCCTGTATTATATGTGATGTATCCCATGGTACTACACATTCATACAAACAATTATTCAAATCAGAGCTTTCAAATGGAAGTTCTGTACAAAAAACATTTCTGCATCGTCGGTACAAAATGGCGGCTGGCAGCCATCTTGAATTTCGGACCGCACCCAAAAACACTCGTTCTCGTCCCACGGTCATAACAAAGGTACCCAAGAAGTTTCGTGAAGATCGGTTCATAAATATGGCCTCTAGCCCGAGCCATATCCAATTGTTGACGTACGGACAGACAGACAGACGGCCAGATGGACAACGGGCCATGACAAAAGCTCAAATTTGGCTTCACCAAAGTTGAGCTAAAAACGTTGAAGAAACTGAATTCCCAGTGACGTTTGAACGTCAGGATAATTAAAGTCTCAAAGGGTTAACTGGTCGAGTGGCAATTTTTTTTGGTTTTTGAGGGGAGGGGGGCAGGGCGGAATCTTGTCTACATGTATCTGCCTTGTCAGAATTTATAAGAGAATATCTTTAGGCACTCTCCCATACATCGTTACAAGGCAAGGCAAATCCATATTGATTAACTGGTAGAGTGGTGAATTATTTTTCTAAAGTGGTTTGTAACCCGAGTTTTTTTTTTTTAAAGATTCTATTGCTGCCAACAGGGGAAGCCTTGGTTTAGCAAGATCTTGTCAAGAAATAATTGATTTGTTAAAATTTATTGAAGAATGCCTGTGGGCATTCTCCAATAAATTTCAACAAAACAGTTCGCCATAAACATTTTTCCTACTACTGAGCAAATGCAGTGTAGAGCCACGATAGTAGCTTTCAGCACTTTTCAATAGAGCCATTATAGTGGCTTTTAGCACCCAACCAGTTAAATAATTTCACTTCAAAGATTATATTTATCACATCCACAGAAAAGCAAGCCATTAAGTTGTGGTACCTGCAGTTCAGATTAACTGGTAGAGTGCTGGAAGCCCTATTTTGGGCTTTACTAAAAGTGACAGGCAATAACTGTCTGTAGCTACATTCTGCCTGAGGAAGCCTTTATTGTCCGATATGGATCAAATTTTTTATACAATACCTTGCTCTCTGACATTTAATTGGATAGTGCCTATAAGGCACTATACTATCCAATTAAATGTAATAGAGCAGTATATAATGAGCTTTGATTTGTCAGAAAAAACTCAGCACTTTACCAGTTAACGCCTAAACAAGAGCTATTGCGGAAGGCAATCATACCCCCACTGAAGTGCTGGACCGATAATAATAATAATAATATACACATTTATATAGCGCCAAAATTATAGTTCAGAAGATATAGAACCAAATTCTAAGGTGCTGTACATGTTACTGAGCTCGAGGAAAATATACAAACGGAATATATACAGTATCTTACAGTCCAGAACATCACTTACAGGCTTTTTGAAACAGGTATGTTTGGAGATCTTTCTTGAAAAGGTTGACATTTGACAGTCTTTTTAGGTGTTCTGGTAAATTATTCCACAAGTGAGGGCCAGCAAATGAGAATGACCTATCTCTAAATGTCTTACACCTATGTTTTGGAACATGTAGCAGCATTTTACCATCGGATCTCAGGTTGTATTGACACACATTCTTGGTATTAAGGAGTTCTTCTAAGTAGGCTGGTGACATGTTGTTTTGTGTCTTAAAAACTACTAATGAAGTTTTGAAAATAATTCTGTACTTGACTGGTAGCCAGTGCATATCCCTCAGAACAGGAGTGATGTGTTGAGATTGTGATACCCTACATACCACTCGGGCTGATGCATTTAGTACCATCTGCAGGCAAGTGTACTGATATTGTGGAAGGTTGAACAGTAAGGAATTACAATAATCCAAATGTGAAGTTACAAAGGCATGAACTACGGTTTTTGTTGAGTCTTTGGTGAGGAACTGTCTTATCTGTTTAACTTTGTAGAGACCTCTGAAAGCCTTATTGCACATATTTGTAACATGTCTGTCCATAAACATGGTAGAGTCGAAGAAGGTACCAAGATTACGTACAATGTTACTTGGACTGATGGCGGAATCTCCTACCTTCACTGAATTGATGTCAATTTTATTGAGTTGTTGTCGTGAACCAATTATTAGGAATTCAGTCTTATCAATTATCATTAATTTGTTTGAAACCATCCATGTGTGAATGTCCGAAATACAGGATTCAATAGTTTCTAGAGCTTTAGTTTGATCCTTGGTTGATGGTCGAAAAGAGAAATAGACCTGTGTGTCATCAGCATAACCATGGACGTCAGGCAGGTGAGATTCAATGATGGTGAACATTTTTGAAATATAGAATAGAAACAGAACAGGATCAAGGCAACTGCCCTGTGGGACTCCACATTCAAGATGGAAGTCTTTTGACAGATTACCGTTTATTGATACATGCTGCTGTCTATTCTTGAGGTATGATGCTAGCAGCTAGCAGCAACACCATTAAGTCCAAAATCAGAATTCATTGCCTCTAGCAGAGTTTTATGACAAACCGTGTCAAAAGCAGCACTAACGTCGAAAAGAACAAGCAATGTAACCCTTCCAGACTCCATATTAAGGAGAATGTCATTCTGAACCTTGAGTAATGATGCAAAAATGAATTAAAAAAGAAGTTATTGCCAAAAAATCATAAAAAATTGCTGAAGCAAGGACTGTAACACTGGTGAAAAATATGCGGGCAACTTTTTTATAAGATTCCAGGAGCTGCTTGTCACAAGGATCCCTCATTGCAAATTTGATTTAAATCCATCCACTCACAGCCGAGATATTGCTGTGGGCACTTAGCACTTTTAGTATAATGAAAGAGTCAATGACTCTGTAGCTCAACTTGGATATGACAGGAATTAGTACTTGCTGTGACCAAGACAACTGAATAATGAATATGACAGGAATTAGTATTTGTTTTGGCCCAGTCAACAATAATAAAAGAATTACAAGGTGACTGTAATGGACTACAGATTAAGACCAATCATTGTAGATTATTATTTTTGTGTGGAAATTTTCAGTCCCAAACAAAATATTTTCAGACAAAAATTTTTTCTTCTTCTTCTTAAAATTGACCAAAATGCATCAAAACACAAAAAACTAATTTCCGGATTTTGGTCCAAAATTTTCTAAGTCCCACCTGGACCCCAAATTTTCAGTGTAAAAAAAATTTATTTTTTTTTGTCTTAAAATTGACCAAAACGCATAAAAAACCAAAAAACTAATTTCCGGATTTTGGGCCAAAATTTTCTAAGTCCCACCCGGACCCCTAATTTGCATAATTTATTCACGAGAAAAACTCTGTATTATATGTAATGTATCCCATGGTACTAAACATTCATACAAAAATTTATTCAAATCAGATCTTTCATTTGGAAGTTCTGCGCAAAAATCTGATTGCACTTAATTTTGAACAAAATGGCTGCTAGCGGCCATCTTGAATTTCAGACTGGACCCCAAAACACTCCTTCTCGTCCCACAGTGATAACAAAGGTACCCAAGAAGTTTCGTGAAGATCGGTTCATAAATACGGCCTCTAGCCCGAGCCGTATTGGGATTTGCACTCACAGTGCTGAAAGTAACACTAAATAAATCAAAGTTAGGCTAATTTGCATAATTTACGCACAAGAAAAAAACCTGTGATATATGTAATGTATCCCATGGTACTAAACATTCATACAAAAAATTATTCAAATCAGAGCTTTCATATGGAAGTTCTGTACAAAAAACAGATTTCGGCATCGTCGGTACAAAATGGCTGCTGGCAGCCATCTGGAATTTGGGACTGCACCCAAAAACACTCGTTCTCGTCCCACGGTCATAACAAAGGTACCCAAGAAGTTTCGTAAAGATTGGTTCATAAATACAGCCTCTAGCCCGAGCCATAGCAGCTTGGCACTTACAGCTCTGAAAGTAACACTAAATAAATCAAAGTTAGTCTAATTTGCATAATTTACGCACAAGAAAAAACCCCGTATTATATGTGATGTATCCCATTGTACTATACATTTATACAAAACTTTATTCAAATCAGAACTTTCATACAGAAGTTCTGTACAAAAAACTGATTTTTGCATCATCGGTACAAAATGGCCACTGGCAGCCATCTTGAATTTTGGACCACACCCAAAAACACTCGTTCCCGTCCCAGGGTCATAACAAAGGTACCCAACAAGTTTCGTAAAGATTGGTTCATAAATACGGCCTCTAGCCCGAGCCATAGCAGCTTGGCACTTACAGCTCTGAAAGTAACACTAAATAAATCAAAGTCAGTCTAATTTGCATAATTTACGCACAAGAAAAAAACCTGTATTATATGTGATGTATCCCATGGTACTAAACATTTATACAAAACTTTATTCAAATCAGAACTTTCATACAGAAGTTCTGTACAAAAAACTGATTTTTGCATCATCGGTACAAAATGGCCGCTGGCAGCCATCTTGAATTTCGGACCACACCTAAAAACACTCGTTTCCGTCCCAGGGTCATAACAAAGGTACACAAGAAGTTTCGTAAAGATCGGTTCATAAATACGACCTCTAGCCCGAGCCATAGCCAATTGTTGACGTACGGAACGACGGACGACGGGCCATGACAATAGCTCAAATTTGACTTCGTCAAAGTTGAGCTAAAAATACTGGGAGACTCCCTCTGAAATAGTGAGACTTGGCAAGTCTACTACACAGCTCTGTTTACCTTGTGACCCCACCAACTGACTCCTGTTGCTACGTATCTTCCAGTTGGATCCCATTCAACATCAGTGGCCATGAAGTGCTCAGTCTGCTGCATCACAGTCATGTCAGATGTATCAACAAACTCCAGGACACCATTCATGCTGAAAAATGAAAAAAAAATGTACAATTAACTTATTTACTTGTTGAGTGATTGAAGCCCATATTTGGATGCCTTGGAAAAGTGCACACTCCAAGGTTTGTACTGGATCTGGAGAATAATTTTCCATAACTTTTCCATAGCCCAGCCACTCAATTTCCAAGACCCAAAATTTGGGAATTTTTTTTTTTCCATCAGGTCCATGTGCTTTTTCCCTCTTGCGTGTTTCCCATGCCGAAGTTTTTGAAGCAGAGGACACAATATGCGGTGTCTCCATAGCTTTTCCATAACCAACTTGAACACCCACCCTTCCCCCCCCCCCATTTTTCCATAACTTTCCAGGCCCTGTAAAATGCAATTTCAATTTTCCATTACTTTCCATAACCAGTACAAACCCTGACACTGCAATGAGTCATTGCTTCAAGGTGTACCCAGGACCTTCCAGGTATATTTTCAGAAACGGCATCTAAAGTAGTTTCGGAAGTGGAACTTCCTTCATCTTCATCTATCATCAGGTCTCCTGTACAGGAGACCTGATGATAGAAGAACAGTTCACAAGAGGAGACATCTGGTCGGATTTTGAAAACATCTGGACTTAATCCGCACAACTCAAAAGCGAAGCAAATTTTGAAGCTTCTGGTACAGAATTAATTTCTTGATTCAGTATGCCATTAGACAAGACTTCCCATGCTGTGTTGTGCAGCTTCCGGAGTTTTTGTCAAACACGATAAATAACCATAAGCACAGCAGACAAAAGACTGCGGTCTCAAGTGACCACAATCATAACACAAAATATAGGAGTGCGGTGCCACATGAGGGCACGGTGGCACTGTTTAGTAAAGCATATTGCACATCGATGATGCACTTGTCTTCAATCAATGAATGCTAACCCTGATTATGCGGAGTTAGTATGTTGGGGAGTCTGACAGTTGCTCACTGTTGCTCTATGATTCTCTCTGGGTACTCTGGCTTCCTCCACCTGTAAAAATGTCCGATACTAGGCAACCCTGGCTGTCAAAAGTGTCATTAAACCCCAATAAACAAATAAATAATAAATTAACCCTTAAGCCCCCATATAGCCCCAAAACGCCACTTTTATATTGCATTGAAGCAGGTGCTCCCTTGTGTAATCTTTTTTATTACTCTTGTGTGTAGACTGAATTTTCCCTGGCAATGGTTCTACATCACTGCTGGCTGCCTGTACAGGCAGCCAGCAGTGATGTAGAACCACTGCCAAGTCATCAATAACTATGAAAGCAGAAAAAGGCCATAAATACTTTAAAATTAATCTGAGGACTTAAGGGTTAATATGAAACATGAAATTGTTCTGTCCACAAAAAAAGTTTCAATCAAATTAGGAATATCTTACAGGTTAGCATTCCTGCACATTTTATTGGGCTACAATTCCTTAACATTTTTCAATCATTCAAATGCACACAAGTCCTACAAATATAAGAATTAGTAAGTCTCAATACATAATTGTGTAAAACAGGAGGCAATGGCAGTATAATATTACTAAAGTTTGGCACAGTAAATTCTAAAATCTATAATTTTCCTTAACTGGTAGAGTGCTGGAAGCCCATATGTGGGCTTTATTCTGAAGTGTACAAACTCTTACTTTATTAAAGGCTTCATATTCTGTGGATGTGCTTCATGTTATCTTTGAATTGAAATTATTTCATCCGTTAGGATTTCTTATTACAATGGATGGGAGAGTGCCTTCAGGCACTCTCCCATAAATTGTAACAAGGCTAAGACACGCAAAGAAATTTTCAGGACCAAAAATAATTCAGCACCTGACCAGTTAAACACACTGCAGAAAGGGCAAAAATTACTGATTTTCTGATCATAGGTTGAATGAATTGTTACATCATTTAACCTTTTCAGGGTGTATTGGCATGCCAATAGTTCAATCACAAGGTGGACTAGTTGGCACACCACGTGCCTATAATACCCAATGTGTTGGCTGGAACTATCAGTCTGTTGTAATCTCCATTTGTAGGGAACATTGTCATGCTTGGGCGATTCCAGAGATTAGTTGTTATTTATTTATTGGGGTTTTAATGACATTTTCGACAGCCGGGGTCACCTTGTGTCGAACAGTCCTCACCCCCCCCCCCCCCTCCCCAGCCCAACTCCAACCATCGACCGTTTTACATTTCACCATTCTCAAAATTCAATCATGAATGATGTATGAAAACAAATCTTTATACCCTTCTCTGTGAGTCAACTGCATTTCTATGGAAATAGAACTTGAGAAAGTGGGTTGCATCACATTAAATAACCCCAGTACATTTTGTGCCACTGTTGTTTTGTACCCTTCGGTGATATTCAGTGACAATCCTTTCATTCACATAACACCTCACACATGAGTAAATTGTTTATTATTGAATACAATAACCTTACAATGTAATTGAATGAATATAAGAGTTCATGTATTTGACAAAAAACTTCTTAAAGAGTTTTTAAGATTTCTTAAGATTAATAGCACATTCACTTTGTGCACCAAACGTGGATAATGCTTGTTTTCAGCACGTTCAGTTCGCCTCCAATGTCAACTGCACCGTGAATTGTGTTTAGATTAAACATTGATATATAAACATCTACCTCAATACTCTATACCCACTTTAATGGAATAATCCTTCGAGTTGAGTATTAATTCCAACAGCAAAAATTTGCCAGCTTTGACAGAAACCGAAGAAAATCGATAGCTCCCATCTAGAGGCCTCCCCAAACAAGCATGCCAGGTTTCATAGCAATCCGATCATAAATGTGTATAAAAGGGAAATATTGTGGTCTGACTAGACTAAATTCTAAGAACGTTGGCCGTGGCAACATTTTTTGACGGAAATGGAAGAAAATCGATAGCTCCCATCTAGAGGTCACAGTATATAAGTATACCAGGTTTCAAAGCAATCTAATCATAAATGTGCCCTGTAGGGTGAGCCAAAGGGAAATATTGTGGTCTGACTAAACTAAGTTCTAAGAATGTTGGCTGCAGCAACATTTTTTGATGGAAATTGAAGAAAATCGATAGCTCCCATCTAGAGATCACCCCAAACAAGCATGCCCAGTTTCAAAGTAATCTGATCATAAATGCGACCTGTGAGGTGTGCCAAAGGAAATTGTGGACGTACGTACGTTACGTACGTACACCGATGGACGAGAAGTGATGGCAATAGCTCAGCTTGACTTTGTCAAGTTGAGCTAATAAAAAATCTTGTAAAATGTCGAGAAATTACCCTGACTTTCACCAAGTTTTCCTTTGGTTATATACCTATTTAGCCTCAGTACATCCAATAAGGCATATAATCTATTACATCTTATTTGACAGAGATCATGGAGCTCTGTCAAACAAGATATAATAGAATAAATGCTAAGTTTATCTCTGGAATACAGGAAAGAGACAATTCCTGTTAATTGAATACTCCTGTTAATTGAATAATTTTCATTCGCAAAATGGCTATTCAATTAACAGGTCTCCACTGTAGTAAGATCCCTTGATATGACGGACATACTTTTCACCAAAGTTAAAATAAAACAAGGCTCATGCAAACTCGTTCAAGGATAGTTATTTACAACAGACTCTTCTCCCTAAATATCATGCAAGCCCCAAAATCTTGCAGTTAAAATGACAAAATGTTCACAACATTTTTCTGTTTGTAATTCACAAATTAACGGAGAGCAAAACCTTCTGAATGAGGTCTCATCATCTCACACTGTGTGCTAATGACAAAAACATTGCGGTAATATGAAGTTTGCAATAGTGTGAACAGTTTCCTGATGTCGGGAACAAGAACCTTTAGACACTGGAAATGGAATAAATCACATGCTTCTCTGTACACCCCCAACAATGCATTCTACAGGACGCTGACATGCTGTAGCCATTACCGAAAATCATTTTGGCTTCCGCAAGTTACTGCTGTAGCGCATTTTTCCAAATTTCAAGGTCTGTTTCTAAATCCAATCACAAACACACACAAAAAAGCATTCAGTTTTTATTTACCTTCTTAAACCAGCTAAAACAATAAACTGTCCAGCTGGACTCCAGAATAGATGGTTTGCTGTCCTCCTTTCCAAAGTTTCTGAAAAGAAAGAAAACCATTGATGAAGGTTATGGTTCTATACCATACCAGGCCTGAAAATTAGTCTTAAATCGTAAGCAGCGATTTTGATTCTCGCAAACAATTACACCGAGAATCATTTTTCTGTTCTTAAACAATTTAGAATTTGGATTTGTGTTATACCCTTGTGAGTTCAACCAGTACCTATTCTGTAGTGAAAAATATTCCTTCATATCTATATATTTATTTGTTTAAACCTATGACCCTAGTTCTAATTTTGCGAGTTTCTTGTCTTCAATATAACAGTTAAAACTGAAAGTCCTGTCATGAAAGCAGATGGCACTTTCAATCTGCGCGTTAATCTACGCGTTATGACCATAGTAAGGCTATCAAATTCTGTACATATGGCCTGTACACAAGCAATGTTTCAGCCAATGGACCTCCGTACAACCTGGAGGTCCATTGGCAGAAACATTGCCTGTGTTTGCTATGAGCAACCAGGAGAACCTGCCAAGTTTTGAATGCCATTCGATATGGCAATTGCACGCAATTCCTACGCACAATTAAGCCGAGATAAGTGCACAGTTCGTGACAGGACTTCTAGTTTTAACAGTATAGAACACATGTTCCAACAAACAGACTTTTTTGGTGGCCTAACTGATGAAGTTTTGGCTGCTTATATAGTCTACTGATGATGGCAGCAGACAGGACTATTTCTGACAAACGAGCCTTACAGCAATCCAGTCAGTCGTACAGGGACCAGTGGTCCAAACTAACTGTTCTCAAGTTTGCTATATGGACATGCCTCAATGTTTATTCTGAGTGAAGTTAGGATTCTTCTGACAGATAACTTTATTATTTTGACCATTTTTGAACAAAAAAACTTTAATAACATCCTATTTTTCCAATACTGTATACCTTGTACTCTATCATTGAATATGGTTGTGGCATGCAAAGAACATGAGGTATAAAAACGTATATATACACAAAATTAAAAAAAAGTTATACTTACTAATACATTCTACCTTTCCTCCTTTGGCAGATATATTATAGAAACTGACAGATATTCTTGGACTTTCCCCATGTATGTATGCAAATTTACCACCATTGGGCTCCCAAGCAAAGGCCATAACACTTTCTGAAAAAGAATGTGAATAACAATAAAGTTTGTTTAATATTATTGCCATTTCGCTTCTGGAAATTATTTTCCAGATGAAAGAGGATGTTAGCAAGTTGCACAGTTCTTATTTATTTATTGCTGTTTAAGGTCACATACTTATGCACAATGGCTAATCATGACCGTCACAGTTTTACGGGTGGAGGAAGCCGGTGTACCCGGAGAGAACCACCGAGCAATGACGAGCAGCTGCCAGCTCCACAACATCGTAACTCTGCACTGCAGCACAGGCAGGATTAGATTGGTTGAAGACATGTGCACCATCAACGTGCAGTACGCCTTAGTACACGGCGCCATCGAGCCCCCATGTGGACAATCGGGGTTAAGTGCCTTGCGCAAGGACACAACACGGGAGTCCGAATCGATCACTCACCCATCTGAGGATTAAACGGGCTCGACGTTGCTTAACTTCGGTCATCTGGCGAGAACCGGTTACCACAACGCCACCGCGCCTCCAGCACAGTTCTTACACACCAGGAGAGAATAATTTTTCCTCTAGAATTTTTAAATACTTCTAATACCATGGAACAAAATTTAACAAAAATGATCATTTTGTTCTGACCCCTCCTGAATTGGAAATTTTTTTTAAAGCTTACTTAGTAAATGGTGCATTCTCAGACATTCAACAACAATTTTTTCCCGTTTCAAAAATTTTATTGACTGAAGTTCAATGAAGTCATCATTAGCTATGCAGATGAGTGTTTGTATGGTGACTGGTGTAATTGTAATATTGAATTCAGAGAAATCGCATTGTTTTCTACAAGAATTTTATTTTCCTGAAATTGATGCTGTAAATAATTTATAGCATCAACTTATGGATTCATGTCGAAAATATCCTTCTCGTAACAGTAAGTTCAGTAACAACATTGCATGCATTTTGACAATCTCAGTCAATCAAGATTGTTGAGCATGCATGTTTCCAAAAGTTTCTGATTCTCAAGTACTAAAACCGAATGCACCCAATTTCAGCGTGTTTGACAAAACCATGTGAAACCATACACATGAAACTGTATCATTGAAAACAATAACAGAATCACTTTTTACCACTGAAACTGATGATGAGAGGAAAATATCTTTGCTGAAATGCAAGATATGTTCTTCCAATTTTACAGCACTCTGGGCAGAACCAAGGTGACTGTGTATGGATACAACTTGAATAAAATTGGTTTGATTCAGTGTGGATTTTTATTTTTGTCCGACCGCAAATTTGATCGGACATGTACGATGTCCGACTGTTATTTCGGGCTCTACAAATCGGTTGACGTTTGAAGTTATCGTGCTATCAAGTTCAAAATTAGTCTATTTTAACAAAGGGCCATAACTCTTGTGAAGACCATACATCAGACCGAACCCATTCTCAAACTTGATCAAGACACTGTTCCCTAAAACCTATGTGCCAAATATACGTCAAATCAGTTGAAGTTTGTTGAAGTTATCATGCTATCAAGCTCAAAATTAGTCGATTTTAACAAAGGCTATAACTGTTGAGAAAAAGCATGGACATACCCTATTTTGCGTCATCAGGTGTTGAACGTGCATATCAAGTCACATACCAAATATTATCAAAATCTGTGTAGAAACAACTAAGTTATAAGCAAAAATGGCCTCTTGCCCACCCAGCGACTGACCCTCCTCATACAAATAGTTTTTTTAAAAACTCGACTAATAAAGCATACAGTCAATTTTGATTGGTGTGGGACTTTGCCCTAAAATTTTAACCATTTTTTCAGAAGTTTTGAGGACTGACGTAACAAAACATTGGTTTTCAAGGATGTTCCACGCCAGGAATTTAAAAACGCCAAATTCCAAGACTTTTAAGATTCCAGGACTGATGTGTGCACTCTGATGTTAGGAAATGGGTTAACTCTTAATCTGCCAAGTATTTTCAAAATATTTTTTCCTCAAATTTAGTCATGACTGATTCAAAGTAGCCACGACTAGATTTGGTGAAAAAATCATAAATTTAACTCACAAAATCATTGGTGAAAAAATCCATTTAATTTACAGGGGAGAAATCTGATTAAATGTGCCCAAATTATACTTATTTCAGTGGCAAAATAAATCCTGCGATGGGCATGAATATTTGCCAGCAGCATAAAAGGAGTTAATGTACATTCACATGCCTTAAAAATAAGCCGATGAAATTGTCAGATGTGCACCCATACGCGCAACTAGTAGAAAGCTGTATGACAGAGGGCCACCCCGGGTTCCGACATTATGCACACCATACATGGTATGGGTACATATAGAAATGGTTTGGAGGAGTACCTAATTTGATGGATAAAGGGTTAATATCTCGGATCAAATTATTAGATTTACATAAAAAACTATACAGCACAGCACATCAGTAACCTGAATACATATATAAAGTAACCTGATAATCGGATTAATATTTTTTGAGTTATCGCATGCCGAAGAAATGGATTGGAGAAGTTCTCAATTTGAAGGATAAAGGGTTAATATCACAGGATCAAATTATCTGATTTACACCAAAAACTATACCGCTCGGCACATCAGTAACCTGAACACACATGAAGTAACATGACAATCGGACCGATATTTTTTGAGTTATCTCATGCCAAAGGGATTGGAGAAATTTTTTTGAAGAATAAAGGGTTAATATCTCCGGATCAAATTATCAGATTTACACCAAAAACTATACAGCTCGGCACATCAGTAACCTGAACACAAATATAAAGTAACTTGACAATCCAAGCAATATTTTTCAGGTTATCGAATGCCAAAGGGATTGGAGGAATTTTCAATTTGAAGGATAAAGGGTTAATATCTCAGGATCAAATTATCAGATTTACACCAAAAACTATACAGCTCGGCACATCAGTAACCTGAAAACAAATATGAAGTAACTTGACAACCCAAGCAATATTTTTCAAGTTATCGAATGCCAAAGGGATTGGAGGAATTTTCAATTTGAAGGATAAAAGGTTAATATCTCAGGATCAAAATAACAGATTTACACCAAAAGCTATACAGCTCGGAGCATCAGTAATCTGAAGATATATATAAAGTAACATGACAGTTGGATTGATATATTTTGAGTTATCTCATGCCAAAGGGATTGCAAGAATTCTCAATTTGAAGGATAAAGAGTTAATATCTCAGGATCAAATTATCAGATTTACACCAAAAACTATACAGCTCGGCACATCAGTAACCTGAACACAAATATAAAGTAATTTGACAATCCAAGCAATATTTTTCAAGTTATCGAATGCCAAAGAAATGGATATGGATGCTAGACAGACAGACGGACAGATGGAGAGACGGACGGACAAAGGATGGACGAACGACGGCCACCCCGGATGCCAGCATTATCATGGGTACACATAAAAATAGGACGATGAAATCGTCAGATGTGTACCCATACGCGCAACTAGTAGAAAGCTGTATGACAGAGGGCCACCACGGATGCCGACATTATGTACACCATACATGGTATGGGTACATATAGAAATGGATTGGAGGAGTGTCTAATTTGATGGATAAAGGGTTAATATCTCCAGATCAAATTATCTGATTTATATAAAAAAACTATACAGCACAGCACATCAGTAACCTGAATACATATATAAAGTAACATGACAATCGGATTAATATTTGTTGAGTTACCAAAGGGATTGGAGAAATTTTCAATTTGAAGGATAAAGGGTTAATATCTCAGGATCAAATTATCAGATTTACACCAAAAACTATACAGCTCGGCACATCAGTAACCTGAACACAAATATAAAGTAACTTGACAATCCAAGCAATCATTTTCAAGTTATCGAATGCCAAAGGGACTGGAGGAATTTTCAATTTGAAGGATACAGGGTTAATAACTCGGAATCAAATCATCAGATTTACATCAAAAACTATACAGCTCGGCAAATCAGTAACCTGAACGCAAATATAAAGTAACTAGACAATCCAAGCAATATTTTTCAAGTTATCGAATGCCAAAGGGATTGGAGGAATTTTCAATTTGAAGGATAAAGGGTTAAAATCTCAGGATCAAATTATCAGATTTACACCAAAAACTATACAGCTCAGCACATCAGTAACCTGAACACAAATATAAAGTAACTTGACAATCCCAAGTAATATTTTTCAAGTTATCGAATGCCAAAGAAATGGATACGGACGTCGGATGTTCAATTTGAAGGATAAAGGGTTAATATCTCAGGATCAAAATAACAGATTTACACCAAAAACTATACAGCTCGGCACATCAGTAACCTGAACACAAATATAAAGTAACTTGACAATCCAAGCAATATTTTTCATGTTATGGAAAGCCAAAGAAATGGATACGGATGTCGGACGGACGGACAGACAGATGGACGGACAAAGGATGGACGAACGACGGATGGCCACCCCGGATGCCGGCATAATGTGTACCATACATAGTATGGGTACACATAAAAATTATAATACATTCAAACTTATTAATACCTTTGCACTCCACTTTATCAACTGGTATCTGTTTTTCTCGTATCCTAAACAGTTCAAAATTGTAATAAATTCCCTGAAAATGAAACAATAACACTAGAATGAATGTGCCTTATTCATTAAATTGCCTGACAATTTTATCTTGAAGTTTACGTTACCTTTAAAATGTGCAGTCTAGAAGTAGTCTAAGGTAGAGTCTTGGCTATATGTTTGGGATGCCAAATTTACACTGGAGACTGTCGTACTACTTCAGCTCAAACTGTCCTTAATGTTTTATGGAGGACACCTATAGCCATATTGTGACAGCAACACTTCCAGTTATTCTTTTCTGAACAAACTAGAGATGGTCTGTCGCCCGCTATACCCCATCGTGGCATACCGCCTATTGTGGGTGGCTGAAAGAGGCATTCAAATTTTTTAAGTAAAATGAAAGTGTCAATTCAACTGTAGCTCAACTTGACAAACTTGAACTTGGTAAGTTATAAATGAAATGGCAAAACTGAAGATCATTGGTACCAATGTTATTTGATGAAATTTCAACATAACAGCATTGTGTGTGTGCACAATGTCAGAGTAATCCATGCATTTTTAAATGTAAACTGTAAGACTGGCTAAAGGAAGAATGTTTATACACAAATGCAGTATGTTCAGAGGTTATTGTAAATGGCAACTTTTTTCACAGAAATGAATGCTAATCAATAGCTCTTATCTAAAGGTCTTGCCAAATGAGCACACCAAGTTCAAAAACAATCCTACAATATGCCAGGTCAAAGAAGAATGTTGATGTACAAATGCAATAAATTCAAAGATTGTTGCTAACAGCAACTGTTTTTAATGGAAATGAAAAGAAAATCAATAGCTCTTATCTTTGTCACCCTGCATAAGCATACAAAGTTTCAAAACAACCTGATAATGAATGTGCCCTCTGAGGCATGCCAAAGGAAGATGTTAATGCCCAAATGCACTAAGTAGAAGGTCATTGCTTGTGGCAATGTTTTTTGTTTTTTTTTATGGAAATTCATAAATATACCCTGCAGAGAGTGCAAAAGGGATAAGTTGATGCACAAATGCAGTAAGTTCAAAGGCCGGTGATAACAATAATTTTTTATGGAAATGAAAAAAAAGCAATAGCTCACATCTAGAGGTCACCTCGAACACAAATACCAAGTTTCAAAGTGATCTGATCATAAATGTGCCCTGAAGAGTGTGTTAAAGGGAAATATTGAGGTCTAACTAAAATAAGTTCAAAGGTCAGCGGCTACATTTTTTGACAGAAATGGAATAAAATCAACAGCTCCCATATAGATGTCACCCCACACAAGCACACCAAGTTTGCAAGTGATCCAATCATAAATATGCCCTGCAGGGTGTGTCAAAGGGAAATATTGATGCTTAACTGCACTAAGTTTTTACCAAGTTCATCAGAGGTTGTTGCCAATGGCAACTATTTTTGACGGAAATGGAAGAAAATCGATAGCTTCCATCTAGAGGTAACCCCAAACAAACATACCAAGTTTCAAACCATCCTGATCATAAATGTACCCTGTAGGGCGTGCCAAAGGAATATGTTGATCCCTGACTAAACTAAGTTCAAAGGTCGTTGCCAGTGGCAACATTTTTTGACGGAAAATGGAATAAAATCAATAGCTCCCATGTAGAGGTCACCCCAAACAAGCATGCCAGGTTTCAAAACAATTTGATCATAAATGTGCCCTGTATGGTGTGACAAGGGGAAATATTGAGGTTCGACTAAACTAAGTTCTAAGAATGTTGCCAACGGCAACATTTTGTGATGGAAAATGGAAGAAAAATCGATAGCTCCCATCTAGAGCTCACCCCAAACAAGCATACCAAGTTTCAAAGTGATCTGGTCAAAACTGTGCACTGCACGGTGTGCCAAAAGCGAAATATTGATGCATAACTGTACTTAGTTCATCGAAGGTCATTGCCAGTGGCAACATTTTTTGATGGAAATCGAAGAAAATCGATAACTCCCATCTAAAGGTCACCCCAAACAAGCATACCAAGTTTCAAAGCGATCTGATCATAAATGTGACCTGTGAGGTGTGCCAAAGGAAACTGTGGACATATGTACGTACATACGCGAATTGATGGCAATAGCTCAGCTTGACTTTGTCAAGTTGAGCTAAAAAATCGAACATGGCCACCTGTTGGCCATCTTGAATCCGATCAGGAGAAAGATTATATCACGCACTGCTCCTCATCATGTCGTTCATTTATATTGAGTTTCATGACAATGCAGCAAAAACTGTAGAAGTAGTTCGTTCCACAAGTATTTTGCAAAATCCAATATGGCCACCAGTCAGGCATCTTGAAACCGAGCAGGAAGAAAATTATGTCACGCACTTCCCCTCATCAAGTTGATCATTTTTGTGAAGTTTCATAACAATAGGCCCCAGGGTGCTCACCTGACATGGTAGTCTAAATATCAAACCAGGGACTTGACTTGAATAAGCTGCATACGCCCCTCTTAAGAAAAGCATATACCAACCAGATGAAGCATAAAAAATAGATTTTTTTTTTATTTTTGTTCGGAAATTTTCGAAGTCCCAAACAAAATATTTTCAGATCAAAATTTTTTTTCTTCTTAAAATTGACCAAAACACATAAAAAACTAATTTCCGGATTTTGGTCCGAAATTTCAAAGTCCCACCCGGACCACATATTTTCAGTGTAAAAAAAAAAAAAAAAAAAATTTTGTCTTAAAATTGACCAAAATGCATAAAAACAAAAAAACTCATTTCCAGATTTTGGTCCAAAATTTGTCAATCTGGACCAGGACCCCAAATTTTCAGTCTAAATATGAACCCAGGGACTTGGCTTGAACAAACTTGAATCTCACCCCCCTAAGCATGCTGCATACCAAATATCAAAAGATTCTTATTGGTAGATCTGAAGAAGATTTTTAAAGAATATTCCTCATACTGCACTAATTTGAACATTTAGGCTCCCATAGGGAACCCAAATATGGATCGAGGGATTTGATTTCAACAAATATGTGAATCAATGTTCCAAAGATGTTATATGTAAAATATGAAAGCTTTTGGAGCAGTGGTTTGGAAGCAAACGATTCTTTAACCCTTAAGTCCTCAGATTAATTTTAAAGTATTTATGGCCTTTTTCTGCTTACATAGTTATTGATGACTTGGCAGTGGTTCTACATCACTGCTGGCTGCCTATACAGGCAGCCAGCAGTGATGTAGAACCACTGCCAGGGAAAATTCAGTCTTCATACAAGAGTAATAAAAAAGATAACACAAGGGAGCACCTGCTTCAGTGCAATATAAAAGTGGCGGTTTGGGGCTATATGGGGGCTTAAGGGTTAATTTTTTCCCATTGCCCCCAGTGTTAAAAAATGCTTCACAGTCCCGAAAAAGTAACTTATGACAAAACCGATTGGCAATTTTTGTTTACCATTCCTTTCTGTTGGTTCCAAGGAAGCCTCACACCATATAAAAATTCTCAGTGCCAAGCAGTTTTGGAGAAATGGACGTTTTCGTTTTTTTCTATTTTTGGCTCCCGAGGTTCCCACAGGGCTGCAGGAAAATTTTTTTGGGGCATAAATCAAGTACTTATAACCCAATAATACCTCATATTAAATTTGGTTCAAACTGCCCTCTCGGTTCAGAAAATAGAAATTCTGGGCGGGGCAAAAATTCTTGCCCCTCTCAGAACAAAGGCAAATATTGCCCGTCAAACTTGAACAAACTTGAGTCTACACCTCAAATGGAAGCTGCATACCAAATATCAAGTCTCTGCTACGGCTGGTTCATGAGATGATTTTTAAAAATTTTGTGCATTTTGGCCCCCCCCCCCCCCCCCCCCTCCACAATATGAGCAGAAACCCAATTTGAAGAAAAACCCATCTGTCCCTATATAACAGCTGCTCATGTCAATTGTCACTGAACTGCAGCCAGTGGCTTGGGAGAAAATAACGCAAACACCACCTTCACGGCGTACGACGGACAAAAAGTGATCAGAATAGCTCACCCCGACTTTCAGTCAAGTGAGCTAAAAATGTGGCTAAAACTGTGGAAGTAGTTTGCTCCACAAGTTTACATGTGCAACAGACCGACGACGACAGACTGACCCAACAAATTGACTCCTATATATACCCCCCCCCCCCCCCCCCCCCAAAAAGACTCCTTCGTTTTGTGGGGGTATAAAAACAGGGTGGCCATTAGCTGAGGAATCCCAAATATAGCAGCAGTTGTAGATAACTTCTGGTAGGTTCTTTTTTGGACCATTTCTGCACCGTGATGTCACTGTTCTCAGTTTTCACACCCTCTGGGCATAAAAAATCTTTTACTTTGTACTCTTTTTTTTGCAAACTGGCATGAGTAGTGTAAGTGAAATGTTTCAACCAGACGTGTCACTACTGTTTAAGATATAAATTCTCTTTTGGTAGAGTTGAAACAGTTAACCGATTAATTGATTAACCAATGTTCAACATCTTGATCGATCAAAAAAGTAATTGATCGATTAACCGTTAGTTTTGAACTACTGTATTTTCTGGGTAAACAAAGGAAAAACTTGCTCCAAAATAGGCAAACATTGTCACAATGACTGACATCAATTATATGAGACAGAGTAAAACATACAAGTTACGTGATGACATACTTGTTCACTTGCATGATCAGTGGCTGGAAATGGTCATTCTTAACCCTTTACCCATTGCGGGTAGCAGACGATACTTGCAAAATAAATTCATTAATTACTAAAAATTTTCAATTTTTGTCTCAAAAACATAGCTTATGACGCCTCTTTGGGGCGAGCTCAACAAGCTCCTTCCATTGAGGAGTATAAGCTAAGTTTTTGAGACAAAAATTGAAAACATAATAAATTTGAATGGAGTTTTTTGTATATAGGCCTAGTCGGTTTTGTTTGTTACATTGGGTAAAGGGTTCATGCTGTAAATAATCGATGATACGGCAATTATTCAGATATATATTTGGACAAGTGATTAATCGATCAAGAAAAACCCTTAACTGTTTCAGCTCTATCTTTTGGAAGTAATCATGTAATTTCTTAAAAGATCGGTTTTCATACTTGGATTTGGCTTTGTGCCACACACACAGTCGGTCATACAAATGGAGGTCTGTACCGCGACAAATCAGCAGGTGGCCAAAGTGTTATTATTATTATGTTATTATTAGTACCCGATTTAGGCTGTTGAAGACCCAGAATAACCAATTTAGAGTACAAGCATGAAATGTTTTAAAGAAGTTGTGTTACAGCTGCTACATGTTTATTACTAATAAATTTCCAAGAGGACTTAACCCTTTACCCAATGCAGACGATATCAAAATTTAGTATTTTAAATAACATTTTTTTCAAATTTTTCAAAAGTTTCAGCAAAACCATATCATGTGACCCCTCGTTGGAATGACCTCGACGAGCTCTTTCCAACGAGGGGGTCACCTGATATGGTTTTGTTGAAATTTTTTGAAAAATATTTTTTCAACTGCTGAATTTGCATATTACGCAGGCGGATGCGGCTGAATCGTTGGGTAAAGGGTTAATCGCTCACCTGATAAAATTCTTTAAAGAAAGATTTAAGGTGCCATCCAGCATCTACACATACAGGTAAATCCAATTTAGCTCGGGTCAAATCCGATCAAAACACATTTTGAAGAAAAGAAGAAAAAAAACACCCATTGGGCCCCTACCACAGTCCCACTCCCCACCCCCAGTTCATTTTCTTTCATAAAATCACTCAAATGTCAAAACCCTCCAAATCTTCTTTTCAAGCAGAAAACAAGAGGTGCTCATTGGAGATGCAGGCGTCAAGTTGTGGTGGCAATCGAGGAGTGTTGCATGTCCATAACCCAGTTATCAATCATATGCTGGTTGTCAAATCAGGAACTTTTGTTCAAGTTATATTTTGCAAATAAGTTCAGAATTCGTAAACATTAATTAAGGTCCATAACTCTGTGACAACAAAAAATCGTGCTTAGCTAGTTTTTTAACACGCTCTTGAAATATTACTGCAAAAGACCTGTATGGCAAATATTAGTTAAATTGGAGTACGTTTATGATTGCGCGAACGAGCTCAAAATTCACAAAAATTGACTAATTAAGGCCCATAACTATGTCACAAAAAAATTGGGCTGGGCTAGTTTTCGAACTTGCTTGAGATATTCTTGCAAAAGACCTGTATGGCAAATATTAGTCCAATCGGAGAATGTTTGTTGAAGTTATTGTGCTAACAAGCTAAAATTTCATAAAAATCAACTAATTAAGGCCCATAACTCTGCAATGAAAAATCGGGCCAGGCCAGTTTTTTGAACTTGCTTGAGATATTCTTGCAAAAGACCTGTATGGCAAATATTAGTCCAAACGGAGAACGTGTGTTCAAGTTATTGCACTAAACGAGCTCAAAATTTGTAAAAATCGGCTAATTAAGGCCCCATCCCATACCTCTGTAACGAAAAATCAAGCCAGTTTGCAAACTTGCTTGTGATATTATTGCAAAAAACCTGTATGGCAAATATTAGTAAAATCGGAGACCGTTTGTTCAAGTTATTGCGCTAACAACCTGAAAATTCGTAAAAAATTTACTTATTAAGGCTCACAACTCAATAACAAAAAATCAGGTTGGGCCAGTTTTCAAACTTGCTTGAGATATTATTGCAAAAAAACCTGCATGGCAAATATTAGTCAAATCAGAGATTGTTTGTTCAAGTTATTGCGCTAATAGTGCGAGGACGCCCAGACACCCATAGAACATTGCCAAACAATAGGTCTCGGTTGTTAACAACTCGACCAAAAATATATAATTTTGCCAAATAGATCCTATGACCCCCACCACTCCTACCTTTGGGTGCTTCAAGGGGCCTGGTGGTCTCCATTTGAGCAAGCAGTAATCTTATGTGCTCACACTTACATCTAATTATTAATGTTTACCTCAATCAGCTCTGTCAGAATCTGACTCAAGGATGTGAAAAAGGTATTTTAAAGAATAATCCTCATATTGCACCAAGTTAAAATTTGGAACTCCACAGGGAGCCCCAATATGATCCAAGGGACTTGCTTTGAACAGACTGGAATCTTAACCTTGTAAGGTTGCTGCATATCAAATATCAAGATTCTGACTGGTGGATCATAAAAAGATGATTTTTAAAGGAATTTTCCCCATATTGGACGAAGTTAAATTAAAGTTGCCATAGGGTGCCTAAATATGAACTTATGGACTTGAATTTAACAAAATGGAATTTGACAGCACAAAGGATACTGAAGACCAAACATCAAAAGATTCTGACTTATGGATCTGAAGAAATTCGAAAAGAATATTCCTCATATTGCATTAAGTTAAAATTCAGGTTTCCGAAGGGACTCCAAACATGACTCTAGGGACATGATTTGAACAAACTTGAATCTGAACCATCTAAATCAAAAGATTCAGACAGGCAGATCTGAAGAAGATTTTTAAGGAATATTCCTAATATTGCACTGGATTAAAGCTGAGTTCCCATAGAGAGCCCCAATATCAACCCAGTGACTTGATTTGAACCAAATTCAATCTCACATAACTAAGGATGCTCTATACCAATAATCGAAAGATTCGGACTAGTGAATCTGAAGATGATTTTTAAAAAATATTCCTCACATTACACAAATTTAAAATTTGGACTCTCACAGTGTGCCCAAATATGACTCAAGGGACCTAATTTGAACAAACTTAAAGCTGACCACCCTACACACCAGTACACCAAATATCAACAGATTTTGACTGGCAGATGTGAAGAAGATTTTTAAATAAATTTCCTCATACTGCACCAAGTTAAAATTCAAGTTCCGATAGGGAGGCAAATCTAAACCCGGGAACTTGATTTGAACTTGAATCTCACCTCACCAGGCCGGGAATTCTTTAGGAGTACAGGAGTGCTGCACGCCTACTGCACACCTAGAAAAAAATTGAGGAGGGCAATTTTTTGCACCCCTTGATTTTCTGGAATGCCAGACCTTTTTGGGACTGCCTTTAAAATATGTTATCATTTCATCCCGAGTTCCAATGTGTTCTCTGTGCCAACTGGCACAGAGAACACATTGGAACTCAGGGGACGATTTGTCAATGTTGTATTGATTCTCAATAATTCATGGCCCATTCTGTGTTGCATTTCGATACATTTTGAGTGTAGAAGACAGTCACATAAGAATTGAATGCAACATTTTTAATAATGAGAAAATGTGTGCGCCAATTTTTCCCCAATGCAGCTGAATATAGTACAATTTTTGGGTCACAATATTCATACCTTCAAGTGAATATAACCAAAATAGTATATAAGTATATGCATTGAAAATTTGAGGTGCAATTGCAGTCCTAAGTAATCTGAGGAGGGCAATTGTTTTGCATGCCTTGATTGTCAAGATTGCCAGGCCTGCCCCACTAAGGATGCTACATACCAAGTATCAAAAGATTCTGACTGATGGATGTGAAGAAGATTTTGAAAATATTCCTCATATTACATTAAGTTAAAATTCGGGCTCCCACAGTAAGACCAAATATAACTCCAGTAACTTAATTTGAACAAACTTCAAGCTGACCGACCACCCTACAGATGCATTATACTAAATATTAAGGGATTTTGGCTGATCTATTTAAGATTTTTAAATAAATTTCTTCATATTGCACCAAGTTTAAATTCATGTTCCAATAGGAAGCCCAAATACAAACACAGGGACTTGTTTCAAATTTGAATCTGACCCCTCTGAGGATGTGAATGTATACCAACTATCAAAAGATTCTGACTGGTAGTTATGGAGAAGGGTTTTTTTTAATTTAAAAAAAAAGATTTTGTGAGTGCTTTCAGAATTATGCCCCTTGTAATGCCCACTGTTGGCAGGGCAACTTTATTTCATCAAACTTGACTTAACATATGCTAAAGACAATGTTTATACACTAATGTTTGGTTAAATTTCCAATGCCCCCACACAGCACACGGACACAGGAGGTTGAAGAGCAAACAGTGATTTGTTATTCATACACAGGCATAAGACACATATGATGCCCCTTTAAGTTCTACCAGTACTTTATTTTACATGTGTATTGAGGGAGGAGGTACCTGGACAAATAATGTACCCTACAAGAATTTACTTTCTAAGTTCAACAACACATAATTTTGTGACAAAATTGAACAAAATCAAATTTCTTGCGATATGCAAATATTTGCAATATGTATAAACACCCTGTAAAATAAAAAGGTTCCAGCTTGAAAACTGTAATAGGAGTTAGGCGGACAAATCTTGTTCCCTACATGCAGATGGACAAAACAAGACGAACGGAAGAACAGATGAATGAACAAACAGATGGATGGACAGGGGTAAAACAGTATGCCCCCTGACTTTTAGTCACATGGACATAAAAAGAAGCAGTCTTGCTAATGGTAACTAGTGCTCATAAATCATGACTGGCATACCAGGACTTTCAAATTCACAGCATTTCCTAACCGGACATCAGCTGCGTAAGGGCTGTATGCAGCATCATCTATGCCCAACAACCCCAATTTATCCTGCAAGTAGTAGTTGTTTGCTGGAACCGGGAAAAAAAATAGGAAGTAGGGGCAGAGAAAATTAAAATTCAGGTTGCAATTTCCAGTATTCACAGACAGGGAATAGCTGCTCAAGTATTTTTCCAGGATTGGAAATTGCAACACCCGTTTTCCAGTAATTTCAAGTTTTCAGTATGGGCATGCAAACCCTGTAAAGAACATGGATATCAAGTTTGGTTCCATTCAGCTGACTTGTTTGAGAAGTCAATTATGTACAGTTCATGCCCAATGGATGGACAATGGGCAGAAAATGGAGATACGATGGACGAAAAGTAATCACTAAAGTCCCCCTATGATGTATTTGGAATATAAGTTTGTCATGACTTGTACAGTCACAACAAATTAGGTTTTCACAAACCTCAAGAGCCTACCCCCTCACCCCCCTCCACACACACATAAATTGGTCTTCTTTATGACTCTCCTGATTTCAATGAATTACAACACGAATCTACACTGCTTGATATTTTCCTGAACATACTTGGATTACTCAGTTACAGTAAAAACATCCTCAGACATCGTAATAAACACTGGAAATATTTGCATGAGAAACCTAAACCTTTTTTTCAGTGATCTAAATATGTTGTCAATTTTTAGAGGGACCTGCACACAAGGGGTTGGCAAATTTTTATTGGTACTAAAGTAGATCTGTTTATTTATTGGTGTTTAAGGCCACATATTTCAGCACAATGGCTAATAGTGACCACAACATGGGGAGAAAGTTAAGTTCAGGCAATCGTTTATACCCATGCTGAGGACTTCCACTCCAAGCATTAGGCCATCAAAAAAAAAGGTCTATGTTCTCAGGCAACGCCCGCATCATTAAATTTCTGCCATGTGAAAACTTTTTATTACCCAGTCCAAAACATTTCCACCCGGCCAAAAAAATTTTACCCAGGCAGTATTTTCAGATCGGAATTTGGAGCACCGGCACTGGTACACATTTCCCCGTAGTATTTCAACTTCCTGTTCGCATTTTCCTCCGGATTTCTCCATTCTCTGATTTATGGTTTCTTTGTTGGAACATTAAGAACTTTGGAGAAAAATGCCCTTTTTATTGTTTCAAATAAGTACCAAACTGCACATAATCTTGCAATGGAGCATCTCTGGCATGTCTTCAACTGCCAAATTGATTGAAGCATTTCGCAATATATGTGTTAAGATAACACCAGTCCGGAGTTTGTAAAAGATTTCTTCCTGAAATGTGAATATATTTTTTTTTCAGGGTATCTTTTTCAGATTTCAGAATAAAAAATAAAAAGCCTCCCGCCCTCATCAAAAATTTGAGGCACAATTCCCTGAGAACAGATTTATTTTTTTAATGGCCTTAGTGACTGGGTCCTAGAATTCTATTTTATATAAAACAGAGCTTGTTTTCCATAGTAAACAGCACTGGCTTCACTTCCCAGGGTTCCCACAGGGTGTAGATCTGTTCAGTAAACTAAACACCACAATATTCATAAAACGTACAGTGACAAGCTATTTAAGGGCATTCAAATCTGTCCCGATTCACGGGAATCATTTTAGATTCTCTCAAACTTCTGCTGCAAGACTCAATTTTCAGTTCTTAAATAATTTGTACTGTTATACCTGTGTTAGTGCAACCAATACATACTCCATAGTAGAAAGCAAGCCTCATATTTATATATTTACTTGAGTTTAACACTAAAGGGGCTAGTCCCAATTTTGGTTAGTTTCTTGTCTTACATCTGCACAAGTGCTGGAAATGAACACATTTGACGGGTGGAGTTTCAAGCTCCCGTGAATTCAGAGACAGGAGTAAATTGCACCCGTAAAAGGTTAGTATATGAATTTTCGAGGGAATACTGTCACCAAACACCAGAAACATTAACCCTTTGAATTCTAGTGGTATCTTCCATGCCAGTTCAATGGCAGCAATTAAAAGAATCCATATTCATTATTTGGGGTAGACCAATCAATATTTTCAACGTGCAGCCCCGGGGCTGCACGCTGAAAATATTGATTGCTCTCCCCCACACATTTACTGAACAGCCATCCTATTTAATGACGTTATGACGTATCATGTTCCTGGCCAGAAAAGCAGCCGGGTTCAAGGGACTAAATGTATAAGGAATTGCTGAATTATAGCAGTAACTTGCCACTGTCTGCAGAGTGCTGCTTTCTCAAAACAACACACATTTATATGCCCTCACAGTATATTAGTGCTCCACATTTTTCAACGAGTGCATTTTTTTAGCTTCTGTAAAATAGAAAACATGGGTGCTGACGGGAGCAATTGCACTCGCACCCGTCTCATTTCCAGGACTGATCTACACACGATGAACACATGTTCCTACAGGTTTTTTTGTGGTCTTGCTGATGTTGGTTACAGCGCCTTGGCAGTAGTTTCTTGTGAAGTATAGGCTGCCTGTACATGACCAAATCAAAGAGTTGCCTTAATATGCAGGAGCTAAAAACTAGAATTCTCCAGGCCTTCAACTCTTTAGGGCCTGGAGTTTTTTGCATATTCTTGATATGCTTAGGAAGTCTGCATCCTGAGGTTTTGCAGTTGTTTATAGACAGGTCTTCACTGCCTATATAGGCAGCCAAGACTTGAATAGAAACAACTGCAAGGGTACTTTTAAATGTCACTTGAAAGTTTACCCAATGAGTGCATGTTAGGGCACCTGTTTTGTTGCAGTAAAAAGTGATCAAAGTCGGAATTAGTCTTTAAGGGTTAAGGACAATTTCACAGTCTATGACGAATCAAAGGAACATTTTGCGAGAATCAAAGTTGATTCTCATTCTTGCATGAATTTTAGGCTCTGACATTATTATTATCTTTGAGTGGTGTGGGTGGGTGGGAGAGTGAAATCTTACCAGAGGGTGGGAAGATATTGGACCCAGAAAGAAGACTTTACCTGTGTCTGACTCCAATCTCTTTCCCTGAGGGCAAGATTTTCCCACCGCACACCCATATGACTTAATGGTTTTTATCCCACCACAACCCATATGACATTACTGAAATCAAAATACTGCTCGCATGATAAAAATTTAATGTTCTACTAATTGATCTTAGAGAAAAATGAACTGCATATTTGTAAGAGCACTGAAAAGTCCTGTATATACGACCTCGAGCGGTAGCTCACTTGATACAGGCAGACATTCCGGTGATGCCAATTTTGAAATTATTGATTTTGATAACGTCATGTGGCATGTAGTAAGAGACAAGAGGCCCCAAGGAGCCTTAATCGCTCACCGGCCAAAGTAGTTCAAAGAAGTATTTGGGGGTCATGTTCAGTTAGACATGGTTCATCAACACTACAAAGGAATGAAGTTATGAGAGACAAATTTTATGGAACTAGGGCCATGGCTTGGACAAACTTGAACCTTACCCCCCTAAGGATGCTGCATAAAACATATCAAAAGCATTCATCTGCTGGATCTGAAGAAGATTTTTAAAGAAAATTCCTCATTTTGAATCAAGTTATCATTCAGGCTCCCACAGTGGACCCAAATATGAACGCAGGGACTTGGCTTGAACAAACTTGAATCTCACCCCCTAAGGATGCTGCATGCCAAATATCAAAATATTCCGACTGCTGATTCTGAAGAAGATTTTTAAAGATAAATTCCTCATATGGACTAAGTTATAATTCGAGTTCCCACAGGGAGCCCAAATATGGACCCAGGGACTTGGCTTTAACAAACTTGAATCTCACCCCCTAAGGATGCTACACACCACATATCAAAACATTCCGACTGCTGGATCTGAAGAAGAAGATTTTTTAAGAAAATTCCTCATTCCGAACTAAGTTACAATTCAAGCTCCCACAGCAAGCCCAAAGATGGACCTAGGGACATGGCTTGAACAAACTTGAATCTCACCCCCCTAAGGATGCTGCATACCAAATATCAAAACATTCTGACTGCTGGATCTGAAGAAGATTTTTAAAAAAATTCCTCATTTTGAACTAAGTTATAATTCGGGCTACCACAGTGAGCCCAAATATGAACCCAGGGACTTAGCTTGAACAAACTTGAATCTCACTCCCAAGCATGCTGCATACCCAATATCAAAAGGTTCTACCTGTTGGATCTTGAGAAGAAGATTTTTAAAGAAATTTGCCTGAAATGCACTAAGTTCAAATTGGGCTCCTATACTGAGCCCAAATATGAACCCAGGGGCCGATTTGAACAAACTTGAATCAGATCCACGCCACAATGTTGCATACCAAATATCAAATGATTCTGCCTGCTGGATCTGGAGAAGAAGATTTTTAAAGAAATTTGCCTGAAATGCACTAAGTTAGAATTCGGGCTCCTATACTGAGCCCAAATATGAACCCAGGGGCCGATTTGAACAAACTTGAATCAGATCCACCCCACAATGTTGCATACCAAATATCAAAAGATTCTGCCTGCTGGATCTGGAGAATTTATTTATTTAATGGCATTTAAGGTCACATACTTGGGCACAATGGCTAATCACGACCGTGACAGTTTCACGGGTGGAGGAAGCCGGAGTACCCGGAGAGAACCACCGAGCAACGACGAGCAGCTGCCAGCTCCCCAACATTGTAACTCCGTTCTGCAGCACAGGCAGGGTTAGATTGGTTGAAGACATGCGCACCATCGACGTACAGTACACCTTAGTACACTGCGTCATCGTGCCCCCTCGTGGACAATCAGGGTTAAGTGGCTTGCCCAAGGACACAATGCGGGAGTCCGAATCGATCGCTCAGACAGTCACCCATCCGAGGACTAACCGGGCTCGATGTTGCTTAACTTCGGTGATCGGACGAGAACCGGTTACAGCAACGCCACTGCGCCCCCTGGATCTGGAGAAGATTTTTAAAGAAATTTGCCTGAAATGCACCAAGTTCGAATTCGGGCTTCTATACTGAGCCCAAATATGAATCCAGGGGGCCGATTTGAACAAATTTGAATGAGATCCACCCCACAATGTTGCATACCAAATATCAAAAGATTCTGCCTGCTGGATCTGGAGAAGAAGATTTATTAAGAAATTTGCCTGAAATGCACGAAGTTCGAATTTGGCTTCTACAGGGCGCCCAAATATGAATCCAGGGGGCCGATTTGAACAAACTTGAATCAGACCCATACCAAGATGCTGCATACCAAGTATCAAAAGATTCTGCCCACTGGTTCTAGAGAAGAAGATTTTTCAATAATTTTTCTATAATTCATACGGTGCTATCAGAATTATGCCCCATACAGAAACCCCAAGGAACGTGGCCATTTCATTTGAACAAACCTGAATTGACATTTGGTAGTGAACATCCACACCAAGTTTCGAGCAAATTGACCTTGCGGTTTCGTCGGAGAAGTTGTTTGAAAAATGTTCACGAAGCCGGACGGATGACAGACGATGGAAGTCAGACAACGACGGATGGCAAGTGATAAGTTTAGCTCCCTTCAATGAGCTAAAAACTCATCCTCTAGTGGCGTGAGAGAAGGGTAGCTGTATTAATGGAATTGAAGCAGGACGCCACATTTGTTGACAAAATGCAGAGAATGATCAGGGATTCTGCTGCCCTCTTTGGGAATTGGGAAAGGGTTTGGGCCCATGCAATTAATCAACACCTTGACAGCTCCAATCGGGAATTTATATGGAAGAAGAAACAAGCAAAGAATAAGAAAAGTTACCTAACACTAATACGGAAGCTACTACATGTATAGTACATATAGCAAGTTTTATAGCAAACAGTTGAATGAAATAATAATCAGTCTCTGTAATCTCTATTAAATAAATTTTTCTTATTCTTATTCTTTTATTTATTTATTGGAGTTTAATGACACTTTCGACAGCCAGGGTCACTTCATGTCCGACAGTTTTATGGGTGGAGGAAACCAGAGTACCCCGGAGAGAACCACTGAGCAACAGTGAGCAACTGTCAGGCTCCTCAACATACTAACTCCACACAAGCAGGGTTGGCATTGGTTGAAGACAAGTGCACCATCGATGTGCTGTATGCCTTAGTACACAATGCCACAGTGCCCCCACGTGGGCAATGGGGGTGAAGAGTCTTGCCTAAGGACACAATGCTGTTGTTATTCTTTTATATAACTAGGGCTGTCATGACTATCAATTTTCATAGTTGAGTAAATGCCAGCATTAGTCAACGGTTAGTCGATTAATAGTCGTTTCCCGTGAATTCAACAATCTCTAATATACTTACAAAATAAATTTAAAACTGACTATGTTTGAATGTGTTCTGCATCGAGATAAGATAGAAACACTGGAATATCTATGGCAGACTCCGATTGATTTGAAGAATTTAAACAGAACATTTGTGCAATTGTTTCTTTTCTGTAACCAATATTCAGAAATTTCGAATATAAAACACCCTCCACTCCAACACAAGTTACAACTTAGTACTACAAGTGAAGTTAGCGCTGTGGGGCTTGTGACAATTTTCTCACTTTTGCAGTTCCAATTATTCCAAAGACGGTTGTTCGAGTGTACAAGACCAAAGACTCTATTTACTCTGCAGTGACTTCCCAAACTGCAATTATTAAAAGATACACAGTTTGAACGATACTCTTTAGTACTGATCAAAGGGTGCTGGTTAATACTACAAAGAACAGGGATTGATCAAATGGCAAGGCTCAGTGTTTTCAAAATTACGTTGTTGCACAATAATGCAGAAAACAAAGGCTATGGGATATTACCAGTAACTATGGCGAGACATTTCAAAGGTTAACAGTCTGTTAATTTACCTCATTACACAACGCAATTTTAATCCGACTTGTACCACTTTAAAAATGAATGATGATCGACTATAAATAATAAAAACCGTCAACAGTCGACGATTAGTCGATTAATCAAATAATCACGACAGCCCTATATATAACGAAGATATTTATGCATTTTCCTACCCTTCAACTGTCAACATTCTGTGGCTTTGCAGTTGTGTCTAGGCAAGTCTTGGCTGCCGAAATATGCTGCCAAGACTTGCCTAGAAACAACTGACAAGGTTCTTGGGATGTAACTTGCAAATGTATCTAAAAACTGCCTGTTAAGGCACCGTTTTGTTGCAGAAAAAAATGGTGAAAGTCAAAATTAGGCCTTCAAGAATTAAATTTTTATTTGAATGAGGACTGAGATTGGGAAAATTAGGGTTTGAAGTGGGAAAAATCAAGTTCAAATGTCATTGGGAATGGGTCCAATATTTGGCCCCTGTAGACACCCAAAAGAATCCCTGATGATGAAATATTCTAGTGATCATAAACTCTTTGAACCCGAGAGGCCACTTTTTCGGCCCAGATATTTGATACGCCATTATTTCACTAAGTAAGACAGCTGCTGAGTGAACATGTGGGGTAGACCAATAAATATTTTTAACATACAGCCTCGGGCTGCACATTGTAAATATTAATTGGTCTACTCCCATAAAATGAAGAAAGACTCTTCCAATTGCTACCATTGAACTTATATGGAAGATACCAACAGAGTTCAAAGGGTTAAATCTTCAAATGAGGATGGTCACGTGGGTTGGTGAAGATAGATCTGTATCTCAGCCAAAGCAAACATATGTCAACAGGATGGTGGTCAGAGAAAAATACTTACACTATATTTCCACTGTCCTTTTTCTTCATCTCTCCTTGCTTTAGAATATCTGTCAACTTTAACACATAAATAGTCACCATTTTTCTGCCAATGCATTCGACAGTCAGCAACATTAAACAGATTTTTTACACAAACTTCATTTCTACTTGGTATTTCAATTAATGTCACTCTTGCTGGCACATTTTGCTGTTCAGGCACCCAAAATGCTATCAAATTATCTGTAGGAGACCATGAAAAATCCCTGAAAGAACAGAGACAAATAAGTATCACAGGCATTTGAATTCTCACAAATTAGAGACTATGAATATGAACAAGGGAATAATTTACTTTCAAAATTTTGTGAAGCAACGGTAAGTAGAGACTTGTAGTGTTTTGAAATGATTCTATTGCAGTTTTCATGCCCCAATCAAGAAAATCTAAAATTCAAAATATCTATTGGACCTCTATATATAGCCAAACAGTTTACCCAACTAATCCGTCCCATTTGCATGCACAGTTTAAAAACTGAGTAGTTGGAAGAAAAAAAACTTGCATTTCAAAAAAATTCAACAAAGCTCATTCCAATGAAGGGTCACATGATATGGTTTTGTTCAAGTTTTTTGAAAAAATTTGGGAAAAAATACTTGGAATATAGGGCTTGATTTAACTGGATTTGCATAGCGATCTTAGAATCAAATTTCAACTATAGCTAATCAATTTCACCTGACAAAAACATAAATAATAGGAAAAGCTAATCAAAATTTATCCAAGTTAGTAAACTGCTATTCAATTTTTAATAAACAGCTGCACCATGAGCGCATGATACGCCCGTTATTAATTACAAGAGGGAAGCAGACAATATGAGTATACATGTGTACTTGTCAGGTTTTTTTTATATTCTTGTACAATAATCATAACCAACAACATACTGTGTTCAATAATTTGGAAATAAAATTATTTGAATTTCATGTATATATCTTATGTCTATAGAGGTCATAACTTCAAGAAAAAATCAACGATTTTCTAAGTAATAAAGTCCCATAACTCTGGAATGACTAATCGAATGGCGACACCAACCGAAAGGGAGCTTCCTTGCATCAACATAAACCATCTACCAAAAAATCATGAAAATCTCTCGAATCGTTCTCAAGTTATCGTATGACGTGTAAAAAATCAACAATTTTCTAAGTAATAAAGTCCCATAACACTGGAATGACAAATCGAACAGCAACACTAAGCGAAAGGGAGCTTCCCTCCATCGATATACACCACCTACCCGAAAATCACGAAAATCTCTCAAAGCGTTCTTGAGTTATCGTACGACGTGTGACCGGACGGACAGACGGACGGACAGCGATATACCATAATACGACCCGTTTTTTCAAAACGGGCATAATCTCTCAAAGCGTTCTTGAGTTATCGTACGACGTGTGACCAGACGGACAGACGGATAGACAGACGGACAGTGGTATACCATAATACAACCCGTTTTTTCGAAAACGGGCAGAGAAAAATGAAATCGATCCCTGTTGAAATAACAAATTTTGATATTGTGTACAATGAGTGGAGTTAGACTAAAATCAATTAGTTTTCTTCACGTACATAGAAACACTGCAAACATGTTTCAATGAAGGAGCTGAAGTTTGAACACTTTTTATTTGCCTGATCGATCAGGGGTCGATTAAATTTTTGAAAATTATATAAAAATGGTCTGAAAACTCAATGGAATGAAAATCAGTAACAAGAGTGATGTCACGCATGCAGCCCAACTGTCCGAGGAATGGCAATGCTTAGACGCAAAATAGTCGGAGCCATTTTTTGTTAACAGTTTACCTAACGAATCTGCCATATCTGCACTCGTGATATACAAAATTTGCTATTCAAATTTTATTTTTTTCATTTCTCTACTTCAAAACATACGTCATGACCTATTAATGGAACAAACTTGATGAGCTTGTTCCAATAAGGAGTAATAAGCCATGGTTAGAAGTAAATAAAAAATGAAAAAATCTGATGTTACAGAAAAATAATTGGTACTGTTGGCTTCAACTTGTGTTAGGTAAAGGATTAAAGATGCAGTACATAAAGCAATGTTGGGCTATATGAGTAAATTTTCTTTTTTGCATGTAATAACTCCCAATCCTTCAAAATGCATTTTGGGAATAATTGCCTAAGTGACACGTTTGTGTGTGTGTGTGTGTGGGGAAGGAGTTGTGGAACCTATATTGAAACCTGGCCTAAATTACTAGCTGTAAAATACACATATCAACTTTGGTTGAAATCAAATAATCCAAATTGAAGTTATCAGTCGGAAACCAATTGTTTACAGACAGATAGATGGACCAACAGATGGATGGACAAAAGTCATGACTATAGCCCTGACTATAAACAGTCAGGCTAAAATTGCATTTTGTACCAAAGAAAAAATATTGCACAAATGGCCCTGGGTGAGGAGGAGGTGGGGTGAGGGATGAGGGGTGGGGGAGATTGGGGGTGTGTTAGGGGAGTCCATTTTTTTGTTGCCACGTGGTCAGTCTACATCCTTTAGAATGCATTTTGATCAGAGAAAAAAAAAATACCTAACTGGCACCATGGGGGTGGGGGTGGTGTTTGTCTGGGTTTTTAACCACAAACTTTAACCAAAACTGTAAAAAAGCATTTTTGATGAAAGAAAAAACAAGAGGCCCCCCAAGGGGCCTGCGGGCACTCACCTAACATGGCAGCCTAAATATCAACCCAGAGAATTGATTTCAACAAGTTGCATCTGCTCCTCCTAAGAAAAGCTTATACCAGATATCCAAAGATTCTGACCAGTGGATCTAAAAAAAAAGAGAAGATTTTTAAAGAATATTCCTCATATTGAACTAAGTTATAATTTGGGCTCCCACAGGGAGCCCATATATCAACCCAGGGACTTGTCTTTAACAAACTTGAATCACACCCCCCCCCCTAAGGATGCTGCACACCAAATATCAAAACATTCCGACTGTTGGATCTGAAGAAGATGATTTTTTAAGAAAATTCCTCATTTTGAACTAAGTTACAATTCAAGCTCCCACAGTGAGTCCAAATATGGACCTAGGGACATGGCTTGAACAAACTTGAATCTCACCCCCCCCCCCCCCCCCCCCCCCCCCCCAAGGATGCTGCATATCAAAACATTCCAACTGCTGGATCTGAAGAAGATTTTTAAAGAAAATTCCTCATTTTGAACTAAGTTATAATTCGGGCTACCACAGTGAGCCCAAATATGAATCCAGGGACTTGGCTTGAACAAACTTGAATCTCACCACCCCCCCCCCCCCCCCCCCCCCTCAATATTCCATACCAAATATCAAAAGATTCTGCCTGCTGGATTTGGAGATTTTTAAAAAAATTTGCCTGAAATGCACCAAGTTCGAATTTGGGCTTCTATAGTGAGCCCAAATATGAATCCAGGGAGCCGATTTGAACAAACTTCAATCAGATCCACCCCACAATGTTGTATACCAAATATCAAAAGATTCTGCCTGCTGGATCTGGAGAAGATTTTTTTTAAGAAATTTGCCTGAAAAGTTCAAAATCGGGCTCCTATACTGAGCCCAAATATGAACCCGGGAAGGGGGGGGGGGGGGGGGATTTGAACAAACTTGAATGAGATCCACCCTACAATGTTGGATATCAAATATCAAAAGATTCTGCCTGCTGGGTCTGGAGAAGAAGATTTTTTGATCTTTTTCCCATTGCCTACAGTGTTAAAAAGTGCTGACTCAGCACTTTTTCAAAGTCCTGAAAAAAGTACCTTGCGATCAAACCGATAGGGATTTTTTTAAACCATTCTATTCTACTGGATAAAAGTAAGCTTTATACAAAATAAGAATTGTCTGTGCCGTGTAGTTTTGGAGATATGGCAGTTTTAAGGTTTTTCCTATTTTTAGCTCCCGAGGTTCCCACGGGGCAATGAGAAATTTTTTTTTGCATCAATCAACTACTTATGGCCCATTATCATCTCATATCAAATTTGGTTCAAATCGACCTCACGGTTCTGAAAATAGAAATTTTAGGCGTGGCCAAAATTTTTGGCCCTCCCATAACGAAGGCAAATAATGCCCGACAAACTTCTCTTGAACAAACTTGAGTCAACACCTCAAAAGGAAGCTGCATACCAAATATCAAGTGTCTGCTAGTGCCGGTTCATGAGAAGAAGATTTTCAAAGATTTTGGTGCACATTGGGGGCGTGACCCCACCCAGGAGGAGGGGCAACTTCATTTGAACAAATCTGAATTGACATTAGGTAATAAACATTTACCCAACATTTGAAAAATATTGGGTCAGTGGTTTCTTCGGAGAAGTTGGTTTTGTAAAGTTTACGCCGGACAGAAAGTGATCAGTAAAGCTCCTCTTGACCTTCGCTCAGGTGAGGTAAAAAAAGAAGATTTTTAAAGAATATTCCTCATATTGAATGAAGTTATAATTCAGGCTCCCACAGAGAGCCCATATATGAACCTGGAGACATGGCTTAAACAAACTTGAATTTCACCCCCTAAGGATGCTGCATACCAAATATCAAAACATTCCGACTGCTAGATCTGAAGAATATTTTTAAAGAAAATTCCTCATTTTGAACTAAGTTATCATTCGGGCTCCCACCGTGAGTCCAAATATGGACCCAGGGACATGGCTTGAACAAACTTAAATCTCCCTCCCACCCACCCCAAACATGGTGCATACCCAATATCATACCTAATATACCCAATATCAAAAGATTCTGCCTGCTGGATCTTGAGAAGATTTTCAAAGAAATTTGCCTGAAATGCACTAAGTTCAAATTTGGGCTCCTATACTGAGCCCAAATATAAATCCAGGGGCCGATTTGAACAAACTTGAATCAGATCCACCCCACAATGTTGCATACCAAATATCAAAAGATTCTGCCTACTGTATCTGGAGAAGAAGATTTTTTAAGAAATTTGCCTGAAATGCACTAAGTTTGAATTCGGGCTTCTATAGTGAGCCCAAATATGAATCCAGGGGGCCGATTTGAACAAACTTGAATCAGATCCACCCCACAATGTGGCATACCAAATATCAAAAAATTCTGTCTGCTGGGTCTGGAGAAGAAGATTTTTGAAGAAATTTGCCTGAAATGCACTAAGTTCGAATTCGGGCTTCTATACTGAGCCCAAATATGAATCCAGGGAGCCGATTTGAACAAACTTGAATCTGGTTCCCCTAGATAAGTTGCATACAATATGGAAGAATTCTGTCTGGTAGATATGAAGAAGAAAATTTTTAAAGAATAGACCTCATATTGCACTAAGTTGAAATTCGGGCTCCCACGGGGAGCTCAAATATGAACCCAGGGACTCGATTTGAACAATCTTGAATCTGGTTCCCCTAGATAAGTTGCATACCAAATATGGAAGAATTCTGACTGGTGGATCTGAAGAAGAAAATTTTTAAAGAATAGACCTCATATTACACTAAGTTGAAATTCGGGCTCCCACAGGGAGCTCAAATATGAACCCAGGGACTTGATTTGAACAAACCTGAATCTGACCTCCCTAGAGATGTCGTAAACCAAATATGAAATGTTTCTGACTGGCCGATCTGAAGAAGAAGAGTTTTAAAACATATTCCACATATTCTACTAAGTTGAAATTTGGGCTCCAATAGGGAGCCCAAAGATTGACACAGGGACTCGATTTGAACAAATGTGAATCTGACCCCCCTAGAGATGTTGTATGCCAAATATGAAAAGATTCTGACTGGGGGATCTGAAGAAGAAAATTTTTAAACAAAATTCCACATTTTGCACTAAGTTAAAATAGGGAGCCTAAATATTAAGCAAGGGACTCGATTTGAACAAACTTGAATCTGATCTCCCTAGAGATGTTGTATACCAAAACTGAAATGATTCTGACTGGTGAATCTGAAGGAGAAGATTTTTAAAGAATAGTCCTCATATTGCACTAAGTTAAAATTCGGGCTCCCATAGGGAGCCCAAATATGAACCCACGGACTCTATTTGAACAAACTTGAATCTGACCCCCCTATACATGTTGTATACCAAATATGAAAGGATTCTGACTGGTGAATCTGAAAAAGAAGATTCTTTAATGTTTTTCCCATCGCCTACAATGTTAAAAAGTGCTGACTCAGCACTTTTTCCAAGTCCCAAAACAGGCCCAATGATAAAACCGATGGCAATTTTTTTTTACCAATCCTTTCTGTTGGTCCTAAGGAAGCTTCATACCAAATAAAAATTCTCAGTGCTGTGCAGTTTTGGAGATATGGCCGTTTTAATTTTTTTCTATTTTTAGCTCCTGCGGTTCCCACAGGGCTGCGGGAAAAATTTTTTTTGGCATAAATTAGGTACTTATGACCCAATAAGCCCTCACATAAAATTTGGTTCAAATCGGCCTCTCAGTTCGGAAAACTAAAATTTGGGGTGGGGCCAAAATTTTTGCCCCTCCCATAAAGTCACCAAATATTGCCCCTCAAACTTTTCTTGAACAAACTTGAGTCTACACCTCAAAAGGAAGCTAAACTGTAAACAGTCGGGCTAAAAATGGATTATAAAAAGACTATAATCAAACCAACTGAAAAATCTCCATCCCAAATGAAATGAAAGTGTCAATGACACTGTAGCTCAACTTTGAATATGACAGGAATTAGTATTTGCTCCGTGGTGTTGTGGTAACCGGTTCTCGTCAGATCACCGAAGTTAAGCAACGTTGAGCCTGGTTAACCCTAGGATGGGTGACCGTCTGAGCGATCGATTCGGACTCCCGCGTTGTGTCCTTGGGCAAGGCACTTAACCCTGATTGTCCACATGGGGGCACGATGACGCCATGTACTAAGGCGTACTGCACGTCGATAGTGCGCATGTCTTCAACCAATCTAACCCTGCCTGTGCTGCAGTGCGGAGTTACGCTGTTGGGGAGCTGGCAGCTGCTCGTCGTTGCTCGGTGGTTCTCTCCGGGTACTCCAGCTTCCTCCAGTATCCCATGGTACTAAACATTCACACAAAAAATTATTCAAATCAGCGCTTTCGTATGGAAGTTCTATGCAAAAATCTGATTGCACCTAATTTTGTACAAAATGGCTGCCAGCGGCCATCTTGAATTTCAGACCGGACCCAAAAACACTCGTTCTCGCCCCACGAGGATAACGAAGGTACCTAACAAGTTTCATAAAGATTGGTTCATAAATACGGCCTCTAGCCCGAGCCGTGTTGATGGCGCAGCAGACAGATGGACAGATGGACGATGTGCCATGACAATACCTCAAATTTGGCTTCACCAAAGTTGAGCTAAAAATCATGACAGTACCAGGTGCATTGGCATCTGCCGATTTATTACATAAAATACATGTTACAGTGGAGTCCACTTAACTGGATGTCTCGTAATTGATTAACCTTGTTATTTGCATATAAATATGACCTGTTAATTGTACATGGACTTCTGGGTGAATGCCAATCAATTAAAAAAAAAATCTTGTGCACTTTCCAAGAAGTAATCTGACAACCAATGAATTCCCCCACTTATAGACCTATTTGGCCTCAGTAAATTCAATGTAAGAATTTAATCTATTATATCTTGTTGGACAGAGCCCTTTGAGCTCTGTGAAACAAGAAAAAATATAACAAACAAGGTGCAACGCCATTGGCATCCCCCGCCAAGGGTTTCTAAGTTGAAAAAAGCAGAAAAAGGCCCATAACTCTAAAAATAAAAAGTAGACCAAACCCGCTACCCGTGAATATCCTTTCCCTCATGTTGGTCTATCAGCATACCAAAGATCATTTAAATCAAACATCCACTGACTGAAATATGAAGGTCCAAAGTTGTTGTTACAGTCAGATAGATCCCATTTCTATATCCCCCTCACAAACTTCGTTTTGGTGGGGGATAATAACCATTTTATTACCCGTACCATGAAATTAGGAAATTTCTGTTTAATGAATACTCCAGTGATAACTGAATAATTGTCATTAGCAAAGTGACTATTCAATTAACAGGGTTTCACTGTATTATAAATCATCAGACTTACTTCACACCTGTAATCTTCAAACTTTTCTTGTCAAGTAAACCAAAAGACTGAAAATAATTTATATAAATACATGGTCAATAATGTAACATTCAGAAAGCAAGAAATTACAAGATAAAAAGATAACATAGCTGTTCTGCCCAGTCATTTAACATCACTCTTTCTGGCTTATATTTGAATTTTCTTTTTCATTTAACTTCATTTGTTTCTTCTTTCTTCACTGTATTAATGTTTGTCAAGTGTTTAAGAGCTCTTTCGACATTCTTTGCAAACTCATACATACAACACAGACATGCCCTTCATTTACACCTGTAGTATATGGAGAACAGGTCCCAGCAAAGTTTCGAAATTCGATTCGACATTATCTCGATGATTCAATTTCAGTCACACCAATTCAGAAATTGATCGAATCATCGAGCTATTCTCAAAATCATACAAATGGCTCCTCTTGAACTCTCCTTCTGTTTGAGCTGAGAGGTTTGGATTTTTCGATCGGTCAAAATCGATTTGTATCTTTTGTTGTCAATAAGAATCGTTTTAGACGTTTAATAATTAAAAGAAACTGGATGAAAAAACTATTGTTTCTAAAGGTAAAAGATCAAAAACGTCGACGTTAAACCTCAAGAAGCTGTTGGAAGCATTTGTCTTTTAGGTACATTCAAAGTTTTGATGTTCTGAACTTTTGAACAGTCAGTGTAATAATCAAGTTCGCAACTGACGACCAGTCTTGATTATCACACAGACGGTTCAAAAGTTCACAATATCAAGCTTTGAATGTAACTAAAAGAGGATCGTCTTTGTTATTTATTTGAGGTTGGTCAACTGACTTGAACTTCATTCTCAACAACTTCAAAGAAAGGGAGAGGGGGGTCATCTACAGTACGTGCCGAGTGTATTATCACTAAATCACCCATGGAGTGGAGATTCCACCCAAGCAATAACTGCAAATTTGTTGCAAAGCATAACAAGCACAAGCAAAGTTCCAGCCAATGGACCTCCGGGTTAAACCTGGAGGTCCATTGGCTGAAACATTGCTTGTATTGTTTGTCCATATGTAGAGAATTTGAAAGTGATACTTTGGGTGATGACCCCACTCCGCGGGTGATTTTGTTACAATCCGCTCTCCACGTACTGTAGGTATGATTAATTGATTATTATCGATCATTTGTGATGATTAATTGATTCCTAAATTCAAAAATTGTGACAGCCCTAAGTGGGGGGAGGGAGTAAGGACCGAATGGTCCAAGTTAGGACTATGCCTTCATTAACTCTGGAATACGAAACCATGTGCTTCTTAAGCAGTTTTATTTCATGAATATTCAACACATTTTCCAGGATTCCAAGGCCTTGGATGACTCTGAATGAAATTCAAGACCGTTCCTTGAATCCAATCACTTCAAGAAGATTTTTCACAACACATACAGAATTTTAGGAATTTCACAAAACGATAATTTGAAGCTGGATAAATATTAAGACAATTTTAGGCCTAAAAAAATTAAAAATCTGTTTCTCAGGCCCTCCCGCATGGTCCATTTGGCTGCCGCATGCTCTCTTTTTATAGCCAATGTAAACTTAAATAAAATAAACAAGAGGCCCCAGGGGGCCTGAGGGCGCTCACCTGACATGGTAGCCTAAATAGCAACCCAGAGAATTGATTTCCACAAGTTGCATCTGCTCCTCCTAAGAAAAGCTGAAACCAAATATCCAAATATTCTGACCAGTGGATCTAAAAAATGATTTTTAAAGAATATTCCTCATACTGAACTAAGTCATAATTCGGGCTCCCACAGGAAGCCCATATATGAACCCAGGGACTTGGCTTTAACAAACCTGAATCTCACACCCCTAAGGATTCTGCACACCAAATATCAAAACATTCCGACTGCTGGATCTGAAGAAGAAGATTTTTAAAGAAAATTCCTCATTTTGAACCAAGTTACAATTCGAGCTCCCACAATCAGCCCAAATATGGACCTAGGGACATGGCTTGAACAAACTTGAATCTTACCCCCCTAAGGATGCTGCATAAAAAATATCAAAAGCATTCATCTGCTTGATCTGAAGATTTTTAAATAAAATTCCTCATTTTGAACTAAGTTGTCATTCAGGCTCCCATAGTGAGCCTAAATATGAACCAAGGGACTTGGCTTGAACAAACTTGAATCTCAGCCCCCTAAGGTTGCTCCATGCCAAATATCAAAACATTCCAACTGCTGAATCTGAAGAAGAAGATTTTTAAAGAAAAATTCCTCATATTGACTAAGTTATAATTTGGGCTCCCACAGGGAGCCCAAATATGGACCCATGGACTTGGCTTTAACACACTTGAATCCCCCCTCCCCCCCAAGGATGCTACTCACCACATATCAAACCATTCCGACTGCTGGATCTGAAGAAGAAGATTTTTTAAGAAAATTCCTCATTTCGAACAAAGTTACAATTCAAGCTCCCACATTGAGCCCAAATATGGACCTAGGGACATGGCTTGAACAAACTTGAATCTCACCCCCCTAAGGATGCTGCATACCAAATATCACAAGATTCTGCCTGCTGGATCTTGAGAAGAAGATTTTCAAAGAAATTTGCCTGAAATGCACTAAGTTCGAATTTGGGCTTCTATAGTGAGCCCAAATATGAATCCAGGTGGCCGATTTGAACAAACTGGAATCAGATCCACCCCACAATGTTGCATACCAAATATCAAAAGATTCTGCCTGCAGGATCTGGAGAAGAAGATTTTTGAAGAAATTTGGCTGAAATGCACTAAGTTCAAATTCAAGCTTCTATAGTGAGCCCAAATATGAATCTAGGGAGCCGATTTGAACAAAATAGAATCAGATCCACCCCACAATGTTGCATACCAAATATCAAACGATTCTGTCTGCTGGATCTGGAGAAGAAGATTTTTAAAGAAATTTGCCTGAAATGCACTTCTGCTGGATCTGGAGAAGAAGATTTTTAAAGAAATTTGCCTGAAATGCACTAAGTTCAAATTTTGGCTCCTATACTGAGCCCAAATATAAACCCAAGGGGCCGATTTGAACAAACTTGAATCAGATCCACCCCACAATGTTGCATACCCAATATCAAAAGATTCTGCCTGCTGGATCTTGAGAAGAAGATTTTCAAAGAAATTTGCCTGAAATGCACTAAGTTCGAATTTGGGTTTCTATAGTGAGCCCAAATATGAATCCAGGTGGCCGATTTGAACAAACTGGAATCAGATCCACCCCACAATGTTGCATACCAAATATCAAAAGATTCTGCCTGCAGGATCTGGAGAAGAAGATTTTTGAAGAAATTTGCCTGAAATGCACTAAGTTCGAATTTGGGCTTCTATAGTGAGCCCAAATATGAATCCAGGTGGCCGATTTGAACAAACTGGAACCAGATCCACCCCACAATGTTGCATACCAAATATCAAAAGATTCTGCCTGCAGGATCTGGAGAAGAAGATTTTTGAAGAAATTTGCCTGAAATGCACTAAGTTCAAATTCGAGCTTCTATAGTGAGCCCAAATATGAATCTAGGGAGCCGATTTGAACAAAATAGAATCAGATCCACCCCACAATGTTGCATACCAAATATCAAAAGATTCTGTCTGCTGGATCTGGAGAAGAAGATTTTTAAAGAAATTTGCCTGAAATGCACTAAGTTCAAATTTTGGCTCCTATACTGAGCCCAAATATAAACCCAAGGGGCCGATTTGAATAAACTTGAATCAGATCCACCCCACAATGTTGCATACCAAATATCAAAAGATTCTGCCTGCTGGATCTTGAGAAGAAGATTTTCAAAGAAATTTGCCTGAAATGCACTAAGTTCGAATTTGGGCTTCTATAGTGAGCCCAAATATGAATCCAGGTGGCCGATTTGAACAAACTGGAATCAGATCCACCCCACAATGTTGCATACCAAATATCAAAAGATTCTGCCAGCAGGATCTGGAGAAGAAGATTTTTGAAGAAATTTGCCTGAAATGCACTAAGTTCAAATTCGAGCTTCTATAGTGAGCCCAAATATGAATCTAGGGAGCCGATTTGAACAAAATAGAATCAGATCCACCCCACAATGTTGCATACCAAATATCAAAAGATTCTGTCTGCTGGATCTGGAGAAGAAGATTTTTTAAGAAATTTGCCTAAAATGCACTAAGTTCAAATTTTGGCTCCTATACTGAGCCCAAATATAAACCCAAGGGGCCGATTTGAACAAACTTGAATCAGATCCACCCCACAATGTTGCATACCCAATATCAAAAGATTCTGCCTGCTGGATCTTGAGAAGAAGATTTTCAAAGAAATTTGCCTGAAATGCACTAAGTTCAAATTTGGGCTCCTATACAGAGCCCAAATATAAACCCAAGGGGCCGATTTGAACAAACTTGAATCAGATCCACCCCACAATGTTGCATACCAAATATCAAAAGATTCTGCCTGCTGGATCTGGAGAAGAAGATTTTCAAAGAAATTTGCCTGAAATGCAGTAAGTTCAAATTTGGGCTCCTATACAGAGCCCAAATATAAACCCAAGGGGCCGATTTGAACAAACTTGAATCAGATCCACCCCACAATGTTGCATACCAAATATCAAAAGATTCTGCCTGCTGGATCTGGAGAAGAAGATTTTCAAAGAAATTTGCCTGAAATGCAGTAAGTTCAAATTTGGGCTCCTATACTGAGCCCAAATATGAACCCAGGGGGCCGATTTGAACAAACTTGAATCAGATCCACCCCACAATGTTGCATACCAAATATCAAAAGATTCTGCCTGCTGGATCTGGAGAAGAAGATTTTTTAAGAAATTTGCCTGAAATGCACTAAGTTCGAAATCAGGCTCCTATACTGAGCCCAAATATGAACCCAGGGAGCCGATTTGAACAAACCTGAATCAGATCCACCCTCCAATGTTGCATACCAAATATCAAAAGATTCTGCCTGCTGGATCTGGAGAAGAAGATTTTTTAATGTTTTTCCCATTGCCTACAGTGTTAAAAAGTGCTGACTCAGCACTTTTTCAATGTCCCGAAACTGTACCCTATGATAAAACCGATGACAATTTTTTTTTACCAATTCTTTCTGTTGGTCCTAAGGAAGCTTCACACCAAATAAAAATTCTCGGTGCCGTGCAGTTTTGGAGATATGGGCGTTTTAATTTTTTTCTATTTTTAGCTCCTGCGGTTCCCATGGGGCTACGGGAAAAAAAAAATCAGCATAAATTAGTTACTTATGACCCAATAAGCCCTCACATAAAATTTGGTTCAAATCAGCCTCTCGGTTTGGAAAATAGAAATTTTGGGCGGGGCCAAAAATTTTGCCCCTCCCATAACGACGCCAAGTATAGCCCCACAAACTTCTCTTGAACAAATCTGAGTCTACACCTCAAAAGGAAGCTGCACACCAAATATCAAGTCTCTGCTACTGCTGGTTCATGAGAAGAAGATTTTTTAAGATTTCAGCACACTTTTTGGGTGTGGCCCTACCCACGGGCGGGGCAACTTGATTTGAACAAAATCAAATTGCGATGTCATAACAAACTATTATCTCAAATATCAATTAAATTGGTTCAGCGGTTTGGGAGGAGAAGACGCAAACACCATGTTCACGGACGACGGACGCAGGACGACGGACGGTGAGTGATCACTATAGCTCTCCTGACTGAAAGTCAGGTGAGCTAAAAATTAAATGGTTTATGTCTGATATTTTACCCAATTTAAAAAATTTATAAATTTGTCCCTTGAGTGCAAGAAGGCTTTGCAATGCCTTAGCATTGCAAAGCCTTCTTGCTCTCAAGGGACGAAATACAGCACCACCCAAGCTTATCCGTAGGTTATGAGGCCTAAAACATAAACCAAGAACATGAACTTTTGATGACAAAGATATATTTACAGAAATAAAAAATAAAACAAACAAGAGGCCCCACGGGGCCTGAGGGCGCTCACCTGATACTGGCCGAGTCATATCACCAAAATAGCAAGGGATTCTGCCTTGTGGTTATTATCAGTTTTTCAACATAAAAGTGTTTTCTCTACTTAGTAACCCAGAGTGTTCATATGTTAGATCCCCATATTGGGTACTCAATAATTTATCTATTTATTTATTGGAATTTAAGGTCACTTTCTAAGGCTACATCATTACAGAGGCATAATTATAATATCAGGTTTGGTCAATCGTTTATGCCTATTACTGCCCACTTTACAGGGCTTTCAACGCAGGAATTGGTTACTGGGCCCAATTTTATCAATAAACCAGAACTTGAACAAATTTCAATTTGCCGCTTCTAAGAAAACTAAAAATCAAATATCAAAAGATTCTGAGAGGAGTATCAGAAAAAAAAGATTTTTTAAGAATATTTCTCATACTGAATTAAGTTATACATTGGGCTCCCATAGGGAACCCAAAAACAAAAGCTTCTGAAGCAGTGGTTTGGGAGAAGAAGATTATTCAACGTTATTCCCATTACCTACAGTGTTAAAAAATGATGACTCGGCACTTTTAGTCCTGGAAAAGTACTTATGATAAAACCAATGGCATTTTTTTCACCATTCCTTTCTCCCGGCCCTAAGGAAGCTTCACATTGTATAAAAATTCTCAGTGCCATGTAGTTCTGGAAATATGGGCATTCAAAAAAAAAAAATTTTTTCAGCTCCTGTAGTTGCCGTGGGGGACAGGAAAACAATTTATGGCATAAATTAGGTATTTGTGACCCAATAAGCCCTCATATCAAATTTGGTTCAAATCGACCTCTTGGTTTGGAAAATAAAAATTTTGGTATAATTTGGGCTTCTACAGTGAGCCCAAATATGAACCAAGGGACTTGGCTTTAACAAACTTCACTCTCAGCCCCCCCCCCCCCCCCCCCCCCCCCCCCCCCCCTACGAATGCTGTACATCAAATATCAAAAGATTTTGACTGGTGGATCTGAAAAAAAAATTTTTTTTAAAGAATATTGCTCATATTGAACTAAGTTATAATTTGTGCTCCCACAGGGAGACCAAATATGAGCCGAAGGACTTGACTTGAACAAACTTGAATCTCACCTCCCTAAGCATACTGTATACCAAATATCAAAAGATTCTGACCGGTGGATGCGAAGAAGAAGATTTTAAAAGAATATACCTCGTATTGCACTAAGTTACAATTTGGGTTCCCAAAGGGAGTCCAAATATGAACTCAGGGACTTGGCTTGAACAAACATCAATCTCACCCCCCTAAGGATGATGCATAGCAAATATCAAAAGATTCTGATTTGTGGATCCAAAGAAGAAGATTTTTAAAATATATCCCTCATATTGCACTAATTTGAACATTTGGGTTCCCATAGGGAACCCAAATATGGACCGAGGAATTTGATTTCTACAAATATGTGAATCAATGTTCCAAAGATGTTATATGTAAAATATGAAAGCTTTTAGAGCAGTGGTTTGGAAGAAAACAATTCTTTATTTTTTTCCCATTGCCTACTGTGTTAAAAAATACTGACTCAGCACTTTTTCAGTCCCGAAAAAGTACCCTATGATAAAACCGATAGCAATTTTTTTTTACCAATCCTTTCTGTTGGTCCCAAGAAAGCTTCACACCAAATAAAAATTCTCACTGCCGTGCAGTTTTTGAGATATAGGCGTTTTAATTTTTTTCTATTTTTAGCTCCTGTGGTTCCCACGGGGCTACAGGAAAAAAAATTTCTGCATAAATTAGGTACTTATGACCCAATAAGCCCTCACATAAAATTTGGTTCAAATTGGCCTCTCGGTTTAAAAAATAGAAATTTGGGGTGGGGCCAAAATTTTTGCTCCTCCCATAACATCGCCAAGTATAGACCTACAAACTTCTCTTGAACAAACTTGAGTCTACACCTCAAAAGGAAGCTGCATACCAAATATCAAGTCTCTGCTATTGCTGGTTCTTGAGAAGAAGATTTTTTAAGAATTGGAGCATTTTTGCCCCACCCCTCTGCTCAATATGAGCCGAAACCTAATTTGCCCAAAAATCAAAATGCCGCTATATAACCCCTACTCACATGAAATTTCATTAACATGCGGCCAGTGGTTTGGAAGAAAAAGACCCAAACACCACCTTCACGCCGGACGCCGGACGACGGACGAAAAGTGATCAGAAAAGCTCACCCTGACTTTCAGTCAGGTGAGCTAAAAACCGCTCGCCCCGCATGCAATTTTACAAATAATGGCCTGAGAAACAGAAGATCTACTTTGTGGGGCCTTAGCTGGAAAAGTGAAATTCACAGAAAGAGCATCCATCCAATTAAAATACTTACTGGTATTTCATATATGCTCAAAGCATCTAAACCAATTCTGGCGAAATATTTTCCATCGGGACTCCACCTTGAAAAAAAAAATTCAAGATTTCAAGCATTTTAATGATAATTCAATGCTTCAACTCTTCATTCAGACATTTGCAAATTTCATGCCTCAGGACAAGTGATGCAGCACCTAAAGGAATTTTCAATACAAGAGTCACATTACTTTGGTGGTGGGGAGGCCCTTCAATTCCCCCAAATAGTGACGGTAAATACTGTGCCAAGATGATGTAAATTGTGCTAAAATTACATGGTACTTGAAAGTTTTCCAATGATTTGCACTGTTTCGGCCATATATAGTTTGGTCATTTCCTTGGTGCATGCAATAAAGTTCAGTGCCTACCTGTCAACCCAAACAATGCAAGAGATAAAAAGATAAATATGTTAAAAAACCCACATATATATAACAAATGCATATAACGCTTTTGACGCATATTGATTTTCACTGGCAATCTCCATACGAGCATGTGAGCAAAGCTCTCATCTATTCATATCTGTGGAGTTTCCTTTTATTAAAGGTCATGCAAAATTTACATTTCAATAGGATTCCGGCTTGACATGAGAAAACTAAGAAACCTTCTGAAGTAAAGTTTAGCTCAAGGAGGAGAACCAACAATAACACTGAAGACCTAAAACATAAGGTTGTAAACTATGATTCTAAGGGGGAACAAGAGCACCGCTGGGCATTGCATCATACGCCCGTGAACTGTTCAAATTGTACCATTTTAACACATTTGCAATTTTTTTAGAGTGCGAGAAATTTATACTGGCATATATATATATGTTACGGTCAGACTTTGAAATCAGTGATTTTGTGAAATGACTAAATTTTTCAGTCATTTGAGAAAAAGACTAACAAGTTTGAAGCCAATCGAAAAACAAATACTAAAGTTATCATCCGGAAACCAAATATTTGACGAATTCTAAGTCCAACAGGGGCCATAATTCAGGCAAAAATTGTTCAGACCGACCCCATATTCGAACTTGACCTGTATTTTGTTGTGATTAAACCACATACCACGTTTGGAGCCGATCGGAAAACAAATACTAAAGTTATCATCCGGAAACCAAATATTTGATGAATTCTATGTCCAACAGGGGCCATAATTCAGGCAAAAATTGTTCAGACCGACCCCATATTTGAACTTGACCTGTATTTTGTTGTGATTAAACCACATACCAAATTTGGAGCCGATCGGAAAACAAATACTAAAGTTATCATCCGGAAACCAAATATTTGACGAATTCCAAGTCCAACAGGGGCCATAATTCAGGCGAAAAATGTTCGGACCGACCCCATATTCGAACTTGATCTGTATTTTGTTGTGATTAAACCACATACCAAATTTGGAGCCGATCGGAAAACAAATACTAAAGTTACCCCATATTCGAACTTGACCTGTATTTTGTTGTGATTAAACCACATACCACATTTGGAGCCGATCGGAAAACAAATACTAAAGTTATCATCCGGAAACCAAATATTTGACAAATTCTAAGTCCAACTGGGGCCATAATTCAGGCGAAAAATGTTTGGACTGACCCCATATTCGAACTTGACCTGTATTTTCTTGTGATTAAACCACATATCACATTTGGAGCTGATCAGAAAACAAATACTAAAGTTATTGTTCGGAAACCAAACAGACGGACGGACGGACAGACGGACAACGCCATACTATAATATGTCCCGTTTTTCAAACGGGCATATAAAAATGGAAAAGAATATGAATCAGGCAAGAAGGCAACAATACCAGTGCTTTTCTCTCCCATCAGGCCACAATACGATGCATGTGTCTTTGCCACAGTTCCCACACTAAACAAATCTAAATGCCTGGTAGTATAAATTTATTGGTGTTTAAGGTAACATAGTTTTGCACAATGGCTCATTGTGACGGTTTAACAGATACAAGAGGCCCCAAGGGGCCTGAAATATTCGCCTTACTAAATTCTTTAAAGAACGATTTAATTAGCATCTTAGGCCAGTAAACACAAAAGAAAAATGAAGTTAGGTAACTATTCAAAACTCTGTTGTCCAGTTAGATGATTTTTTCTGGTATTGAGATGCTACCACACTAAAAATACCCAAATTTTCAGTACTGGAAAACAGAAAGCCCAAATATCAACCTAGGAACTTAGCACCCGAACCCTCCCCTCCACTCCCCCCACACCCCCATTGGATCTGAAGAAGCAGATTTTCAAAGATTATTCCTCATATTGGACTGAGCTCAAATATTAACTGGGGATTTGATTTTTAAAACTGGTTTCTGACTCCACTCTGGATGGTGTGTACCATATATCAAAAGATTCAGCTTGGGAGTTCACGAGAAGATTTTTAAAGAATATTCCTTACATTAAACCAACATAAATTTGGGTTACAATAGGGAGCCCAAATTCTAAAAGAGGGACTTGCTTTGAACAAACTTTAATCTGAACCCCATTAGGATGCTGTATACCCAAAATCAAAAGATTCTGACTGGTGGATCAGAAGGTGAAGACTTTTTTTAAAAATCATTCCCCCATATTGCACCAAGTTGAAATTTCGGCTCGCATAGAGAGCCCAATTATTTACTGATGGGCTTGATATAAACAATCTTTAATCCCATCATATCCCTGTGAGGATATACCATATATCAAAACATTCTGACCACTGGTTCCAGAGAAAGAGTTTTAAAGATTATTCCTCATATTGGACTACATTAAAATTAGAGCTCGAATTATTTCTTTATTTATTTACTGGAGTTTAACGACACTTTTGACAGCCAGGTTCACCTCGGGTCAGACAGTTTTACAGGGTGGAGGAAGCTGGACTACCAGAACTACTGAGCAACTGTCAGGCTCAGACTTCCCAACGTACTAACTCCACACAAGCAGGGTTAGCATTGGTTGAAGATAAGTACACCATCGACGTGCAGTATTACTACACAGCACCACCATGCCCTGCGTGGGCAGTCAGGATGAAGTGCCTTGCCAAAAGACACAATGCAATTACCCCTGGCAGGGATGGAGCCATACACCTTTCGGTTTGAAGTTCAGTGCCATAACAACTGAGCCACCACACTCCATACAGGCTCCAATAAGGAGCCCAAATATTAACATGGTGACCTGATTTGAACAAACTTAGATCTGACCTCCCTAAGGATGCTGTATACCAAACATCACAAGATTCTGCCTGGTGGATCTGAAGAAGAATATTTTTAAAGATTATTCTCCATATTACATTAAGTTAAAATTCTGGCTCCCATAGAGAACTCAATTATTAACTTATAAACTTGATCTGAACAAATCTCAATTCTCTCCCTGTAAGGATTCTGTGCCATTTATCACAAGATTCTGACTAGTGGTTGTGGAGACAAAGAGGTTTACAGATTATTCCTCATATTGGACCAAGACAAAATTCAGGCTCCAATAGAACACCCAAATATAAATACAGGGACTTGGTTTGAACAAACTTAGATCTGGCCTCCCTAAAGATGCTACATACCAAATATCAAAAGATTCTTACTGGTGGATTTGAATAAGATTTTTAAAGATTATTGCTCATATTGCACCAAGTTAGACTTCAGGCCTACACAGGGAGCCCAAATATTAACTGGGGAACTTGCTTTGAACAAACATAAATCTGATCCCTGTAACAATGTTGCACACCAGATATAAAAAGATTCTGACTGGTGGTCCTGTAGAAGGAGATGTTTTAAAAGAGTTTTCTCATTTCGCACCAAGTTAAAATTTGGGCTCCTGTATGACCCCAAAAGTAAACTGGGGGGCTTAATTTTAAACTGGTATCTGACTGGCATCCCCTAAGGCACTTCATTCCAATTGCCCACGTTGGGAGGGGGGGGGGGGGAAGGAGGCAGGGGAGAGGGTTTGAACATTGGCACTGTGTACAAAGGCGTACTGTACAATGTTGTGCTTGTCTTCAACAAATGATAACCCTGCTGGTACAGACTTTGTACATGAGGAGTCTGCAGAAATGAAAGTGGCAGATGTCAAAAAATACCAGTAAGTGTAAATCGCTGAGCGAAGCACAACACAGGCTGGGGTTCAAGGGCTGCTCTGGGGTTGTAGATGCTCCCTGATTAATGCATGCATTTATTTCCTTGGAACTGAACAATGTTGATGGCAGTGACAAGCCAGAAAATAAGCAGACTGTCATCTGCAAAATGTGGTCCCCAGAGGGTGAATTTGGTGATGCTACCCTGCACAGCAGGGTAGCATCACCAAATTTATCCTCTGTGAACCTCAAGCTGAATCAGGGTCTCAAACCAAAACAGAAAGAGGAACCCAGAGGATAAATTGGCCCACTGTATGGGTTAGCATCAGCAAATTCACCCTCTGGGGACCTCATTCTGCAAATGTCAGATTGCTTATTTTCAGGCTTGGGCAGTGATTGATTTGAATTTATGTGGGAATGTTTTCGGATATGTAATTTTGTTTTTGCATGTTGTTTTAATGCTTTTTTGCCATCATATCTGTACTCGATTGCTTTTGAACACCAAGTACACTTCACTTTCCCAGAGCGATTTATTTTCCTTATGAAGTCAGATAGAAAGTCATTAGAATTAGAATCCTTTTCTTGTAACGAGCCCCAATGAAGCTTATTTTTGATTCCTTTATCAACAAGTAATATATCCTCCTGTCCTTTCCATTATTCCTGTTGGAACAGCGTGGTCTTCACTGAGCACTGAATACACACAAGAAACAAGAAATTCTATTGGTTGAACTTTCACACAATTTCACTTATTGAATTTGACTGTCCAATCCGCATTTAGTACACAAACGAACTTGGTTTAACTTCCAATAATTGCTAAAATTTGAAAAATGGAACTACAATTGGAACAGAAAAGTTGATTACCGGAAAAAGCAGACTTTGGGTGGGACAAAAAACAAACTCGGAAATTCCGAAAAATTCTCATCCTTGGGAGTCGACAGTTGCTCGCCATTGCTCGTGGTTGTCTCCAGGTAGTCTGGCTTCCTCAACCTATAAAACTGTGTAACACAAGGTGCCCCTGGCTGAGTGGCTGTCAAAAGTGTTGTTAAACCCCAATAAATGTAAATACACAAGAGGCCCCAAGGAGCCTTAATCGCTCACCGGCCAAAGTGGTTCAAAAAAGTATATGAGGTCATATTCAGTTAGACATGGTTCATCAACACCACAAAGGAATGAAGTCATGAGAGACAAATTTTATGGAACTAGGGACATGGCTTGAACAAACTTGAATCTTACCCCCCTAAGGATGCTGCATACCAAATATCAAAAGCTAGCATCAGCTGGATCTGAAGAAGAAGATTTTTGAAGAAAATTTCTCATTTTGAACTAAGTTATCATTCGGGCTCCTACAGTGAGCCCAAATTTGAACCCAGGGACTTGGCTTGAACAAACTTGAATCTCACCCCCTAAGGATGCTGCATGCCAAATATCAAAACATTCCGACTGCTGAATCTGAAGAAGATTTTGAAAGAAAAATTCCTCATATTGACTAAGTTATAATTCAGGCTCCGACAGGGAGCCCAAATATGGACCCAGGGACTTGGCTTTAACAAACTTGAATCTCACCCCCTAAGGATGCTACACACCATATATCAATACATTCCAACTGCTGGATCTGAAGAAGATTTTTTAAGAAAATTCCTTATTTCGAACTAAGTTACAATTCAAGCTCCCACAGTGAGCCCAAATATGGACCTAGGGACATGGCTTGAACAAACTTGAATCTCACCCCCCAAGGATGCTGCATACCAAATATCAAAACATTCCGACTGCTGGATCTGAAGAAGAAGATTTTTAAAGAAAATTCCTCATTTTGAACTAAGTTATAATTCGGGCTCCCACAGTGAGCCCAAATATGGACCTAGGGACATGGTTCAAACAAACTTGAATCTCACCCCCCTAAGGATGCGGCATACCAAATATCAAAACATTCCGACTGCTGGATCTGAAGAAGAAGATTTTTAAAGAAAATTCCTCATTTTGAACTAAGTTATAATTCGGGCTACCACAGTGAGCCCAAATATGAACCCAGGGACTTGGCTGGAACAAACGTGAATCGCACCCCCCTAAGCATGCTGCATACCTAATATCAAAAGATTCTGCCAGCTGGATCTTGAGAAGCAGATTTTTAAAGAAATTGGCCTGAAATGCACTAAGTTCAAATTTGGGCTCCTATACTAAGCCCAAATGTGAACCCAGGGGGCTGCTTTACACAAACTTGAATCAGATCCACCCCACAATGTTGCATACCAAATATCAAAAGATTCTGCCTGCTGGATCTGGAGAAGAAGATTTTTTAAGAAATTTGCCTGAAATGCACTAAGTTTGAATTCGAGCTTCTATAGTGAGCCCAAATATGAATCCAGGGGGCCGATTTGAACAAACTTGAATCAGATCCACCCCACAAAGTTGCATACCAAATATTGAAAGATGCTGCCTGCTGGATCTGGATAAGAAGATTTTTTAAGAAATTTGCCTGAAATGCACGAAGTTTGAAATTTGCCTGAAATGCACTAAGCTCAAATTCGGGCTTCTATATGTGAATCCAGGGGGCCGATTTGAACAAACAAGAATCAGATCCACCCCACAATGTTGCATAACCAAATATCAAGATTCTGCCCACTCATGCAGGAGAAGAAGATTTTTTAATAATTTCTCTAATATACACAGGGTGCTATCGGAATCATGCCCCTTATGGAGTCCCAAGTGGGCATGTCCATTTTATTTGAACAAACTTGAATTGACATATGATAATGAACATCCATACCAAGTTTCGAGCAAATCGACCTAGCATTTTCAGAGGAGAAGTCGTTTGAAAAATGTTCACGATGCCAGACGGACGGCGACGGACGGCAAGTGAGAAGTTTAGCTCCCTTCGGTGAGCTAATAACAAAGGCAAGTATTGCTCAATGAACGTCATTTGAACATACTTGATTCTACACCTCAAAAGGAAGCTTAATATCAAACATCAAGCCATTGTTCCCACTGGTTCACGAGATTTTAAAAAAATTTTGGAGCATTTTCCACCACCTGAGCAAGTTGATTTGAACAAAAGTAAAATGCGATGTTAGAACAAACAATCACTTCAAATTTAACTGAAATCAGTTCAGTGGTTTGGGAGGCGAAGGTGCAAACACCATGTTCAGAAACGAAGGACAGATGACGGAGGACAGATGGTGAGCGATCGCTAAAGCTCACCCGAACCAACTAACTCAAGTCCAGCCAACCGTTTATACTCATGTCGAGCATTTTCCAGGCAATGGTTATCAGGTCCTATTTTGCAAGTAACCAGAGCTTGTTTACCACAGTAAACAATCACTGCTTCACTTCCCGGGTTTCCCACAGAAAAATGCCCAACAGTGGGCTTAGGTCTAGTCTTGGCTGTTACTATAGAATAGGTGAGGAAGAGCAACCGAGTCACAGTTAATGCGAATAAGAGTGTTCCACAAGCGTCGAGGCTAAACGCAGAACAAAATATGCTTCTTAGATTTCAAATTAAAACAAGCAATTAATTGAAAATAGAATATGTTTCCATTTTTGAAACTCACTTTAAAAAAATGTCCACAATCCAGTATTTAAGTCAGTTCCTTGAATCCTGCACCCTTTGTAACATGTAAACAATTAACCCTGTGCATTTTGCAGCCTTTAGTCACTGTATATTTTCATGTAGTGTGTGATACAGCAGTTATCAATTTTTTATAACCAGAAAGTGTGACTAACCCTGTGCACTGCACAGGTTTAGTCACACTTTCTGATTATAAAAAAATTTCATTATTAAATGAGTCGCTAACCCTGTGCACTGTACAGCCTTGGTGTAAATCCCATCTAAACTCTTTACTCAATGTAATTGCCAAAACCAGCCCATACTATTCTCAAAAAGCATTGAAACTCACCTTAAGACCCCTCACTGTTATTTTTTAGTGAATTCCAAAAATGAAAACATATTATATTTTCAATTAATAGCGTGTTTTATATACAAGTTTTATTATTTACAACTTTAACGATATCCACTCCAACTTCAACTTCTACACTGTTTCTAATTAGGATTTAATATATTCCCTGGTTTTCTAGGAACCAGGGAAGGGAATGAAATTACTCAGAACTGGGAAATTTCCCGGGTAATATCAAGCGAATTTACGAGGGTGACATGACACATTTATTTTAATGATAATGAGCATATTTCATTGGCAATCTCCAATCGGAAAAGTACTTTTCCTAAGATAAGTATGAAAACCCAAACTCACTTCAATCTCATCTTTATTTTCAGAATAACTTGCATTATCATCTCTACGTTCTCCAACATCAACACCCTCTTCACTGCCATCACCAGTCTCCTCTGCTTCAGACTGGTGACAGCAGTGAAGAGGGTGTTGATGTTGGAAGAGGTAGTGAAGTGATACTAGTAATTCTGAAAATGAAGACGAGTTTGAACTTTGAAGCAGGTGAATAAGATCTTGATGTTCAAAGGGGGTCCTCCAGAACTGGTTGAGAGCTACCGTGATGTGTTGAAAATGGTTTGTCAGGAATCAGGACTATAAAAATATCAGGCGTGGAAGGGCGAACGAAATTCAACAAAGTTTCAATTCAGAAAACTTCAGTTCAATACACAAACAGTGCCATGCTTTATTCCCAGTTCCGTGCTATAGATTTCCTGGGTATCGGGCCGTCTTTTGAACAGGGAACCCAGGAATTCCTGTTTCCGGGATTAAACCTATTTCCAATGATTTTTTACTTATCTATTAGCTTTCATGATATTTTAGCATCTATGGCTACATCATGCCAACAACACAAGAGAAAAATTAAGCTTAACCAATTGTTTATTTATAGCTATGTTTCCCACTAAAGAGGACACTCACCCCAGGTATTGGTAACCAGGTCCTGTTACACACAAGAAGTAAAACTTGTCTACCAGGGCTGGGAGGAGTTAACGCGTTAAAATATTTTAACGGAGTTAGAAAAAAATTAACATGTTAAGGTCATACAAAGTTGATTGTCTGTTTCTCCGGCCATTTTTTCCAAAAAAGCATGCGGGCGGACGGGTTTTTGTTTTTCTTTTTATTTTCTCCCAGAGAGGTTGTTTGTGGTAATTTGACCCCCACCCAAACGCCTGGTGGACCACGCAAAATTTCGCAAATATATTGGTTATTCACCACAGGGGTGTTGGGTCGTAAATGAAGTGGGGTTTGAATGTTTGTTTTTTCAGTGAAACGTGAAAATTATAACACAGGACGAAGATCACGAAATGCCTCGTGGGTGAAACATCTCTGGGACAAATCAAATGTCGAAGTGCCAACTTTCAGAGATTTATTTTACCAAAAATAAAAAATCCTTTCACAACCTGCCTAATAAAATCGTGAATCGCAATTTTTCCCCATTATATTCAAAATTATCACAACGCATTTGAATGGGCAGTTCATCCATAAATCATATTTTTTTTAAATCTGAAAATGAAGTACAAAACGAATGTTTGAGTGTTTTTATTAACCAATTCAACCGCACATACCTGCCTATATGCAATTTATTTTCAACTATGACTGTTACTTTTATATCAAGCAAAGGTTACTATTAGTTATCCAATTATCCTGCATCTCAAATGCATTTATTTAAATTAACTGGGAAACTCGTAACGGTTTCAAATAACAGTACGCAAATTCCCAATGACGGCCATTTACAATACAAATGTTACTAAAAATAAATGCCAGGTGACTGTGTTCCATTCAACATAGAACCTGACTTTGCAGACTTTCTGAGGGTTGGTGCGAATCAAACGTGGTGCGAATCGACCATTCCCCTTTGTGACTGTTTGTTGTCAGACTGAAAGACACCTTCCTTCTTGCTGTCATTATGACTTACCTTTTACAGAATAAAACACTTTCTGTCGTGAATATTGCTAAAACCCACCCACTTTATTAAGGTATGATGTAGAAAAAGCTTGACATGTGTTAATTTAAAATTTGCGAACGCATCGATATCGATTTACCGAAATGAGCACAATATCTCAAATTTTTTTTGAAGATTTTTTTGGTGTCATAAAAAGGTTGCATGCGCACCAAAAATGACCATGCACGCGGGCCTGAGAAACAGAGGTTCTTTTTTTATGGCCTAATAACGCGAGTCTTCAAAGCAATTAAATTCGGAGATTAAATCATCCGTGCGCGACGATGACAGTGTTTTCGCGCCAAAGTTTTATTTATAGATGACGAAATAACCTATTACTCTAAAATCTAATTGGTGACAGTGACGATGACAGTGTTTTCGCGCCAAAGTTTTATTTATAGATGACGAAATAACCTATTACTCTAAAATCTAATTGGAATCGCCCAGCGCGGTCATCCAGTTCCAGTCAGTCGTTTCATACACTTGCTGGGAGATTTGATTCAGCATCTTCAAATCTCGTTCATCATAATAAGTATAAGTAATATTTCAAATTTTCAACGATAGCGAGTCTCGTGTGGCCAACTGAACATGCCTCCTATGTTGTGGATATGGAAGCACCTAACGAAGTTAGAAGACGGTAAAGTTGAGTGTAACAACTGCCATAATAAAATGTCGAAAGGGGGTACAACTACTCTCAAGTACCATTAAGAGAAGACTCATGGAATGAGATGCCTCACAGGTGAGACTCCATCTAAAATTACATTGAAACTCCCGCCTTCCTTCTCTCGGTCATCGGCCACGGAAACCAGAGCTCCTAAGCGTGAGGCGAGTCTCAATCAGCTTCTAGTACCACACACACGACAGCCGGTACAGAGCTTGTCATAGATGTGGACACTTCATGTCGAGATGCTTCAGGTCGGGTAGTCAGTGGGAGTAGCATCAAGCAAAAGGGGGCTACGTCAATAGCTGCACAAGGACAGTCCATCCTAACAGAATGGGTGTCTGTTTCAAAAAAACGACCCTGTTCAGCAGGCCGAGCATCAGAACTCACAAAACTGGCAGTGGGCTGTGTTGTGAAAGACCTTCAGCCACTTTCATTCTGCAAAGATGAAGGGATGCGCACATGGCTGCTCTTCATGGAACCAAATTACCAACCCCCAACCCATAGAACGATGCAGGAACACTTGATAAAAATATACAACGTCAATCGAAAGCGTTTGATGTCAGAGTTGAAATGTATGGAAGTTAGCATTACTGTTGATGGGTGGACCAACATACAGATGGTGGGATTTTTCTTGGTGATGGCACATTTCATAAGAGGAGACTGGAAAATGAAATGTTATAATTTAGACAGTCCCAATATCAACGGCCATCATACCGGTGAATATATATAGATGCAACCATACAAGACTGGGAAATGGAGTGTTTCGTGTGTGTTCATGACACAGCTGCAAATATGAACAGAAGTCTGCGTCTTAGTAAATGTGTGTGACTTCAGGTGTTTAGCACATATCCTGCAATTGGCAAAAAACGATGCATTGAAAGAGAGTGATGGAGGTGAAGTGATAGAGTTGATTGACAGAGTTCGTGAACTGATGAAGTTAAAGGGGAAATCGGAGAACTTATCCCGGGAGATTCGAAAATATCGTGAGCAAGTGTTACCAGATGATGTGCAGAAGGTTGAGTTACAAATGGACTGTGACACCAGATGGAACTCCACCTGCATGATGCTCAAAAGTTTTCTGAAACTCCACACGGCAGTAGACCTGGCCGTTAAAGGCATATGTAAGCCAGAAACAAGCGAAAATTTTACTTCAAGAGCAAGTTTCATTGGTAACAGACGTTGTAAACCTACTCGAGAATCTCAAGAAAACTACTGATCAGTGGCAGGGGGAGAAATTTGTGACCGTGTCGACTGCATACCCTGTTATCTTTGCAGTCGTAGTGTCGATGAAATCGATCAAAACCACATCCTCCGGGGAAGCACTCAAGACCATGTTGATTGACAATATCACGGAAAGATTGTCTATGAACGACGATGAGTTCCTCAGTGATATGAGTATTCCCATGATTGCCTCTTACTTGGATGCGCGTTTCAAAAACTTATCATTTGTCAAACCACATGTGTCCGCATCAGTGAAGCGAACGGTGAGAGAAGTCGGCAAACTGGCGACCAGTGAAACTGATGAAGTCAGTAATTCTTCTTCTTCGCAGGACGTTCAACCTCCACCCACAAAACAAGCAAGAAAATCATTTCTTGAAGAATTGCTTGGATCGAAAGACCAAGAATCATCTGCTGATGAAGTTGCTGAGTATGATAAGTTCTGGACTGCTCCTATCACAGCCAACCCTTTGAAATGGTGGCAAGACCATGTAAGACTCCTTCCCAAAATGGCGGGACTTGCGAGAAGATACTTAGCTATTCCTGCTACGTCCGCATCGTCGGAGCGGCTGTTTTCGGCATATGGCCTGGTGTTCGAGCAAAGACGGATGTCTTTGTCTAAAGACATGGCTCGGGCAATAATATTTATGCATGAGAATTCGGAGTGAGCGACTATCACTTAACTCGACTTAACTTAAGAGTATAGAACTTTTGAGCGCTCGAAGCACGCACTCATCGAACTTTGCCAGAGTCCGGAGTTTTTCCAGTATTTCAAAGAACGCGAAAAATGCTGTTCATGAGTTACTAGTCATTTATTTGTTCATTAAAACATGTAACATCATGTTACGTTGAACAATTGTCGATATTACTCATTATATGTACAAAAGACCACATTTAACATTTTATTAACACATTATTTCGTTAACGTGTTAACTACGTTAAGAAAATTTTAACTCCTCCCAGCCCTGTTGTCTACCCCAATAAACAAGCACAGTTCCACTTCCCTGGGTTCCCAATGGGGGGCTGCAGTATAAAATTCTTCCAATGTTTGTCCCAACAAAGTTTTCCAAACACAAGTGGGATAATAAAATCTAAACAGATTTTTGCCACTCACTTGAAAATTGGCCATGTAGCTTGACTTTCACAATGGAATCCTCTTTTCTTCTGTCCAGTTATGATATCCCAAATTATGATTGCCTGTGGATCTTCCTTATTGTCTTGCAAAGGGCTGAATGTAACAAGATACCTGAAAGTAAAACAAACAAAAAAATGTTGAGGTAAAAGGATCCCAGGAGTGTGATTTACAGTACAGCTACCATAGACTAGTCATAATCGACATTTGGGTAGTGAAGTTCACGAATGTGTTAACCAGGGAATAACCACTTTCAACAGCCCTGGCCTTGAATTCATTCTTTTAATAATTTTTGTTTCTCGTCTACAGAAGAAACATATGATTCATCACTATACATCCATGATTACAATCAGTCACTATAATCAGACAAGGGATAAAAAGAATATGTATCTTCTGAATAAGCAATATGTTACTGTTACTGGTGGTCATCATTTGCAGTAGAAGTGGGGAACAAATTTTGTATTCATAACCCATTTGCACACAAAAACATTTTTTAAAACTTGTTGTCATCAAATGCTATATTATTCATAAAAACTGTTCGGAAACCCCAAAGCAAAGCTTTAACCCATTACCCAACACATAGGATATCAAATTTATTTTTTTAATTATTGTTTTTGAAGATTAAACTAGAGGTACTGTGAGCAAGCTCACAAAGTGATAACCCCCCCCCCCCCCCCCCTCTACCTGTCAGAACAGAATAAAATTGCTTCATGCACATCTTCATATGGAGTTCTTCCATTGTGTGAAGTTTCATGAAAATTCTTCAAATGGTTTAGGAGGAGTTGCGCTTATAAGGATGGACAGACGGACAGACGGTCGGACGGACAGGGTGATTCCTTTCTACCCCCCCCCCCCCAAACTTTGTTTGCGGGGGGGTATAAAAAAAATTCAACAAAACCATATCATGTGACCCTCATTGGAACGAGCTCGATGAGCTCGTTCCAATGAGCGGTCACATGATATGGTGTTGTTGAAACTTTTTTTAAATTTTTTTTTTTTCGACTGGTAAATTTGAAAATTATGCGGGCAGATTCGGTCGATTCATACGATAAAACGGTTAACCGGAAATTACCACCTGATTACAAACTTGCCTTTCACATGGTGAAAAATCGATTAACTGCACACCATGATGGCTGAAGCGCATAATCTGCTCAAATTTCTGTGCACCCCATAAAGCAATGCCTTTCTGATGAAATGTTGCCAAGTAAGTTCCTTGTGGTGACCATCGAACATAGGTTTCAGTCCATCTCTGAAAAAAAAACACAAGTCAAAGAGTGATTTTAGAATTTCTATTGGGTAAATAATAAACTTTGTCCCTATATCCCGATAAATTCAGTCTTCTGATTGGTCAGAATGCCTAGGACAAATTGCCATGGCAAAGGGCACACCCAACATACAAGGTATATGAGAGTGTGCAACATCCAGGGTATAAGGACATGCAAAACATCGGGGCTATATGGTTTAAATGAAAGCTTTTCACTTTCAGGGTTCGTACACCCTTCAGAAATAAAAATTCCAGGACTTTCAAGGACTTTTTCCAAGTATATTCCAGGACCTTTCCAGGACCTTCTGATACAATAATACCGACACTATTTCATACTTGCGTACCTGTTTATAACATAATACCTGATGCATGATTAACCCTTTACCCAACGTAATGGACAAAACCGGTCAGCGCTATTTACAAAAATCACCAAATAATTCTTTTTTTGTCTCAAAAACATAGGTTACGACCTCTCTTTGGAACAACCTCATTCCAAAGAGGGGTCATAACCTATGTTTTTGAGACAAAAAATGAAAAAAAAATAGTTATTCAAGAATTTTGTTTGCAAGTGTATCTGCTTTTCATGTATTAAAATAAACATTTATCAAGCAGCAGTTTTCTGATGGGATTGTCATTTCTCAAAAATTTCTCCTGCATCTAAAATCTATTTCTTGCACAATTAGCTAGATTCTGTTTGGTGGTTACAATTTATTGAATATTTATTTTATTACAAATCATTGGAGAGTGCCTGTGGGCACTGCACACTGAACTTGCACAAAGAATATAAAGACTTGTTTAAAGAACTTTCACTTTTCGGTCCTCACCTTTTAAAAAAATTAAAACCAAATAAAACTGAAACTTTGGCAAAAGGTTGGACTCAAATAAACAAGCTGCAACGATAGCAGGAAAAATCCAAGGACATTCAAGGAGTCTGACTGATATTCAAGTACTTTTCAAGGGCATTTTCTAAATATTTCAAATTCAAGAAGTTTGACTAAAATTCAAGGTCTTTTCAAGGGTGTGAAAAACCTGTTCTATGTCACTTTGGTTGGATGGACTGGAAATGTGGTCAGAGTCGGTGTCCGAGGTGTTAGAATCTTCCACTTCTGATTCTTCCTGGTCCTCAAATATGCCCTTTGGATATATATACTACTCAAAGTTTGCTAAGCACCAAATATTTGACACATCATTGTGAAATTTGCTTGTGACATATCTGCAATATTTTTGGTGGATATGATTGAGGAATGTATTGAGATGGTCCCCCAGTGTTTACATTAGCTCTCTTGACAGGCAGACTTTTCGTGACAGTCATAGAAAGCATGTACCCCTTGATTTTCATGATGTTTTTGTGTACTGTCTACATGTACATGACATGTGTAGGGCTGCCCGGTATTTAGAATTTTCGTACCAAGTACGGTATTTATAAAAGTACCGCGGAATGACTAAATACCGGGAGCTATATGGAAGTCGCGGCAAATCAGCGGATGACCAAAGTTTATTAAATGCATCTTCCGACTTCTTAACATACCTGGGCGAAGGTAAAATTAAATCCAGAAACGAATGTCAGTGAAATATTCAATGCAGAGAAAAACATAATTTGAAACAGCCAAAGAACTCACGTGATACACAGGCTACTGGAAAAGCACACCTGGGACAATTCGTACCCCAAATCAGTGGTCGTTTCATATCAAAAGTTATGGACTTTTATTTCTTGTAAATAAACATTTTGTTCATAATTCATGAATGAAAAGTTTATACTTTTGGTAATTTTGTAACAGAGCTTGTAAGCCTATTCCACCGATGTGAATTTTTCTCGTTTCCTCTGGAATTCTTAACCGCTGTTGTGATGGTTGGTTGCCTGGATGGGGTGTTTTGTGGCATTTCTCTTTTCCTTTTTCTTGTCTCTAATTTGCTGTACGCAGATGGGTGTGTACTTTCAAATGCGATATTAAATTAGATGTATTTAAATATTTAGATTAAATATCAATCAACTTTGCTTGACATAAATAAAACCTTTCTATTGTGACTGAAAGGAAAAAACAAATCGAGTTGGCAGGGTTTACATTAGAACAGATGTTTCAATAAGAGAAGTATTCAATTCATTGTTCTTTCAATTACACCGCAGACAAAGGAACAGGATGTCCAATGAAAACACACACAGCACTCGCCATGTTGTCAATTAATGCCAATTAACAATTTGACACCGACCTGAAAAGCTTAATTCCAAGGTGCAAGCCACCCATTATTGAAAGGATTAACAGGAAATCATGTTCTAGGTAATTTTGTGTTCATTTTCTATCGGTTAACACAAAAGTTGGTACTATTTTTTTATTTTCGCCGCTCAATCAAAATTTTCAATACCGTCAACCTCGGTATATTGATTATGTTCAAAATTAGCTGGTATCCACTCGGTATCATATAAAATACCGAGTTTTGGTAAAATACTGATTTACTGTGCAGCCTGACATGTGCAGGGTATTCAATCTTCATTTCAACACAAACCCTTGTGATTTAATGATTGAATATGGCAAATGCAAATGTAAGAAGACATTCGTCTGAAGCAGAAATGTGGCGGGCTGTAGGGATGGTGGAGCAAGGGGCCACCCATCGTCAGGTTGGTGAAGCCCTTTGTGTGCACCATATGGTGATCACCAGAGCCTGGGCAAGATTTCAGCAGTATGGCACACCAGTAAGATGGCATGGTGGTGGCAGAGACAGGGCAACATCTGCAGCTGAAGACCGTTTTTTGATCATTCAGGCCCGTAGGAACCGCTTCGCCACAGCAACCCAGCTTTGCAGTGACCTTCAAAATGCATCCAGGGTAAATGTTTCGACGCAGACTGTCCGGGAAAGGTTGCACAAATGTGGTTCCAGATCGAGAAGACCATGTATTCGCATTCCATTGTTCCAGAACCACTGCCAGGCACGATATGAATAGACCATGGACCACATTGGATGGACAAGAGAAGATTGGCGACATGTCGTTTTTAAGGATGAGTCAAGGTACTGCCTAGACTACACAGATAGGCGTTCTAGGGTATGGAGGAAGACCAGGAGAGAGATTCCATGCAGCCAACATTGCTGAGCATGACCGCTATGGTGGAGTGACAAACATGGTCTGGAGCGGCATCAGCTGGGATGGACGTACACAGCTCTGTGTTCTTGAACGTGGTACATTGACTGCACAATGGTATATTGATGAGCTCCTGGATGTCCACGTCAAGATTGTATGCAGGTTCAGTGGGTGACAGATTCATTCTGATGGACAATAAAGCCCGTCATCATGTTGCCCATGCTGTCGAAGAGTACCGACAGAGGGAGGGGATTGAGCGTATGGACTGGCCAGCAAGATCCCCTGACCTCAATCCAATTGAACATGTCTGGAATTAGTTGCAGCTTGCAATTTCAGTCCATCCAATCCAGCCAAGAAGTGTCCAGGTGCTTGGTGCCATGCTGGTCCACGAATGTAACAACATCCCAAAAAGGACCACCAGGAACTGGATTGGGAGCATGAGAAAGAGTTGTCAAGTTGTAATTAACAGTGATGGGTCTCATACTCTATATTGAACCCATACCAGTTCGCTACATCAACTTTTTGGCATATTGAAAAATTTTCTCTTTTACCAATAATATCCATTTTCCATGGTTATCGTATTCAAAAGCTAACAAGAGCACCTCCTAGCGGGGTAACAAACGCCCGTCAAAACTGGAACATGCACAAGTTTCTCTGCGGTAAAGTTTGAAATTTTTGTTGACTCGACTCTGTCTGCCCCCCCCCCCCCCCCCCACCCCCCAATCATTGCCCATTCCCCTGCCCTGTCTGTGGTAAAGGGTAATTCACCAGTTCAGTTTTCACATTTTCATATTAATCGATCTGAGGTCTTCACAAAATAAAAAAAAGGCTGCTGTAGAAGATTCTCCTCGTCGTTTACAATTGTAGCGTCCATTCATTGACAGGTTGACTTCATTGATAACGATTGACGATAGGTGGCGCCAAGGAAAAGGACATTTTGATGATCATAATAGCTATAAAAGGAGAGGATTCTCATCGTTTAAAAATATCTGCTCCTGTCACATGCACAACAACAATTGATGATCAACATGGGTGTAAAATCTGAACAATAAAGCAAGAAAAATGTTGGAGTAGGCGACACAATAGTGTAATGTTTCAAGTACTAAAAGGGGGCATAACTCTGGAAATACAAAACAGAGTTACCTGCTCTTGTCACATGTACAATGGCAATTGGTGATCAACATGTGTGCAAAGTTTGAACAATATAGCATGTAAAATGTTGAAGGAGAAGGCGACACAATACTGTAATGTTTTAAGTACTAAAAGGGGCACAACTCTGGAAATACAAAATGGAGATATCTGCCCTTGTAATATGCACAACAGCAATTGATGATCAACATATGTGAAAAGTTTGAACAATATAGCATGTAAAGTGTTGAAGGAGAAGGCGAAACAATACTGTAATGTTTTAAGTAATAAAAGGGGGGGGGGGGGGCATAACTCTGGAAATACACAATTGAGTTACCTGCACTTGTCACATGCACAACAGCAATTACTGATCAACATGTGTGCAAAGTTTGAACAATGTAGCATGTAAACTTTTGGAGGAGTAGGCGACACAAAAATTGTTTATGGACAGACACACAGACAACGCCATAACATAATACGCCCGTCAAATGACGGGCGTATAAAAATAATGTCAAACACAAATAAAATCATAATTTCAGCACTTAAATCATTAAAGATATAATAGAATAAACAAGAAAAATGTTACTAAGATAACACATGCCCCCCCCCCCCCCCCACCCCCCCCCGCTTGTGACCTTCACCTTGCAGATGTGGCGGAAACTATTATACGCGACACACTTTCCGACTGTCCTTAACATTTCTAAAAAGTTTAACAATTGTACTATGATTCGTTTCTGAGTTATGGCTGAGACACGAATATTGACAGATTTTTAGTGTGACCTTGAAATGTGACCCTGACCTTGAAGGTACGAACCCAGCTATGGTGTGTGACACATCCTCCCATGGTCCTTTATAATTGTGTGAAGTTTGATGACTGTGGCCCTAACCGTGTTCAGTGTGACCTTGACCATGACCTTACGGACCTGGCTGTGGTGTGTGATACATCCACACATTGTCCTTTATAATTGAGCGAAGTTAGATGATTGCAGCCCTAATAGTTTTGGAGTTATGCTTGAGACACGATTTGTGACCCTGAACATATGAAGGTCAATTGTGACCTCCACCTTGCAGATGCGGCGGAAACTATTATACCCGACACACCTTCTGACTGTCCTTAACATTTGTAAAAAGTTTAACAATTGTACTATGATTCATTTCTGAGTTATGGCCGAGACCCGAATATTGACCAATTTTTAGTGTGACCTTGACCTTGAAGGTACGAACCCGGGTATGGTGTGCGACACATCCTTCCAGGGTCCTTTATAATTGTGTAAAGTTTGATGACTGTGGCCCTAACACACACACACACACACACACACACACACACACACACACACACACAGTCTTGTCTACCCTACATACCGAGGTACCCCATTGTTTGTCCTTTGTGTGTACTAACGGTTTCAACCTCGTTTTGCCGGTACAGTTCTGGGAAAACAACCGAGGTAAAGGGTTTCTTTTGTCTTTTGTACCTCGGTAAGACGAAACACGCAAACTCTTTTGTCTAGTTACCTCGTCAAGTTGGTAAGACAAACCCACACACACACACACACACACAGAGGCACACGGGTGGACACACGCACACTTCAATCACTATATGCCACCCGACTTAAGTCGGGGGCATAAAAATATATACACTTTTCATTACAATATTTCAACTAAAACGTAAAACAGGTAGTTGGATATACTTGGTGCTTAGCAAACTTTTATTATATTTAATTATTTATTTATTAGGGTTTAACGACACTTTAACAGCCAGGGTCATATCACGTTGGTGACAGTTTTACAGGTGGAGGAAGTCTGAGTACCTGGGGAGAACCATTGAGCAACGACGAGCAGCTATCGGATCTCCAACATCGTAACTCTGAACTCTTCACCATTGCACAGGCAGGGTTAGACTGGTTGAAGACATGTACACCATGGACGTGCAGTACGTCTTAGTACACAGTGCCATCGTGCCCCCATGTGGGCAATCAGGGTTAAGTGCCTTGCTCAAGGACACAACGAGGGAGCGTGAATCAGTCACTCATCCAACTACTAACCGCACTTGACGTTGCTTAACTTCAGTGATCTGACGAGAACCGGTTACCGCAATGCCACAGCATCCCCATCCCCTTTAGAACCTCAGCAGTGGTGTATTTTGCATTTCTAGAATTTGCAGCTAACATTTACCAAAAACTAACAAAAACTATTAGCATAAACAGTATTAACTTAAATCTCCCAACTGGGTCTATTTAGACCCCAAATAAAATGTATCTCACAATTACGCCCAACATGCCAGTAGCTGGGCAACCACCTAGTTGCAACATTCATGAAAGTTGACAAAGTCACAAAAACCAAGACCTGTTATGTGCCTAAGTTTGAGATAAACAAACAAATATAAGTGTGGTCCCACTCAGTAGGATGAAGGTTAATTAACAGGTTTATTTAATCAAGAGATAATCAAATGAGTGGGTGACAATGTACTGGGCATCTTTTTATTTCCAGATCGTTCATTCTGGTTCAGGCAAGAAATAATGGTATTTTTTTTTTAAAGTTGGTCTTAAAATCTCACCGCTCTTTCCTCTATAAGCTGTCCCTCAGATGCCCCATTTAAATAAATAGCAGTTTTGTCTCCACCTTCATAAATAACACTGAACAGATCATTTGAATCTGGCTCCTGTAACCAATATCTTAGATTTCCCTGAAAAGAAATTCAGAAAATTCTATTGAACAAATTAATCATTCTATAAACATTCATATTCATGCATGTAGATTTTGAAGATCACACGAAAGTGACTTATGCCCTCCTGGGAAAAGGTTCCATAAGGTAAGTCAACTCACTATATAGAAAACTCCCGATTTTCAAGTAGCAGAGCCAGTTTTACTGTATTTTAAATTGAATATGTTTTAATTATGTTTCGTCAGCCCTTTTCAGATTGGAATTATTGGTAGCACTTACATGCTTCCATGGGTGGGCTATTTGGTGGGTTTTCTAGTCATGTGACAGCTTTGTGCAGATTTCACTGGTCGCTATTGTCTATGCTGGAATCCATGTTTGATTTTGAATTGTTGTCAGAATTTGAGAATTTGAAATGTCGTCTCTGTAGATTTTGGATTCGTTTTGGTATGTTAATAGTCAGTATTTATCGCTTCTGTATCTTATCATGTCTCGGTGATTTCGTAATATTGCTCGTAATTTGTTATTCTGATTCGGTGTTCCGTTTGTTCAATTTTCCAACCAACTGACTTGACGTTTCGTCTAATAACCCAAATAATATGTTAACATCTTGCATGAATTGGTAATGGTATTACATTCTTTACAGCCTTATTAACCCAGCACAGCATGTTAGAGATTTAGAGCGGAGTAATGGAATGATGAAGTGTGTTGATGGTCAATAGTCAGCGGTTGAAGTGTGTTTGAGATTTAGAACCACATTCTGGTGAGTTTCATGTGCTGTATTATTTATGTGTATTGCAGGTTGGAAAAGGGGCTGAGATAAACGTTAACTATTTTAATTTAATAATAATATATTTTAACAGGCAGTAGGGATGTCTAGATCAGGGCTTGACAATTCAAAAGTTTTGGGAACCTATTTGGAGGTTGCGTCAACCAATTTTCGATCGGTTGCCTTAAAATTTTTGGTAAACCTCTTGGTTAACCATTTCACGATTTACGTTTGATATAATAAAGTTGTTGGAAAACAACCGTGTCAGTAGCAGCTGTGAACCTTAAATAACAATATTACTGTATGGGTACCATTTTTAATGAATTTGAAAGTTATATTCTTAATACTGCAATAAAGAAATTAGAATCAACTTGATAGAGATAACATGTTTTCTTTCTTATTCATTTTGTTCATTTTGTTCTCTTATTACCCCCACCCCACACCCCACCCATCTTTTCATTATAGATACAAAGTTATGTTAAATAGAAGACCATTGCTTTTATTCAAAAGAATCAACAGATTGATCATTCTAAAAACAAAATATCTCATATTCTGAGTTATCTGTATGGGTACCATTTTAAATAATCAAAGACGGCAATCGCCGGCTTCGGCGGGCCGACCATGGTTTGGTCGGGTGGAGAAAATTTTTGGTTTTGGCACCGAAAAGAAGCGATTTCCGAACATCTGAGGGAATTATTACGCTCCGTAACACTTCAGTCTTCACTCAGATGCAGGAAAATGACGTATTTTCGGATATTTAAAACTTTAAACATGTAATTTAAATTTACACCCGATTCGGCAAGTTGACAACACTTAGTGACAAAGACGTGGAGGTGCAATGCAGTCGGTATCTGAATTAGGTACATGTATACTATATAATACTAACAGTCAGTTGATCTCACCTGCAATCACCACGAGTTTGTAAACAGAGCATTGAAGAGTTTAGCAGTGAGGTAAAAAAAGTCGTCTCGCCCCAATTTCCATTTACCCAGACAATTTTGGTGTCTGGACGATTCGGACCATGTACGATTTGGACAATATTTTTTAGACGATTCGGCCCATATCTGTGGACAATTCGGACCAGATTTCTGGACGATTTGGACAAGATCATGAACTGTTTGCTATTATATGATTATGGACGATTCGGAATACGTTTACAAATGATTCGGAACAGGCATAACTGCGGAGGTTACAACATAAAGAAAAGCCAGTCTGGGGGTGGGGGGACTGACCCACCCCCCCCCCACCCCAAAACTCTATTATTTCAAACAGCAGACTGCTGTTTGAAATAATGGAGCTTGGGGTGGGGGGGGATTGAGAGACAGACATGTAGAATGGGAGGCCAAATAATCATCCAGAAATCTGGTCCGTATCGTCGATAGATCTAAGCCGAATCATCCAATACATTCGATCATAATTCTTGAGAATCGAGGACATCAATGGGTACCCCCGATGACGATTTCATCGTATCTTTAGCATGGTGTTTCCAAGATTTTTTACAAGAATAATATTTTTGTGTGCCTTGTGAATCTATTTGTTTTATATTCAGTTATGAAATCGTCACCTAATTTCGGCAGGTATACAGAATTTGGGCCCCTGAATTTGGGCGCCCAAACCGGCATACCGGTACCAAAAACGTCCTGGATATGGCCCTGCCAGGGAGGATTCGTCTTTTACTGGTGGGACAGTTCGTTCTCAGTGCAATCTTTTGTGATTGTGAGTGCGGCAAAAGCTTAGGCTGAGTCTTATGAAAAACCAACAGTTGGACATTTCACTGATATAACTTTATTTGAAATCTAAAAGTTCACAGCTGCACACCCACACTATCTTATCTTCCATCTGCATGTACAATAATACTAACTCGTACCTGTAAAATTTTTAGTCGTTGAACACTTTTAGTTTATCTAGCCTAGTAGGAAAAAAAAACTGTCCGTTCCGCCCCAGGTTCCGCCAATCACATCAAGACTATTTCATTTTTTTTATTTTTGTTTTATTTCATTTTATTTTATTATTTTACTTCCCCCAAAAAACTGCTGTCCGGCCCCTCCCAAGCACTCCCTGTTTCTGTGTACATATAAAAAAAACAGTAATGCAAATTCGGGGGGGTTGCCAGAGATACAGTTGAAGGGATAATACAGAATAAACCAAAAACTTCACGTTACCCCCAGTTAGGAGCCTAACATCCCAGCATTTTACGGGGTCAAACCGTCACACTGGGTATTGTACTGATGATCACTCCGGGGGCGAACAGAGCTAGGCCCCGTATTTGGCATTCCTATGGTTTCCGTCAGCACAGTTTGCAATAAAAATTATTCAGTTTCTGCAAGGAAGATAGGAGTAGGTTGTGCGCCGTAAGAGGGTACACTAAATTATGGACCCGGCGCACTCCCTCTACCTTCTTCTGGAACATAGGGACACCTAGAGCTTCTAAGCCTTTTTCAATTTTTTTTTAAGATGTGGTCGGAAATTAATGATTTGATTGCCAACCATTATATTTGCTACTACGACCGCCGAAACCAACAATTATATGCGAATTTGAGGAGGGCACTCCGTCCTCATTTCTGTCAGATGAAACCCTCAAAAATTGATGAATTATGTGGGTTTATCATTTAATTCAAGACTCAAATTATTGTTTTAACGTAGAGATGGGGGTGGGGGGGGGGGGGGGTGGGAGCTCTCAAAATCCTATCATATATCTGCCCGATAATAGATTGTTTTGCCTCCCCCCCCCCCCCCGCCCCAACAGTGCTGACTAATATTTTTACAATAATAGGATTTTAAGGGCGCTATGGTTTATTGACGGCTGTACAAAAATGTTTGACAGCCCGAGGGTTCATTAGAGGGCCGAGACGAAGTCGAGGGCCTTTAATGGCCCGTGAGATATTAACCTATCTGTAGGGCGTTAATGATCTATGGTGCCCGACAAAATCGCGTTATTACTAATACTCTTACTACCACCACCCGGTGCCATCAGCACTGTTGTAAACGGATATAAGAAAGACTAGCTTCTAGAAGTTCTATTGCCAATTTCCACTGCAAGCAAGGGTAACATCCAATCGGTATGCGGAGCATTGTGTTTAAATATTCCTAGAATTCAACATGATTTCCGACTTTGATAAAAGATATTAAGAAGATTTTTCCATGGGCGGTAAGGGTAACGTTGGGTTGGTAGACGGAGTCTGAAGAACTATGTTCAAATATTATTTGAACATAACTTATTGTTTTATTAACGTCTGGCAAATTGGTAATAATATTTAATTATTATTTTTAGGCGAAAAAAGTTTTCAACAAATCATTTAGGCGCTAATCATTAAATGTGACATCCCATCATTGTAAACGCGACAACTCGTCCCGGCAGATACATTCAGATTGAGGACGAAGTAACAATTGCCAGATTGGGTCGAGTTACAACTTACATTTTACTTCACAAGTTCAGGCAGGTTTGTCTCGTGCATATCGCGTTAAGCTGTTTGCAACTTTGTTGAACGAACACCTTTGTGGTTTGTGTAGAATATGAGCGGTACAACTTATGCTGGGGCTGTTTTTCTCACATCATAATAACCACCGGATGTTTTCATATCCACCGGATGTTTTCTTCAATTGTTGAGTGGGGAATACAAATGTTTGAAGAGACAAGAATTCGAGAAAATATGACCGTTTTTTTCTTGAATCTTCGAAGATTTCAACGCGCATTTAGATCAAGAAAAATCGAGTATTGACTGTATTCATTCAAGAGGTAGGCACGGGATTTTTTCGTTAACCGATTCGCCGTTCACCCGATTTATTTTTTGCGTAACCGATAGGCGAACGTTACGAGTGTTCGCGTGAATTGTCAAGCCCTGTAGATAATGGGTAATTATGCTATCCATTGAGAGCTGTTTATCTGATTGACAAACCTTGCAGTCTCAGAAAAGGTACTTGTAAAAGAAGAAAATTTCCTGCCTTCCAAGGCTCTGAAAACGAATTTGAAAATTCATGGACTTTCAATGCTTTTATGGACAACAAACCTGTACATCAACGATGAGAGTGGAAGGTGTCTGAACAAGAGCTGGACTGTCATCCGGTGCATACCCCCCACATGTTGTACTGCCTAGTGTGGGCATACCTATGACCAAATATTATAGAAAAAAATGAGTATTTTTCAACAGGATTGCATTTTCAGAAAGGATTGCATTTTCCGACATTATTGCATTTTTCAACAGGATTTTGTAAGTCAAACAACATATTAATTGCATACCAAGTTTCATTTAATTCCATAATGATTTACTTAAGTTAAGAATATTCTCGTACGGACAGACAGACCCAATCCAGTATACCCCCCCCCCCTCCCCCCCACCCATTTTCTTAAAGATTTAAACAATTTCCAACAATTTCTAAGTCAAAAGGTGTGGTAAATTGTTTGGTGTTTGGAAGTTTTATGCAATGAGGCAGAAGCCTTTGTCATAGGCAAACTGCATGCCATATTTCACTGAAATCTTATAACCCATACCTGAGATAAGGCTGAACAGACAAATAATGTCTATTTCCTACAATTTCTAAGTCAAAAAAGGGGGATAATTCTAAAGAGGAGAATGTGAGAAATATCGCTGAATCCTTTTTTTCAAAGCCTATACCATAAGCAGTGTTCACGGCAAATTTCATTGCAATAGAACATTCAATAACCGAGATACAGGATGAACAGACAAAATCTGGCTTGGACGGACACAATTTCTAAGTGAACAAGAGATTCACTCGGAAGTGAGTATGACCCCCTACGTGGCAATGTCCTTGATCAGTGACCTTGACCTCCATCAAACAAAAAAAATTTGTAAAAAGTTTAATATTTGTACTTTGGCTCATTTCTGAGTTATGACTGAGACACGAATAATGATGATTTTCAGTGTGACCTTGAAATGTGATCTTGACCTTACAGACCTGGCTGTGGTGTGTGACACATCCACCCATTGTCCTTTATAATTGAGCGAAGTTAGATGATTGTAGCCCTAATAGTTTTGGAGTTATGCTTGAGACACGATTTGTGACCCTGAACATATGAAGGTCAATTGTGACCTTCACCTTGCAGATGGGGCGGAAACTATTATATGCAATACACCTTCTGACTGTCCATGACATTTGTCATTAACAATTGTACTATGATTTGTTTCTGAGTTATGGCTGAGACACGAATATTGACCGATTTTTAGTGTGCCCTTGAAATGTGACCTTGACCTTGAAGGTACGACTCCGTCTGTGGTGTGTGACACATCCTCCCATGGTCCTTTATAATTGTGTGAAGTTTGATGACTGTGGTCCTAACAGTTTTCGAGTTATTGGCTCGGACACACACACACGGACGGACACACACAACACTTCAATCACTATATGCCAACCGACTTAAGACGAGGTCATAACAAGTAATAAACAAGCAATAAAAAAAAATAAATAATATGACAAGACCGAAAATCATTCTTGTCTTGGGATATGTTACAATTTAATTACATACCAAGTTCCATAATAATAATTTACTTAAGTTATGAAAGTTATGAATATTCTTGGATGGACTCACACACGAACGGAAGGATGCACAGCCGGACACATGTAATCCAGTATACCCTCCCCCACCCCACCCCCATCATTTCTTCGACAGGGGGGAGGGGGGGGGGGCATAATTATCTAAAATAAGGTGAAACTCTCATAATTCCACCTGAAAATTTGTGAAAATGATGTTTCTTCTAAAAATAAGAGGACACAGAGTAAAGATATTAATTGATTTGATATTTTATTTCCATAAATGAACATGAAAATGGTCATGGAAGACCATTTTCATGTAGATTTATGGAAAATAAAATTTCGGCAAACTAATAAGTTATCTGAAATCAGAAAATTAACTGATCTCTCTCATCCCTAGTACCTGTGTAAAATGTTGACTTTCTGATCATGGTCAAATGGTCATGTATGATAAGGAATGCAAAGGTGTCACCTTATTTTCTTCTTAAATTCTCGTAGATACTTGCCTTGTCAGTATATGGTGTAGGTTCGGGTGGTTCCCACTGTTCTGGAATACGACTATGCCTGAAAAAGAAATTTAAACAAGGTTCTCATCACAAGGACTTGAGCAATTGTTCCACTTCTCTAGCAGTTGTACAGCACTGCATCAGTAAAATGCTACCCGAGAATAATACAGAAAACAAACCATGTTTTATGTTCATCCCAAAGAGGTCAGATAACATTACAAGTCAAGTCTGCAATACCCCCCACTTTGTAACCTTCATATTCAGTATTATTTATTTATTTATTGGTGTTTAAGGTCATATATTTATGCACAATGGCTAATCATGACCGTGACAGTTTTACGGGTGGAGGAAGCATGAGTACCCAGAGAGAACCACGAGGCAACTGTCAGCTCCCCAACATACTAACTCCACACAAGCAGGGTTAGCATTGGTTGAAGACAAGTGCACCATCGAAGTGCAGTACGTCTTAGTACACAACGCAACCGATTCCCCACGCGGGCAATGGAGATGAAGTGTCTTGCCCAAGGACACAACGCGGTTGCCTCATGTGGGATTCGAACTGAGGACCTCTCGGCTTGAAGCCTGCACCCCTACCTACTGAGCCACCGCGCACCCTTCATATTCAGTGACATCACTTAAAACATAAAGTTAGAAGGGGTGAACGAACACCTAATTTGTCTGACTAAAACTATGACCTTGATTCAAAGCTATGACACATCCAAAGTAATAAGCAATCATTGTTTGAAGTGTAAACAAGAGGCCCCATGGGGCCCAAGGTGTTCACCTGACAAAGCTGATTGAAGAATGATTTAATTAGCATCTAACACTACAAATAAATGAAGTCATGTAACTATTTATAACTCTTGCTGTCGAAGTAAGATTAATTTTTTCTGGTATTAAGATGACACCACACAAATAATATCCAGACTTTTCATTATTTTCCACACAAATAATGCCAAAACTAGGGAGGTGAAATGGATTCTCACTATTGGATCTGAAGAAGCAGATTTTTAAAGATTATTCCTCATATTGGACTAAATTAAATTTCAGACTTCAGTAGGGACTACAAATATTAACACACGGACTTGATTTTAACAAACTTCAATCTGACTCCTCTTAGGAAGGTGTGTGTATCATATACTAGCGGAAAAAAAAAACGTTTTTCCTGTGGTTTTCCTGTGGTAAATATTTCAAATGTGTTATAGATGATTATATTTCATTGTTTGGTTATTTCTTCATTACTGATTAAATTTTGATGAGTTTTCTTGTCTTAACACAGACGGCATTTCCATGGATAACGCTCAAACATGGGTACCCTACACCATTCCCCGATTAAAATCAATAGCAGGTGAGCTCACCCCAGGCTTCAGTCACTGCTCTAACTCTCCTTACCACTGACCCTATCAAGTTGTTTATGGTCCTTTGTGGGATGTTATATTCCACTCCTGAAGAAAAGCCTGCGTGAGCCGAGCGACATTGTTTGGGACATTGACGCACTTCCTGTCCCTCCTGTCCAGCTCATCCCACAAATTCTCGATCAAGGACAAATCTGGAGTGTAGGGTGGCCAATGGAGAATGGGGACATTGTTTTGGCTGAGGAAGTCATGACAAACCCAAGCAATGTACGGCCTCGCATTATCCTGCTGCAACATAAGGCTATGCGCATGGATAAGGGGAAGGACATGAGGCATGAGGAACTGATCCCGATATCTTACAGCTGTATGATTGCTATGGATGACTACAAGATGTGTTTTCACGCCAAACCATAACAGACCCTCTCCCAAATCTGTTGTTTTCCTTAACGCACATGTCAGAATATCGTTCACCTCGACATCGATAGCAACATTGTCATCCATCTGACCTGTAAAGCATGAACAGAGACTCGTCAGTGAATAACACAAGTCTCCAGTGGGCCAAGTGAAACCGATTTGGTGCATGTGCCCGCAGCCATTGCAAACGACGTTGATGTTGCCAGGGTGTAAGTTGCAACTTGCAGACAAATGTAGGGACATTGTGGCCTTAAACTGAATTCTCGTAACCAATTCCGAACTGTTCTTAGACAGACTCGGCAACCATAAGTGCCTACAACCTGAGTTGCCGTCGCAGTCTGAAATTGGTTACGGAGGTGTGGGAGATGTAGGCCTCTATCTTGGTGTGA